>CM032447.1:132958898-133231398 GCA_019049505.1 Pachyrhynchus sulphureomaculatus
TGGTCTCGTCTCTGATGTGTATATCATGATTGGTCTTACTGTTGTTTTACAAATTTTAGATTCTGTTGCTCGCTTTAGGTGCTTGTTTTTCCAAATTGTGTTATTAAGGCAGCTTGCTATTTTGCTTGCGTTAGCGACTTGCTGTCTCACCTCTTTTTCGACGTCTCTATAGTTTGTTATGTCTATTCCTAAATATCTAAATTTTAGTTCTTATTGTACGACCTTCCGGTCAATTTCTATTTTGCAGTGTATTGGTTCTTTGACTATTATCATGCAGATTGTTTTCTCGGTTCAGATAATCATGTTGTACTCTTTGTCTACTGTGTGGAAGGTATGTACTAAACTCTGGAGATCGTTTTCAGATTCCGCGAGGATTACCGCTTCGTCTGCGTAGCAGAGAATTGTAATTTATGTATCACCCATCTTGTACCCCCTACCTTCTCGGACCTTTTTTATAACGTTTTCCATTACTATGTTGAATAGAAGGAGACTTAGTGAATCACCCTGCCTAATGCCACTATTAATAGGTATAGTGTTTGTTAGTTTATTGTTAATTCTGAATGGAACTTTTTTTATTTAAGTATATATTCTCAATGGTGTGAACGAAGTTTATTGGGATGTCTCTGTTATATAGCAGATGTATAACATTTCGCAGTTGTACGCGATAGAATGCTTTCTGTAGATCTATGAAGCACAGGTATGCCGGTTTGTTATATTCTATAGGTTTTCAACCACTTGTCTTAATATAAATACTGCGTCTACGCATGATCTTACCGATCGGAATCCTTGTTGTTCTTCTGAAAATGATGTAATTTTGTTAGTTATTATTTTTGTAGTGAATTTTAGGGTCGTGTCTAGTAGTCTTATACCCCTGTAGTTATTTGGGCACTTTTTATGTCCTTTTTTTAAACATCGGCATCATTGTACTAATTCTCCATGCGTCCGCATTATGCTATTATCTTTCGAATTAGTTTCGGAAGTTCTGCTATTAAGTTATCCCTTCCACATTTTAACAATTCATAAGGTATTTCATCTTGTCTGGGTGACTCTCTGTTCTTTAGCGATTTTATAGCTTTTTCTACTTCTTCTCTTATTTCTGGTGTTTGTGGTGTGATAGTGTGTTTATTGATGTTTAAATAAATCGGTCAAATATCTTTCTCATTCTTCAACGGGTATTTTGTTAGTTTCAGTATGCTCTGCTACTTCTTTTCGCTGTTTCCATAAAAAGTGCCACGTTTGTTTTTGAGCATCATAGAAATCACTCTCTAGTCTTTTGGAGAATTGTTCCCAATATTTATTTTTGGTCCTTCTCACCGATAAGTTTCATTTCGTATTAGTTTATACTGATCTCGAGATTCTTGAGTTCGTAGTGACCTGTGTTGTAAATAGAATTTGCGTTTTTCTTTGCATTTGTTTTTTACCTCCTTTGTGAACCATAGTATTCTCTTGTTGTCTCGTTTGTTAGATGTTATAGTTCGTGTTCCTAGGGCTTCTTGTGCTGCAGACTGTATATTCGTCTTTATCTTTTTCCAACTCTCACTTATATCATCTGTTTCATTCGTTGGGTTTTGTTGCAGCCTTATCTTGCTTATTAATGTAAACAAAATAATAATACCGATATAAAATTTAAAATGTGCGGAACACATTATTATTTTAAAATAACGCTGGTCAACAAAATCAAGCTCTGATTCTGTAAGACACAAGGTTATTTAAGAAGGAAAGATATCAAATAAATTCAGATACTAGTAGTTATGTAACGTAAAATTGTTGTTATTCTTAAAAAAAAGAAAGAAAGCTATCTAAAGTACAGGTCAATCAGGACAGATGAAGCCTACCAAAGATATAAAACAATACGAACAGAAACACATGAATTAGTAAGAAAAATAAAAACGAAAGACTAGGAGAGATACACAAAAAAATTAGAATCAGACTTCTATGGTCAACAAAAACAGCAGAGAACTGAGATGAAAGAACTAATAGAGTAACACACGTGAAGAAAGGAACGTGGGTAACATATCTTGTACAATTATATAAAAGGAAACAGAGTATCACACCGCCACAAACACCAGATATAACGATAAACGGAGAAACATATATAATGGAAGAAGACGTAACAGAAGTATTGGAAAAATTAAAAAACCTCTCGGCGAAGACCAAATAGCTAATGAACTACTAAAATTTGGGGGACCTCTCTAGTTGAGCAACTCCAGATACTTATATAGAGGATTATAAGATCGAATAGAAAGCCAGATGAATGGAGAACAGCGACACTAATGCACAAGAAGGGAGAAAAAGGAGATCCAAATAACTAGAGGCATAAATCTACTAAACTGTACAATGAAATCAACGACAAAGATTATTACAACAAAAATAAACGCGAGAATACAACTGGAAGAACAGCAAGGATTCAGAAGTGGGCGCTCATGCACCGATGCCGTATTCATTGTGAGACAGGTAAAAGAAAAATCCATAGAATACAACATTTCAGCATACTTGTGCCTAATAGAGTTAAAGCTTTCGACAATGTGCAAATAGACGACGTTATTCATATATTATATAACAGGCACATCTGATTAGACCTAATTAAAACTATTGAGAATATATAAAAACAATAAAGTAGTCGCAAGATTAGCAGAAGGAATGACAGAACCAATCAACTATGAATCTGGAATCAGGTAGGGAGATTCTTTAAGTCCTCTTCTATTTAATATTGTCATGGATAAAATCATAAAGAATGTCAAAAGAAAGAAGGCATTTAGAATGGATAAGAGAGAACTTAAAATTATATGTTATGCAGATGACGCGATAATAATGGCTGACACCGAGAACGATTTGCAAAGACTGTTATACGGATTCTATATAGCAGGAAAACAATATAATATGTCAATCTCAATTGAAAAAATCAATACAATAGTAACAGCAAAAGAGCCGATCAGGTGCAAGCTGGTGGCTATAAACCAATAGAACAGGTTATAGAGGTCGATTATCTGGGCATTAAAATACCTAGTATCGGACAAATCGAGGAAGAAGTAAAACAGCAAGTCAATAAGGCTAATAGAATAGCGAGATGCCTCAGTGATACATTATTTAGAAATAAATTCCTCGCCGTTGACACCAAAACAAGAATATACAAGAGCCTAGTACGACCAGTAATGACTTAAACATCTGAAACAAGACCCGACACAAGTATAATACAGAGGATACTGGAATCAACTGAAATGAGCATACTTAGGAGATGTACAAACAAGACACTGAGGGATACAGAAAGGAGTGAAGACGTAAGACGCACATGTAATATCAAAAATATCAACCAGTGGATAAGAGGAAGAAAAGTGGAATGGGATCAACAGGATAGTACGGATGGTAAGAGACAAGTCACAGAAGAAGATCCATAGGACGTCCAAGAAAGAGATAGAGCGACGATCTATAGAGCAATGACCTAGAAGTGCCTAGTTATAAGTCGGAAGAAGAAGAAGAAAAAAAAAATAATAAAATTAATTCATCAAAATAATGGTATATATAATATAAAGATTTTATTAAGATTTTCTTCTATATTTTGCTTCAGGAAGCAATAAGCCACTAACATACTTGGATTCCACTTGTCCTGGTATCGTTTTTGAATAGCTGAAGTGTCCCGGTGGAAGCTTTTTTCATGCTCATCGGTGACGACTCCAAAATTTGCAGGAAAAAAGTCGAAATGAGAATGAAAAAAATATATTTTTTTGGGACATATTACATCCCAAAGCCTTATAAGCAAAATTAAGAGCACTTCGACTAACTTTTTGTAGTTTTCTGATCGGAGATTTCCCATAAAATTTGAGGTCATATTTTTGAAAGGTATCCAAACAGATTCCATCTGTCATTAATTGCCTTATTTAAAACCCTACAAATATGCCTTCTTTGATCTCACCGTTACTGACTTTCGGAAATTTTTCTTTTAGATATAAAAATCCAGCACCATTACGATCCATTGCCTTCACAAAATTTTTCATAAGTTCAAATTTGATATGTAAAGGTGGTAAAAATACATCATTAGGTTTCACTAAGGGAGTATCTTTTATATTCTTCAGCCTTGGAATAAGCGATTCTCTTTTGGGCCAATCCCCTTTAACATAATGATTTTTTCTGTGCTCCATTCATAAATAAAATAGCAGTACTTTGTATATCCAAGCTGTAACCATAAGAGAAAAGTAATAACTTTTAAATCTCCACAAATATTTCATTTATATTCATCATATTGAATCTTTTCTGAAAGAAATGTCATGTTTTCATTGACACTTTCATGTAGTCGCCGTGAGCTATTGGTATGGAGGGAAGTTTATCCTCCAAACTAACTTTTGACGAGTCAATATATAAACGTTTTCCTAATGTTAATTAATGTTATAAGAAAATACTCTATCATTCCCCTGTGAGAAGTAACTTTTTAGCTCTTCGTCACGATTCACGATTGTTTTTGGATACAACAAATTCCACCTCTTCAATTGAGATCCTAGAAGTTCTGCTTGTTGTTTTGTCAAATCTGAACAGCGTATTAAATCATTGAGATCTCCTTCTGTTAGTAAATGTGCTTCGTTTGTTAAGGAAGTTTCTTGAAAGTCAGGATCAACCGCAACGTTGTGTGCTTGTATGAATTATGTTTAATTATATTATTACACTTATGTCGGAGCTTTGTGGTGGTAATTAACTGACTCGATAGTTACTTGATGGAAATTCATATTCAGTGAGAATAAAATACTAAATTTTTAGTAAAATTTTCACTTTTATTGATTTTTATACTTGACACGTGTTCCGCTAAAACATTAGCTTTATCAGAAGTATGGGTATGGAATGAAATAAACGTTTTTCGATGGTTTTATAAGTAAATATTTACAGGTAGGTTGTAACTAAAGAACAACAGCAAAACTTAATAATTATACAAATTATTTATTCATTAAATAAATTCAACAATGGGGAATATCCGAGGTTCAGTTGGTCATTTAACAGTGTGTTTGTATTCTTATTCATCTCCAGGGTCTCGAATAAATTTAACTTATGTGATTTGTTTTGAACGCGTAAAATATGGAAATTATTATCAAATATATGATTCTCTTCTATTGGATGTTTGGCATATGAAAAATCAGTTTTACGTTTTAAAAAACTTTTATTATGTTCTGAAATTTTTTGTTCGAATGTTCTCCTTGTTTGTCCTATGCAGAGTTTATTACAAGAACCACAATTAAATTGATAAACACTAGATTTATGGTTTTTGCATAAAATTTTATCTATAGTTTTTTTACGTTAAATCCCTAGTTTTCTTTTCACAAAACTTTGTTGGTCAGTGTAATTATACAAAAGTTAATAAAAAGATACAAAGAAATTTGTTAAGTTAATTACCATAAAGTTACAAAAATATAATGCGAACTCCTTAACTTGGTAAAAATAACCTTGAGTAAAATCTCTCTATTAAATTTTCCCTAAATTGGCTAACCGACTGGGTCCCTTCAAGGTCTATAGAAGTACATTAAATAATTTTCTCATAAAAACAAAGTTGATTTATCTTTTCTATCTGTTTTTTTATATAGATGTTATGCCTATGCCTTGTTTTGTAACGGTGATGGTTCTCAGTGAAAGTACAATTTCTTTTATTTTGATAAATATAAGTTAAGATATTAGGAATTTGATTGGTACTACCATAAAAATTCTTTCATCTTCAGAAACTGTTGTGCTAGACTAGTTATAGCGCGAATTGAAAATTAGCTTTATAATTCACTTTTTGGTGAGAAAACTTTTAGTTACATCTGCATCCACAAAGTATATGATTGAGTAATATACAATTATTACTTTTACATGAAGGGCTTTGCTTGAGTAATTAAATAAGCTAACTGGTATTGGTGCTATGTGCCACAAAATTCGTTTTAGTAGTGTTATTGATATGTTGGCTGGGCCCGTAATTTTTTTTAGATCAAAAATAATTTTAACTACATCAGATACAGGCGTTCAATAAAATTGATGGATAACTGAACAGTCTAACTATCGAACCAGTTACTTTAAAGCGATTATAAACTTATTTAGTTGCAGTTGCCGTTTCAGATAAAAAAACTACCTGGCGTAGTTTTAATTGATTCATTGTTATAGTGTATTTATTTAATTATTTTTTTGTTGTTTTTTGGCCCTAAAGTTTACTGGAGTTAATTATTGTATTTTACTTCTAAAATAATGTTGTTTTTCATAATTCATATTCGACCTTTTCCAATTTCTTTAAGTATTTCACTATTTCTTCTTTTTTGTAACCAGTTAGGTCTTTTAATTTGTTAAAATCATATATGGTTTACGAGAGGTTATATATTTCTTATTTTTATTGCTAATTGTTTTAATTTGAGGATATATGAAATTATATCTCTATACAGGATGAGACAAGAACTGCTCAAACGTGTCATTAACATGAACATTAAATTAAGTACATCTCGAAAGAAAAACACCCTACAGATTTGTCTTCAACATTTCTGAATGTTGGGCGAACATTTGGTTAGTTATTGAACGATAAACAGTCTATTTTGCCACGCCTGATAAGCCGTAATCAAAGTTTTGCCAAGGACATTAGATACTAGATATTCGATGGAAAAGTATGTAATACTCGTATATAGCAGTTCCAGCCCGAGCTGATAGCCATACAGATAGGCTCAGAAACTAACGAAGAGATTAAGTAATAACAAAATATTTTTTAAAATTTTTTTGTTGTTGACGATATCATTATCAATGTTAAAGTCACCACAAACTAGTTAATACGTTAAAATTCTAATGTTTTGCTTAGCATCCTTGTCATTTATATAGTAAATCCCAAGATATAAGATCCTGACTTTTTGCTTTTTGAATGGGGCAATAAACGACCCTATTATGGTTTTGTGCATGGTTGCCAGGTATTACGATAAACGTATTTTTATTTTACCTGCTTTGTATACCGCAATCATATTGGACCTGCAATCATATTGGATCTATTTTTACCTATATATTTACTACCTGGCAACCCGGTTTGGAGCCATCTAAGTATTTGATAATATAGGCCTAATGACCACAGGTCCCCATTACGGTTCGAAAGATACTTTTTATTATTCTTATTTTTAGTTTAGTTACAACGTAACGGTTCTATTTCAATTATGTGGCGTCCGTGGGAAAATTGCAATAGTGGCTATCGCAAGAGAAAACATTTATCACTTGACGCTAAACAAAAAGTGAAAAATGTTTACGACAGTTTGGTAAAAAGAAATTTAAATAAACAAAGTGCTTTGCAAGAAACTAGTGAACTAACAAAAACCCCAATTTCTACGATTAAGGGTATTGTAGGAAAACCATCACTCAGGAACAGAAGAAAACGGAAAGATTTTCAAATGCATCATATAGACGATTGTGAAAAAGACGTCATCAGGAGAATAATATATTCTATGTATGAAGAGCAGTTGGTGCCGACACTAGACAAAATAAAATTAAGACTGGTGCAGGACGGGACCAATATACATTGTGGCCGAACAACCCTTCACAGAATTCTCTTAAGAATGGGATTCACGTTCCGAAAAATCAACAAAAGGCAAGTAGTGATGGAGTCACAAAGATTACGAATCTTGCGACATACTTATTTACAAGAAATTAAAAAGTATCGATCAGAGAATTGGCCAACAATTTACCTTGACGAAACATGGATCGATACCCATGACACTGTGCAAAAAGGGTGGGTTGACAGCAGTACAAAATGTTAGACTAACGCATCTTTAAATAAAGGTAAACGAATAACCATTTTGCATGCTGGATCTGAAAAGGGCTGGGTTTCAAATTGTCTACTATTATCTGCAAAAAACAAAAAAGATTCTAGTTTGGACTATTACGAAGACACTTTTTGAAAATTAGTTTCAAAATTCAAAACAGGGTGCTATAGTTATGGACAATGCAAGTTACCATAGTCGCCTACTAAATAAGGTTCCTAATGCAGCCAACACCAAATCGGAAATACAGGAATATATGTTAGAAAATGACATTTATTTTGACTTTAGTTATAAAAAAGTGATCTTTTGGAAGTTTTGAAAGACTATAAATTGAAAAAGAAATATGTTTATGATAGTATGGCTGAGAAAATGCGACACACTCTTTTGTGGCTTCCTCCGTATTATTGTGTGTTTAATCTAATTGAACATATTTGGCTTCAAGTTAAATCAAAAATAAGGGCACAAAATGTTTCTCCTACTTTAAGCGTGTCAGTGGTTGAATTAGTATAAAAAGTTATAACTGATATACCTTGTGAAAGCTGTAAGAATTCCATTCAGCACGTTATTAAAGTTGAAGATTCATATATTTATGTAAATAATATAAAACCACTGATAATTACCCTGAGCTGATAACAGTGATAGTGAAACCGAATTGGGCTTAAGTTAAAATATATTTTTATTTATACCTCTTGTAAAACCCCATTCATTCAAACTGTATAGTTGTACTTCTTATCCATTTGTTTTTACATGCATCTATAAATAAACATCTTCAAAAACACTTATAAAGGATATTATATGTTGGGACAGGCTAATTTTTGTTGTATTCCAGCGCAGTTCCTTTAATATGCATTTCTATTAACAGGCACTTAATATTTTTTGGAGGTATGCGTCAATCTAATAAATCCTTCTTAACGTAAATCATACTTCCACCATAAGCACGATCTCTGTGACAAAAATGAGATATTACTGAAAAATTGTCAATATAAATGTTCCCAACCCTTTAGCATGCAGTCAATGTTCAGTGTTTAATGTTCACCAAACAAAGGCTATCAGCTATTTAATGAGTTTCGAAATTAAATACTACTATCTAACACACTTTATCCAGAAATACTAGTATATAATGCCTCCTTAGAATCAAAATTAACATTGTTTTAAATAAATGGTTATTAGTTGCTGTATTTAAAGCTTCAACTGTGGCACCTGCATTAAAACATTTCCTGCTGATATACTGTAGCACTTTTTTAGTGGTCGTACCTACTTTTTTGTTTAAGTTATCATTTTGGGGTTGTAGAATATTGTTACAAATAGAAAATTATTGTGAATTCTAAATTAAAGCGATGCATTAAATAAAAAAATCAATTTCCGTGCAAGCTCTTCATTGGTTAACGCTTTAAATCTTAATAGTAATATACTTTTAAAACTTTACTAGGTTGCCTTGTAAATATGTGACAAATTAGCAGTATCGTAGCGTCGGCGTCTTTCCAAGGGCACGCGCGTCCCGACGAGGCTGTTGTTTTAGCTCATTGGGCGCCGGTCGGTTGCTCGGCCGGGACCGCAATCGATACATTACCGTGGCCAATCACGTGAAGCTTGCCTTCTTTTGTTTTTCAGAACAATGGAGGAGCGGTGCGAGAATCTCCTGCGTGCACGTGTCGTAAAGATAAACAGAAAATTAGTTAACGAGGTTTTCGATTTTTTTTAGGTAAAATATAATCCATATTAAATAATGGTCCCATGTATAAATATTATGACTCAGTAATTCAGCTAGGTACTAGGAAAATAAAAGCTTCAATTTATTCACAATAATTTTAATTAAATCTTGAAAATATTAATAAAGGTTAAAATAGCAATATAAACCAGTATAAGTTATGACCAAATATATAATAGTATTCCGTTGAAAAAAACACAAATTTACCTATCTAATACAAAGAACTACAAAAATATAATTAATAATTTTACTCAATAAGCTCTCAGAATCAGTTTACATTATTCCGAAATAACGAAGCTGAAAAAATTAAACTACATAATTGTTAAGATTATATATTGTACCAAATCGAAAATTTCATAAATATGACAAAAATTAGTTTACTGTTATAATATTACTATTTACATAAAGTAAATGCTTCCCTGACAAAGACGCAGTTTAAATTAAATACTGAAGTTGTCTTTCTCACACACTAAAGAAAAATTGTATCCAAGCATTATAAAATGATATTTTATGATGATATTAAACAACAAAAAAGTTTAGCAAAGGTAGGATATCCGAGATATTTACAACTGACTCCTGAGGTTACGCCTCAGACACTAGTCCTGGTAAAATTGGAAATAATGAAAAAATGACATAATTTTTAGATCGATTCACTCCAAGAAAGAATACATAATACGAAATATACGAAGCAACCCTTCTAGCTCCTCCACCACTCCTTTAAGCTTTGAGAAAATTATGTTTGATTGTAATTAATTACTCTTAAAATTTGTTTATTATCTAAGCATAATCCAGAAAAATTGTCCTAACACTATTGAAATAATAGAACAAAAGGATCCCGTGGTATCCTTATGGAAAATGGCTCTCGGTCAAATTTGTTCAAACTTTGGGAAAATATAGTTTTTGAGGAGTAGAACAAAAGTTTCCGTGGACACGAAGCTTAAAAAACCATAGTTTTTAGATACCTCACCTTGAAGTTGGCATTTTTAAAAGCTTTTTTTATCTCTAAGCAACAGCTAGACGATTAGGAGTATCACTATATATGAAAAACTCGTGCGTGGGTCTGACATGTGCATATATATATATATATATATATATATATATATATATATATATATATATATATATATAGGTCATTCTTTTTAAACCGGATCCCCCACCAAGCCAAAATTTGGAGGCTACGTAAAGTGGCTTGTATACGTTCAAATTAAAGCTTAAAGACTCTAGTTTTGAAAGCTGTTGGGCTATTTTGAAAATAAAATATCGCGCATGCGCAGAGGTCCCCAAAAGGAGATTACTTTCCAAAAAAAAACAGATAGAATGGCATTTTTAGTGTTCCGTACAGACACCGAAGTTCACTTCGGTGTCTATCTGTCCGTCTGTCTGTCACACCCGATTTTCTCCGAAACCATTTGACATAGAAAGTTGAAATTTGGTACTAATATAGGAATTGATGGCCTTATCAGAGCCGTGTAGTTTTGAAAGCTAAATTTTGACTTAAGGGGTTAGTTTTGGGGGGTGAAATCGGAAGAGAAAAAAAAAATTTTACTAGGTCATCGAGTGTGGTGTCAAATGAAAGCTTTTTTATAACCTGTACTGTTATTTTTGTTTTTGAAAAACATAAAAAATGACCCCCCGTGGATTTTTTTGAGTCCCTTTCGCTAGTTGCGACAGGTTTCGGTGCAAAAATTCCAAATTCGAAAAATTGCTTAAAAAAAAATAAAAAAATTCATACGTAATTTTCATTGCAAAAAAAAACTTTCTTATTCTATGAACCTGGATTCTAAAGTGCGTTGCTTTCGAGAAAAAAAATCTGAGTGCATTTTTTTCGTTTTTTCTCGAAAGCAGTGTACTCAGTCCATGACACAGATTTCCGTGGAATAAATATTTGAAATTAGAGGAGATTTTACAAAAATTTTGTAAAATATAACACGTTTATAAAGGAATCTATTGTCCGACAATTTTTATAAAATTTTATATGAAATGAATTTGTCGATCTGTTCGGACTAAATTGATGTGAATATAACCCTGTTGGTTTTTCAATGCTAGACTTCATACAAAAATAATAAGGGATTTTCTTGGATTAAAAGCAGTAGGAGTTTATGCAAAGTCTAAAACAAAAGTATAAAGCTAAAGACTTGTACAAATACAACACTACTTTTCTTTACATAAACAATTATAAAATATATGCTATTTCGTCCTAAGAGCATTGGTAGACTCATCCGTGAGAAACAGTGCTCTATATCTTAGACCGTAGAAAGATGGTAGAAACCAAGATTTTATGTGGCTGTATATATGCTTTTCTGTTTTCATTTATCTTGAGAGAAATTTTTTCTTACTGATGAGTCCACAAATGTTCTTAGGACGATACCGCATATATTTTATAATTGTTTATGTAAAGAAAAGTATCTTCGTGTTTTTACTTTGCATAAACTCTTTTTTCTTTTTTAATCGAAGAGAATCCCTTATTATTTTTGTATGAAGTCTCGCACTGAGAATCAAACAGGGGATATATTAACATCAATTTGGTTTAAACAGGTAGATAAATTCTTTTCAAGAAAAACTAATAAAATGTATGTAAAAAAATAAGGCAATATTTTAATCTAGAAATAAGAAAAGTAGTTAGTCTCTTATTTTTAAAATAAACAATAAATATTAATTATGAACACCTTATTTTACCTTTAAATTAAATGAACCAAAGTTTAATAGTTTTTTAATTTGTATATTATATATGTTATTGTCACCTTTGATATATAATTATTTACACCAAGTGTAATTTATTCGGCACTACGTTTAATAATATTTTTGATTAAAATTAACATAGAAATGTTTATAAATACTATTTAATAAATATTAAAAAGAAAATATCAATAAGTAATAAATAATATAATAATAATGGGAATTAAAAGGCCCTATAAATGATTAAATCTGAAAAAAAAATTGAGATTCTCTTAAAATTATTATTGTTCAGATTGTTCTATGTAAGTATATCTATCACTTCCTGGTACTTCTATTGACTTGACGCCTTTTTTGGCGTTAGAATATCTTTTCATAAAAAGAGTATCTCAGTCAAACATGACTGAATGATTTTTTAATATTCCTGTGACTAGTTTAGCTCCCTTATTGGATAACAAAACCTGGGTCCTGGGGTGCGCTGCTTTCGAAAAAAATGAAAAAAATGCATTCAACATTTTTTTCTGGAAAGTAACGCACTTTAGAATTCAGGTTCATAGAACAAGAAAGTTTTGATTTTTTTATGCGATTTTTCGAATTTTGAATTTTTGCCCCAACAAAATATGTTGTAACTACCGATCGGGACTTCCAAAAAAAATCTACGAGGGGGTCATTTTTTGCTTTTTCGAAAACAAAGATAATAGTATAGTGAGGTTATAAAAAAAATTCCATTCTACCTGTTTTTTTTTTCATTTTTAATGATTTTTTTGGGACGCAGTCTCTTTTGGGGGACCTCTGCGAATGCACAATATTTTGTTTTCTAAATCGCCCAACGGTTTTCAAAACTAGAGTCTTTAAGCTTTAATTTGAGCCTACGCAACCGGTTTAACGTGGCTGTAAATTTTGGTTTTTGGTGGGGGGGTCCCGTTTAAAAAGAATGACCCATATATATATATATATATATATATATATATATATATATATATATATATATATATATATATTCCCAAACATACTCATACGCATGCTAGATCCACGCACGAATTTATCATATGTCAAAACGTATATATATCTAAATAGTGATACTCCTAATCGTCCGACTGGTGCTTACGTATCTACCCTAATAGAGATAAAAATCCTTTTAAAAATGCCAACTCAATGCGAGATATCTAAAAAACTATGGATTTTTAAGCCCACAAGAACTGTTGTTCTACTCCTCCAAAAAATATTTTCCCAAAGTTTGAACAAATTTGACTTAGAGCCATTTTTAATAAGAACAATGTGGGTTCCTTTATCGGCCTCCACCTCGTTTACCTCTTTCTCGCGAAGCGATATTGCTTAAAGACTGACTATTATAGGTGCATCAAGTTATCGTGTTAACATATCCGTACACCAGATCGGCGGAAATGGGAAACTATTTTGCGTGATCTAATAATCCTGAAATGTGAAAAAAACGGAACAATTTCGAAAGGTGACTTTTTGGCGAACTAAAATATCCATTAAATTTTAGGAGATAACATTTTTTAAATTTCTTATGAATAATCTTGTGCTCCTATTATTTCAGTCATCACTGTTTATTATAAAAGTATTTGTTCGGTAAAATATGTTTAGGGATTATTTTTTTAGATAATATTGTTTATGTAGCTAATGGCGTAATTTTGTTAACAATATACAAAAGAATGTATTAGCTTACTTCTTTTTAGAGTAAGAAAAATCGAAAACCGACCAAGTGCAAGTCGGACTTGCGCAATTAGTGTTCCGTACTATGATTGCTTTTGAAATAAAAAGTTTTGTTTCGGAGGTAAAAATGATCAATGACTTCTCACACACCCCAAATAAGTTTTCAAAAATCAGTAAGCTTGTGTCCGAATTCTAGGGATTCGGACACAAGCTTGTTGTTGTGATGCTGAAAAAACTTTCTACAACGTGAACTTCTATATCATTAAGAAAATTGTAAAATACATGGTCTATTAAGGTTCTCTCTCTAGTAGAACGAGTATCTTTTTTTTTTGATTTGTACTCGTAGAGATAGGGTGGCTGACAGGGATTCTTGGCAATTCTTTAAAAATAATATAAAGAAAAGTTTGCGAGAATATTATATATTTTTTTTTGAACTCGTGTTTTCACAAGCTTTCATTTGACACCCACTAGATGATCTTAAATTTTTTTTTAATTCCGATTTCACCCCCCAAAACTAACCCCTTAAGTCAAAATTTTACTTTTAAAATTACACTACACAAATTTCAACTTTTTCAACTGTGACAGGCAGAAAAATAGACACCGATGTGATTTCAGAAGTGCTCCGTGTTTCAATTTTGGTACGGAACACTAAAGAGGCATTATTTTCAGTAAATTTCATGAATTCTTATACCTTTCGCTCTACCCTGGTTTCGATTATATGCATACAATTTACAGTTCACGGAGAATATAGTTACCTTTAAATTTCCGATATACTATCGAGATTGGTTGATTAGACGTCAAGCACATTTAAAAAGCTTTATGAAGATAATAAGATAAATATAAACAAACAATTAGTTAATCCTAACGTTAAGTATTAAAATGTAGAAACATGTTGCTTTTTGTAACGTTTGTTTTTCCAATTTTAACACAGCATTAGTTTAAGTGACAATTTTTAGAACTGAAGAAATCGATAGTGCAGCTTGTAGTAGGAGACGACTCGCGAAGACATTTGAATGTAGTACCCTGAAGTGCTGACGCGGCGTATTAGATCAGGGTGTTTTTTATATTAACTACTGAAAATGAACGATGTCAGTATTTCAGAAGTTATCATTGTTCTCTCATCCCTCAATCCATCTCGGGACGGCCATCAGCCGTCATCAGATAGAACTAAACTAGGAGTATTTATTGAAGTACTGGCGGAACATCGCAGTAAGATACAACAAATTGTATATCTGGCTTGTGAAAGTCTAAAATTGGACGGAGGGCAGGCATGCTTTTTACTTTTAGACTTTCACTAGCCAATTTGTTGTATTTTACTGTCGCGACATTTCATTTGTCAATTTTATGTTTCCCTTTATAATTTATGTGTTTGAAAGTGTCCATTACAATTTAAAATATGTGACTAATACATCGATAGTTAATTTACTACGTTTGTATACTACATTACTTTTTAACTCATGGCCAACTCGGTTATTTATTTAGAATTCCTAATAAAGGCAAATGTTTTAACTCTTTTGTTTAAGGTGACCTTTTTCTTAATTTTGATGGTCTCTCGGATGATTCTTATTGGGTAGTGTTGTACAGTGGCTCTTTATTTACAACTGTTAAAATCGATTTTCTGGCCTGTTGCTAGCTGTTGTTGAAGAGAGTTGAGGTACGTATGATTTGTTCCTCGAGCCTTGCAAATATCCTTCTGTTGGTTTGTCCTAATATATGTAGTCCTCATTGCATCTGCTGTGTACACCCAGGTTTTCTAGCTTCATTTCGACTTTTGGATTTCTAAGGGCTGATCCTGCTGTTCTATGTGGTTTGTAGGTGGTGGATATATTGTGTTTTGGTAGAAGTTGTCTGATGTGGTCTTTGCGACAGGGGAGTATGATTAGGTTTGTTTTTAGGTGGTTCATGAGATGGACTTTTTTTGTTGTATTACTCTTTTGATTGGCTGTGTGCTCTATCAGTTTTGTTTGGTGTTTATGTCCTCTTGCCTATTGAAATTATCAGTTGACGTGTGTATTTGTGAATACCGTGTACTTCAGATCTCCTTCTGCTGTCTTTTCTTGGAAAAGCAATTACTTATTTTCTTATAGTTACAGTATGAATTGGATTTTCTCGTATAAAGAGTTTAGGCAATCTAAGAATTTGTAACGTTCATCTTCTTCAAAGAGTCATACGATAACTACATCATCAATGTACCGAACTTAAAGTTTTCGCTTTATAACAGTTTACGTTAATGCATTTCGCTCAAAGTTCATGAAGAGGTTGGCTATGGCTGATGACAGAGAGAACGATGGCCGCGCCTTCTATGTGCCTGAATATTTAGTTGTCAAACCAGAAGTATGAATTTTCAATTCAATTTTTTCAATTCAATCAATTAGCGACTCAAGAACAACGTGAATCGCTTTTTCCGCACACATGCCTCCCCTGGAGAGCTTTAGGGACTTCCCTGCAGCACGTGTGCTAGATCCATAAAAAAAAGGCAGTGTCTGGTAAGAATAATTATGTGACCTGGAGGTTGGTTTGAAAAGTCCCTGCAAAGTCCGAGAGATGGCACCACCGGCGCGTATCGAGGTCATGTTTAGTTAGTAGCATCTCTTGAATGAACGCACACCAAGTTTCAGCCATATTGGTCTATTTCTTTGTGTTTGGCATCCGTGTGAATCAAGGAAGTCGAGTGATTTTCAAGAAATGGACGAAAAAGAATTTCGTGTGGTGATTAAACATTACCTTATGAAAGGCAAAACGCCTCAGGAGACTAAAGAGAAGCTTGATAAACATTATGGTGACTCTGCACCTTCGATTAGAACAGTTTATAAGTGGTTTCAAAATTTTCGGACTGGCTATATGGGCACAAGTGACGCTGAACGTTCTGGACGGCCTGTGGAGATTACGACTCCAGAAATCATTGATCAAATCCATGATATGGTGATGGATGACAGAAGAGTTAAGGTGCGTGAAATTGCTAGTGCTGTGGGCATCTCGACTGAACAGGTATATAATATTTTGCATAAACATTTGGACATGAGAAAGCTATCCGCAAGATGGGTGCCGCGATTGCTCACGCTTGACCAAAAATGGAATCGTGTGAAGTGTTGCAAGGATGGTTTGCAGGTGTTCCAGAAGAATCCGGAGGACTTTAAGCGTCGTTTCGTCACTGTGGATGAAACATGGATACATACTATACTTCTGAGACCAAACAACAATCTAAACAATGGGTTACCAAGGGGAAATCTGCACCAAAAAAGGCGAAGACCGTTCCTTCGGCCGGAAAGGTTATGGCGACTGTCTTTTGGGATTCGCAAGGGATAATCCTCATCGACTATCTGGAAAAGGGGTAAAACTATTACAGGTGAATATTATTCATCGTTATTGGACCGCTTGAAAACCGAGCTGCAAGAAAAACGCCCGCGATTGGCCCACAAGAAAGTCCTTTTCCATTACGACAACGCACCAGCACACACCTCAGCAGTTGTGGTCGCAAAATTAATGGAAATAGGATTCCAACTCGTTTCACATCCTCCCTATTCTCCAGACTTGGCTCCCTCAGACTACTATTTGTTCCCCAATTTGAAGAAATGGCTGGCGGGACAAAGATTTTATTCAAACGAGGAGGTGATTGCAGACGTTAATGGATATTTTGCAGACTTGGACAAATCCTATTATTCGGAAGGGATCAACAAACTAGAACATCGTTGGACGAAGTATATAAGCCTAAAAGGAGACTATGTCGAAAAATAAAAAAGGTTTACCCCAAACACATATGTAGTTTTTATTTTTGCACGGACTTTTCAAACCAGCCTCGTATGTCGTGTTCTTCGAGATTGAAAGTATGGAGGCTTTGGATAAGTATTCAGATTTTTTTTAGGTATGGTTCGGATTACCATACTACGAGTTGAAATGCGTTAGCTAGTTAAATCCAGTTTGTTGACTGATTTTTTTCTTTTCCATATTGGAAAATTTTTGAAAAATTAAAAAAAAGGCACAAGTGGATTTTATCAGCCTAAGCTACCCGCTCCTGAAAGACCATTATTGTACGAAATAGCTCGAGCGCAGGCCCGTGTTGCCAAACATATGCTTCCTTCGACAATTACAGATTTTCAAATCTCGATATCCATATAAAATATCCTAGGTTGTGAGTAACATATTTATAACTAAACCAACTGTACCCAACGTACTCTCACACTTGCTGCTATATTCTGCACTTTCTACAATTTTTTTTAATTACTAGTTTATGGATATCTTTAAAAAAACTTGCAATAACCTTGATCTTTACCACACCTTATCCACGACATATTTAAAAATTTGGAAACGTTCGGTGTAAATAAACAAACTAAATTTGAATTTGACGTTTTGGTAGAGGGGGTTGTCACTTAGCAACTACCAAGCAGAGGAGAGTAGGGCAAATCGAATCTCACCTTGAAACAAATCGTAGATAAATATATATTAACGTCTACAAAAATATTTAACGTTGATGAAAGCGGAATTTCCACCATTCAAAAAAAAACGCAGTCTTAGGATTAAAAAGAAAGAAACAAATCGGCGCAATTACGAGCGGAGAAAGAGGAGTTAATACGACAGCCTTGTGTTGTGCCAGTGTAGCTGGAAAGTTTGTGTCATCAATGCCTATAGTCCAAAAAAATGAGACAAAATCCTAAATTTGGGAATCGTACTCCATCTGAGAGTGTTTTCACCATTTCAGGCACTGGCTATATAAACTTAAACCTATTTGTAGAATGGACGAAACATTTTAAAGCCAACTATATAACTATTATTTTTAGTGTTTTTTGAAGTACTTAATTCTAATTTGACATCAAACAATAAAGTTTTATGTTCAGTTTCAACAAAAAACCTCGCTTTTAACACTTACAAGGGTGCTATGTGGTTGGTAAAATGCTTTTTTAAGTAAATAAATGCAATGAAATAATAATTTTGTTCAATATTAATAGGAATTAAAAACAATTTTTTAATTTAGCGGTTGCATATAATTATTTTTAACAGCATTTTGCTACGTAGCTTAGTTAAAAGTGGTGTATGCGTGTTTTTTGTTAAACATGAACACTAAAATCTAATATTTTTAAATTTTTATATTAAATGTAGATTCGGAACATTTAAAGATGTCCGAAATAATAGTTTTATTCCATTTTTAATTTTATTGATTATACAGTTTTATATTATTTATTAAAATTTATTTTTTTCAATTTCCGAAATATTAGTTTTATTCCATAATTTTATTGATTATACAGTTTTATATTATTTATTAAAATTTATTTTTTTCAATTTAATAGTTTTCTGGCAACTTTAAATGTGTTTTCTGAAAAACCTCACGATGGATGTCTTTTTTTATGATTGTTTTGGATTCGACAAAAAAAAAAATTAGAAACACGTGTCTCACTAAAAAGGCGAGAATTTTTTTTTTAATATAACTGTGTAATCTATAATTTAACAAACTGTTAGTCTTTATTGATAAAAAACTTTTATTCTCCATTTCTTCCGTGCTCTCATGATTTGTAATCTTGTATGTACTCGTCTGAAGTACACGATTTGTAGCAATCTATACTAATATAATAAAGAAATAAAGTTTGTACGTTTGTTTGTTTTTCGGTACTCTTTGAAACTATCAATCTAATTTTAAAAAATTTTTACTAGTATGTAGCCTGGCCTTTTGGAGTGAATATAGTCTTCATTTTTTAAGGTGGTACAAAAGGGAGCTGACGCAGGGGGGAAAGAAACTTGTCATGAGCGAGTGGAAGGCGGCTCGCTCTTGGCGTGGTGGGAGAGGGCGATCGACAGACCAGCGCTGGCGGGGTGTTGTGCTTGTCTTGCACTTGCAGTTCCAGTCTATAATTTGATTTTCTCAAAGTTTAGTGATACGATGTTATATTTCTGAAGATGAAAAGGTTTATTATTTTGTTATTCGTAGTGTTAAGATTCTTTATTTCTTTTTGTAGGTACTCCGTTGGTGTCAATAGGTACTAAATAACAATAAAAAACATTTATTTATTATTATTAGTGTATCTTTTATTATTAGTGTATCTTTGTTCAATAAGTACCTAATAGTGTATTATTTTAGAAGCTTCGTTAATTTACATATACCTACCTACTTCATTTAGTTCTGAGCTCTCTGCTATTTCGTAAGCGCGTTCTGAAATATCTACTAAAGATTGTGTGCAATAATTGCATTTCCTTTCATAATAATTACGTTAATTTCACTTTGCGGTGTATGATGCAAATGTTTAATTATTATTAAGTAGTTTTTTAGGGTTCCGTACGAAACTCTTATGGGATTACTTCGGTGTCCGACCGTCTGTTTGTTACACCCGATTTTCTCCGAAACTATTTGATATAGAAAGTTGAAATTTGGAATAAATATAGGAATTGATGGCCCAAGAGCCTTGAAGTTTTTAAAGTTAAATTTTGACTTAAGAAGTTAGTTCTGGGGGGTGAAATTGAAAGTGAAAAAAGAATTAGCAGGTCACCGAGTGGGATGTCAAATGAAAGCTTGTGAAAACATGAGTTCGAAAATATATATGCATGCGAACACTTTTCTTTCTATAATTAAAAAAAAAATGACCAAAAATCGTATCTCGAAAAGTACTGATCAAAAACTTTTTAAAAAATTCTGGAATAGTTGTCATAAAGTGTAGATTGAGCGAAAATTATCACGAGTGCATTACCTTTGATAATTTATCCGGTATAAGAAAAAAAAATTAATATGATTTTCAGTATATTACTGCTACCGCGCCGCCCGTCGCTGTACCGAGAAAAAATAATTTTATTTTATTTGTTTATAATTAAACAAATATTTAGGTAATAAATATTTGTTTTACACTTTACTAGATTCTAGATTGAGCTAGATTGATTTATTGGCTATTAGGTAGCTAAGATGCCATAACTATTATACATTATTGACTAAAACGAGAAAATACATATTGGATCTTAAGATATATACATATCGGGGACCTAATTAACTTAGCCTAGGTAAGAATTTTATTTTATTTTAAAGGCAATCACGGTACGGAACACTAATTGTGCTTGACTTTTTTTTTTATTTTTAGGAATCTGTGCATGTGTGGCTACTATTAAAAATTACGTAGTATTTAAAGACAACATTATGTCTATAAGAAAATCGCAACTTTCTAGAATTACGTCTGAGGCGAGGGCGGCTCGAATACATCGAATTGGAGAGTCTAGCGCTGAACTCTCACTACGGCTCGACAAGCAAAATGTAAGAACAATCGAATCTATTTCTCATATTATTATGATCCCAACGGATCTACAGATTCATTTGAAGCGGTTGCAGTTTCCGGTGAAAGGATTATTTGGTTTCACAATAAACAATTCCCAGAGACAAGCTTTCTAACTCGTGGGACTCGATTTGAGACAGGAATGTTTTTCTCACTGCCCATTATATATCGGGTTATCAAGAGTCGGAGCTCCAGAAAACCAATATATTATGCTATCAGAAAATAATAAAATATGAAACATGGTATACAGAGAAGCTCTAACTAATTAAAATAGGTGACTAATTTTGGAAAAAAGGTTTGAAAAAAATAACACTTCCGCGCGAGGGAAGTCGCGGGCGGATGTTAGTTAAGTAATAAAGGACATACAAAACTCAACAGAAGTCACATTACCTACCTACTTACTAGCAACTCAAGCCCCCTTCCGGCACCTCGTCATTTAAAGCTCAAAGCGGTGAGCAGGTGGATTAATTGCCTAAAATATTTAGACGTCTTAAGAGGCCGTTCTGCTCGTGGCTAACAGCGTTTAAGAAGGAGATCAGCATTCCAGGTTAAATCTCGTTAACATACTTCTGTTACAAAATTATTAGAGATTCCAAAACAGTCTGTTTTGCTTGTGTGATTGTCAGGCAAGACATAATTAAATGATGAGCCGTCCCCTCTTCCTCCCAGCACCATCTGCTATCTGGATCGTCCTTGAAACTGATGCAAGTTAGGTGCTCAGTCACGTGGCAGCGTAAAGTTCTTTGTCACTGTCTTTAGTTTCATTTTATCAGAGGTTTGGTATACTTTGGGTTAGGCTCCTTGATAAGAGTTTTAGACTGCCTTATCCCTAATGTTTCGTTCTAGTCTTTCACGAGCTTAATGTTCAGCAGATCTATGATTGCCGTATCGCACATTTTACGAGCTCCCAAATAGGATTTAGGCACCGTAGGGCTCTCTAGAGCTCCCTTTTTAGCTAGTATGTCTCTCATTTCTCTTCCTTGGATCCCTGTGTGGCAAGGCGTTTAGACAAGTCTTTACGGTTGTTTATCAGTTGCGAGTTTACGCTGGCAGGTTTCAAAGCCATCAGGGCAGCTCTGCTGTTAAAACACATGTATACAGTCATCAGCCATATATTCCTTGTCACCATTTCCCAGCCATACATGTGGGTAGAAGCGTAGATTTTCGTTTATAGATCTAGAGGTCGTCCCGAAATTTTTACCTGTCGACTAACCCTCTGCCTAGTTGTTCATTCTATCGGACGAGTCGAAAAAGCCTTTGATTTTGCGGCCCCCGTGCCCTGGAATACCCAAAATGCATCCAAAAATGGACTGTCGTTTAACCACTTGAATCAACTACCATAACATTTGTTGACACCAACCATATAAAAACAATAAATTTAGTTTGTTCTTGATAAAATAAGAGGGAACTTGCAAACGGCAGACGCCGTCAACACTGAAGGACAAAGCTGGACCCGCTTTTTTGGTTTTTCCAGAAAAAAACAGTCGTTTTTGGCTGGAAAAAGCGGTCGTTTTTGGCTGAAAAAAGCGGGTCCAGCTTCGTCCTGCGGTATTGGCGGCGTCTGCCTTTTGCCGGTTCCCTCATATTTTATCAAAAACAAACTAAATTTATTGATTTTATATGGTTAAATGACATCTTTGGATCAACTTTTTTGGGCTCTAAAGCTGGGTCTGCTCTCGGCGGCGTCCGCTCTTTGGGGAGTTCGCATTTTTTAGTCTCAACAAACGTTATGGTACCTGATTTAAGTGGTTAAACGACAGTCCATTTTTAGATGTAGTATTTTGAGCCTTACCTGGACATTCTAGGGCACGGGGGCTGGAAAGGCTTTTATTCGACTCGCCCGATAGAATGAACAACTAAGTAGACAGGTCAAAATTTCGGGTCGCACTCTTGGTCTATCAGAAAAGCGATGTATAACTTGCCCCGTAACCTTTACCTCTGCCCCTGTCCGTGAACAGTTTGCAACTGATTCTGCGCAGTTTACCGTATACGGCTCTTCATCAAGAGTTACATGAATAATCTTCTACGATCACGCCGAAACTGCAAAGTATCCTCAAGTTAGTTTCATACATGTTGAATTGTATGATAACTAAAAATAAAATTCGTCCACATTACTTTTTCAACCAATATTTATCCAATACAGTAAAAATTCTGCCACATGATGCATTGTACGTGATGGAAAACTGCATGAAAATTATTTTATTCGCTGTTTAGTTATACTCAGCCATGCATAAATACATACACATACACATATACACCGACAAGCACACATATAGGCAAATGTGGAATTTTATATATATTGGGGTGGAAACGAAAAACACTATATGTAGTTTGCAAGATTAATCAATATTACCACACAAGGGAAAGCGTCAATAATAATGACATTAATAAAAGTTCTCTAAGAAACTGACTGGGTAGTGCTCTAAAGTTCTTTAATGTATATCACACTGGTAGTAAACCAGGATGGAATTGCCTTTAGAAACCAGTGGGTTTAGTTCTGAAGTAAAAATTCCTTAACATAAAAGAATGAATACGATAAAAAAAAAGTTTGATGTACGCAAATCCAAAATAAAATCAAAAATTCAGTTTTCGGTAATATCTGGAAAAATAAAAAAGACATCGAAAAACTAATAACACCACGTGAAAGAGCGAAAAATTTTACAAAAAATAGTCTGTAAATTTTTTTTCTAGATTTTTTTATTAGCATGAGAATTTATTAAAAATTTGAAAGTCGTACCACTCGAAGGTTAATCGATATTACTTGTTCTCAGAGTGTAAAAAGAAAATTAAAAGATAGCGTTTTGAAGAGGAGACTTTGAGCTTTCCGATGATACTAATAGTTTTTATTTTTGTTGCTTTATAATTTGTAAAACTTAAAACGCAACTTTTGTGTGCATGATTTTAATGAGAATACAGTAAATTACAAATATTTAATAAAATGTAGTATTGAAAAAAAATCCTTGTGTATATATCATTAATATATCTTAGGTTTGAATATAAGAATAATTAAAAATATGCACTTTGTCTGTGTTATTTAAAAATTGAGTTTGAAGTATGAAAATTTGCCTGCTGTAGTGCGCCGCCGGCGCCGGCATTTTTTACGTTCAAAGCAGTACTTCAAAAAAAGTCGTACATTTTTTTTAATTACAGTTAAAAGTATACTCGATATTAGAAAATCATTAAAATCTTAAAAAAACTTTCTGTTTTTTTCTAATTTTGCTCTTAAAAAGTATTCATGATAAACGCATTTTTTGCTTATTATTAATCATACAACTTAAATTTAAAATAAACAAAATATTTACAGGTGGGAAATGAAAGATAAAACTCTAGGGTTTAAGTATAAAGTATTTATATTTCATTTAAACATCCAGGTCCAAAGAAAACAGTTACTGAAAACACAAAAATTCTAAATTACTCGAAGAAATTAAATGAAATACGTAATCTCTGGCCGTCATATTGCATCCGCCATTTTGAATTTTTAAAATCTGTCATCGGATTCTTAATCAGCACTCCGAGAAACTCCTTAATAGCTAATTTTAAAATATTTAACGGTATATAGAAACGTTAATTTAATTATAAATGAGGTTGGAAGCATAATTCCCACTACAACTGAAGGGGTTAAACCAGCCATTTTATTTTAAATATTTTTTTTAAATCACGGTAAAACTAAAAAAAAAAAATCTATATTCTATTTTTTTTTTTTGCAAAATTTCCCGTTCTTTCATGTGGTGCTATTAGTTTTTCGATGTCTTTTACATTTTTAGAGACATTTATGTTCGATTTTGTAGGCTAGTGTACACTCTAGAGCGGTAAACTTTTTTTTATCGTATTCTACGTCTAAAAAATTATCTGTATGCCAAAATACAGCCTGTTAACATTTAATGAGAGCTTCTCGTCAAAATTTGCCTTTGACGACTGGGCTAGCAATATTGTCAGTAAATATTACTATTTGATACAAAATGATACTTTGTCACCAACATATCTTAGCGGATACCTAAAACAAAATATCAAAACGTTTTTACCAGTGCAGCACTGCAATTAGTAACTTTTTTTTTGTTCTTAAAGGCTTAGGAGGTGACATAGTTTTGACGGAAAAAGTCTAATGTTTTTAAATTGAAAATCAAAATGGCGGTAGTAACTAAATTTATATTAGTTATATTTGTTATTAGTTGTTTACATTTACTAGTAAGTGATATATGTTGTATCCATATCGAATCATGTGACTGCCGCGGATATCTACAACAAGAAGAACAAAGTCAGATATCTCATCCTCAAACCGTGAAACTGTGCAAGTTCCAATCAGACGGTAAAAAGTGCTCTACAAGATGGACGGTCGGCCAGTTGGAAGAAACAACAGTATATTTACAGCATAATACATAGAATGCGTATTGACACATCGGGACAGATACATGCAGAGAGAGAGCGAATTATAAAATAAAACTAAAATAACATACACAGATTAGAATATATTTTAATACATTAGAACTTGTTAAGTTACTGTGTTATTTTATTCTAAACAAGTTAATAAAATATCCTTAATTACTTATGACCCACATTTTTTTTTGATTGGTGTGAAGCAATTAGTACATAATCTTCGTTTTTCTTAATGTTTTTTGTCCGTCAAGTTGTCTACTCTGACTTTCTTCTTAGAAATAACAAGTTAGTTATGAGACATTTGGGAAGGGATTACCTTGATCTCTAATGAAAACAAGTCTTGCCGCAGTGAAGCGTGAAAGTCATCACACTTAAACAACCATTAACGGGAAATATCAAATTTTTACAGTTTCTTCTTTAGGCATAATTACATGTTTGTTTAAAACAAATTTGTTAAAAATTGAAGAATGATAAGAGAGATTAATCATTTTTAAATGATATAGATATTTTCATTAGCGACTGATCAATCACATACCTATATATCTGTAGGGTGAAGTACAAATTTAACATGTATTATTCTTAATATTATAAAAACCGGCCAAGTGCAAGTCGGACTTGCGCAATTAGTGTTCCGTACGTTGATTGTTTTTAAAATAAAAATTTTGTTACGGAGGTATAAAATAATCAATGACTTCAGAAAACACATCCCAAATGAGTTTTCAACAAAGTTTTTTTCCGATCCTTACCGAAAATTGACGACCTTGAAATTTATGTTTTTTTTTGTATACCAGATAAATTATTAAAGGTAATGCACTCATGATAATTTTCATTTAATCCACACCCTGTGGAGAATATTCCAGACTTTTTTCAAAATTTTTGATCAGTACTTTTTGAGATAATGGGGGGACAGCAATTTTTAAAAAAAATCCGAAGAAAAGTGTGCACAATTATTACATTATATATATTTTGAACTCTGTGTTTTTACAAGCTCTCATTTGACACCCCACCTGATGACCTAGTAAAAAAAAATTTTTTCACTTCCGTTTTGATCCTTCGAAACTAACCCCTTAAGTCAAAATTTAACTTTCAAAACCACACGGCCTATATTAGTGCCAAATTTTAACTGTCTATGTTAAATAGTTTCGGGTGTGAGAGGCGGACAGACAGACACCGAAGTGATCTTGTAAGTGTTCCGTACGGAGCACTAAGGAGAACTAGTTTCTTGATCTTTTTCGTGTGGTTTCCAAAGATATGAATTGGAACAAATAAAAAACTTCATCATGTTGTGTGTGGGGGTTCTAGCTCCATGATATCGTGTAAGTATACGTTATTAAGATTCCTGGGTTCCAATCAGTGTAATTATTAACTTATTCAAGTATATTTGACTTGGCTACATACACAGGTAGTAGTTGCTGCAGAGATGTAATAATGCCCGTCGCAGCATTATCGTGTTGTCTAAAAAGCCATGAAATAGAAACGTATGTTTTAGCACTTCGAAAAATGTTGGCCCATATTACGACATCCTCACTGATATCTAGCTAGAAAGGCTAATCCCTATTCAGGCGGGAGGTCAAAAAAAATTCTATAGAACATTCTTCTTTTAAAAACTTACCAAGAAGCCCTAAAATTAGTAATAATAGAGTAAACTAAAAATTAATGACGAGCGATGGTGATTTTTCACGAAAACGAACCATACATATACATTTCATAGAGTGATAACAGAAGATTTACACTTAATTTAAAAATCGATAACCGGTGGGACGGAAATTTTTTATAAAAAACTTTTCCTTTCACTTAATTTAAAAATCCACGAACGGGGAGGAAGATTTTTAAAAAAGAGAACCATTTCATACAACAAAATTTTAAGGACTAAAACTTCATGACCATGGGGGTGAAGATTTTTCAGCAAAAAAAACCCTAATAAAAATGTCTTATTTCTACAGTGCTCTATTTTGACATCAGTAGGGGATCTCACTAGTTTATGCCGCAGTTATTATATATATATATATATATATATATATATATATATATATATATATATATATATATATATATATATATATATATATATATACTTATATATACATCACTGTTTATAGTGAAACTCTATATAGTGAAAAACTCTTTATAGTGCAATTTTTTCAAGACCTAGAATATTATACATATATAGCAATATATACGGATTTTTTCTTTATATAATGAAAAACTTTCTATAGTAAAATTTCGGTCAACATTTTGGTCTTTCACTATATAGAGTGTCGACTGGGATTGTACTGTATATATATATATATATATATATATATATATATATATATATATATATATATATATATATATATATATATATATATATACACTTATATATGCATATAGATATATATATATATATATATATATATATATATATATATATATATATATATATATATATATATATACAGTACAATCCCGATTATCCGAATCGCGATTATCTGAAATCCGGCTTATCCGAAACAAACTGTTAAAAAGCAAATTGTATTCCCATTAAACGAAAAAATTCCCATTATTAGAAACAGATGATGAGTGGTCTCCTTAATGCATCGGGGACTCCCCGCGACGTCTAGAATTTCACCGCTGTCTATGTTTTAGTTAGTCGACAAGTGTTATAAGTTACTCATTACGTCTATTATTATCGCAGAGGTAATAGTTTCGTTTTAATGGATATTTTACAAAATGGAGTGTCATAATAATAAGCGTAAACGTGTTGTTATTACCGTAAAAGAGAAACTTGAAGCAATTCAACGTTTAGATAATGGTGAACTTCTTAAAAACATAGTGAAAGATTTAGGGGTAGCCGTGAGTACTGTTTCAGAGTGGAGAAAAAATCGTGAAAAACTTGAAAAATGGTGTAGTGTTTTGTCATCGCCCACACAGGCACGAAAAAGTATGAAAAGCGGTGAATACCAAAAATTGGATGATTTTTTATTTTTATGGTTTACACAGAATCGAGAACGTGGAATACCAATTTCATTAACAATTTTAAAATATAAGGTAGTGAGTTTAAGCAAAGAGTTGCCGGTTATTGAAGCGCCTGTAAATTTTTCTGCAAGTGATGGATGGCTAGACAAGTGGAAAAAAAGACATGGTGTACGTCAACTGAAAGTTTGTGGAGAAAGATTGTCAGCTGATGTATCTGCTGCAAAAAAAATTGCAGAGAATTTTGAGCAGCTTGTGGAAGAACATGGTTTACAACCAGACCAAATCTATAATTGTGATGTAACAGGCTTGAACTACGAAATGTTGCCGTCAAATACCTTAGCTTCAAAAACGGAAGCTGGAGCACCTGGTTACAAACGTAGCAAAGAACGTATTACTGTTCTTGCATGCAGTAATGCTTCTGGAAGACACAAACTCCCATTATTATGTATTGGTAAGTCAGCAAATCCATGAACCTTTAAGAATATTCGTCGCAATGCTTTTCCTGTTTTGTATGAAAATCAAAACAACGCTACTCTATTCGTTTTTGGAGATTTTGTTCCTAAAGTGAAACTTTTTTAAAAGAATATGGATATTCTAGAAAATGTATTCTGTTACTAGATAACGCCTTCACTCACTCAAGTGCGGAGCAACTTGAAAGTGGGGAAATAAAAGCAATCTTTTGCCTCCTGCTGTAACTTCTCTCATTCAGCCTATGGATTAGGGTGTACTGGAAAATTTAAAATGCAATTACAGGCGTTTGTTATTGGAGCATATTTTAAAAGAAGTAGATGAAGGTGGCAATCTTACTGATTGTCTAAAAAAGATAAATTTGAAAAATGTTATATATTGGATAACTTCAGCCTGGAATCACGTAAAGAGTAGTACTCTGGAGAAATCTTGGTCAAAATTAATTCCACAAGAGGAGAGACATTACTTAGAGGCAGAAACAGAATGTAATGAAAATTTAAATCAAATTATTACAAGAATATCAGGATTTGAAAGTGTTACGGAATCCGATGTTTGTGAATAGTTAAACAGTGATAGTGTGGAAGATGAAATGTCTGACCAAGAATTAATTAAAAGTGTATGCAAAAATGCTAATAAAATAGACAGTGATGACGATGATGATAACGAAGTAGAAGCCACTGACAATATTCCAGTAAAAATGTTACATTCAGAAGGACAAAAGCCCCAGAAAAAGCGTTAGCTTATGTAGAACAATAAGAAAATGCAACCGCCGCGGACGTTTGGCTTATCAAACGTTGGAGAGACATTGCAGACAAAAACAGAACTAACGTAAAACGAGTGCAGTTAAAAATTACCTCATTTTTAAGAGGTTAAAGTTAAGAATGAAACTGTTTTATTTTTGATTTTCCGTACATATACATAAAATAAGTAAACTAATTGTTCTATTCTTTGTTTTAATAAGTACCTATGTACGTAATAGCATATCGTATAAATGCTTTTAAGTCAATCTGCAATGTTGTATCCATTCTAAACTTTTATTTTATAAAAAAAAATCGGATTAACCGAAATTTTGATTATCTAAAATCACTTTGGTCCATTTTATTTCGGATAATCGAGATTCTACTGTATATATATATATATATATATATATATATATATATATATATATATACATATATATATATATATATATATATATATATATATATATATACACATAAATATATATAAACACTAGGGGAGAGATGTGTGCTCCTCCTTCAAAAAACCCCTGAAGAGAAGATGAACACGGAGAAGCCCAAATGGCACGGTTATGAATGAGATATACCTTATTATTATCAACGACTAGACAATCTGCCAAGATATTACTATCACAACACTAAATACGAGCGAATTAAGCTATTGAAAAAGCAACCTTTTCCAACATTCGAGTTCTTAACACAGAACAAAGAATTATTTCAGGGTGAAATTGAAAGAAAATTGAAAAACAGGAAAGAACTGGAAAATATAGAAGTAGACGAGCTCACAGAACATATAAACAGCTTACAAACAGTAAAAAAGAAATATGCACAAAACATAACAAAAAGGGTAGCAAAATTAGTAAAAACACAAAAAGTTAATAAAAAGAAGAGAATTACATCGAGATTCTGAAAACTATAAAGCACTTACCAAAGAAATATACAGGAATATCAGAAGAGATCTACGAGATTACAATACAGATCTTGTTAAGAACACCCTTGAAATAACAAAAATATGAGGAAAACAAAATTATCGAGAGGAAGGACAAAAATAGCAGAACTTAGAGACAGACAGGGTATAACAATCACCAATAAAGACGATATAGTAACTGTAGTGCAAGAGGTTTATGAACAACTATATGGCTCAACATTTCAAGACAATTATTACACCAGATTTAAAATAACAAATATTGGTATTGAGAAAATCCCTGAAATGGATAAGCACGAACAGCCCTCCAGTAAGCGAAGGTCAATAGGAGGCCACTACAGAAATGTAAAATACCGAAAAAAATGGGAAAATGCTGAAGTCGTTATATAAAAAAAGGGGATAAAGTAGAAAATTATCGTTCAATTAGTCTACTGTTCCATTTATATAAATTACTTACAAAAATAATAACTAACAGATTGACGCACAAGATGGATTGAAATCAATCTTCCGAACAGGGAAAGAGATTCAGCACAATATACCACCTACAGATACTACGTACGCTCATTGTGAAAGCCACGGAATATAATATACCCTTTCGTAGACTACCAGAAAGCCTTTAACTCAATAGAAATGTAGGCACTTTTAAAAGCCCTAGATACCACTAGGATTGATACCAGATACTCGACTCATATATCTATGACAATGCGTACATTCAATACTAGTAAATGAAGACATGAAGACGTCAAAAATACCGATAAAAAGAGGAGTACGTCAAGGAGATAAGATCTCGATAAAGCTGTTTACACTGGCACGTTTTTAGGACCTTAGACTGGTAAAATAAGGGGATTAACATAGACGGAACACGACTTAATCATCAACGATTTGCGGACGATATCCCCTAATCGGTACTACACGCAATAAACTAACAACTATATTGGAAGAACTGCACCATGCATCGTCACGAGTCGGGCTGGAAATAAACCTGAGGAAGATAAAGAGAGCAAATAACGATTACTATCGAAAATCGGCCATTAGAGATTATATATATATATATATATATATATATATATATATATATATATATATATATATATATATATATGTATATATATATATATATATATATATATATATATATATATTTTTTTTTTTTATGGGTCTAGCACACGTGCTACAGGGAAGTCCCTAAAGCGCTACAGGAGCGACACGTGTGCGGGAGAAAGCGATTCACGTTGTTCTTGAATCGCTGTAGATTGTACTCGATGGGAAACACAGTCCTGGGCAAACTATTGCAAAGGTATGATGTTCTCCATATAAAAGACTGCTTGAAAAGCGTTGTACGAGGAGTAACAAGCTGAACCTCATACGGATGTGAAGTATTAGCGCGACGTGTACTTCTAATATGCACCGCTCTGGGAGGAATTAAACGGGCCACATCCTTCGAACACCTTCCATGAAAGTACTTGTAGAATAGGCTCAAGTCGCCAACCGTTCTTCGATTTTCCAGGGAATCAAGGCCGTCGGTCAGTTTCGGGTGTCCAATCAGATGAATAGCTCTTCTCTGGATATAATCCAACAAATGCAGTGTATGTTTGGGAGCGGAGCTCCAAACATGGGAGCAGTATTCCATAGTTGGTCGAATTTGAGCTTTGTAAAAAATTAACAGTTGTTGTGGTGTGTTAAGCTTTCTGGTTCGAAACAATATTCCCAACTTTTGAGAAGCTCTCCTTGCTATGCCTGCAACATGTTTATGCCAGGACATATTTACTCCCAAATTAACGCCTAACAGATTGAGTGACGATGTTAGAGGGATGGAGTGCCCCGACATAACTATGTCGGGTTCTGCAACGTTAACTTTTTTAGAAAAACTGCCGCCTGGGTTTTTGTAGCGTTAAATTCCACTTGGTTACTGTCACCCCAAGATAGAATTTCATCCAGGTCTTTGTTAAGTTGAATGACTACCTGCTGTCTGCGGATATTCGTCTGAGTAGTCGATGTCCGAGCGTTCAACGTGAATGAAGAGATAAGTGTACTGTCATCTGCAAAGCTGTAGATTGGATTTTCGGTCTTTTCCAGCAGATCGTTAATATAAATGAGGAAGAGAGTAGGAGACAGTATGGAACCTTGGGGCACACCGGCGTTGATAGTGAAGGTGTTAGAAAGAAATCCGTCGACTGCCACTCGTAAAGAACGCTCTCTGAGGAAACATGAGAGCCACAAACAGAACTTTTCAGACATACCATAAGAACGTAGCTTAGCCAACAGCCCATCGTGCCAAACACGGTCAAATGCCTTGGATATGTCAAGAGCAACCGCTCGAGATTCTCCAAAGTGTTCAATTGCGTTGTTCCAAACATGTGTTACATAAGTCAGAAGATCTCCTGTTGATCTATTTTTACGAAAGCCATATTGGCGATCTCTAATAATGTTGAATCCTTCAAGATATTTTAGAAGATGCTGATTGATAGTCTTTTCCATGACTTTCGATATTATTGAGAGTAGTGCGATTGGTCGGTAGTTATTTGGCAAGGTCTTCTTGCCTTTTTTAGGTATCGGCTGAACTGTGGCACATTTCCAGCAGGAGGGAAATATATATATATATATATATATATATATATATATATATATATATATATATATATATATATATATAGTTATATATATATATATATATATATATATATATATATATATATATATATATATATATATATATATATATATATAGTTATATATATATATATATATATATATATATATATATATATATATATATATATATATATATATATAACTCGGACAAAAATACTACTAAGAAAGGAGAACCAAACAGCAGGAATTTCTTGAAGAATGGGTCTTAGTTGGACAGCTTTTGGTAAACTCGGGTTTACTTTCAGATCACGAGATATCCCTGTAAACCTCAAAAGGAAAACGTACGAGTCGTGTGTACTGTCAGTTCTCACGTACGGTCTTTAAACGATGTCGCTAACACGTCAGTCGATGAACAGACTTCGATGGTGCAGCGCGCAATGGAGAGAGCTATGCTTGGAGTGAGTCCCAAATGAGGAAATCCGGAGAAGAATATGCCCTGGAAAGAGCGGTTCAACTAGAGTGGAGATGGGCTGGTGACATAACGATAGAGAACAACGACGGATAGGCCTACAAGCTTACAGTATAGCACTATAAGGAGAGTAAGAGGAGTGTGGGAAGACCTCAAAGAAGGTGGAGAAACGATATCCAGAATATCGCAGGAAAAAATTGGAACAGAACGGCTCTGGACAGGGAAAGATGAAAAGATTTGGAAGAGGCTTACATCCAGGATGAGAACAGGTTGAAATTCTCTCATTCTGTTGAATATAAGCAATGATGGCACAAACTGTCCAGTCACACTGGCAGAACACAAGACTCTTGTATTAACTCCTCTTACTCCAGTTGTGATTGCGCCAATTTATTGCTTCCTTTTTAACCTAAGACTTTTTGCGTTCTTTTCTGAACGGTGCAAAATCCACTTACATCAACGTTAAATATTTTTGTAGACGTTAATGTATTTTAATCTCCGATTTTCCCTATTCTTCTCTTCTTGACGACAAGTGACAACGTTCTCCACTAAAACATCAAATTTACGTTTAGTTTGTTTATTTAGAGCGAACGTTTACAAATTTTGCAATATCTCGTGGATAATGTGAGGTAAAGATCAATCTTATTGTAGAGATTAATATTTATGTTAATTGAAAAATTTGTAGAAAGTGTAGAATATAGCAGCAAGTGTATATATAATTTTCTGTTATAGGTATCTTCTATCGTTCCGCTTTTTCTTGTGGAGGTCACACAGTTGTGCAAACATATTTTTTATCTATTAATGTAAGGTTTATCATGTAACAACAAAGTTTTATATGTTCGCAATAAAAGCAAGAAATGAAAGTTACGTTTCTCTTTTTGTATTCCTTGGAACCAGTAAAAACAATAAACAACGTAAATAGTTTGTTCTTAGTTTTGATTGCCTGTTATGAGTAAAATCTTTTTTTGATATAGTGAATTTTCCCCCAAGAAAATCTTCTCTTATAGTAAAGAGAGAACTACGCCCAAGAAAATCCTCCCTTATAACATAACTTTTCATAAAGTACAACTCTGTCTTACCATCCCACGATTATCGGAGGAGAGGACTTTTCAAGAAAAACAATCCCGTCTTATCATAAAACATTACTAACATACATTAAATATTAAAAGAAACCTTCCCTTGCCATCCCTCTTTCAAATTTTCAACCTTGCCCAGCACGCTTCAAACGAATCTGATGATTAGAGACAGGTATTACACCCCCATCCTCAAAGTACTTTTTCATATCGCTCAGATCCACATCTTTCTCCAGAACCATAATAAAAAAAAAAATAATCAAGAACGAAACAACCCTATTTTAATACACTAAAATTTTATTTGCGTCCTTGTAAAAACGATGATAACAAAGGATTATTGAAGTAGGTTCCAATGCCGTTGACCTTTTTGTGCATTACTTTATTTTAAAACCGGCGGCGGCAACAAAGAATTTGTTAAGGAATGTTACCTTCGTCGGCTGACGGAAACTTTATGAGAGACTTCGGTATATCGAAAACAATGTGTATTATTTTTGTGATTGGCATCTTTCTTTTTTTGATTACTTATTTTGTTTATTGATGTCTGTACCTTTTTTTGGTAGCTGTTTTCTTCTGTATTTGATCTGATTACTGGGAAATTTACTTATTTTCATTATTGATAATAATAGAAGCATCTTATAAGATCGATGTGCTTTCATTACTTCAGTTTCTTGGAGAGATAGCATTCATATGTTCAGCTGCTTTAAACAAATGTTCGAAAAAGACTTTTTGTCCACGGGCAGACTAAATCCGTTCACAATGGTGGCAATGATAGCAGCTCTTTGATAGGCGTCTACAAATAAAGTTGCGACTTAATATTGCGTTACTAAACGACCTGGATTTGATCTCAACCATTTTTTTGTTGCTTGAATATAATAACTGCTCATAGGTTTAAAAAAAGAGATGTCCAATGACTTAAGCCGGTGAGTAGTAAGGTTTGGCAGTTGTAACATTATTATCCTATTAGCTTATGCTATGTTCAACGCTTCCAGGTTCTTCGAATGCGTTGCATTTCCATTAAGCAGAAGTAACACTTTATTTTCAGGTGTTGGTCTTACTACGCTTGTAAAATGTTTCATCCATTTTACAAATAAGTTTGAGTTAATATAGTCAGTGTCTGAAATGGTGACAACATTCTCCGAAGGTGCGCCATACCCGAATTCAGTATTTGGTCTCATTCTTTTAAATATAAGCAATGGTGGCACAAACTGTCCCGCCACAATGACACAATACAAGGTTCTCGTATTAACTCCTCTTACTCCCCTTGTGATTGCGCCGATTTATTTTTTCCTTTGTAATCCTAAGACTTATTGCGTACTTTTTCTGAACGGTGGAAAATCCACTTACGTCAACATTAAATATTTTCTTAGACTCAATATATTTTAATCTCCGATTTTTTCAAACTAAGATTTCACAATGCTCTCTACCAAAACGTCAAATTAACGTTTGGTTTTTTTATTTAAAGGGAACATTTACAAATTTTGTAATATGTCATGGATAAAGTGGATAAAAATCAATCTTATTGTAGAGGCTAATATGGTGATGTTAATTGAGAAATTTGTAGAAAGTGTAGAATATAGCAGCAAGTGTATATATCGTTTAAATTTTTCTGATATAGCTTTCCGCTTTTTCCTATGGAGGTCACAAAGTTGTGCATAACAGATTGTTTTATCTATTTATATAAGGTTTATTATGTAATGGAAGTCACGTTTGTCTTTTTATATTCCTTGGAATGAGTAAAAAAAAAAAAAAACGTAAATAGTTTGTTCGTAGTTTTGATTGCCTGCTATGAGTAAAATCTTTTTTTGATATAGTGAATTTCCCCCAAGAAAATCTTCTCTTATAATAAAGAGAGAACTACGCCCAAGAAAATCCTTTCATAGAGAACGACTCTGTCTTACCATCCCACGATTATCGGAGGAGAGGACTTTCAAGAAAAACAATCCCTTCTTATCATAAAACATTACTAACATACATTAAATATCCAAAAAAAAAAAGCTTCCCTTGCCATCCAAAAATTTTTACTTATTACAATAAAATATAAAACTTGTACAAATCATTTTTTGGTGTTAGGAATATATTGAAAAGTTAGGCGTTTCGAGATTTGACTAGGCTTTTCTCAACAAAAAAATACAAAAATTGTTACGTTTATATATATATATATATATATATATATATATATATATATATATATATTATATATAAATTATTAAAAATATAATCTTAGTTGGGGAACTCGGCAAGAAGGGGGCGTGATAAGAGATCACACAATTTTCATTAAGCCAATATTTCGGTCCTGGATTGGGACCTTCTTCAGGGCAGAACTGAAAAGAAGAACAAAGCGTATTCACTGATCGTGTCTGGGACAACTTTAAATTAATGATGTTATCGTTAGGTTGTTATAATAAATAAAATTAGTGTAGAACAAGAATAAGATATTAGTCATAATAAGTTAAAAAACTCACATGAGAAGTGCAAAGATTTCGTTAGCCTGAATGGCCGTAGGTAGCTTATACATACAAAAGTTGTTACATATAAAAGTTTATTAATCCATAATATATATAAAATACACACTAAAACACTGTAGACAAAAATCTAAAAACCAAATTTAAAACATGGATGTAATTGGAACCTTGGATGTTGAGAACATTGTTAATTATTTCACCTGTGACCACCTCACATGGCCACCGCCATTTAGGAAAGATGACAAGGACGACAGGAGACAGCTGCCCGACAGAGATAAGGGGTTTAGTCAAGAAAACTCAATTAACCAGAATGCGGGGGTCGACACCTGGAAGGAACCGATAGAAAAGGAAGTGCAAATATTGGACCCCAAGAGAGAAGGAGATAGCCAATTGAGCGACCAACCAACCCGGTATGTGGTAGAGGAAGGATAAATCATAACCTAATTATACTAAATATATATAATAATTATAGAAGGATGTAGCCCGCTTAATTCCTCCCAAAGCGGTGCATGTTAGAAATACACGTCGCGCTGGTGCTTCGCATCCGTATGAGGTTCAGCTTGTTACTCCGCGTACAACGCTTTTCAAGCAATCTTTTATATGGAGAACGTCATCCCCTTGGAATAATTTGCCCAGCGCTGTGTTTCCCACCGAGTACAATTTACAGCGATTCAAGAACAACGTGAATCGCTTTTTTCCGCACTCGTGCCGCTCCTGGAGCCCTTTAGGGACTTCCCTGCAGCACTGTAATAATTCTAATCCAAGTTTTTCAGATCATGTTGGTCAATTAATGAAATGAAAAACTTGTAAAATCGGTGAAGTTGCCAGATGGCAGATACTCTTTTAGAAATATCATTTACAGTGGCGTCAGAGGTTATGCCTAAAGGAAAATTCTCATGATTTTTTTGGCAACTTCTATTGAAACTTCAAGATGAGCGTTCCACTAACTAACCTGAACTAAACTAAATTACTAAACCTAGTCAGTTAGTGACTGATTTGGTTCATAAGTAAAATATATATAATTTGTCTATATTATACACATGAAAGATCACAAAGGCAAGTGAACTATTTTTCATTTATCATTTTTTTTTTTACTATTAATGGGAAAAAATAAATTTAAAAAACAATGGTTATACTTAATATACATGTTGAGTTGCCAGTACTTTGAGCATAGTCGAAAAGGTGCGCCCTTGGACATTTAATTCTAAATATCCGCTGGACATTCTATTTTGCAAGTAGAAGAGATGTCTTATTATTAGGTATAAGATAGCCCACCAAAAGTAATTAATGTGCAAGTTAATAATAATCTCTAGTTTTTATAATAGCGGTGCGGTGTTAAATAGATGCAGGTTATACTAGGTAGAACACGCAGTCATGGGTAGTTCATTCTAAAAGAATGCCTCAAGCGGAATCGTATACTTTCCCTTAACTTACCTAAATTTTATTGAAAGTATAAAGTAAGACACAAGGATTATTTTACATTTGCTGGAACAAAGTTTATTACAGATTGGAGTCAATAGAAAGTTCCCTCATTGGAACAAGGCGTACATGGCTGCGAAGTACTTGTTATTTTTAAAGTTATATCTGGCATTTAGGCCTGTTAAAAACTCTGGCCTTCATTGATATAGTCCAAATACCCTCTTGAGTCTTGAATGATCTATTCATTAGAACAACGATGAATGTATTATAGCAGTTTCTATTTTAATAAAATTAGTTTAAAGTGGCAAAAAGTCACTTTTCTCATGTAGATATTATTAAAATCTTATATGAATCTTTGTTACCCCCTAGAAACTATAATAGACGAACTTCTTGTAAGAAATAAGGAAATAAGGCCTTTAGACGTTATAAGTAGCACTAACTATACACACACACACACACATATATATATATATATATATATATATATATATATATATATATATATATATATATATATAATCAGCGTTTCTCAACCTGTGGGGCGCGCCCCACTAGGGGAGCGTGATTACACTATTGGGGGGGGGGCGAGCGTATCGAAAAGAACTTACTATTAAAAACATTCATTAAAAACATTTAATATAATTTATTGAAAGGAAAGCAAAACAAAATACATCCTGACATAATAAAAAATAAAATACACATTTACACTGATATAATACATCTATAAAAAGGATTGTATTAGAACTGCACAATGTATTTACCTAATAATTAATATATCAATACTAAATTAAAAACCAGTTTAATAATTATTAATGACTCCCTTGGGCCTGTTGTGTAGAGCAAAGATTTTCGAAGGATGGTTTAATATTATAAATAGACACTCTGAGTTCTTTGTCTATATTTAGTTGAGATCTATATTTTGTTTTCAAAGCAGCCACCGCAGAAAATCCGGTTTCGCAAAGGTAGGATGTTGAAAATGGTAATAGTATACGAAATGCTCTTGTTTTCAGTGCAGAAAACTCATCATTCACCCCTGCCCAAAATTCAAAGAGTGATTTATTATTAAATTGTCTTTTGATTTCGCCACTTGCCGTGAAGTTCATGAAGATTTCTTCTTCGGAAGTTGAGAGCCCTTCGGGAGTATTTTCAAATGGATCCCTAACCCACTCGTAACTTGCTACCAAGTTGTCGTCAGTAAGAAAATACTTTTTAAAATTCTTTGTCAACATGGCTAGAAGATTTTCAATGGTTACAAAAACTTTCACATATTGTTCTTCAGCCTTGTATGTTTTAACACATTCACGCACATTTGCAAACATTTCTAGATTTTTTGCTTTACATTTCTGCTCTACAATTCCAATTTTCTACAAAAAGCATTAATTTTATCACTTGTATCGAATATATGTGTATTTGTTCCTTGGAGTTGAAGATTTAAGGTATTTAGTTTCTCGAATATATCGACCAAGTAGTAGCGTAAATTCATCACAAATAAACTATCTCGAAACTTCTCGGCTTCCTGTCGGTTTTCCTCTTCTCGAAAAATGGCGATTTCATTTCTTAATTCATAAACACGTTGCAAACATTTTCCACGTGATAACCATCTTGCCTCGCAATAAAATAGTAACGCTGAATGTTCGGCACCCATGTCTAGATTTTAGGGGTCTCAGTTTAATATAATTGACTACGGTTACAACTGTAGTGAGCACAATATTCAGAGTAGGACTCATTTCTTTGGAAGCCAGAGCTTCTCTGTGGATCATACAATGTGTCCACACATACAGTGGAGATTTTTGTTTCACAAGTGCTTGTACACTTTGAAATCTTCTAGACATTGAATGAGCACCATCGGTACATACTCCGACGCAATTTTTCCACTCCATATTTGCCTCGTTTATAAAATCATTTAAGATAACAAGTAATGCGAGTGATGTTGCTTTGAGTTCTATTGGTTTGCAGAAAAATAGTTCTTCTACTGCTAACATATCATCACAAAATCAAGCCTACAATCTCAATTGCTGCTGGCAAAACAAGTTCTTCACTAATGGTGTGAGACTTTTTACATCTGGCTATTTTATATGAAACTTTGTAAGAGGCAAGTAAAGCTTTTTTATTCACAGACAAAGTTTTTTTTAAAAATAATTTCTGCTTTACATATCATTTTAATTTTAATTTGAAGAATTCTCGAGGTTTGTTAATGTACTCACTATGAAGCGTTTCCATATGTCGTTTAAGTTTATTTAGTTTTATGCTGTCTGCTGCCAAAATTTTTGAGCAAATAACACACAGGGGCCTTTCTTCTTCATTTACTTCAGTACTGGTAAACCCTAAATTTAAGCATTCTCGAGAATATTTTCTTGATTTTATTTTCGGAACCACGCTCGTCTGTGCACTTGGGTCGCAAATACTGAAAGGTTGAGAAACGCTGAAAAATTCTCTGAAAATATATACTTCGAAAATATATTTTTACGGGGTGTGACCAAAAAGTTTCCTTATTAACGTTATCCGAAGTAGTTACTTTTAGGTTTCGCGACTCCAGTAATTTTCAAAGCATGCATCGGCATTCACCGACTCCATCGTTTTTTCTATTGGTCGATCATTTCTTGAAGGGCCGATGCTGTCACTCCAAAGCCTCCTACGATTCGCACTGTATCTCCTATACCGTCTCCAAGTGGTGGCCTTCTAACTTCATGTTTATATCTGGAACGAACTGAAAGTCGCAAGGTGTCAAGTTAAGCGAAAAAGGAAGGTGGAGGATGTCAGTGTCACTAAAAATGGTTGTATACAGAATGAACTGTGGGCCGATCCATTGTCGTGATGCCAGAGGAAACTCCTCTCGCTCCTTGGCCGTTTTTTAATCAGTACAAAATGCTCAGAATTTTTTCTTCATGGATAATTTGTTGAACTTTCGAGATTATTTCAGGCGTGGTTGCAGTTGAAGGACTTCTGTAACCCTCACCTTCCTTCGAAGTTCTACTCCCCTTAAATCGCGAAAACCACTAGAAAATTTAAATATGGCTCATTACTTCGTCCCCAAATGTCATTTCATACATTTTAGTAATAGTTTAAAACTAAATTTCAACAACCATAGCTCTTTTTTCGTGTCCATTGTAAGAAGGCATAGAGGCATAATTAGACCTTTACGCAGAACAAACTAAACTAGCTAACTTGTTGAAACTTGTCACGCATGTTACTGGGAATGTGCCTACCGCCAGCTATTGGGGCGAGTCGATATTATTTCTCGTTCTATATAGCCTTAACCAGAGGATTTTCTGATCATACTGTGTATATGTTATTCACGAGATGTCTAGTAGCTAATTACCACCAAATATGATCACCCAATTAAATGTAAATGATTGTACATCAAAGCACAATTTGTAAGCTCAAGCCCACAGGTCGGTATGCCTCAATTGCATGATCACGTTTCAAGGTGAGTAATAGTTGTACGTAAATAGGCGTTTACACAGTTCGGTCCAACGAATAATTGCTAGAGGCAAATGTTTTGTTAAGGTTTCCGAACGCATTTCGTAGTAATTTCTGCTTAATTAACAAAAGCCCAATTCCAATTAATCTGTATATTCATTTACGAAAGGCATTTAACTGTTTTTTAAAGAAACTGTAACAATTTAATCGTACATGTACAGGGACAGTTTTTTAAGGGTCTCTCCTAATTCACTATTTTCCTATTCTACATACCAAGAAAATTCTTCCAGTACTAAACTTAGTTTATTATGAGAAAGCCAAATATGATAAGAATAAATTTCTCACTTGTTAAATTTGACAAATTACAAAGCCAACTAGAATTTTTTAAAATGGCATCCCCCATTAAATAGCATTTTTTAGTCCATTTACGAATATACAGAGTATTCAAGTTACCGAACTGCATTTTAACTTTTAAGTGACTCATTCAATGTACTCTTTTCCTATTAAGGGTATCAAAAAAGTCTTTTACCAGGAAACTTATTTTTTATGAGGAAGCCTAATATGATAACATAAAAGTTGTCACTTGTGAAATTTGACAGTTTACAAAGTCACCTCTACATGTGAGTACACCATTAATTAGCATTTTGCAGTCCATTTACAAAAATATGAAACCGAATTTTAATTTTTAATTGGCTTACTCGATTTACTACTTTCCTATTTAGCATATCAAAAAATTTCTTCCTCTGCTGAACTTAGTTCTTTCTGAAGAAACCAAGTATGAAAACAAAAAATTTGTAACTTGTCAAACTTGACAGATAACAAAGCTAACTAGACTGTTTAAAATGGCATCCTCTATATATGATTGAAAAAGTGACAATTTTTCTGCTATAATATTTCATGGTGTGTTTGTATGTAGAGGTATGCCATTGAAAAAAATTCTAGTTTGCTTTCTAACCTATCACATTCGACAAGTGACAAGTTTTGTGTTATTATATTTGGCTTTCACACAAAAAAACTAAGTCTATTAGTAAAAAAAAAGTTTTAATACCCCAAACAGGAAAGAGTGACCCACTTAAACGTTAAAATTCACTTCACTAACTTAAATGCGGTAACGACTAAAAATAAATATTTTTATGTCAGGTCATTCCTTAATACACAATGGTAATACCATTTGTGCTGACTTGGCCTAGGCCCATCAACCAAACATGGAACCACATTGACCAAATGTGAGAAAGAAGAACAAAAGCAATTTTTCGCTCAAATTATGAAAACATGGAAAAGCCAAATCCTCCTAAAAAACATAAACCGAACGCATCCAAACAGAAAAACTGTACATCTGACGGGGTATATTTTAGTAAGCTTAGCTCAGAGCTCTGTGGTTCTGCTTCTGTTTCAATCCACGCTCAAATACACTAAACAGAACAGATCATGGCTTCTACATCATACACCAAAAAGTGAACCAATATAAAACAAACTACCTCCTATATATGGATGACATAAAACTCTACAATATATATGTATATATATATATATATATATATATATATATATATATATATATATATATATATATATATATATATATATATATATAAACAGACCGAAAAATGCTATTTAATGGTGTACTCATACCTAAAGGGTGTCATTTACAAAATCCTAGTTGGCCTTATAATCTGTCAAATTTGGCAAATGATAATTTTTTGTTATCATATTTGTTTTCCTCATAAAAAACTAAGTTTGATTTTGAGGGAATGTTCTTGGTATGTAGAATAGAAAAAAACGTGAATTGGGTAAGACATTGTACTCAAAATTATAAGTAATATATAACAATAATAAGAATAATAGTAACCCTAGGATTATTATTTTTAGGATTGTATTATATTTAGGATTAACATCCTAGATTTAGAAGCACCTGGAATAAACACAGTCATTAAAATAGAAGAACAACAACAATTTTATAGGCAGCACACAGAAAAACTCCAATATGGAATGTGTTGCAGGAATATCGATTCGCTGCAGCTGGCGAAAAAACTAACATTTAGTTTTCTATAGTCAGACAGTATTAAACCATAGACTGAGGGATTTTTACTAGTTTGTGAGGACGGTGTGACTAATACCGTATTGTATCATAGTCGATTCATCAAACTAGCCGACATTAAGTGTAAAGCATGCAACAAAGAACCAGAATCACTATTGAATTTACTTTCAGCGTGTCCTGTTCATGGTATATCATCTTACATCCATTGTAATAATGCATCGTTGTGTGTCCTATGTTACCATCTTAGATATTCGTACGGTATTGGTGATGCTCCGAGACTGCCGTATCTTCCGGGAGAGATCGAGCTGGTTGTAGAAAATGACAGGTGCCGCATTTACTGGAATTTTGCCTTTTCGACCACAAGGTACTTGCAAGCCAGGCTTCATATAGTGCTTCTCGATAAAACAGCAAAAAAAATGTATGCAATTGGGTTCTCCGCACCTGTAGAAACAAGTATAGCAATCAAAGAGGAGGAAAAAAATTCTGAGTTCAAAGAATTAAACTACGACCTCTGCGCTTTGTTCCCTCGACATTCAATAATAATCGTAGTCCTAATTATAGGAGTTTTAGGAGGAATTAAGAACACATTTCTAGAGGACCTTAAGAAGGTACCGGCTATTGTGCCTCGGTTGAGTTACTAGCAATCCTATCCTATCCTTCGTTGACTCAGATTGCTGAGACGGATAAATTGGGTCGATGGTGACTAACTGAACGGACGTGAGGCGTGATCATCATTTTCGGATCATACAGTGTATCAGCCAGTGTAGGTCTGAACCACAGGATTTGCTACGACGGATTATTTTTTGGTCTTTGAGGTAATAATAATAAATTTACTGACCTCTGGTTCAGTTTGTCTTATTTGGTAAAATCAACTACCCTAAACCACTTCGAATTAAGACAGTACGGCGATCGAACTTCGAAATATCACGACTGATATTAGTAATCCATGTGGGCTCCAAATATTTACGGTAGCCCATACACCCCAACACAATATTGTTTAATTCGGAAAACCTGTTCTTACGAGGAACAATGATGTACGACGGATACTAAGCACGACTATCTTGGGAATGATTAAAGATGCCTCGCGTGAACTTATAGACTTGGGAATGACTTGTGTGACCTGACTGCTACCAAGAGTCAAAGCCGAAGAGCTTATATGACACGTATACATTCCTCGTGATGTTAAAATTATTCAGAGAATCAAAACATTTTAAGCCGAAGATTACGAGACTAAGTGGCGTGTTTTTATAAATTTCGTTATGTTCGATCATCTCGAGAACAACCTCAGGCAGTGGCTCAGCAAATAGACGAACCTGTTATTCACCTAAGCAACGATGTTGGACATCAGGAGAGAACGATTAAAATACTATAAAAGTATATATCAAGGCTCAAGACCTGACAAATGCTAATGAACCTTTTGGGAATGCACTTTCAGGAGTAGTACCGATCGAGTTACTAAACACCGCTATCTATTGCTTTGTGCAGAGGCAGTGCTTAATCAGCAACATAGTAGTGCAGATAATATAACAAGAAAAAACCAAAAGCATGTGGAATCGGTCTGATGTAAAATTCAGTATGTTTGGTAACACGTGTTTCGTATCCAGTGCGTTATATGTGTATAACAATTGGACGGCATTCACATCTATTTATGTATGGCCCAACATCGGATGCAGGATTCAGCAGTTGTCAAAATTCTCCTCCGCAGCAGGTGTAGGAGACGACTAAGATCGGGTCGTTAGAATTCTTAGGGCGTCAGAAAGTTACCACTACCATTACGCTGGCTGTGCCGGGAACTTCAATATTTCTTTGGAGTGGTGAAATGGACGAAAGAAAGGATGTTAGCTCATAAACATATATGAATCGAACATATGAATCGAAGTCTCCAGTTTCTCTGTTTCTCGTGGGCTCTGACTCACACAGGCGTGGTAACCTGTGTGTGTCGGACAACAGGACTTGTCTCCTCGGGTTTTTCTTTTTTCCATTTAGTTAATAATTATATAATAACCAGTGTGAGTTTATCAGGACTATCAAGCGGGTCTCCTTGCAAATAGGAGGGCGATTGTCTGCTCTGTAGAGTTGTAGGAAGTGTAGAAATAAAATACCTACAGCCAAAAAAAACCTCTATATTAAATTCGGCGTTTGACCCAGACACTGCCGCTCAGTGTGCTCAGCGTCGTATCCTCAGGCTGAAGACTCGCCGGTAGAAGAGTACTCTGTACCATCCATTTAATGGTGATAACTCCAGCTAAAAGATACTCAGGATGGTCGGAGCAGAAAGATCCTGGTCGGATCCGTCTTAAGGATTTACCTGCAAATATATTGCGCAACGATAAGACTAAGTATTAGAATTATAATATCTGAAAATGAGTTAGAGGGCCAAATAGAAGAACGAAACAGGGCCAACTAGGATGAAGGTGTTGCTGAAGCTATGTTTCAAGCGATCACATTACAGGGTAGACCAAAGCTTTGGACTGCATGGATGGAGAAGATAAGATATAGTTCGAGGCTATTAAATAATAACCAAATTAAAGACTATACGGATTAGCTAGTTTATCAAAAGTTTTTTTTTGCGTTAATTTATTATTGAGACTGTTCACATAAGTCTCAAAAACTAATGCTTAGAAATACTATTGTTCGTCCACTGACGTTCAAAAGTTTACATCGCACAACCATATGACATTTCACTCATTATGCTCTGCTTTTCATTACATTTAAGTTCATGCACCAAGGGTTTCGTCCTCTTCAGACGGCGGTGCAGACTAGCGTTGTGAAGGAAATGTAGTACCTCGCTTTTAACGAAGGGAACCTTAAATCTCTGCGAAGGTTGGAATTTCTCACGTACTAAGGAGTATCAACGATAGTCCTCAGCACCATATTTTGCCATGCCTGAATAATATTGACACTGCTATGGCTTGAGCATCCCTATATTTGAATAGTATATGTCAAGGTGGGCTTAAGAATCAAATATTGTGATTATTTGTAATAACGATATTTAGTTGTATATCACGTAGGCTGAAAAGTTTTTGGTCTAGCTACTTTTGCAGAATTCGACTTTATTCATCATTGTAGTCTCCTCCAAGAGCGAAACAATCAGTCCAACGCTTTTCTAACATTCCTATATCTTTCTCGTAGAAGGATTTGTCATTGCCTTCAAAATAGGCCTCAGTTTTGGCGATATCTTCTTCATTGGAGCCAAAAACATTTTTTTGAGGTCTGCGAATAGATAATAATCGCTGGAGGCCAAATCTGGAGGATACGGTGGCTGAGGAAGCAATTCAAACTTTAATTCATGCAATTTTGTCATCGTAACCATTGACTTGTGACACGGTGCATTGTCTTTATGAAAGACCACTTTTTTCTTGTTCATTTGGGGCCGTTTCTTTGCGATTTCTGCCATCAAACGCACCAATAACTTTATATAATATTCGCTATTGATGGTTTTTTTTCCCTTCTCAGCATAGTCGATGAAAATTATTCCATCCGCATCCCAAAATACAGAGGCCAAAACCTTCCCAGCCGCCTTTGGTGGCTTCAGGCGGCGGGCGGCTTTCACCGGCTGTTGTCCACCCAGCTGACTGCCGATTTGATTCCGGAGTGTAGTGTTGGATCCATGTTTGATCTATTGTCACATATCGCATTAAAAAATCGTTTTTATTGCGCTTGAACAGGTCCAAACAGCGTTCAGAATCATCAACACGTTGTTGCTTTTGGTCCACTGTGAGTAAACGCGGTACCCATTTAGAACAGAGCTTTCTCATGCCTGAATGTTCATACAAAATATGAACAAAACGTTTATTTGATATTTTTAGGATGTCAGCTATTTCCCTCAATTTCACTTTACGGTCATTCAAAACAATTTTGTGGATTTTTCTGGCTTAACCACCTCATTTGGGCGTCCAAAGCGTTGGTGGTATCTGTACGACCGCGTTTAAATTCAGCATACCAGTAAATGATGAGTGATTTTCCAGGGGCAGAGTTCCCGTAACACTTATCAAGCTATTGCTTTGCTTGAAGGGTATGTTCTCCCATAAAACAAAAACAGTGTTTAATCAACACATGAAATTCGATTTTTTCCATTGTTTTGAAAATATCAAAAGTAGCGTCACTAAAACCACTGTAACTTGTAAACTAATTGACGAAATGTCATGAAATCTTGACACGTATCGTTTGAAGGTTGTTATTTCCTAAAGATCATACGGATTTTTTGAAAAGGGCGACATCTATGTGTCAGACCATCTATGTGTCAGACCAAAAGTATTTATTGTAACACGTACGCTGAAAGTACCTTTTACCGTACGTGTTACAATAAATAGGTTTATAAAATAAAATTTATAAAATTATAATTATAATCATCAGCTTACAATCCTGCATTTTTATAAACAAAGTCTATAAGAAATTATATTTTCAAATAAAATAAAGTTTTCGCAGTTCAAGAGCCGCTCACGCACAAAACGTTCTGAATTTCTGTATTGCCACGTCTATAAAGTCATAACGACAGATTAGTTATTTTCATTGTACATGAAATCTAATGAGTGAAAGTGAATGAAATTTGGTGCTTAGTTTCTGAAGTCATTGTTACATGTTATATAAAATTTTTATTATTCTTTTATTGTTGCATGATAAACTATATATTAATCAAATTAGTTCTCCATTAGAACCCATATATTTTCAGCAAATTTCATTTTTTTTCTCGTGAACCGGCGATCCGAATCAACTGAAACTTCGCAAATATATTTTAATTTAATTTTTCTACAGCAGTGAATTTTTTGAGAATGTTCTTAACCCAACCAATGTAATGCCCGAATCTCCTTAAATGCTCTATCTTGAATATATTGAGATTAGATGTGTCAGTTGATTATACAATTCAGATGGTTTTTTTTTATTTATGTCGGCATGACTGCAAATATCATGTATTTTAACAATTTTAACATTTGTTTAAACCTTTCTTATGATTTAGCAACTAAAACAAGTCCAGGGAAAATCATCAAATGCAGAAAAATAAATTTTCATAAAATAAGAAAATCCTATATACTTTTAATGACAAAATTATGTGAGGATTATTTATTCTTATGTGTTATTGGGATAGTAGTTGAATAATAATTAATATATTAATATTTTAGTTCGGAAAGTATTAACCATTCCATTGTTTTTTTACTTCCCGTGCTTTGTGAACAAATTCCATACTTTTTTGGTCTATCTGCCTGCCTGTCTGTTGGCATAATAACTATCAAACTAAATCGGATATAACGTTCAAACACATATAGTTACCTCTTGAAGTAGGAATGGAACCTATAATTTTTAAATTACATAGCTTAAAGGAATTAAAAAAATATATATATTTTAATCACGTAAATTGTATGGAAAACCGTTAACATTGAATCAGCCCAAACAGAAGCAAAAACTTAGGCTTCTGGTACATTGATGGAATGACCTGTACAGTTTGTTCTTTTTCGGTGCATCTATAATATTCCCTAATTCTAGTTACAGTTGATCTTTCAGTTTCTCCTCCATACGCCGTAGCACAAGAACAGAAAATTTTATAAAAAACGTTTTTTTTTCTAAAGGTGGTCTTTTGATGATCTCAAGCATTGTCCAATTTCCTTACAAATGTTAAAAATTCTGCGAATGTTGCATCTTTTAAGTAATCTGTCTATTTTGTCTAGAATACCGTGTGATAGATAGAACACTATTGACTGACTACACTGGTTTACGGGTGCTTTCTCGAGCTCATTTACTGTTCTAATCTCGAAGAGGAAAAATCCCTTGAGGCGCATCGTGCAATCGTAGGCGAAACGTCGGAAAGTTACTCCAAATTAATACAGTCTAGTTCTAATAACCATGATTTCTCATCGAGGCGAGACTATGAAAGTTTTTTTCCTTGTTAACTCATCAAATTAGTGAGATAGATTTAATCAATATTTATGTATATATTTAACAATAATCTAATTTATAAAATGAAATCTTAAAGCTCCAATGAAACCAAAATCTTAATTTGTTTTGTCAGAATTTTTTTTAAGTTATATAGCTATATAAATTTACTATAAAAAGTTTCAAATGAATTTTTTGCTGTTTTAGATTCTAAACCGAAATATAAAGAATACAACAAGAAGGGCAAGAAAAAATGCAATGCGCATCAGTTTTTCCTATGAATGAAATTTTCTCTAGATGATGTTATGTAAAAGGATAAATTTAGTAGCTTTTTATTAATTAACTTAATTAATTAAATAATGAATAGACTTAAATGTTATATCCTGAATATATTGCCGCTAAATGACATAAACTCCAAAAAACACAATTTTGCTATATGCTTTAGTTTCCAATATGAATTTGAAGATTTTTGTTGATTTATGTTGGCATTGTTGTACGTTTCAATAATATAATTCTTAGGCTAAACCTACCTTATGATTTAGTAACTAGGAAAAGCATAGGGAAAGACCATCAAAATCGAAAAAAGTTTCATAGGGTAACAAAATAAAATTTATTTGCATATTCTAGGATCAACACTAGTTAGCTAGTATAAAATATTCTATTATTTCTTTTTGTTGTTCGTTGTCGTACACGTAATATAACTTAAGTTTCGTACATGTTGTCAGTTGAGTTCTTGAGTGTATAAATATATTGAAATTAACAGTGATACTGGTGCATAAACAGCCCTTGTTGTCTGTGTACGCGTTATTTTGGGGCCACGCTGCATGGATAAAGATTTCCTGTAGAATACTATAATTTGTTAAGTTTTGTCGAATCAAAATTATCAAATCTCGCCCAAATAAGTGAGGTTAGAGGTATTGTTTTCATTTAACAAGAAGTGTTTACGAAAAGTTTAGAATAGAACTGAGCATGATTATTGATATCCAGTTGTCCTAAGCTATGGCAACAGAAAGTGTCTGCAACGTTTGCGCTCGAGGAATAAGTTCTAAATCGGCAAGTTTGGAATGCACTAGTTGTTATGGATGAGTGCATAAAGGATGCAAACATCTATCGACGTCTGAATTTAACAAAATATTAGCGATTTTCAAAAAAACTGGTTCCTATGTATGGGATTGTCCAGCTTGTTCTTCTGGTGAAACGATTAAAATCTCGACTAGCAGAAGAAGTGAGGTGAGCTCTAATGATACATTAATATCGGAGCCGAGCAATGTTAGTATTGGTGTACTGAGTAAAAAATGATTGGATTTACAATCAAAACAAAAAGTCACCAACAAGGTGATGCTCTCAATTTTACAACTATTGATTGCCCAAGAGAAGCATTTCATAGAGACTCTTTCCCAGTTTAAAGTAAGTTACAAACGGATTGACCTGTTAGAAGTTGAATTGGCTGAAATAAAAACAAAAGAAAGGAAACCTAGAATCCATATGACAAACATCAGACATCACTCAATAACCCAACAAATGCTGGCAACTCCGAATCTTTTATCTATGAGATTTAGAGTCGTTCATTAAGAGAGAGAAATGTTATTATGCATAACATACATGTTGATGGGTATTATACATAGGACAGATCGATCAGCTGAAACAAGTACCAAAAAAAGAGGAGGTAGTATGCTTATTGCCGTACGCTCCAACCTGGGTTCCAGAAATATCTCCTGTTTTAATAACAATGTTGAACATATATATATTATAGTACGATGTAAAATTAAAAAGTATGTCATTGGAGCCGTGTATATCCTGCCTCGTTCGGACTTTGTAATATACTCGTATGGTGATTACAACTTGCCTGAGGCAACTTGGGTGAATGAGGACTACGGCGTGAATGTTGTGTGTCGGCCAGACTCCCCTGCAAATGTCTTGTGTAATGTGATCAGCTATTCGAACCTTTTCCAGGTGAATAATGTTCCAAATGTCCATGGAGTTTTGCTGGTCCTATGTTTTTGTAATGATAGCGATCTGGTGGTGTCCCGAGCAATTAATTTATTATTTCCCAATGATCATCATTATGTTGCCTGCTCCTGTATCAATGAATCAATTCGATAATCATATTAAATACGACCTAAAATATTTTGATTTTAAAAACACCTAACATATTTTGATTTTAAAAACACTGATATGTCACAGTTAAACTCTTATCTTGCATCATTTGATTGGGGTTCTTTATTGAATAAAGTCAATGTTGACCTTGCCGTTGAGCAATTCTACGATATACTGTACCATGGTATTAGCCTGTATGTGCCTATAAAGCGTTTTAAAAGTTCAAATTTTCCTGTATGGTTCACTCGCGAGTTACAACATTTAACGATCCAAAAGAAGATTGCTCATACACGTTTGAAGGAAACTGGTTCTACGGCTGACTATGACATTTTTGCTGCTCTTCGGGCTTCGTGCAAAGCTTTTTCCGCCACGTGTTATTCAAATTATCTCACGTTAGTTGAAAACTTATTCATTCAACCCCAAGTTGTTTTGGAAACATCTGAATAACATGAAACTGTCTCAGGGTTATCCCAACGATATGTGCTACCGTGATAGAATAAGCAATTCTGGTGCGGAATGTGTGAATCTTTTTGCTGACTTTTTTGGGGAAGATTATTGTGGCAGTCAGGCTACTATTCCTGACTATTATAGTGACATAGTTGAATGCACTAATTTAAATGTTAACTCAATATTAATCAGTTTGTCTGAGGTCTATGAGGGGATAGATAATCTTAAAAATACATTTTCAGTTGGCCCAGATGGAATACCTGCGGGACTATTGAAGGCTTGCGTATGCTCTATTGTAACTCCTCTAAAATTAATTTTTAATTTATCCCTGTGCTCAAGTACATTCCCTACGTACTGGAAAAACTCATTTGTTACCCTTATTCATAAGTCCGGTGATAGGAGTGATATATCTAACTACAGGGGCGTGTGCATTCAATCCGCAATACCCAAACTGTTCGACAGTCTAGTTGCGGGATTTTTGTCATGGAGCTGTGATGGCATAATAATTGACGAGCAACATGGTTTTAAACCTGGTCGGTCAACTGTCACAAACCTGCTTGCATACCATGATTGTCTGGTGAGCACTTTTGGGAATCGCCAGTGTGTTGATAGTGTATATACTGACTTTTCGAAGGCGTTCGACAGGGTTAATCATACGCTTTTGTTAGGCAAGTTGCGGAAAATAGGACTCAGCAGTGGAGTCCTTGGGTGGATTGGCAGTTTTCTGGAGGGTCGTACACAGTGTGTCCGCATTAATAATTGTACTTCTAAAGAAATAAAAGTTCTTTCAGGTGTGCCTCAGGGGTCTCAGTGTGGTCCTTTACTGTTTCTAATTTTCGTTAATGACATCGGCAAGTTTATACAACATTCTAAATTCCTCATGTTTGCACGGTTAACATGTTGCAAGATTGTCACTCTCTTCAGGAGGATGTTCATGGCCTCCATAGATGGAGCACCCTGAATGAGTTGAACTTGAATATTAAGAAGTGTGTTAGCATTAGTTTTGGTAGAGCTAGACGGAACTTTACTTTTGAGTATAACATTAATGGCAGCAAGCTGAGGCATGTTAGTGAAATTAATGATCTGGGAGTTCTTGACCAGAAACTTACTCTCAATAGGCACATTTTGTCAATTGTTCAGAAAGGTTATAAAAATCTGGGGTTCATCACGAAATACTGTAGGACTTTTCCTGCTCTACATTTAAACTGTTGTATTGTTCAATTGTGAGATCGGGGCTTGAGTATGCCGCCGTGGTATGGTCTCCTCATTACAATGTATATATAGAAGCAATTGAGGCGGTGCAGCGCCGGTTTCTGCTGACTTGTGCTTTTAAATTGGCCATACCTCTAGACGGTTACCATATAGACCACCACAACTTTAGAGGCATTTTGGGTATTTCGACCCTGGAAACTAGAAGACTCCATTGTGACCTGCTTGTGGCTATTAAGTTAATAAATGGGCTCGTTGATTGTCCCTATCTGTTGGACCAGTTAACATTTAATGTTTCTCGTCGCACTAGAGGTAGAGACTTGTTTGGTATTCCTTTTCATGCGACTAGTTATGGCTATTACGGACCCATGTCCAGAATAATGAGGCATTTCAATCAATTCGATCTCAGGATTCATGGCTCCATTGATAGTTTTAAGTTAATTTTTAAAAAGTTGTGATATTTGCCTGCTGTGAAACTGGTTTTAATGACCTTGTAATGATGTGATGTGATTTGTGTGTATGTTTATGATTTTTATTACGTTTAGTTGTTTTAATTAAGTTTATAATTGTGTAAATTGGCACAACACCGTTGATAAATGGATAAATAAATAAATTAATTAAATAAAGACTTATATTTTAGTTTGATCAGTAATAAAGAAAGGGTGTCTCGTTAATGACAGTAATGGAACACGTTTTGAGCAGTGTACTTAGTAAAACAGAAGAGGACGAAATTAGGACACTGGCACGATGTAACAAAGTAAGCAATACGTATAATTTTCTAAAAAAGCTGTTCTTGATTAGATGGTAATTGATTTTTTATGAAGAGTTTATGTATACATTTCTTGCTTAATTTTGTTTTATATATGTACATCCGTTACAAATCTCTCGTTTATGACCTTATCTACTTCAATATACGTAATTTCAATCCTAATACTTGTATTTATATTTCTTTAATTTGATATCATTTACGAAAAATCTTAACCCATTTATCCTAGAATGGTTTATTATTCTAAGAATAATTGTACTGTAATCATCAAAGTCATAAGAGAACGCATTACCTAAACGAGTACACTAAAATTTCATATCTTTGTGGCTACATAACCTTTACTTATTCAAAACATTAACCCGATCATTTTTGGTTTGGTGAGTTTCCTCGTAGTTGATTTGTTCTAATTTCTTTTTTAATGATTCTAGTACCCACCACTTAATGTTCCTTTATTATACCTAATTTATTGAAAAACTGTAAAAAATGTCGGCAAATAGACAAAAAGATCGGTACACAATAAACATGATTTATGCAATTTTTGTTTAAATTACTTCTTTATTCAACTCAAATCTTCCCAGTGAAACCACTCACAACAACTTGCCACCATTGCGGCGACACCAGTGACAGATAAAAAAGAACTGTTGAATTTTCCGCACTCGTGCCGCTCCTGGAGCGCTTTAGGGACTTCCCTGCAGCACGTGTGCTAGACCCATAAAAAAAAAAGAATGGGAACATTTTTCATATTTATATCAACAAAATTTTTAAAAATATTATTTTTTAATTCTTAACTTTGCCACCGTAAGATAATAAATCTAAAGACTTATAAGCCCTCTGACAAATTTTATTGGTTAATTGCCCTCTTATAGTAAGAAAATGAAAATTTTAAAAAGAATAAAAACAATATTTTAAATTAAAATTTAAGAAATGTAAATACAAATATTAGGATTTAAATAAAGTTTATTAGAGTATATAAAGTCGTAAGTGAGAGATTTGTAATATATGAACATATATAGTTATGTATATAACAAGAATAAAAAAAAATATACATAAACTCTTCATTAAAAATCAATCACCTCTCATCAAGAAGAGAAATTATATGTATTGCATATTTTGATACATCATGCCAGTATCCTAGTTTCGCCCTTTCCTGTACTACCAATTAGACTGTTCAAAACTTGTTCCATTACTGTCATTAGCGAGACATTCCTTTATTACTACTGGCTTTAATGGTATTTCCCTGTGCTTTTCCTGGTGGCTAAATCATAAGGTAGGTTGGGACTAAGGATAATATTGTTAAAACACGTGATACTTGCAAAAATGCGTACATAAATAAAAAAAACCAGACAAGTGCAAGTTGGACTTGCGCAATTAGTGTTCCATACCATGATTGCATTTAAAATAAAATAAAATTTTTACCTAGGCTAAGTTAATTAGATCCCTGATATGAATATATCTTAAGATCCAATATGTATTTTCACATTATTTCTTAGTCAATAACGTCAACAGTTATAGTATCTTAGCTATCTAATAGCCAATAAATCAGTCTGCCCTAATCTAGAATTTAGTAATAAAACTGTAAAACAAATATATACTACCTAAATATTTGTTTAATGATGAACAAATAAATTTTTTATTGTGATACAGTAGCGATGAGCGACCAATAATGTTCTTGAAAATATATTAACAAAACCTCCACCATTGTGCCGAGGAACAGAGTTTTCAAGTTTTTTTATACCAAAAAAATTATCAAATGATAATTTTCACTCATTTTATATTTTATTTAGACTATTCCAATTTTTTTAAAATTTTTTGATCAGTACTTTTCGAGATAGGGTGGTAGACATCGAAGAGAGAGCCAGAAGAATAAAGATATTCCTCTGGTTTGTAAAAACTATTTGGCTAACCAGCTCTCTATAGGCTTTCGCTTTTATGATTTGAAGCTCCGCACACATGCCGCACCTGGAGCGCTGTAGGGACTTCAATGTAGCACGTGTGCTAGACCCATAAAAAACGAAATCCGAAGAGGGTTCGTTGGTTTCAATGATTTAGAAGCCCTTGACTCTAAATCAGCGGCAAAAGCAATAAATGAGTTCGTTATTGAACAGGAACGTCTACCTGAGAAATGCCTGGGTTTAGGTTTCGATGGCTGTTCTACAATGGCTGGCATCGTAGGTGGGATACGGACTATACTAAGAGGAAAGTCTATAAACGCATTGTTCTTTTATTGTTCAGATTAGACATATAGTGAATAATCTCAATTTAATATCAGAAATTCGAAACACCATGGCGTAAAAGCATCAGGTTGTTTAGAGAATTAGTTCCGAGGAGAAAACTCATTCCAAATATTTCCTTGCCGAGTGACACGAGATGGTTGGGGGAATATAAGGATATTAGAATTTTTAAAAAAACATTTCAAAAAGGTTATTGATGTCTTAGAAAATTCCCGTGGAAGGAAATGTTTAGTCGCAAAAGCACCTTCCAGTTTCATTCGGCAGCCATCTGATCATCGTTTTTAGTGGCTATGTTTTTGATCTCAAAGTATTCTGCAGTATTAGAACCTATCGTGAATGCTTTGCAATCAAAAACTCTTAATTTGGTTAAAGCCTCGAGTAATCGAATAGTGGGTCTGTTAAAAAAGCATCATGATAACGCAGAAACAATTGCTGATAAACTCCTGGAGGATGCAAATCAACTAGCAGAGCGGCTGGAAGTAGAATTGACCATCCTGAGAACTGTAGGAAGGCAACAGCACAGGAGCAACAAACCAGCACTTAATGTGTCTGAATTTTGAGGTCTCTGGTCATACTCTATCTGGACTCCATAATAACATGTTTGCAATTGTGATTTTCTAATGCAAACTCACAAGCTTTTGCATTTAATTACCGGCATCTTTCGCAAATGGTAAATATTAATATCAAAAATTTGAAGCATAAGAAATGTTATTTTGCCAGTTTTTATCGATTAGATAGAGGCTTAGACTTAGATGCCAAACTAGAAATATGGTACCATATGCGGATGGAGAACAAAGAAAAGATCTCGATTTGGCGAAAGTGATCAAATAAGCCGATTGTTTTTTCCTACAGTCTTTCAGCACCCTGCGAAGAATAAAGACTTGGCTGCAAAGCTCGATGGGAGAGGATCGCTTGTCGGAGATCGCTATAATGAGCGTTCAGAGAACAGTCGTCTCTAAAAAGTATGAAGAATTTTGAAAGGAAGTAGTGGTTAAATATGCGGCTAATCCAAGAAAATTAATGCTGCACTAACAAACTAATTTTAATTCATTTATTTGTTATTGCTATATTCCTGAAAAATACAATTTTTTCTATCCATTAATGGAATTTTGACTTTTGGGAAGTTGCCTCCTCTAGCTCAGAGGCTGGCGACGCTCATGTATTGTTGGCAGAAATGCAATAACATCCGTGTCAGTACGCGCAAGCGGATATAATATATATATATATATATATATATATATATATATATATATATATATATATATATATATATATATATATATACATATACATGGTCCCCTCTTGGCTACCTTACAGATATGTATGTATACACACAGATATATATATATATATATATATATATATATATATATATATATATATATATATATATATATATATATATATATATATATATATACATACATCTGTGTGTATACATACATATCTGTAAGGTAGCCAAGAGGGGAACTGGGAGATAACATATATGGCTCCTAACCCTTAGAAACACTTTTGTGGAAAATGTTAATCACCTTAGTTATCGATTTATAAATTGAGTTCAAATTTTTAGATTCTATTTTGAGTAGGAGTTCTTAAATCCCCCACACCCGGTCATTGACTTTCAATTTACTGTATTGAGAGAGGTCTAAACTATTAGAGTTCCAGTGAAAGAGGGAAATGTTTTCAAGGGGTTTTGCCTCCCCGCCTCTTCTTTCCTTCAAAAACTTCAAATATATCTATATATATATATATATATATATATATATATATATATATATATATATATATATATATATATATATATATATATATATATATATATATATATATATATATATATATATATATATATATATATATATACACATACATATCTTCTTCTTCTTTCTTAACCCTCCATCTTACATAAAGCCTCTTCGTAATCTTCCACTCTTGTCTGTCTTATGCAACCCTTGACCACTTCTTTCCAACCACTGAATTTATGTCATCCAACCATCGCTTCATTGGTCTCCCTCTGCGTCTCTTTGTTTCTCTGGGTCACTCTTTTTATTATTACTCATTATATATATACATATATATATATATATATATATATATATATATATATATATATATATATATATATATATATATATATATATATGTTATATATATATTTATATATACTACACTGCTTTCAATAATATCGAAAGTCATGGAAAAGGTTATCAATGAGCATCTTCTAAAATATCTTGAACCATTCAATATTATTAGCGATCACCAATATGGTTTTCGTAAATATAGATCAACAGGAGATCTTCTGACTTATGTAACACATGTTTGGAACAACGCAATTGAACACTTTGGAGAATCTCGAGCGGTTGCTCTTGACATATCCAAGGCCTTCGACCGTGTTTGGCACGATGGACTGTTGGCTAAGTTACGCTCTTATGGTATATCTGAAAAGTTCTGTTCGTGGCTCTCATGTTTCCTCAGAGAGCGTTCTTTACGAGTGGCGGTCGACGGATTTCTTTCTAACACTCTCACTATCAACGCCGGTGTGCCCCAGGGCTCCATACTGTCTCCTACTCTCTTTCTCATTTACATTAACGATCTGCTGGAAAAGACCGGGAATCCAATCTATTGCTTTGCAGATGACAGTACGCTTGTCTCTTCATTCACCTTGAACGCTCGGACATCAGCTGCTCAGGCGAATATCCGCAGACAGCAGGAGGTCGTTCAACTTAACAAAGACCTGGAAGAAATTCTATCTTGGGGTGACAGTAACCAAGTGGAATTTAACGCTACAAAAATCCAAGCGGCAGTTTTTTCTAAAAAAGTTAACGTTGCTGAACCCGACATAGTTATGTCGGGGCACTCCATTCCCCTAGCATCGTCGCTCAATTTGTTGGGCGTTAGTTTGGGAGCAAATATGTCTTGGCATGAACATGTTGCAGGCATAGCAAGGAGAGCTTCTCAAAAGTTGGGAATATTATTTAGAACCAGAAAGCTTTACACCCCACAGCAACTGTTAATTCTTTACAAAGCCCAAATTCGACCAACTATGGAATACTGCTCCCACGTTTGGTGCTCCGCTCCCAAACATACACTGCATTTGTTGGATTCTGTTCAGAGAAGAGCGGTCCGTCTGATTGGGGACCCGGAATTGACCGGCGGCCTTGATTCGCTGGAACATCGAAGAACGGTTGGCGACTTGAGTCTGTTCTACAGATATTTTCATGGAAAGTGCTCGAAGGATGTAGCCCGCTTAATTCCTCCCAAAGCGGTGCATGTTAGAAATACACGTCGCGCTGGTGCTTCGCATCCGTATGAGGTTCAGCTTGTTACTCCGCGTACAACGCTTTTCAAGCAATCTTTTATATGGAGAACGTCATCCCTTTGGAATAATTTGCCCAGCGCTGTGTTTCCTACCGAGTACAAATTACAGCGATTCAAGAACAACGTGAATCGCTTTTTCCGCACTCGTGCCGCTCCTGGGGCGCTTTAGGGACTTCCCTGCAGCACGTGTGCTAGACCCATAAATATATATATATATATATATATATATATATATATATATATATATATATATATATATATATATATATATATATATATATATATATATATATATATATATATATATATATATATATATATATATATATATATATATATATATATATATATATATATATATATATATATATATATATATATATATATATACACTAGCCGTGCCCGTGGCTCCGCTCGCGTGGACTTGATTCACTATTATCGTCACTGCTCATTCCTTATATTATCTAACGTAATAAAATATATCCCATAACTTGGCGAGAGAACATATGTATAATTTAAAAAAAAAAAAACACGTAAGTAGGATAAGTTGCTCTGGAATCATAAGCTCATTAACGAACCGACAGACAGACAGATAGATGTTACGTTCTATAAATAATATATAAATTATTATTATTATTATATAACCTGGCCAGAGAACATATGTATGAATTTAAAAAAAAACACGTAAATCGGATAAGTGTTTCTCGAGTGATAAGCGTACTAACGGACCGACAGACAGACAGCCAGAGATACGTTGTATTTTACATATATTATATTCTTTGCTACATAATATTGTTCCATATTTAATGGGTAAGGCAGCGTATTGCAAGAGAACGTGCTAGCGGAAAACTTTTTTCCGACTTAATTCACTATTATTGTCACTGCTTATTCCTTATGTTACCTAATGTAATAAAATATATCCTATAATATATATATTATAGATTATAGATAACCTGGCCTGAGAACATATGTATGAATTAAAAAAAACCACGTAAATCGGATAAGTAGTTCTCGACTGATAAGCGCAGCAACGGACAGACAGACAGAGAGACGTTGCATTTTATATATATTATATTCTTTGCTACATGATATGTTTCATATTTAATGGTTTAGGCGGTGTATTGCAAGAGAACGCGCTAGCGGCAAACTTTTTTTTTCCGATTTGATTCATTATTATCGTCACTGCTTATTCCTTATGTTACCTAAAGTAATAAAATATATCCTGGAACCTGACCAGAGAACCCTTGTATATTTTTTTTTTCAGGAAAAGCACGTGAATCGGATATGTATATACCTGCTTTTATGGTACATTAAAACTTCCTAATTCATACAATAAAATTCAATTATTGAATATTTTTTTTTCCTTCACTGATTAAAACAAGAGCCTAAAATATTAAATTAAATTAATTTTCCGAACGTTCAAAACTTCCCCTGTTCAAAACTGCTTCCCTATCTTCAAACAAAATCGTACGGTTATAACGGCCATTGGATTCATCTTTTTGAATCAGGAAATTTTTAAATTAATCAGTTTGCTTATTCGGTGTTCGAACATTTTGATAGGTCGTTCACTAGAAACTATTTTAAATATGCCTTAATAGGAACCTGAAGAAGACATTCAGAGCAGAGTAAATTTAGTTTTCTCCCTAAAAACGATGCAAGCGTTGATTTCTTGGTAGTGTAGATAATTATATTGCTATCGATTTAGAAGGTGCTCACACTTAAAAGGATAGTTTTATATAATAAATTGGTAACATATGGTATATCAAAATATCAGTCCTATTACTTACTAAATTAATTTTTTTTTTCACTGTTACAGAAGACTGGACATTATGAAATTTTTAGAAGCATATACGTATAAACAATTTTATTTGGAAATTGTTGGTTGTCGGATGGAATCCTAAAAAGATTAAAATAAAATTATTTTTCGTGAGAAAATAGATTAATAATTGAGACACATTACTGGAACGACATATTTAGTATATAGTTGTGGTTTTCGAACTTTCATAATAGAGGCACTCCATTTTTTACATTGAATAAGTTTCCGCTACCTGATATAATGCTGGATATAGGATAACTCAATATTTGAGAACTGAAATACGATTTGGCAACATTCGCTACCCTTACCGGTTCGGCACGTCAGTATTCTTTGCGTCTTTAACTGAATACTTGCGAACAGATATTAAAACGTCTCGAGTTTTTTGTTTTAAAATTGCGTGAGCATAAGGAAGTTATGATGCCAATACTCGAACAAATTACTGTTGATAGCATAGATAGATTATTAATTGAAGGCAAACGTAAGCATTAGAACGATGGATCTTCCTCTTCATGTCCGCCCAGTATTAGTACTTAAACTTCGGTTTCACAAACACTCAAGTAGGTGATGAAGAAAGACTTCAATGTGTTATTTGCTTGAAAATTTTGGCCACAGATAGCATCAAACCTAACTGAAGGGGCGTTTGGAAACCATGCATAAAGAATATATCGGTAAGTCCCCTGAATTCTTTCTAGAAAAAATTAGTTCTTGCACAAGATAGAAGTCAAATGTTCACAAAGCTCTAACATTAAAGGAACCATCATTGGCAAAAGCGACTTACAAAATAGCTAAATGCAACTTATTCTATCAGTTGTAGATATGACAGAAATTTCCTTTGGTGTAAATTATGCAAAACTATTTAAGAACATAACAATTTCATTATTAAACGATATAATTTGTCGAAGAATTAAGCTATATCTCTTGGCATTCAGCAAAAGCTGGAATCTGAGCTAGTTGGAAAATTATTTGCCATAAAAATTAATGAAGAAACGGACAGCAATAGCGATTCCGACTTGATTTGTTCTATCATATTTTATCAGGGAGCATCAACAGATGAAGATTTACTATTCTGCAAGCTTATAGGAGGAAAAACAACGATTAGCCAATGGTTCAAGATGTTACTCTAATCGCAAATTTATAGTGGAAGGATTGTGCTGAAATTTACATCTATAAAACTAAAGCCATGTCTAAAAAGTATAATCGTTTACAAAAACTGTAATCTGGACACACATTGTATGATTCATGACAAAATCGCTAAATCCAGACCTAATTGTTATAATAGTAGTTACCGATATAGTAAATTACATAAAAATCATACTTTCAAAATCAAAGATTTTCTTTGCGCTTTGAGATGACATAAGAGCCGAACATTCATTATTGTTGTTATTCTTTATCCATGTGGTTGTTATGCGGGAAAGTGTCACAACATGTATATGAATCAAAAGAAGACATATCGATATTCTTGAGTGACAAAGATTACAAGCATGCAGAAAAAACTTGAGCATTAACTTCCGTAAAGATTATTTTGCAAAAAAAGACATTAAAATGTGTGATTGGAGTTGGGTTATAAATCCTTTTGAAAATATGTCTACCGGCTTATCACTGCAAGAAGAACTTTTTTTTCGTCAAGTGGTACAGAAAACCAAAAGCTGTCTGGTAACTAATTTTTCTAAAGGCGAAAGCGATTCGGGTAATAATACCTTTTCCTACTTTTTATCTTTGCGAAGATGATTTCCAAATTAGAAATACGATTTGTGGACGCCATTTTAAAGAAAAAGAGGAGACAAATAACAATGTACGAATTTTTGCATCATTAAAGTGACCTTTCATTTCATATGTATAACTCTATGCTATTGTATTTTATATGTCTCTAAAGGTAACAAATCTTTATTTTTTCCTTAAATTTTAAGTTTATTGTTTATTTTAAAAATATGTATCTACATACATAAGTATACGTTTTGTCCCAAATTCTTTAGTTACAGTTTTCATTAAAAAAAGATTTTTTTTGTATTTCTTTTAAGTAGACACACCTCTTAAACGGACACTTTCGGTTCCGTTGGTGCCCACCCAAGGAAGAAATCACAAAAAATAAACACCAATACTTTAAACCGATGTATTAACGTTTGTTCGATATACCTCAAAGCTTTTTCCAAAGAAGCAAAACCTTCTTGATGAGAGATCGTAGTGGGAGACTGTTCACCCACCGCCGCTTCGTCATCGTCATCGTCATCTGATTTTTCAGTTTCCTAAAAGGCATTCGTTATTTCTTCAATACTCATTTCTTCTTCTAAATCATCTGCTGTAATCCATTCAACATCTTCTCTTGTCACATTTTCGCAACCTTTTAATTTTTGCATTAATTCAAATAAACTTTTTTCTTTTTCTTCTATCGCGCTGTCAAAATTTGAACAGGACATTTCTCCATGGCTTCTCAATTTCAAAGCTAATTCATTTAATGGAGTATCATCTCCATGAATAGGGGTAGTACGCACAGAATACCAAGCTCGACTTACCCAGTAAATAACATTTTTTAGTGAAACCTTTCTCATTCCCTTAATAATATCCTTCTTTTCTGTGTATTCTAACAGAGGTTCAAGATAAAGCCTATAATTTTTTTTAATGTTTTCGAGGATGCCTTGATCCATTGGTTGCATTATGCTGGTTACATTTGGAGGAAAAAATTTTACAACAATTTCGCTCACATGAAGTCCTTCTCCAGGGTGAGAGGGGGCATTATCCATTAACAAAATTGCTTTAGTAGGAAGACGGTTTCTGTTCAAAAATTTAGTCACAGATGGCACGAACTCTTCTTCAAGCCAGTTAGTAAATAAGGTCGCATCCATCCATGCTGTCTTCTGACTTTTGTAATAGACGGGGGGGGGGTGAGATGTCTTTTAAAGTTCTTGGACGTGCAGACTTACCAGTCACCATCAGTGGGATTTTGTGCTTGCCAGATGCATTGGAACATACCATTACAGTTAATCTTTTCTTACTTTGTTTGTGCCTAGGAGCTGATTTTTCCTGTCAATGTTTTTGATGGAAGCATTTTATAATTCAGACCAGTTTCGTCACAGTTGTAAATTTGATCACATGTGTATCTACAATCTTCGATTTGCTTTTTAAAGTTCTGCTTAAACTTTTCAATTGATGACACATCAGCAGAAAAGTTTTTACCACTTTCAGTCAGTTGTCGTACACCGTACCGTTTTTTTCAGCGGTCAAGCCATCCAGAACTGGCGGTAAACTGATCTATCTCTGGGAATTACCTACTAATCATTATTGCTTTTGGTTGTAAAATTGGAGCTGACAGAGGCACACCTTTTGATCTCTGTTGGTTAAACCACATGAATAAAGCTTCGTTAACCTTTTCATAGTCGCCGGTTTTCATTGATTTTCTTCCTGAGGACAAGGAGGCTTGATTTATAGACCACTCCTCTATTTTTGTGCGGTTTCTTTTCCAATCTTCAACTGTTACCTCACCTACTCCATAATCTCATGCAACAACTTTAATTGTCTCTCCTACTTCAATTCTTCTGATGGCTTTTAATTTTTCTTCAATAGGAACGAAGATTCTTTTACGCTCGTTTTGCTCCATTATAATACGACAAACAAAAATTCAAACAAAGCAGTTCGTATTAATTACATTTAAGTACTAGAACTCCAACCAAATAAATTACGTGAGTATACTCGTACTTCTCCATAGTAAACGCTATAACCCACTGCATTCACGCAAATTTACATGCTGAAAGAATCCAAAAAACATAAATAGGGTAATCCCTCACACGGGCCAGGGGGATTCCCCGAAGGCCCCGACGATTTTAAATGGAAATATGTACATACATATTTTAGAAGCTCGGATTCACTACTACACACTGGAATCAAATAGGCAGTCAGCTGAGTAGAAAACAGCCGGTGAAAGCCACCCGAAGCGACCAAAGACATAATAGTCGGCTGGCAAGGTTTTGGCCTCTGTATTTTCGGATGTGCATGGAATTATTTTCATCAACTATGCTGAAAAGGGAAAATCCAACAATAGCGAATATTATATAAAGTTATTGGTGCGTTTGAAGGCAAAAATCGCAAAGAAACGGCCCCAAATGAACAAGAAAAAAGTGCTCTTTCATCAAGACAATGCACCGTGTTACAAGTCAATGGTTAGGATGGCAAAATTGCATGAATTGAAGTCCGAATTGCTTCCTCATCTACCATATTCTCCAGATTTGACCCCCAGCGACTATTATCTATTTGCAGACCTCAAAAAAATGGCTTCAATGAAGAAGTTATCGTCGAAACGGAGGCCTGTTTTGAAGGTAAAGACAAATCTTTCTGCAAGAGAGGTATAGAAACGTTAGAAATCATTTTACGAGGCTGGTTTGAAAAGTCCGTGCAAAAATAAAAACTACTTATGTGTTTGGGGTAAACCTTTTTTATTTTTCGACATAGTCTCCTTTTAGGCTTATACACTTCGTCCAACGATGTTCTAGTTTGTTGATCCCTTCCGAATAATAGGATTTGTCCAAGTCTGCAAAATATCCATTAGTGTCTGCAATCACCTCCTCGTTTGAATAAAATCTTTGTCCCGCCAGCCATTTCTTCAAATTGGGGAACAAATAGTAGTCCGAGGGAGCCAAGTCTGGAGAATAGGGGGGATGTGAAACGAGTTGGAATCCTATTTCCATTAATTTTGCGACCACAACTGCTGAGGTGTATGCTGGTGCGTTGTCGTGATGGAAAAGGACTTTCTTGTGGGCCAATCGCGGGCGTTTTTCTTGCAGCTCGGTTTTCAAACGGTCCAATAACGATGAATAATATTCACCTGTAATAGTTTTACCCTTTTCCAGATAGTCGATGAGGATTATCCCTTGCGAATCCCAAAAGACAGTCGCCATAACCTTTCCGGCCGAAGGAACGGTCTTCGCCTTTTTTGGTGCAGATTCCCCCTTGGTAACCCATTGTTTAGATTGTTGTTTGGTCTCAGGAGTATAGTAATGTATCCATGTTTCATCCACAGTGACGAAACGACGCTTAAAGTCCTCCGGATTCTTCTGGAACAGCTACAAACCATCCTTGCAACACTTCACACGATTCCGTTTTTGGTCAAGCGCGGCACCCATCTTGCGGATAGCTTTCTCATGTCTAAATGTTTATGCAAAATATTATGTACCCGTTGAGTCGAGATGCCCACAGCACTAGCAATCTCACGCACCTTAACTCTTCTGTCATCCATCACCATATCATGGATTTGATCAATGATTTCTGGAGTCGTAACCTCCACAGGCCGTCCAGAACGTTCAGCGTCACTTGTGCCCATATGGCCAGTCCGAAAATTTTGAAACCACTTATAAACTGTTCTAATCGAAGGTGCAGAGTCACCATAATGTTTATCAAGCTTCTCTTTAGTCTCCTGAGGTGTTTTGCCTTTCATAAAGTAACGTTTAATCACCACACGAAATTCTTTTTCGTCCATTTCTTGAAAATCACTCGACTTCCTTGATTCACACGAATACCAAACAAAGAAATAGACTAATATGGCTGAAACTTGGTGTGCGTTCATTCAAGAGATGCTACTAACTAAACATGACCTCGATACGCGCCAGTGGTGCCATCTCTCGAACTTTGCACGGACTTTTCAAACCAGCCTCGTACATGTTATTTACAAACTACTTAGACTCAATCTAAATTTATTTCTGTCTTTGTTCGCTTGTTAAGAAAAGTAGTAAATCAGTAAAGAGAGCATCTTTTTAGATTTTTGAATTCCTTTACATTTTAAAGTGCTTAGATTACGATAAACATTCTAATCTTCGTTGGCTTGTCGGTCGATTAAAATGAAATATTGATTAGCTTCATACCCATTTCAATGATTATTTTCATTAATTCATGTATTAATTCTTTTATTTCATTTTTTCAATCTTAATGGAAATATCATATTGGGATATCATTAATAAAGTGACGACGAAAAAAATCAGTGGTATTATTAAAATTTTTTCTTGTTTTCAACTAAGCTACAAATAATGCTGACTTTAATTATTTAAAAAAAAAACATATAATGGCTATATAGAGTTTTGGAAGAGATGAATTAAAAAAATTAATATTTGAGTTTATTTTTGAAATGTTGGAGAAGAGGAGGAATAGCTTCCAATATATCCCGACCACATTGTAGTCGTAACTAGGTATCTTCTATGGCAACCTGAATAAGACAGTCCCGCCACTTCCTCATACCTTTCCTGAAACAATCGTTTTTCCAGATGTGAATTACATATTAAGAAGTGTTGAGATTCTCATAAACATTCTCATTCAAAGAGCAAGCTCATGAAATTAACACCCTACATACACCGAAGTTTTCACACAGGGGAAAATCATTATGTTTTCTGGAATTTCTCTACAGCCGGTCGACTTAGTACATCCATCCCTATGAATGATGAAAGATGTCAGAAAATTGAAAATTAGTCATATTAGGAAGGATTTCAAATTGTATATGAGTTGGTGCTCTTTAAATGCCAAAATCAAACCAAAAAAAGTTAAAAATAAAGTAACAATTGTTTTTTGAACTAAATATATTTTTTTCTTTCTAACATCTTCACTATCAACGCCGGTGTGCCCCAAGGCTCCATACTGTCTCCTACTAGCTTTCTCATTTACATTAACGATCTGCTGGAAAAGACCGGGAATCCAATCTACAGCTTTGCAGATGACAGTACGCTTATCTCTTCATTCACTTTGAACTCTCGGACATCGGCTACTCAGGCGAATATCCGCAGACAGCAGGAGGTCGTTCAACTTAACAAAGACCTGGAAGAAATTTTGTCTTGGGGTGACAGTAACGAACTGGAATTTAACGCTACAAAAACCCAGGCGGCAGTTTTTTCTAAAAAAGTAAACGTTGCTGAACCCGACATAGTCATTTCGGGCCACTCTATTCCCCTAGCATCGTCACTCAATTTGTTGGGCGTTAATTTGGGAGTAAATATGTCCTAGCATGAACATGTTGCAGGCATAGCAAGGAGAGTTTCTCAAAGGTTGGGAATATTATTTCGAACCAGAAAGCTTTACACTCCACAACAACTGTTAATTCAATTCAACTATGGAATACTGCTCCCATGTTTGGGGCTCCGCTCCCAAACACACACTGCATTTGTTGGATTCTGTTCAAAGAAGAGCTATTCGTCTGGTTGGAGACCCGGAACTGACCGGCGGCCTTGATTCGCTGGAACATCGAAGAACGGTTGGCGACTTAAGTCTGTTCTACAAGTATTTCCATGGAAAGTGTTCGAAGGATGTAGCCCGCTTAATTCCTCCCAGAGCGGAGCGCGCTAATACTTCACATCCGTATGAGGTTCAGCTTGTTACTCCGCGTACAATGCTTTTCAAGCAGTTTTTTATATGGAAAACATCATACTTTTGGAATAATTTGGCCAGGGCTGTGTTTTTCCCACCGAGTACAATTTAGAGTGATTCAAGACCAACGTGAATCATTTATTTCGCACACATGCCGCTCCTGGAGCGCTTTAGGGACTTCCCTGTAGCACGTATGCTGGACCCATAAAAAAAAAATACAAAATATGTGTGGCAAACCCACACGAAAATTATTATTATTAAATATTTTTAGTTTACCACTGTAATGAGCAACACAGACAGTTCCTTCTGATAACTTGTATCAAATTAACAACATTGGCCTCAAATTAAAATTATATTTCGAAATAATATGCGCATGCGTAATAAGAACCATTGTAATTGGAGCCGGCTACCTAGCGATAGACTTGGTAATACACTGTATCTGGTAAGGCGCCCGATACTTTCCTATAATAAATTGTAATTAATATACATTGAACGCGTAAAATAAATTAAACTTGAAATAATTTAATAACCGTTATGGGAAATATACCAACTGACACGAATGTTCGAAGTAAATATATTATAGTTTTTTTAGTTAAAATATACGTAGGCATGTATCCATAAATTTTCAGTATAGGTAACGATTAAAGTGAAGACTTGTCAGTGACTGCGATGGGGCAGCTGTCGAGTCCCAGAATGAATTTAATATATAGTATAAGGCAAAAACAGCCATGTCATGGACAGAAGGTTGGAGTTTCACACCTACCTATAATCTATAACCGTAACGTAACAAGTACAACTCACCAAGCTTACGTTTCATAAAATATTAAGATCGATACAAATGATAAATTAAAGCATGTTTAGATTTGTTTTTATTACAGTCGATTTAAAAGAAGTCTCGATTTTATTAGGCGTCTTGTTGAATATTAACCTTGTATTTAATTATGAGGCTTATATGGTAACCATGACAGAAATTGCCTGTGTAATCTGAAAAAAATTAATTTTAAAAATTATGAAAAAGGAGTTCTGTTAAAAAACAGTGCTACTCAAAAGTGAGCCTAAGCTAAAAACTGAAAGATATTTAAATATCAGTGAATATCCTACTAAATTTGATTTAAATACTGGTACAATACAAATGTATTAGAAGCTGCATATGGGGTACTAGGGACTAAAACTGTGGATAAAAACAAAAAAGCCGGTCAAGTGCAAGTTGAACTTGCACAATTAGTGTTCCGTACGTTGATTGCTTTTAAAATAAAAAATTTTGTTACGGTGCGATGGTATAAAATGATCAGTGACTTCACAAAACACATCACAAATGAGTTTTCAACAAAGTTTGTTTCCAATCTTTACTGAAAAATGATGACCTTGAAATTTTTGTTTTTTTTTTTATGTACCAGATAAATTATTAAAGATAATGCACTCGTGATAATTTTCGTTCAATCCACACCTCGTGAAGAATATTCCAGAACTTTTTCAAAATTTTTTATCAGTACTTTTCGAGATAAGGTGGGGGGACATCGATTTTTCGTGATATTTTAAAAATAATACAGACAAAAAAGGGTGCGCAAGTATTACGTTATATATATATATATATATATATATATATATATATATATATATATATATATATATATACTCGTGTTTTCACAAGTTTTCATTTGACACCACACTCGATGACCTAGTAAAAATTTTTTTTTTTCACTTCCGATTTTACCTCCGAAAACTAACCCCTTAAGTCAAAATTTAACTTTTAAAAATACACGGCTCTGATGCGGCCATCAATTCCTATATTGTTACCAAATTTCAACTTTATATGACAAATAGTCTCGGAGAAAGTCGGGTGTGACAGACAGACAGACAGACGGATAGATAGATAGATAGACACCGAAGTCATCTTACGGTCAAGTACGGAACACTAAAAATGGAGAACAAAAACACCACGGTTCAGAGCGGATATCAAAGAAAAATGCCGTGAAAAGAAAGACTGTTATCTAAAGTATAGGTCAACCAGGACAGATGAAGCCTACCAAAGATATAAAAGAATACGAACAGAATCCCACGAATTAGTAAGAAGAACAAAAACGTAATACTGGGAGAGATACACAAAAAAATTAGAATCAGATTTCTATGGTCAACAAAAACAAAGTTAGAGATTCATAAGACAACAGAGAACTGAGACGCAAGAACTAATAGAGTATACACACGTGTAGATGGGAACGGGGGTAACGTATCTTCCACAATTATATAAACGGGAACAGAGTATTACACTGCCACAAATACCAGATGTAACAATAAATGAAAAAACGTATATAATGGAAGAAGATGCAATAGAAACACTGGAAAAATTAAAAAACCGTAAAACTCCCGGCGAAGACCAAATAGCTAACGAACTACTAAAAAATGAGGGACACTCTCTGGATACAGAAGATTATAAGATCGAACAGAATCCCAGGAAGCGACAGTTACATTAGTGCATAAGAAGGGAGAAAAAGAAGATTCAAATAACTATGGAGGCATAAATCTATTAAACTGTACGCTGAAATTAACAACACAGATTATTACAACAGAAATAAATGCGAGAATACAACTGGAAGAAGAACAGCAAAAATTCAGAAGTGGGTGTTCATGCATCGATGTCCTATTCATTGTGAAACAGGTAAAAGAAAAATCCTCAGAATACAACATTCCAGCATACTTGTGCCTGATAGACTTAAAAAAAACTTTTGACAATGTGCAAATAGAAAACGATATTCATCTATTATATAACAAGAATATTCCACTAGGCCTATAATAAAGTAGACACAAGATTAGCAGAAGGAATGACAGAACCAATCAACTATGAATCTGGAATCAGGCAGGGAGACTCTTTAAGTCCTCTTCTATTTAATATTGTCATGGATGAAATTATAAAGAATATCAAGAAAAAGAAGCGATATAGAACGGGTAACAGAGGACTTAAAATTATATATTATGCAGATGACGCGATAATAATGGATGAGACCGAGAACGATCTGCAAAGGCTGAGATACGAGTTCTAAATGGCAGCAAAACAATATAATATATCAACCTCAACTGAAAAAACCAAGACAATAGTAATAGCAAAAGAGCTGATCAGGTGCACGCTGGTGGTGGAAGATAAACAAATAATACAGGTCGATTACTTGGGCATCAGAATATCTAGTATCGAAAAATCGAGGAAGAAGAAAACATCAAGTCAAAAAGGCTAACACGATAGTGGGATATCTCAATGATAGCATATTTACAAATAAACTCCTTTCCGTTGAGACCAAAACAAGAATATACAAGAGCGTAATATGACCAGTAGTGACTTACACATCTAAAACAAGACCCGTTACAAGTATAACACAGAGGATGCTAGAATCAACTGAAATGTGACTACTTAGGAGATGTATAAACAAGACACTGGGGGATAGAGAAAGAAGTGAAGACATAAGAAGCAGGTGTAATACAGAAAATATCAACCAGTGGATAAGAGGAAGAAAAGTGTAATGGGATCAACACATACAAAGAAAGGCAAACAACAGGATAGTACGGATAGCAAGAGACAAGTCACCGAATAGAAGAAGATCAATGGGACGTACAAGAAAGAGATGGAGCGACGATCTATAGAGCAGGGAGCAACAAAAAACAGGCAATAGTGCCTAGCTATGAGTCGGAAGAAGAAGAAGAATAATTCTTCTATATTTCTCCTCTGTCGATTGAAAGAGTTCAATCGAGACAGGAGAAATCCAGAAGAATTATTTATATTATAAACTATGTAACCTGAGGAAATTTTCTATCAAAATTAATGATTTAAATAATTTCTTTATAAACTCTGACCAAAATGTTTCACCTAGTCTAAATTTAGTTTTATCTTGTTTCAATAATAAATATTCTAATATCAGTTAAGTTTTTTTTTATCTAAATTTAAAACTTATTTCAATATATTATATATTTAATATTGTACATATTCTACCTAAAATGAAAACAGGTTCATCTGCCACTGATTGTATAAATGTGCAAATATTAAACTTTTGTATTAACGATGATGGCCTAAATGTCCTGAAATATATAATAAATTATTCAATATTTTTTAAATATTTGGAAAACAAGTATTTGTTATACCAATCTAAAAGTTCATATTGTCAGAATTATTGGTAGTTTTTTTCTGATTTCTTTATTATCTAAAATTTCCAAAATTTTAGGGCAAATTTCAGTAGAACAGCAACCTTCTTTTGTGTAATTAAAGATGACATAATTGGTAATTGGGATTCCAATTTGGCCACTAACTCAGTTTTCCTTGATCCAGCTAATCATGAGCTGTTACTAACTTACCTTGAATAAATTGCTTTAACGTAAAGACTTGTCAGTGCTTTGTTACTGATCATTAAACAAAAACCCAATTACAAGGATCTTAAAATAAAATGTAGTCGATATTTCAAAATTTCTACCCTTAATGAAAAATGCTCCTCAAATATCTGTTCTTGGTCTATTATCAATCATTCTATATACTTTTGACTTTCGTCTCTCCATCAAACATGAAAGTACTTTAATCTTTACTAATTATATTTAAATACATCGTCCAGTCAACAATAATAATTAAAAATAATTAAGCTTCCTTGATAAATGAAGATATTTTAAATATTTTTCTGAAACCAAATGACCATGGCTTAAAAATAAATGAAACAAAAACTAATTTACCTTCAATGGATCCAGAAATATTAAATGCAATAAAAAAAAAACTATTCAAGCTTTAAAAAGTTAAAAATATAAATGGTACAATCTGGAAGAAATATTTTTGATCAGTTTTAAATCTTGATGACTATTATAGGAATAAAAAATCAATAAATGAGCATGAATAGAATACTGTCACTGCTTTCAAAAAAATGAATAAAAAAAACAAAGGTTTTGTATGACCTGGTAAAATGGTCAGTTATGTTTAAGGAAAAAAATAGGTGACTATTTCTGTTGTGAAAGCCCAACCGCTGCTACTTCATTATAGAGTTAGCAGTAGGAATTTTTATCGAAATTATTGTTAAAAACTAATAAAGACTGTTGTTTTTACGCGTATTTAAATTATACATTTTTAAAAGAAGGAAATCTATAACTAATACCAACGAAAACTTTCCATAAAATTTTTGCATATATATATATATATATATATATATATATATATATATATATATATATATATATATATATATATATATATATATATGTATATCTATATATATATATATATATATATATATATATATATATATATATATATATATATATATATATATATATATATATATATATATATATATATATATATATATATGTGGGTGTCCCAAAAACCAAGGTATTCCCTTAACAAAAAATCGTTCAAAAATCGCAAAAAGTTAGCTAATTAAAAAGTATCTAATTGTAAAAAATGTTTTTTTTCCCACATGCTTAGTACAATTAGTTTTATTTTGAACTGATCAATAGCAGGGTTATTCAGGAATAAGTAACAATAATTAGAATCTTGGAATATGGAAATTGGTAGTTGAGTGTGGCATAAACTTAATAATAAATGATACGGTGGATGAGGAAGCAATTCGAACTTGAGTTCATGCAATTTTGCCATTGTAACTATTGACTTGTGACACGGTGCATTGTCTTGATGAAAGATCACTTTTTCTTGTTCATTTGAGGCCGTTTCTTTCCGATTTCTGTCTTCAAACACACCAATAACTTTATATAATATTCGCTATTAATGGTTTTTCCCTTCTCAGCACAGTCAATGAAAATTAGTCCATACGCATCTCAAAATATAAAGGCTTTGGCCTTCCCCGCTGACTGTGTGTCTTTGGTCGCTTGGAGAGGTTTTCACCGGCTGCTGTCCACTCAGTTGACTGCCGATTTGATTCCGGTGTGTAGTGGTTTCAACCATTGTTACATATCGCATGAAAAAATCCTTTTTATTGCGCTTAAACAGGTCCAAACAGCGCTCAGAATCATCAACACGTTGTTGTTTTTGGTCCATTGTGAGCAAACTCAGTACCCATTTCGAATAGAGCTTTTTCATGCTCAAATGTTCATAAAAATATAACCAACCTGTTTTTCTGCTATCTTTAGGGTATCAGCTATCTCACGCAATTTCACTTTACGGTCATCCAAAAGAATTTTGTGGATTTTTTTGATGTTTTCCGGTGTAACCATCTCATTTTTGCGCCTAGAGGGTTCAGCATCATTTGTGTCTGTACAGTAAATGATGAGTGATTTTCCAGGGGCAGAATTTCACTTATCAAGTCCCCGTTAACACTTATCAAGCTATTGATTTGTTTGAACGGTATTTTTTCCCATCAAAAAACAATGTTTAATCAACACACGAAATTCGATTTTTTCCATTGTTTTGAAAATATCAAAAGTAGCGTCACTAAAACCACTGTAACTTGTAAACTAATCGTCGAAATGTCATGAAATTTTGATATGTATCATTTGAAAGTTGGTACTTCCTAAAAATCATATGGATTTTTTGAAACAGGCGACATCTACGTGTCAGACCAAAAACTTTCTTAATAATTGTACTATTCTACAAGATTTGCTACTAAAGGGTTTTCTGAGATGTGAAATCGAAATCAGCTCACGGTTTTGTTGTAAATTGTAGGGGGCGCCACTTATTGCACTGTGTATAATTTTAAATTGTCATATTTTTTTATACCACCCTGTATGATATTTTTAATTAAATATTCGTATTCTCTGTCTTCTCCTATCTAAAAAAGCTCTCTTGGTAGATGTTGCTCCGAGCAACATTTTCTGAGATAGTAGGATGTTCCTTCACACTTCATCTAGGCTTAGGACAGGCCCAAAAGAATAATCTTTGAAATTTGGAGCATGCTTAAAGGCAAATAGGCTAACAACAATAATATGATATATATATACAGTAATACCCCGCTTAGCGCGACCCCCGTTACGCGCGGTTTCACTATAACGCGAATTTCAAATTTCGCGCTCATGTAGTCATTAACTTCTCTATGGTCGCGGGGGGATCCCCGCTTTCTCTGAATATTCTCTTTGAAGAATTGGGAATTCCCTGTCCTTCGACTTTGTTCTATGGGGATTTCCTCGTTCGTTTCGTGTGTTCATTTGTTCCGTAATGTTAGTTCGGTCGGCTGGCAGTTTTGTTTTAATATTTATTGGAGATACATACATACATAATTTAACCCTACGTTAAAAATGCCGCCTGTAAAGAAAAAAGAGCGTAAAAGCGTCACTTTGGAATTGAAGATGAAAGTGTTAAGAAGAATGGAGGCAAATGGAGGCAAAGCAACAATTGTTGGGAGAGATTTTGGACTCTCAGAATCGACTGTGAGAACGATTTATAAAAATCGGGAAAAAATTAAAATCTCCAGCGAAGGTTCAACACCTATAAGTGCAACAAAACTTTCTCGTTCGAGATCATCTATCTTAGAAAGAATGGAGAAATTACTGTCAGTCTGGATCGAAGATTTGAATAAGAAGAACACACCACTAAGTCAAGATCTCATATGCACAAAAGCAAAATCTTTGTATGAGATGCTGAAAACAAAAGAAGGAGAAGGGAGTGCCACTCCGACTTTTGCTGCCAGCAGAGGCTGGTTCCATCGGTTCAAGCAGCGTTCTAATCTTCACAATATCCACATAACAGGCGAGGCGGCCAGCGCGGACATTCAAGCTGCAGCTGAGTTTCCAGACAAGTTTCAAGACTTCGTTAGACGAGAGAAAATTCCTGCTTGTCTCATCTTCAATGTTGATGAGACCGCACTTTACTGGAAAAAAATGCCATCTCGAACATTCATTTCTAAGGAAGAACGTCAAGCCAGTGGTTTCAAAGCTGCGAAAGATCGACTAACACTTCTGCTGGGTGGTAATGCACTGGTGATTTCAAACTGAAACCTTTACTAGTGTACCATTCAGAAACACCCCGTGCAATGCGAGGCACAGACAAGACAAATCTACCAGTTGTGTGGCGATCAAACAGAAAGGCGTGGGTTACACGGGAAATTTTTCAAGAATGGTATTCTAATAGTTTTTGCCCATCAGTCAAATCATACTGTGACAGAAATGGGCTTGAACCTAAAGTTATATTACTCTTAGACAATGCCCCAGGACATCCAACCTCACTTGATACGCCCAGAGACTTAAAAGTGTACGTAAAGTTCCTTCCACCAAACACTACGTCAATATTACAACCTATGGACCAGGGAGCAATAGCAAACTTCAAAGTTTATTACCATCGCCGCACTTTTAGCCAACTAATTCATGAAACTGACGGGGAAGGAAGACAGTCTATGCGAGAGTGGTGGAAGTCATACAACATTATGAAGTCTATTCACAACATAGAAGAGGCTTGGAAGGAAGTTAAAATGAGTTGTATGAATGGGGTGTGGCGTAATCTTTGGCCAGATGTAGTGGAAGCACCTAGAAGAATTGTCCAGATGCAGAGACAAGTGCTTGAAGACATTGCTGCAATGATTGAGGGGTCTGAACTTGAAGATGTCACGGTAGAAGATCTCGTAGAACTTGTAGCAACGCACGACGATCCTATTAGCAATGAAGATCTGATCGAGTTACAGAATAATCCTATCTACGATGAGGAAGAACAAGTAGAAGAGAAAGTTTTATCTTCAGGGGAAATACAAAATGCACTTTCAAAAATTTATTCAGGTTTGGACATATTGCAGAGTATAGACAATAATGATGACCGTGTCTTGACCGTGTGTCAAACAATTAAAAACAGTGTTGGGTGTTATGAACGTATTTTACAAGAACGTAAACAAAACGTTACCCAAAAGACAATAGATGTATTTTTCCGTAAAAAATAAGAGTATGTATTGCATAAAGTGTTCTTAGAATTAAAGTGATTGATTAAAATGATTTGTATTTTTTTGTATTAAATTTTGACTATGTTTAATCATAAACCTCGATATACGCGAATTTCAGTTAACGCGATTTTTTTCGGAACGTATCCCTCGCGTAAAGCGGGGTATTACTGTATATATATATATATATATATATATATATATATATATATATATATATATATATATATATATATATATATATATATATATATATATATATATATATATATATATATATATATATATATATATATATATATATATGTAGATATATATACGAGGCTGGTTTGAAAACTCTTATGTGTTTGGGGTAAATCTTTTTTATTTTTCGACATAGTCTCCTTTTAGGCTTATACACTTCGTCCAACGATGTTCTAGTTTGTTGATCCCTTCCGAATAATAGGATTTGTCCAAGTCTGCAAAATATCCATTAGTGTCCGCAATCACCTCCTCGTTTGAATAAAATCTTTGTCCCGCCAGCCATTTCTTCAAATTGGGGAACAAATAGTAGTCCGAGGGAGCCAAGTCTGGAGAATAGGGGGATGTGAAACGAGTTGGAATCCTATTTCCATTAATTTGGCGACCACAACTGCTGAGGTGTGTGCTGGTGCGTTGTCGTGGGGGAAGAGGACTTTCTTGTGGGCCAATCGCGGGCGTTTTTCTTGCAGCTCGGTTTTCAAACGGTCCAATAACGATGAATAATATTCACCTGTAATAGTTTTACCCTTTTCCAGATAGTCGATGAGGATTATCCCTTGCGAATCCCAAAAGACAGTCGCTATAACCTTTCCGGCCGAAGGAACGATCTTCGCCTTTTTTGGTGCAGATTCCCCCTTGGTAACCCATTGTTTAGATTGTTGTTTGGTCTCAGGAGTATAGTAATGTATCCATGTTTCATCCACAGTGACGAAACGACGCTTAAAGTCCTCCGGATTCTTCTGGAACAGCTACAAACCATCCTTGCAACATTTCACCCATCTTGCGGATAGCTTTCTCATGTCCAAATGTTTATGCAAAATACTATGTACCCGTTCAGTCGAGATGCCCACAGCACTAGCAATCTCACGCACATTAACTCTTCTGTCATCCATCACCATATCATGGATTTGATCAATGATTTCTGGAGTCGTAACCTCCACAGGCCGTCCAGAACGTTCAGCATCACTTGTGCCCATATGGACAGTCCGAAAATTTTGAAACCACTTATAAACTGTTCTAATCGAAGGTGCGGAGTCACCATAATGTTTATCAAGCTTCTCTTTAGTCTCCTGAGGCGTTTTGCCTTTCATAAAGTAATGTTTAATCACCACACGAAATTCTTTTTCGTCCATTTCTTGAAAATCACTCGACTTCCTTGATTCACACGAATGCCAAACACAAAGAAATAGACCAATATGGCTGAAACTTGGTGTGCCTTCATTCAAGAGATGCTACTAACTAAACATGACCTTGATACGCGCCGGTGGTGCCATCTCTCGGACTTTGCAGAGACTTTTCAAACCAGCCTCGTATATATATATACATATATATATATATATATATATATATATATATATATATATATATATATATATATATATATATATGTGTATATATATATGTATATATATATATATATATATATATATATATATATATATATATATATATATATATATATATATATATATATATATATATATATATATATAAGAAGGAACGCATTTACGAATTTGACAATGGAATTAAAAAATGAAAACAAACATCCCACTATTTCAGAAACTGTTGCTCGGAGCAACATCGACCAAGAGAGCTTTTTTAGATAGGAGAAGACAGAGAATACGAATATTTAATTAACAATATCATATAACTTTGACACCCTGTATTTAAAAAATTACGAATTTTTGGACTACAGTAAGCTGGCTTAAATCATCATATTTTCATCCCAGAAATCCACAGTAACTCTATGTACACGGAATACTGGGACACCCTGAATATATATGTGTATATATATTCAGGGTGTCCCATATATATATATATATATATATATATATATATATATATATATATATATATATATATATTTATATATATATATTTATATATATATATATATATATATATATATATATATATATATATATATATATATAAATAGAGAAAGAAAGCAAACAAGCATCTAACAAAATTCTTAAATATAAAATTTCTTGGGGAACTCGGCAAAGGGCGTGATAAAAGTTCACACAATGTTCATTAAGCCAATATTTCGGTCCTAGGTTGGGACCTTCTTCAGGGCAAGAAATGAGTAGTGAGAAGTAAAGTTAACATGAATGGCCATTATTAGCTTGTAACATAGAAACGACTAACAATCCATCAAAATAAACACTATAAACTAATACACAAAGTTAAAAAAATAAAATTTATAACAGGGATGTGTTTTAAAACCTTGGATGCTGTAAACATTTTTAATTATTAATTAATTCACCCGAACCAACCACCAAGTATATATATATATATATATATATATATATATATATATATATATATATATATATATATATATTTATATATATATAAACTCAAAAAACCGCTTCGAGGACTTCGTTTTGAGTCGATTGAGGAGATTAAAACCGACTCGAAGAAGGCTTTAAAGGCCATTTCAGAAATTAAATTCAACAACTGTTTCGAAGACTGGAAAAAACGTTGGCATAAATGCATTGTATCCAAGGGGGATTACTTTGAAGGGGACGAAATAAATTTGGCAAAATAAATAACCTGTTTGCGTTTTATTTCAAAAGTCTTACTATTTTTTTTATCACAGTAGTATATCTTTTTTTTTTCATCTCTATAGAATGCTTAAATGACAAATAAGAATCTTTTTCACGTTCATAGTTCAGTTTTTTAAGCACCTGGTCCTCTTAAAACTTTCCTGTGGTAGTAAGTGTACGGTAAATTAAATTAATCAAACACTTAACGAATTTTCAGTATTTTGTTATGACTGTAGCTTTTTCAAAAATGAATGTTCTTTAAATGTTACACTTTAAAAACATTTATTCTTGAAAAATCTAGAGTGATAGCAAAACATATAGAAAATTTGTTGTTTTGATTAGATCATTAAAGTGGAATTTAATAAATAAATTTTTTTTACCATATATTTAATATTAATGGAGTTACATCAAGTAATTAAAGACAGACATGTTTCTTTTTCAAAAGATTTTTTGGTTTATTTATGAGAAAGAAATTAGGATATAAAGTTAATAATAAAATTAATCTCTAGGTGATGCACTACAGGTAGAGAAAATTTATTAAATTTCATCTAGTAGTCGTAGCGTGAAAAAATATTGCAAAATATACTGTTGCAATCAAGACAAGTTCTATATATGCTAGTAAGACGGTAAAAACTATATTGTATTTAATTTTAAATAGATGAGAAAATAGTTATTCAATAAATAGCAGCTAAAAAATTCAGTCTATAATTCTTTCTTTGCTTCCTAGAGGGAATTGTGAAAACAATCATCCAACGTAATTTGTGTACTTCTTCACGATTCATACATCAAAATGAACATAGTTCTCCATTTCGGGTAGACGGTAAGTCTGGTTGATACAACTCTCGAATGAGGTATCGATTCAAAATATGGTATACACGTATATAGAATACTTGCAGTAGAAATGCAACTTATAGTTTTTGTTCGATATCGCTTTGGGGTAAGGGGGTCCATAAACTTGGTATATTTCCAATATCATTATAATTTTATTAGTATTTGGTTGAATAATCAACAGATTTTAAGTATAAATATTTATAGTCTAATATAGGAGTTAAATGGATGAGGGACTATGTGAGAGGGATTACTTCGTATATGTTGCGTTATAAGTGCCTTCCATGGTTCTTGAAGTTTAGAAATCTGAAAATTGTGTTCATTTTTTTTTTTTTTATTTTCAATTATTTGTGGTGAAACATCATCTATCAGGAGATAAAGCAGGAGGTAAAAGGAGTTGCTTCATGTATGTCATATTATAATTCCTTCTCAGGGTTCTTGGAGTTTCAGAATTTGAAAATTATATTATTTCTTCCGTTGTTAAAGGAAAGTTTTTCTTGAGAAATCACCACCCGAGTTGTTTGCATTTCTTCTCGTTTCAGTCTTCCTAGATCCCTAGTCCCTCATTTCAGCAAGCCTGTCGGTCTCTCTGTCTGTCTGGAATGGAATAAAATATTAATTTAAGCTTTGTGAAATCGGAGCGAGTTCTTCGGCGATATCGCTTAAGGGGAAGGGGGTAAAAGGGGTAAGAGTCCTTAGGTTTTATTTATTTGCTATGCATTATAAGAATTTTTCTTGTTCAGTTATTTATGGTCGAGAGCGTCAGTGGGGTTGCTCCAAGTATATCGTTTTACAAGTCCTTTTCAATATTTTTGGAGATGAGGAACCCTTTTCAATTATTTATGATTAAAGGTTAAAGGAGCTGGCTTGTATAGATCGGGTTATGGGTCCTTTTTAGGGTCCTTGAAACAAGGAAACAGAAAATTATGTTTTTTTATTATTCTAAATTATTTATGGCCATAATATATAAGGGTTTAATAAGGTTGAGGAGGAGTGAAAGATGTTGCTTCGTATGATCGTGTTATATGCCTTTTTTAAGGTTCTTGGACTGGACGAAATTGAAAATTGTTTTATTATTTTCCTTGTTAACGGGAAATGTTTTATTCGTAAAAAAAAATGCTTTTCTTCAGGTTTCAGGGCCGATAATACTAAAAGAAAATGAGATATCGATTTTAAATATGGTATAAATATAATACTTTATATATATATATATATATATATATATATATATATATATATATATATATATATATATATATATATATATATATATAAAAATATCGTTTCTGACCGATACTGTTTCAAGGCCATGAGTTAAAAGGGATGACAGTAGATAAATTTTGTATAGTTTCAACAGTATTATGGGAACTTTTTCTGATTTAGAGTTGCCTAGTTTTAAGCATAATTATTTATTGGCCTATATGTAACGGCTTAACAGGATTAGGCTAGGACTGAAGGTCCTCGGGGTCGAGGAATTTAAAAAGGAAGTTATTTTTATTTTTGCGAATTTTAATAAAAATCCTCATCCTGTTTAACCATTTTTATTAATCTCTGACCATAACATGTCACTCGATCTTTATTTCACATCATATTGTAAAAAAAGCTTCTAAAAAATTGGAAATATTATTTGGTATTAAAAAGCTTTAGAAAATCGCACAATAGTATGTTCCATTGAGAGAGTTCTGCAGAGATAGGAACAAGTGATAGTCAGAGGGTGTTATGTCTGGACTATACGGTGGATGCATCAAAACTTTCCAACCAAGCTCTCGCAATTTTTGACGGGTCATCAAAGAAGTGTGTGGTCGGGCGTTATCACGATGGAAGACAACACCTTTCCTATTAATCAATTCGGGCCGTTGTTTTTTAATAACCTGGCGTAATCTCTCTAGTTGTTCACGGTAGAGTTGAGAATCAATCGTTTGACCAACTGGAAGTAGCTCATGGTGGACAATTCCCTTCCAGTTCTACCACACACATACAGCATCACCTTTTTCAGCGTCAATCGAAGGCTTGTGATGGCTCACTATCCCTTGTCCACGATCTTTTACGCTTCCGACTGTCGTACGTGGTCCATTTTTCATCATCGGTTATGCGACGTCTCAGAAATGGCTCGATTTCATTGCGTTTCAGCAGCGCATCGCAGATGTTAATTCGGTCGCGCTCAATTCATGAGGAACCCATACATCGAGCTTTTTTTTGTAGTCAGCTTTGTGTAAATGGTTTAAAACCGTTTTGTAGTCAATACCTAGCTCCATACCAATATCGACGCTGCTGATATGCTTATTCTGCTGGACTTTTTCAAGAATTTCATCAGCTTTTTCAGTGATTGGACGACCAGAGCGAGACTCATACTAGAACGAAAGCAAGCGAACCATTTCCGCGCAGCAGATTTTGATAGTACCTTCACCGTATACAGCACAAATTTTTTCACAAGCCTACGCAGCGTTCTTCCCTTTGTCGTAATAATATTGCAAAATATACCACAATTTTTCATTACTTTTCTCCATTTTCAAACGCAAACAACTTTCCAACCACCGCTCCAATTTCGATGTTTATACACTCAAAGTAACGCTCGAAGTGTCACCTTTCCAACGAGCGTTTAGTGGTGTATTTGCAATTGACGTCAACTATCGGGAAAAACGCCACGAACTTTTTCCCAGACCCAATATATATATATATATATATATATATATATATATATATATATATATATATATATATATATATATATATATATATATATATATATATATATATATGTGTGTGTTGTCGGATCACTTGTGATGGCTTTATAACATACCTAGAGAAAACCACTAAATCCGCAATCAAGGCCTCCTCTCTTAGTGAAGAAACAAAAAAGAAACTTATCCCTAGAGAGAAATCATCAAGATGCCCAAAAATGTATGGATTACCGAAAGTCCACAAAGAAGGAGCATCCTTAAGACCAATAGTCAGCTCGTTTGGCTCCCCGACACAAGCTTTAGCCAAGCACCTAGCCATGACTCTGCAACCTCATGTGGAAAAAGCCACATCTTACGTGAAAAATTCACAACATTTTATTCAAATCATAAAAAACATGCAGCTAGACAAAAATGATTTACTTGTCAGTTTTGATGTCGTATCCCTTTTCACGCAAGTACCAGTTACCGAAGCACTGTCTATCATAGAGACAAAATATAACCTGCCCGAATACGTCATCAGTCTATCAAAACACTGCCTCGCTAATACATACTTCGTCTATTCAGGCCAAAAATACAAACAAATAGAAGGTGCATCCATGGGCTCTCCATTGTCACCAGCACTAGCTAATCTATACATGGAGCATTTCGAAACACTAGCTCTAGAAACTGCTCCACATAAACCGAAAACATGGCTACAATACGTAGATGACACTTTTGTGGTATGGCAACACGGTGAAGACAACTTAAACAAGTTCCTGGAACACCTTAACAACATACATCCAAACATTAAATTTACAATGGAAAGGGAAGTAGCAGAACAACTACCATTCCTAGATGTCTTGCTTCAAAGAAAATTAGATGGTTCTTTGTCTCACTCAGTATATAGAAAACCGACACATACAAACAGATACTTAAATGCCAGCTCACATCATCACCCAGCCCAACTCTTCTCCGTTGCTAAATCCTTAGCTCACCGATCAGAAACCCTAACAGACAAGGAACATTTGCAACAAGAAACCAAGCTCCTTCGAAACGTTTTACTTTCAGATGGATATAGTCAAAACACGATCCGGCGGGCCCTAAATAAACAACACAAACAGGAGAGAAAGACATATACTACAAAAGCATTTCTCCCATATGTAAAAGGCATCACAGACAAAATAGGAAGACTTCTAGGAAAACACCAAATTGAGACCATTTACACAACCAACCAAAAAATTAAAGATATTCTACCTACACCAAAAAGACATTATAACCTTAGAAGACCAAGGTGTATATGAAATTCCGTGTCAGGACTGCGGCCTTTCATACATAGGCCAAACAAACAGGAAAATTAGTGCCAGAAGACACGAGCACAAAAACGCCGTAAAACAAAAATCCACCACCTCGTCTCTAGCACAACATGCACACAATACCGGCCACAAAATCGATTTTGACAAAACCAGAAACCTAAAAAAAAGTAATAACCTATCCACTAGGGTAATCAAAGAAGCCATAGAAATAGAAAAGAGGCCCATCAACTTAAATAATAGGGATGATAGCCAACGTTTACCGAACTCTTGGAAACATATTCTATCCCAGTACCAAGTCCAACCAAGAGAAACAATAATTCAACCATATATTTCTTCACCAACACAAACATTACAAAGAACCTCAGGACCGACAACGTGCAGCCAAAGCCGTGCCTCTGTTGGCCAGATCCGTCCGACCAATACAAACACCCCCGAGCACATAAAACCGGCGCACTCAGGGCCAGTCTCGACATTCAACGCCAAGACACCGACCAGTGATCAACGCTTTGAAAAAGATGGAAGAGATTCCATCGAAACGTCAGCGAAACCGTCCATCAAGGGACTTCAAGCTAACACGGGATACCCGAAAAACCACTACTACACATATATATATATATATATATATATATATATATATATATATATATATATATATATATATATATATATACATATATACATATATATATATGGGTCATTCCATACGAAAACGCAAATGGCTGCCGTCAGAACTGGTTGAATGATTTCGGAAAGTATGAGGGCTTAAATTTTGGCTTTTTTTTATGTAGAATCGAATGCCGTGTGGTACTTTTTGAAATTCTCAATTCTTTGATACTGACCATGTCAAATACAAGTGAAGCTCAAAAAATTTTTCAAATATTTTTTAATTTTAAGACCATATTAAATGAAAAAATACTTCTAAATATATAAGTAGGGGTTTTTGAGGTTGCTGAATATGATTCTGATAGAAAAAAAATATTTAAGTAATTGACAGCTGTCAATTGACTCAAAATGCTATTTAATTATTATTTCTTATCACCAAAACACTTCAAATATTAGCCCTTATGTTTTCGAGGTCGCTGAATACGATCATGATTAAAAAAATATTTTAGTAGTTGACAGCTGTCAAACAAGCTGTCAATTTATTCAAAATGCCATTTAATCATTATTTCATCGGATTAAAATACTATTCAAAGATTGGCCCTTATGTTTTCGAGGTTGCTGAATACGATCCTGATACAAAAAAAAATATTCTAGTAGTTGACAGCTGTCAAACGAGCTGTCAATTTACTCAAAATGCCGTTTAATCATTATTTCATCATACTAAAACACTATTCAAATATTAGCGCTTATGTTTTTGAGGTCCCTGAATACGATCCTGATACAAAAAAAATATTTTATTAGTTGACAGGTGTCAAACGAGCTGTCATTTTACTTAAAATGCCATTTAAACATTATTTTATCACAATAAAACACTATTCAAACATTGGCCCTTATGTTTTCAAGGTCGCTGAATACAATTCTGATGCCAAAAAAATATTTAGACAGTTTTATAGCTGTCAGACCAAATTACAAATCATTATTTCAGCACATTTAACCGTTTAATTGACAGAGTCATTTTAAAATGATCTTCGTTTTAAATGAATGGAAAATAAATCCTGTACACGTAAAATAAAATTGTGTAAGTTATCAGACTACAATATGGCAAATTCGTAGACATTCTTTCCACTTTGAGGTAGATAAAATTATACCTAAGCCTAAAATTAAAAAAACTTTTCGGTCATAATTTAGAGGTTGGTGAAAAAATCATTTTCATTTCTGAAAAAATTTGAATTGCACGGTATACCAAATAAAAAAACAGGTGTTTTCTTAAGTATTTTTTTATGCTGAATCCAAAAAAAAGAATCATAAAAAAAGACAGAAAACACACTTAAAGTTGCCAGAAATCTATAAAATTGAAAAAATACATTTTAATAAATAATGTAAACTGTATAATCATTAAAATTATGGAACAAAACTATTATTTTGGACATCTTTAAATGTTCTGAATCTACATTTATCATAAAAACTTAAAAATATCAGGTTTTAGTGTTCATGTTTAACAAAAAACACGCATACACCACCTTTAACTAAGCTACGTAGCAAAATGCTGTTTAAAATAAAGATGTGCAACCGCTAGATTAAAAAATTGTTTTTAATTTTTATTAATATTAAACAAAACTCACTCGCTCACTTACTCACTCATTTGCACGATCAGTTACTGAGTCACTCACTTCTACACTCACTCACTCACTCGCTTGCTCACTCACTCACCCTCATTCACTCACTCCCTACCTTACTTACCCACTCACATTCCCCCATATTCACTCAATCAATCTATCCACAAAATTGACTTGTAAAACTGTCAAGGGATATATATTAGACTGCATTTTGCAACCTTTTGTTCCTAAATAGTAAACGGATATTTTTTTTCAACACAACACTATTCCTCATGTTTTGATATCAAATTCAAATTTGAAACTTAAACTACTAGAAATGATAGTTTTGTTCGAAAAAAAAGGTTCTTGTTTAGCTGTTGCATTTATTTACTTAAAAAAGCATTTTACGAACCACATAGCATCCTTGTATGATAAGTGTTAAGAGCAAAACTGTCAAACTGAACATAAAACTTTATTTTTTAATGTCAAGTCAGGATAAAGAACTTCAAAATACATATGAAATAAAAGTTTTGTTCAATATTAATAAAAATTAAAAACAATTTTTTTGCCGCTGCACTTATTTATTTTAAATAGCGTTTTGTAACGTAGCGTGTCATAAAAAAAATACTTAAGAAGACACAAGTCTCATTTAAAAGACAGAGAATGTTTTTTTTGTATACCTGTGTTATCAGCCTAATTTCAACTTAAAACATTTTTTTTCAGTTACATATTTTCCCGTTTTACAACATGTGTGTTTAATTTTTAATGTTTGAAAGCAAAATCACTAAAGGGAAAAAATATTTTTTCTTTTCAACATAACCTAATCCTTTCAAGAAGCTTATACGGTATAAACAGATTTAGATACAAATATATGCAATATGTTATGGAAATAATTTTGGGCAGTTTTATTTGCATTTTTATGCGTCGTCTTTATCTAAAACCAGCTGTATACTTAACAAAAATAACATATGATTAAGTTTCTTTGGACCATAACGGCATTATCAAAATTAAAAAAAAACTAATTTTTAGTCGTTGTACCTACCATAACTTGGCCTCATCTGGAACTATTTCCTTCTTTTTAGGCTAAAGCACGAAAATTTGACAGTCTACGAATTTTCTTAATGGTAGATTCATGTTTACATAAGAATATCAAATCATTTACGGATCAGAACCATTCTTTTTGTAGGGCTGTATAATCCATATTTGGTCAGTGTGAAATCAAAGACATCATTTCAAGTCATAGCAATGAAAAAAATATTTTGAAAAAATTTGTGTACTTAGTAATTGCTATAGACAGCAATTGCTATAGGTTTAAATTTTATTTTCATCGATTCAATAGCTGAGATTAACGTTTGGCAGCTGTCAAATTTCAATTCCATATCACATTTGCTGCCAACGATCCCAAAAATATTAAATATATGAATGACTTACCTCAAAATGACAAAATTAAGAATAAAATCGTGTTTTATCGTGTAACATCTTAATTTCGTTGTTTTGACAGCTAATTATAGAGTTAGCACCTGTGACATTTAAAATCTGATATTACATTTGTAATTGACTATTGAACACAGAGAAACCATGTATGCTTTTGAAAAACCTCACAAGAAAAATTTATTATTTTGACATAAAATTCCCCAGCTAGCAGCTGTCAAAATATCTTTTTGACATCAGATTCGTATTCAGTGACCTCGAAAACATAAGGGTCAATGTTTAAATAGTGTTTTGATGCTATGAAATAATGATTAAATGGCATTTTGAGTAAATCGACAGCTCGTTTGACAGCTGTCAACTATTAAAATATATTTTTTGTATCAGGATCGTACTCAGCAACCTCGAAAATATAAGGGCCAATCTTTGACTATTATTTTAATGTGATGAAATAATGATTAAATAGCATTTTGGGTAAATCGACAACTCGTCTAACACCTGTCAACTACTAAGTTTTTTTTTTGCATCAGGATCTTATGCAGCAATCTCGAAAACATAAGGGTCAATGTTAAAATAGTGTTTTAATGTGGTGAAATAATGCTTAAATGGCATTTTGAGTAAATTGACAGCCCGTTTGACAGCTGTCAACTACTAAAATATTTTTTGGTATCAGGATCGTACTCAGTAACCTCGAAAACATAAGAGCCAATGTTTGAATAGTATTTTAATGTGATGAAATAATGATTAAATAGCATCTTGGTTAATAGACAGCTCGTGTTTTAGTGTGCTGGAATAATGATTTTTTAAAATAAATTGACAGCTCGTCTGACAGCTGTCAATTACTTAAATTTTTTTTGTGTGTCAGTATCGTATTCAGCGACCTCGAAAACATAAGGGTCAATGTTTGAATAGTGTTTTAGTGTGATGAAATAATGATTAAACGGCATTTTGAGTAAATCGACAGCTTGTTTGAAGTTGTCAACTACTAGAAAAAATTTTTGCATCAGGATCGTATTCAGTAACCTCGAAAACATAAGGGTCAATGTTTAAATAGTGTTTTAATGTGGTGAAATAATGATTAAATGGCATTTTAAGTAAACTGACAGCCCGCTTGACAGCTGTCAACTGCTAAAATATTTTCACTAACCTCGAAAACATAAGAGCCAATGTTTGAATAGAATTTTAATCCGATGAAATAATGATTAAATTGCATTTTGAATAAATTGACAGCTTGTTTGACAGCTGTCAAAAACTAAAATATTTTTTTTTAATCAGGATCGTATTCAGCGACCTCGAAAACATATGGGCTAATATTTAAAGTGTTTTAGTGTGATGAAATAACGATTAAATAGCATTTTGAGTAAATTGACAGCTCATTTGACAGCTGCCAATTACTTAAATATTTTTTTTCTATCAGAATCGTATTCAGCAACCTCAAAAACCCCTACTTATGTATTCATAAGTATTGTTTGGTCTTAAAATTGAAAAATATTTGAAAAATTTTTTGAGCTTCACTTGTATTTGACACGGTCAGTATCACTCCTATTTGACACTGTCACTGTCAAAGAATTGAGACGGCATTCGATTCTACATAAAAAAAACTAAAATTTGAGCGGTTATACTTTACGAAATCATTTAACCAGTTTTGACGGCAGCCATTTGCGTTTTCGTATGGAATGACCCATATATATGTATATATATATATATATATATATATATATATATATATATATATATATATATATATATATATATATATATATATATATATATATATATATATATATATATATATATATATATATATATATATATATATATATATATAGCAAAACTTGAAATTCTTGCGGTAAGCGGTCATGAGAATAGAGCTAAAAGGTTTTAAACACCCCTTTAGCTACGCCAAGCTTTCGAAAATATTTTATTTTCTTCTTCAGGGCTACAAATATAGTAGACTATCAGTATCCTAAGGTTTACAACGGAAAGCAATCCAAATTATATAACATCAAAACTACTTACTGCTAGGTGGTACTTTTTAGGATAATCTCTTTCAAGAAAAATCCACATTATTGTTAGTGTTTATTAGGAAAACATGAAAAAATTTCGACAAAAATACTTTTAAAGAATATAAAAATAGTTTACTCCATTTTGTTCTGTATGATACGAACAACTGTGTTCTTCTAAGGTGATTTTTTTTAAAAATTTTTATATGTTTTTTCATTCTTGTTGTTAAGGCCAGCGTCTTATTACCTTTTGGTAAAGTAGTGGTTGATTTATTCTAGGGACGACACAGACGTTGACATTTTGTTTAATTTTTCAAAAGTTTATAAATTTTGTAAAAATTGACATTAGCTTATTATTATAGAGATATGTTTAATAAGTTTTGTGAATTGTCATCTTGCCAACTGATCTGCAATAGATTAGAGAAAATTGAGCTTGTATCCTCAGTGTCAGTTTTTTTATTAATAGAATTCGGATCAAGCTGGATTTCCACCATTTCCCTAACGATTCTTCTTTCCTTGCACATGATTTTGGTTTCATTAAAATTAAATTCATGTACTATGTGAAATGTTGTATTTTAAGCTTATTAAATTTTTTAACATACATATAGAGGAAAAATGGATTAAAAACATCTCAAGGGTTGCCATTCCTAATAATATTCGAAAATTTTTGGCGTTAGGTCCTAAATTCAGTCTAAATCCAGACAAGAAAGATATTTTAGTTAAAGAACTATTAGCTGATTTGGAGAATATTTTAAAATCTCTCTCAATTAACAACAACAATAAGAATATAATCAAAGCTAAGTTTACCAATGTCTTAACAAACCACTATCACAAACTTATTCAACAAAGTTACATAGATTTAATGTATAATAAGTCAAAAGCTTTCCTTAAAGATCATGGAGAGTTGATTGTTAGTAGTACTGATAAGGGTAATGTCACAGTTATCATGAAAGAAGATCAGAATTACTATACTGAGCTCGCCAGAGATCCAACCTCTAATTATCAACAGAAGGCTAACTAGTAACTAAATTCAAAAACCAAGGGAAACTGATGGATGAAATAGATCTCTAATGATATATAATCATACTTCACCAAAAATTCTACGGGCTTCCCAAAATTCATAAACCTCAGTTAGCTATTTGACCCATTATTTCATCCCTCAATGCCCTTAATAGCAAATGGTCAATGTTTCTTTCTGAAATTTCATCTAAAACATATGCTAAAGAAAATGGTTACTATGAAATTGACTTCTTTGAATTTACTAACTTTATAACGAGCAAGAAACTACCTCCAGGTTTCGTACTGATTAGCTTAGATGCTGTTTCTTTATATAGCAATATCCTTCTTCAATCAAAAATATACTAATTTAACATTTAATAATTACCTTAAAATTTTGGAGTTTGTTTTTTAGTCAACATATTGCAAATTTAATCAGCATTTTTATGAACAAACATTGGGTAGTCCAATGGTGGCTACTCTTTCTCCAATTATAATACAATATGTAATGGAAGACCTCCTGAAAGAATCCTTACCTAAACTTTCTTTTAACTTACTAATACCAAAAGATGGATCAGATGAGATCCTTAGAATATTCAATAGCTTCCACCCCAAACGTCAATTCACTATCGAGGAGGAAACAAACAACGAGCTTGAAGTCCAGAATAGAGAGGATTTCTCATCTCTCTTTCAGACTTAAGAACTTAAATAAACTTCGAGATATTTTGCTCACTAACTCCTGATATCAGGGCCTTTCTTTCTGAAAACGGAATCATATACCACTACTCCTTCCCTTATTTCCTTTCCACTAAAATCATTAAACTTTTTAAAAATCCACCTAATTTAAAAATTGCTTTGAAACATGCGAAAGCAACGAGTAATATTTTCAACAATTTAAAAGATAAGGATGAAACTATAAAAGTCTCGGAAGTAGTATACAGCATCCCTTGCATTCAGTGTGAAAAAGTATATATAGGACAAACATCAAGGGTCCTAAAAGACAGACCTTCTCACAAAAGCGATTGCAGACTTAAAAAAAATGCTTCACATAGTAATCAATTTTCACATGAATTTAATTTTAATGAAACCAAAATCATGTGCAAGGAAAAAAGTTTCAACAAAAAAATTTTTAGGGAAATGATGGTAATCCACCTTGAACCGAATTCTATTAATAAAAAAGTGACATTGAGGATTTAAGCTCGATTTTCTCTTATCTATTATAGATCAGTTGGCAAAATGATAATTCATAAAATATATTAGACATATCTCTATAATAATAACTTAATGTAAATTTTTACAAAATTTATAAACTTTTGAAAAATTAAACCAAATGACAACGTCTTTGTCTTACCTAGAATAAATCAACCACTACTTTACCAGAAGTTAAAAAGACTGGCCTTAACAACACGAATGAAAAAACATATAAAATTTTTTAAATACGATCACCTAAGAAGCACACAGTTGTTTGTATAATACATAACAAAATGGAGTAAACTATTTTTATATTCTTTAAAAGTATTTTTTGTCGAAATTTTCTCATGCTTTCCTAATAAATACATACTAACAATAATGTGGATTTTTGTTGAAAGAGATGATCCTAAAAAGCACCACCTAGCAGTAAGTAGTTCTGATGTTAATAATTTGGGTTGCTTTCTGTTGTAAACCTTAGAATACTGATAGTCTACTGTATTTGTAGCCCTGAAGAAGAAAATAAAATATTTTCGAAAGCTTGGCGTAGCTAAAAAGGTGTTAAACACTATTCCCACCATGACCGTTTACACCAAGAATTTTAAGTTTGCTGTCAAGACTACCCTCCCGCTATATATATATATATATATATATATATATATATATATATATATATATATATATATATATATATATATATATATATATATATTACGATAAATAATTATGGTAAAATTTCAGTCGAATCCAGGGAAAATTACAATGTTTTTGTTAAAACTGTACAAAATTTTTTGATTACTGCTTTCACACTTTTTTTCCTAAAACCATTTCATTAGGTATTATGCATTCCAAATTTGAAATTGATATCTCATTTCGATTGAGAGTTATCAGGCCAACAGACTGACAAACTTACCGACCGACGAAAACTGGTAACTATATTTCTTGGTGAATTTAAAAATGCAGAGTGATTATTTCAGGAATATAATACTTTCCCTTAGCAAGACTCCAAAATCCCTGAAAACCCTTTATAAGACTAAGATTAGAAATAACAATGCTTAAAATTTGTTCATTATTGCAACCAGAAATCAAGAAAAATACTCATAATAGTATTTTGTGATGACTTGAACCCTGAAAGGTGAAGAAATGCGAAATCTAAAAGGGTAAATTTTGCACAAGTTATTCCTTATCCAGAGAAATAAAAAATTATTGGGCCAAGGAAAGCTTCAGATCCCTAAAAATTATATACTCGTATAACACAAGAAATAATAAGCAAGATATCCGACCCTCTCCACCCTTTTAACCATTCCTGTATTTTAATTGTTTATAATTAGACCAAATAGTTATCGATTACATTAATCAAAAACCAAGAAAAATTCTTATAAAAGTATTGAAACTATAAAATATAAAATGACTCTCATCTCTTTCTTAGAAACAATATCGCTATAGAAGTACCAAATTTGAAATTTATACCTATTTTCATTAGTTTGTTATTGTGCCCATAGACAGACCGAGAGACAGACAAATACAAATTGGAAATTATTTTCATGTCTCTAGCTCGAATGACAAGGTCACCGGCCTTCCGACCGTAAGACAGATGCCAGAGTAATATTGTCGACTAGTTAACAAAATGTGTCAGAGATGTATGATTTATTTGCCACGACTGTACATCAAATTTGAAATCATGAACACATGAAGAATTGCTAAAATACAATACTTTCCTTTAGTAAACGAAGGAATTAAACTATCCATTAATATTATTTTCTCTATATCTTATTTAAAAACCAAATACTACATCGTTTTTAGAAAACTACATCCAAACCTCTTGCCTTTTTTATTTGGTAGCTCGGATCATATCGTCAACTGCCTTTCCGCAAGTGCTGCAAGTACCAGTATTATTGCAAAAAATTAACAGACTGTGTTCGGGATGTACGCTTTGTGTCCACGAATGTACATTTAAACATTTTTAGAATCCAAAATTTATTAGGAATAAATATTTTATATTGAACCTAAAGTCGCACCTAATTTAATTTAAGCTGCGAAAATCAATAAGTTCCAGTTCCGCTTATAATTTTAATATAAAACGAGCTTTATGTTTTTCTCAAGCCATTTAACTAGGTTTATTGATCTCAAAAGTTACTAGTCAGTTTCTTCGCATTAAATGAAAGTAGGATAAAAATATTGCGGTGATATACCTGTTTATATCGTTAAATGAGTTCTAAATTCCAACTACAAAAAAGAAGTTACAAGAAGCAACAAAGTAGCCTTAATTTACGTAAATCTAAAATAGGTTTATTAAACTTCTAACAATTTTCTGTGTGTGACGGGCTTTTGGTGAGTGAAAACATTGACGTATTTGTTTTTAGTGTTCCGTTACTTACGGGAGCACTTCGGTATCTGTCTGTCTGTCATCCCGGATTTTTCCGAAACTGTTTGATATATAAAGGTGAAATTTGGCACAAATATAGGAATTGATGGGCCAATCAGAGCCTTGTAGTTTTGAAAATTAAATTTTGACTTAAGGGGTTAGTTTTGGGGGGTGAAATCGGAAGAGAAAAAATCGCTGTCCCCCCACCATATCTCGAAAAGTACTGACCAAAAAACTTTTGAAAATTTCTGGAATTGTCTTCATAAAGTGTAGATTGAGCGAAAATTATCACGAATGCATTTCGTTTGATAATTTATCTGGTATAAAAAAAAATTATATGTACTGACAATATCGTGAAGGTTTTCTTAATATACTTTTCAATACATTACTGCTGTCGATTTGCGCGTCGCTCCTGTACCGAGACAAAATAATTTTATTTTATTTATTTATAATTTATAATATATTTAGGTAGTAAATATTTGTTTTACACTTTTATTACTAGTTTTTAGATTGAGCTAGATTGATTTATTGGTTATAGCTAATATACTATTATACATCAGACACGGAAGACTTATGTGTGATTTATTCGTACATTTTAAAACTATCCAAAGACATGAATACCACCAATATTACTTTGAACTCTGAATAAATCATAATTTTTCTAATTTACCACATACTTCGCACTTATATATCTAATCTTTTCACTAGTGTGCAGAATGCAGTCCTTCTTGTTTTCCCTCTCTTTATTGTGATTAATCATTTCCATTTTGTGGGAGTTACCACACGACTGCTGACTAGGGATATTTCGGTTTTCGCGAAAATGTCACACACACATGACAGATCAACCACTTTTACCGCCAAAAAAATTCAACACGTGGGCCACACCTGTTTGCCTCTGGGAATTTCCCGAGTTTTCCAACAAATTTTGTAACACCGCCAATGAAAATGGTGCTCACAGTTATTCAGTTTTGATCCATTCTAGTAGTTTTTTCTAACAAATATATTTCACTGCCCTGTGTATTGGCTCTTCCTTGATGCCGATGTACATGTTCCTTACAATAATTTAGTCTTAAGTTTGTAATTACTATCCTTATATAATTAATTACTACATACTCATAAGTTACACACTATTTTAGATGTCTTTATAAAGAAACAAATATATCAGTTTCGAAAGCTCGTCAAGTAAACAAATAGACTTTTAATTGGCCACTTACGACTGCATCTCGCGTGCCCAAGTTTAAGGAGCGGAAGAAAAATTCTGGCCGAGTGAGTGGTGGTATAATATATTTGGAGAAATTTTGACTAATGGCCTTTGTGTCGACCCAGAAGACTAGAATTGTTGAGACCAGCAAGAACTTTGTTTTGATTCTTGGATTTTGTGCTTCCTAGTTTCATCGATTACTTGTTTGCATCTGTTCCGGATACGAACAAGGATGTAATAATTTATGATATTAGGGTTTTCAAGTTATCATCGATGGGCTAGATGTTTAGAAAGCAATAACCGCTTCTTTACTTTATTTTCGATGGAAGCAAAGTTTACTGATGGAAAGGCATTTCTTCGAAAGAGATGTAAATTTCCATGCCAGCTAAAATGATATCAGCAACCTCCTTGGCACAGTCAGATGGATCGCCTGATCAGAAAGAAATGTTCAACAAAGTAAAAGTTTGATAATATTCCATAAGTTCTTTCTATTTAGCAAATTTATAGTGACAAACCTCGTGGATTTAGGCATCTCTCCATAGCTCATACTCCTTTCTCAAGAGCGTACTCTTCTAAGAAGAGTGTTCGCGTGATCATGATCCGAGGGCGATGACTCTTGATTATGCCCTGCAGTACCAATTGCAGTTAGCGATACTTGGCATCTCGAATTATCTGACCTAGGAATTGTAATTTCCATTTTTGAATAGTATCAACGCATTCTGTTGCTTTTCATATTTGTTCTAGAAGGGTCTTATTGGCCACTCTAGCTATCCAAGAGATACATATTCTTCTATATGTCCACATTTCGTAGGTCTCTATTCTTCTCATAGCTTCTTTATTCAATGTCCAGGTCTTCGCCCTATAAAACAACACTGAAAACACATAGTACAACAACAGCCTTGTTTCTATTTGAATGTGTATTTGCGGCGAACATAATATTTGTTTCATGTCGACAAACGCTGTGCGTGCTGTTTGTATACGACATTTAATTTCTTGAAGGCAGACACTTCGATTGTTTAACGTAATGGTTGTTAAGTTGTAAAGCCAACTGAGGGATGAGTTAGTTTCTAGTTATTAACATTGATTTGGTTATTTTGTACTTATTGTGAGCCCGTATTCCTCACTAATTATGGCTATGTCATTCAGCATCTCTTAAAGTTGTTGTTCTTACGTTGTTAATAATACTGAGTCGTCTGCGTATCGAATCGACGCAATTCTCTCCCCATTTATCATTGTACCAATCAGAATGTTCAAAAGCTGTTTTAAGTATGTCCTCTGAATACATATTAAATAACAATGGAGAACCTCCACCTCTCGAAGTGTCTCAATTTCTTGCGTGTTCTGTCCATCAACTCGAACATGTGCTTTCTGATCCTTGTATAGATTCATTATGATGTGAATATCTGTTGGATTAACTTGTGCTGATATGTCTTCAAAAAGTTTTTCATGTTTCACTCTATCAAAAGCCTTCTCGAAATCGATAGAGAGAAGAAATAAATCTTTATTCACGTCTCTGGTTCTTTCTAGTAGCACTCGCATAAAAATTACCTTTCGGGTCTCCAAATCCAAATTGTTGCTCAGTTAGCATCTCCTCGCATCTGCGATATATTCTACCGTGAATTATCTTTAGGAAGGCTTTAAGAAGCTGGCTCGTTAAGCTGATAGTTCCGTAATCTCTACAAGTCTTAAGCTTTCTAACTTTAGGAAAGGTGACAAATATTGAAAGGAGTGGTTCCTTTGGGAGTACTCTATCCTGTATATGTTGTTACAAAGATCTACAATGATTGAGAAGTTATTCTCTTTAATTAGTTTTATGAGTTCTATCGGTACCTCATCTGGTTCGAGGTCTTTTTTTGTTTTTGATTTTTTTAACGGCAGTTAGCACTTCTTCTTTTGTTATTTCCAAACTGTCGTCGTTGTTTCCTCTCATCTCCGATAGTTCGCCCCTGGTTTCAAGAAAAACATCACGTATACAATTGTTCTATTCCTCAGGTTTGTCTTCCGTAGATACAAGTATTTCATTTCTGGAGTTTACTAAAATATCTCTTTCATTTGTTTGAGGCCCTCTGGCGAGTTCTTGGACCTATGTAAATTACATTCGTCATGAATTACCTGTAAATGTTCAATGTTCTCACATTTATCCTTCGCTCAGGCGTATATACACACACACACACACACATATATATATATATATATATATATATATATATATATATATATATATATATATATATATATATATATATATATATCAATCCCTCTCCACCACACTGAATCATTATATTTAACAAATAATTAAAAGTAACGAAAAAAGAACACAATTTTCAAACTCCCAGAATTCGTATAACAAGATATATACGAAGCAATCTAGCAAGGAACTAAAACGTATTGCATGTTTTTTAGGTTAGTTATTGCTAGTCGTTTTATCTACCTGCAATTTTTGAAAAAATCGACTTTTTTTGCTTAAATGCTGATATGTTTGACCATTGTAATGTTCATTTTTTCCTAGATTTTAAGATCATGTTACGTCACTGGTTTTCTCCCTATAATTTATAATTTTTCTCCATTTGTATGTTTATTGCAGTGTTTACTAACTTTTAAGCAGTGTAGTTCACTCGAGTTTTTGAGCCGTTTATATTACAGTGTGCATTGCGGGTTGTCTGCTGGATTTATTTAATTCGTTTCTAATGCGTCGATTGGCTAGATATTTGTATCCGGGAAGTAGCCATCTTGAAGACCTGATTTATACGGAAGGGAAAAAGATATTTAAGGGTCCGGATGGCATGGATCTAGGTCTTTTTTCCCAGCAGAGATGATGTAGGGCAGATATTTTGTGAAGCCAAAGTAAGGGCTTTTTTTTCTTCAGAAAGCCGCCCAGTAGGCTTTCTTTATCAAGTTGCCGTACTGCTATATTAGTGATATAGTAGTGTGAAAACGGTTTTAGTGTTCAGTTCAAGGCCTTTTTTCCTTGAAATATCATGTTTATTCCCAGACCTTTAGGGGCCAAGAAGAGTTTAGTAGCCCAAAGGGAACTGGGGTAGCTAAGGTGGAGACATCAGTGTTATGAATATCCCCCACCAGGAGAGGCCAAAAACTTATAGAAAAACCGTAAGTCATCAGTATATCAATTCGTAGACCTAGCTTCCCGTGGACAAGTGCGTTTTACATCGTATCGAACTGATAACTCATGAAGTGAACCTCACGAACCTTCGACATCGTGTGTAGCAAAGTTTTAATTAAAAATCCTGATTTGAGGACTCTATTTAATAATACCACCTATTAGGGTTTTTTTTTCTAAGGGTAATAGCAGAGTAGCAAAGTTAGAACTTTTAATTTAGTCATTAATAAACATTTTTTTCTTATTTAAGGCTAGTGTTTCACTGAATCACTTATTTTACTTTTCAGGACAAAACGGTTGTACCATATCAAAATTATCCTTAACAATTACATAATCCTTTAGTGTTTTTTCATTTTCTTAGCTGAAGTTAGATCCTTTTATTTCAAAATGAATGGTGCCCAAAATCCGTACAACCAAAAATTTTGAACAACTATAGAGAGTGTTTTCAAAAGACGTACAAAAATTATCTTTTACCCATATTACTCTTCCAAGAAAAACTGAGCTAGTGTATGTTTAATTTCTTTAGTTCTTTTAATATTAATATCCACTCAATCCATTCTCAGAAATTATAAAAAAAGGTATAGAAAAGAAGGGGCCATACCATAATTAATTGAAAATAATGTAAAATAAGACAATTTTCAGAACTAGCAGAACCATGAAAATGACGTATAATACGCAGCAATCCCTCATATTTTTCCACCTCCTTAATCCCTGATGAGTTTAATTATAAATAATTACGTGTGTATTGTATGGCAACGAAAAACCAACAAAAATTCGTCTGGTGGTATTGAAAATGTACAAAATTTATCGACCTTCACCCCTCTCACCCCCTTCTTCTGAAGGGATATCGCTCTAAAACTATAAGTTTCATTTCTACTTCAATGATTTTATGTGTATCAAATTTAAAATCGCTATCTCAATTCGTTCGAGAGTTATTGTGCAAGCCGACAGACCGGCAGAAATTGAGGACTATGTTTTTCACGATCTCGAGAACCCTAGGGAGAGTTTTTACGAATGTAATAATTCTTTGTAGCAGAGGAAGTAAAAACTTGAAGTTTTAACTTTGTCTATTTGTCGGGGCATTGTGCGTTGTGAGCGGTTTTAATTAGCTTAGTTATCAGTATTAATGTTTACTGAGTTTAAAATTGTGTGAAAAATCGTAACTGAAGAGTATGTCATCTTTATGCAGAAATTGGATTTCATATCATTGTGGTTTACCGTGGCGATGACTTGGTGTATATAAAAGAAGTTTTATACTTCTGACCAAATCAGCCGTAAGAACCAATATATGCAAAGTCAGCGTTATTAACAAGGTACAAGATCTTTCCGATGCACAAGCTAATGGAATTTTAACACCTTAACCTGAAGAAATTAAAGAGGATTTCAGATTTAAAGACGTTCTTTTTTAATAAAGTAGAACTTCTACTTATTAGTTTACAGGGTATTAAAAGTGTTATCCATATAATAAAATATTATGTCAAGAGGTAAGTAAATAAATAATAGGTTTTTGGATAACTTAATTTTGAAAATTATATGAGGTAGCTTTAATTACTTGCAGTATTTCTTGATAGGCGTGTACCAACATTTTGTAAAAATAAGAGCTATTCAAATGAGTAATTAGTGCAGATACTGATAGAAGGTTTTAGATACAGCCAGTAATCTAAGTCTAAAAAAAAATTTTTGTTATAGTTTTTTACGGTTTTAGGAGCTAGACTGACTAGAAAAAACTGCTGAAATAATATACAAAACACACAAATAATAAATAACCTGCCAAGTGCAAGTTGGGCTTACGCAATTACTGTTCGGTACGTTGACTGCTTTTAAAATAAAAATTTTTGTTAGGGAGGTATAAAATGATCAATGACTTCACAAACATACTCCAACAAAGTTTTTTCTAATCTTTACTGATATTTTTTTGTTTTTTTGTTTTATATACCGGATAAACTATTAAAGGTAATGAACTCGTGATAATTTTTGTTCAATTTACACCTTGTGGAGAATATTCCAGAGTTTTTTCAAAATTTTTTGATCGGTACCTTTTGAGACAAGGGGGAACAGCGATTTTTCGAATTTTTTAAAAAATAGTACATGGAAAGTGTGCGCAAGTATTACATTATATATATTCATGTTTTGGCAAGCTTTCATTTGACACTCCACTCCCACCTGGTAATTTTTTTTTTACTCTGATTTCACCTTCCAAAACAAACCCCTTAAGTCAAAATTTAACTTTCAAAACTACACGGCTAACAATTTTTATATTTCATTTAATTTCAACTTTCTAAATAGTATCGGAAAAAATCGGGTGTGACAGACGAAGAGACAGACACCGAAGTGATCTTATAAGTGTTCCGGATGGAACACTAAAAACATTTTCAGATATCTCAGAGTAACTTAAAATGTCTGAAATTACTATTTTCATAACAGTCGAATGTGTCACAAGCATGTAACTAAAAGTATTGCATTTTTTCCAGGAGTTATTGCTAAATTAAGCTCTATTCAAAAACTATAAAAAATAACATTCAATCTTTTTTACTTTTAAATGAAAATCTTTGCACTTTTATATAGTCCTTTTACACGGTGATATCAGTTCTCAGTTCCGTCTCAGTTTCAGTTTTCGTTTCATTTCAGTTCGGAAGGAGGTTTGTTTTTACACCGTCCGTTCAGTTCTCAGTCCAAGTTATCTTTCAAAGTGTTATATGTGTTTCGCGTTCAAACACGTGTTCTCATATTGTCCCAAAGTGTACATGTGTAAAATAGCTCATGTATGAAGATTGTGTCACTGCAGTAGCCTTAGCTGTGGCGTTGAAGAAACGGTGGAAGAAAAGAACCCCATACCGCCAGGTGTCAGTCTCCGTTTCAGTTCTGTTTTCAGTTGTTCTTTTTACACATAGGAAAAACGGACAGTTCGACTTAAACTAAAACTGAACTGAGATCTGACATGACCATGTAAAAGGGTTTTTATAGTTCTTTGGAGTCAAAGTTAAGAATAAAGTATACTGATAACTGACCTTGTTTAAAAAAAATATCTTATTCCCATCACCTTATTTATTCATTGTTGGTTACAATTTAGAACAAAAATAGTAAATATAAGTATTGAGTATGTTCAACAAAGGATTAAGATAGAGCAAAAAAAGTAAGTATGAACTCTTAAGGAAACAAATAGTCCAATAATAATAAATAAATAATTCTTATGTTCTGATATATTTATTCATTATAATTTGTTATCTTATCGAAATATAACTTTTAACTAAATATCCAAGATGTAAAATTTTGCTTATCTTTTTATATTTAGTTAAAACCAATAACGATCAAAAGAAAAATCTAGTATTAATATTGGTTCTAGTGGATTTCTTCCCGAATGTGTGCTAAACTTAATGGTTTCCAGATTTCTCCGCTAGCGGAACCTCGAATCCTGCATATTCGAAGCTTATCCCCGTTGTAAATAATTACCTAAAATGTCTTCATTATTGGAAAAAATTAGGAGACATTCCTCTAGTACGATGAACAATTTACTATATGTAACACGTAGGCTGAACAGTTTTTGGTCTGAGACATAGATGTTGCCCTTTTCAAAAAATCCATATGATTATTAGGAAGTACCAACCTTCAAATGATACGTGTCAAAATTTCATCACATTTCGAAGATTAGTTTACAAGGTACAGTGGTTTTAGTGACGCTATTTTTGATATTTTCAAAACAATGGAAAAAATCGAATTTCGTGTGTTGATAAAACACTCTTTTTTGATGGGAAAAATACCGTTCAAGCAAAGCAATGGCTTGATAAGTGTTACGGGGACTCTACCCTTGAAAAATCACTCATTATTTACTGGTATGCTGAATTTAAACGCGGTCGTACAGACACAAATGGCTGGACGCTCTGGACGCCCAAATGAGGTGGTTACACAGGAAAATATCAAAAAAATCTACAAAATTGTTTTGGATGATCGTAAAGTGAAATTGCGCGTGAGATAGCTGACACCCTAAATAAATCAAAAGAATGGTTTGGTCATATTTAGCATGAACATTTGGACATGAGAAAGCTCTGTTCGAAATGGGTACCGCGTTTGCTCACAGTGGACCAAAAATAACAATGTGTTGATGATTCCGAGCGCTGTTTGGACCTGTTTAAGCGCAATAAAAAGGATTTTTTCATGCAATATGTGATAATGGATGAAACATGGATCCACCACTACACACCGGAATCAAATCGGCAGTCAGCTGAGTGGACAGAAGCCGATGAAAGCCACCCGAAGCCACCAAAAACAACAGTCAGCTGGGAAGGTTTTGGCCTCTGTATTTTGGGATGTACATGGAATAATTTTCATCGACTATACTAAGAAGGGAAAAACCATCAATAGTGAATATTATATATAGTAATTGGTTCGTTTGAAGGCCGAAATCGCAAAGAAACGGCCCCAAATGAATAAGAAAAAAGTTCTCTTTCAGCAAGACAATGCACCGTGTCACAAGTCAATGGTTACGATGGCCAAATTGCACGAATAGAAGTTCGAATTGCTTTCTCATCCACCGTATTCTCCAAATTTGGCCACAAGCGACTATTAGCTATTCGCAGATCTCAAAAAAATGCTCGCGGGAAAGAGATTTGGCTCCAATGAAGAATTTATCGCCGAAACTGAGGCCTATTTTGAAGGCAAAGACAAATCCTTCTATAAGAAAGGTATAGAAAAGCTTTGAACTCATTGTATCGTTCTTGAAAGGAGATTATGTTGATGAACAAAGTCGAATTTTGCAAAAAAAAATGTGTTTTAAGTAGTAGATAGCCTAATAACTTTTCAGCCTACGTGTTATTAATACCTACCGTTTTCTTTCACAGTAATATCGCAAAAATACTGTAGTTTTCTTTCCTAGATCAAGCACTATCGATGTACCAATTATCAAATTGATAGCTCACTTCATTCATGAGTTATTAGGAGAACCGATAGATTGGCAGAAATTAAAAACTGTTTTTCATAATCTTGAAACCTTGATGTCTAAAGAAATCAAAAAAACTTCGTTGTGTGATTTTTTCACGAATATAATATTTTCCTTAGCGAAAGATGTAAAAATTACCTCTATGTACCAGAAGCACTTCTGGACATCTGTATAATTTAAAAAAAAAACGGTCAAGTGCAAGTTGAACTTGCGCAATTAGTGTTCCGTACGTTGATTGCTTTTAAAATAAAAAATGTTGTAACGGAAGTATAAAATGATCGATCAGTGACTTCACAAAACACACCCCAAATGAGTTTTCAACAAAGTTTATTTCCAATCTTTACTGAAAATTGATGACCTTGAAATTTCTGTTTTGTAATGCACTTGTGATAATTTTCATTTAATCTATACCCCGTGGAGAATATTCCAGAATTTTTTCAAAATTTTTTGATAAGTATTTTTCGAGATAAGGCGGGTGGACAGCGATTTTTCGCGATTTTTAAAAAATAATACAAAGAAAAGTGCGCGCAAGTATTACATTATGTATATTTTTTACTTGTGTTTTCACAAGCTTTCATTTGACACCATACTCGATTACCTAGTAAAAAATTTTTTTTTTCTCTTCCGATTTCACCCCCCAAAACTAACCCCTTAAGTCAAAATTTAACTTTCAAAACTACATGGTTCTGATGAGGCCATCAATTCCTATATTATTACCAAATTTCAACTTTCTATGACTGATAGTTTCGGAGAAAATCGAGTGTGACAGACGGACAGACAGACAGACAGACACCGAAGTGATCTTATAAGTGTTCCGTACGGAACACTAAAAATGTTTTTTATAGCTCGTATAATTTTGCTATCCTAAATCAGTCAAGATATTGCTTGTAAATTTGACATTTTATATTAAATGACTACCTAATAGTTCGCTAGGAAGAAGTTGCCAGGCGACCGTGATGCAGCACAGGAGCTCCTTTAATTAGCATTTCCAGAATTTAATTTGGCGTCATCGTCATTGGTAGATTTTAAATCATTGCCAAGGGGATTATTCTTATTTGAAGTATTATAAGAGGGGTCGTGTGCGTCAGTCACCTTAAAGCCAACAGTAAAACGCTGAGGTTTCAATGATGATTATCAGTGGCAAGGGATAAAATTTTAGAGAAAAGATAGTAGCCAAGGTTTTATATATAAATAGTTATTATATTTGTGAATACAGAAACTTTTTATTTTTAGAAGAGGAAAACTAAATTACTCTAGTTAAGAAATTTTGACATTTTATGGTAATTTAATGGTTTATTGTTATTTTCAGAAAAGTTTGCTTCTATGACAGGTCCTTGATAAGTTTTGATATATCATTGTAGCTAATAGATTATCTTAAAATCTGATCTATTAATATGTATTTGTACCTATGTATCTACAACCTGTAACTTAAACCTTTCTGGAAGTAATTAGAGTTTTATTCGTTACTGAATTCTCCTATTTAAATTAATAAAATATAAATAGACTTTAGATAGAGAATAAGCTTTAGAAATATAAACAGTTAAGCTGGCGGAAGTACTTATGAAACTGCAGGTAAATTATTGTAATTACTTTGGCTGCTAATGAGAAATATCGCATTCGAAAAAAAAATTACCCCCTGAAACTTTTATTTTTTTCAGACCTTGGGTTGTTTAGATAACAACAAACACTTTTTTTAACTTTCAACTTTTTAATAAATAATATTCAATATTGCAAAAATAGTAATCTAGTCACACGTCAGCAAAAAAGCCTTATTTTTATTTATAGATCAAGAGATTTTTAATTTTTCAATTTTTTATTTGATCGTTCACATTTGAACTTTACTCTTTAACATACGCAGGTATTTTGTTGGCAGGGAGCATATATTTTGTGATTTTAAAAGAGAGGATTGTAGTTTTTTAATTATTATATTTTATTTAAACAATATAAAATACATTGTATTCTTTAGTGTGAGATAGTCAAATTCAGTGTTTAGTTTAGAACTGCATTTTTGCAAGGGAGTATCCACTACATTTTACCAATTTTTTAATTCTAACATGCTTGAAAAATTACACAATTCAAAGTAGTCGAGCTATTAAAGCTATCGATTACAAGTTTGAAAATTAACATGATATATGTTACAGAGTAGAAATACATGTTAGTTTATATGGTGTATTGAATGAATATGATGATATTTCAAGCAGTATTCACAGAGATATAGTTTAAATATATTTTTTAAATATTTTAGTAATAATAATATATATATATATATATATATATATATATATATATATATATATATATATATATATATATATATATTTTAAAAATATTTTTAACCACATGAGATGTTCCATGAACACTAGACAATATAATACAATCAGTTAAGTGTTCTTGTTTTAGTTTTGTATTTTTTGCAAAAAATTTAGACTTCTAGTGTGATCGGAAAAATTAATTTTGTTAAATAACTTTAGAATTTTTTATTTCTTATCAAATTAAGATAACACTCCCCTTCTTTCTATTTCCATCCTAAATATGAATAAGTCAGACAACCCTATTAATATGAGTATTTATAGAAAGATTCAAAGTATCAGACGCTAAAAAATAAATATTGGACATCCTTGTATCTATTTATTAATAGTAAAAATAATCGCCAATTAGATTTCCTTTGGCACTTTCTCCAATATCATTACATTTTGGCAGTGATGAATTGAACGTAAGATTTTAATGACAAGATTAATTTTACTTATGTAATAATATAATAAGGAAGAGAATGAAATAATAATCATTAAGTTTGAAAATATGTTGAGGCTGTTATCTGAAATCCCGAACAAGAAAATAAAGGGTTTCCTGAGAGGTAAAAATATAGTATTACAAAAAATATAACTTTCTAGCTATCGCTACAGAAAGACAAGCAGGTGGAACAAAACGTCCCCGTGAAACGAAGCCGGCTGGCTATCGCCGGATAGTTAAAACATGCTTCGTCGCAAGTAAAAATTGTATGTATAACACATGGGCTGAAAAGTCCCGGGCCTAACAAAGAAAACACGGTTTTTTTTGGTTCAAAATTAGCTTTATTCATCAACGTAATCTCCATCAAGAGCAACGCAATCATTCCAGCGCCGCTCTAACATTTCAATACCACTTTTGTAGAACGATTTATCTTTTGCCTCAAAACAGGCCTCAGTTTCAGCGATAACCTCTTCATTCGTGCGAAATTTCTTACCGGCGAGCATTTTTTTCAGGTCTGCGAACAGCCAGTAGTCGCTGGGAGCCAAATCTGGCGAATACGGTGGATGTGGGAGCAATTCGAAGTTCAATTCATGTAGTTTTGCCATTGTTTTGATTGACTTGTGACACGGTGCGTTGTCTTGATGAAACAAAATTTTTTTCTTTGCCATATGCGGTCGTTTCTTTGCAATTTCGGCCTTCAAACGCTCCAATAACGCTATATAATATTCACTGTTGATGGTATTTCCTTTCTCAAGATAGTCGATGAATATTACACCACGCACATCCCAAAATACCGAGGCCATAACCTTTCCAGCCGATTGTTGTGCTTTCGGGCGCTTTGGACGAGGTTCACCAGTTGCTGTCCACTCAGATGACGATCGTTTTGATTCCGGAGTGAAGTGATGGATCCATGTTTCATCCATTGTCACATATCGACGCAAAAATTCCGGTTTGTTACGTTTAAACATGGCCAAACACTGCTCAGAATCATCAACACGTTCTTGTTTTTGATCAACAGTGAGCAAACGCGGCACCCACTTTGAACAGAGCTTTCTCATAGTCAAATGCTCATGCAATATAAAGCCAACACGTTCTTTTGATATCTTTACGATGTCAGCTAACTCACGCAACTTCACTTTTCGATCATTCAAAACGATTTTATGGATTTTTTTGATGTTTTCTGGTGTTACCGCCTCATTTGGACGTCCACTGCGTTCTGCATCATCGGTGTCTCTACGACCACGTTTGAAGTCAGCAAACCAACGTTTTATTGTTGTTTCTGATGGAGCGGAGTCCCCATAACACTTTTCAAGCCATTGCTTCGCTTGAACGGTATTTTTTCCCATCAAGAAGCAGTGTAAAATTAAAACACGAAATTGTTTTTGATCCATTGTTTTGAAAATAACAAAAGTAGCGTCACTCTTAGCACAATAACTCACAAACTAATGAATAGAATATCATGAAATTTTAACAGCTGTCTTTTGAAGGTTAGTATTAACTGAAAAAAAGGTGACTGCAATAAAACTAGCGCCATCTATGTGTTAGGCCCGGGACTTTTCAGCCCATGTGTTATGTACCAATAATAAGAAAAATCTGCACGGCAGCTTTGAGAAACTCGACCAGACATATTTTAACCATTCGGCGGAAGCCCCTTGGCTTCGTTTTGAGGCGACGTCTTGTTCCACGTGTTTGTTTTTTTGTAGTTAAAGCTACATATGGTATGTATGTATATATATATATATATATATATATATATATATATATATATATATATATATATTTATATATATATATATATATATATATATATATATATATATATATATATATATATATATATAACAATGAATTTACACGACGTTTCACCAAAATCTCATTTGGCATTTCCAAGTGCTCCCGCTGCTGCTGCTACTCGATACTGTGATCTTGCTGCTTGCAAGGATTGGAATGGATGAATTGGAATATAATGGAATGGAATCCAGTTTTTGAGGCCAAAGGATTCATCACAATTAAAAGTTTACAAGTTAATTGGTACATGGTATATACCACAGACAAAAAATTAAGACAATGGTGGTGTTAGAAACTTCTTATAATCTAAATTATTATTATTTTGGTAATACCAGCCATATGTGTAATTTACTAATACTGATTTTAATGTTACAATCGAGGTTTTCACGAATGGAGAAATGTATTACATTAAAATCCCGGGTTTCAATCCGTTTGTCTAACAATGAATTTGCACAACGTTTCGCCAAAATCTCTTGGCATTTTCAAGTGCTCTTGCTGCTGCTGCTACTCGATGCTGTGTCTTGCTGCTGCTGTGGCACGCAAAAGTAGTTAGCTTCGAGCGGTAGCAGCAGCAAGATCACACTATCAGCAGCAGCAGCAAGAGCACTTGAAAATGCCAAATGAGATTTTGACGTTGTGCAAATTGTCAGAGAAAAATAAACGTAAGCACTGGATCTCCGACAACTCACTCTCGAAAATAAATGAAAGACCAAAGATAAAAATCACTATTATTCCAGTATTTGTGAAGAAACAGAAATGCATGAAGAACCAACCAAGCGATTTGTTTAAAAATATTAAATTTCTTACGAGAGAATTCAGACCTAGGACTTAGGCTATAGAGAATGAAGACGGTTGCTTAATAACTAATTACAATGACATTGCTGAAACTTGGCGTCGATACTTTGAAAAACTTTACACAAGCGAATACTCCCGCGCTAATCAAATTCCTTACATGAATATAGAATCTAATGAACCAGATATATTAAAAAGCGAAATTGAAGCAACTATAAGAAAAATGAAACCATTTAAATCTTCAGGTCCTGACTGGATTACCTCAGAAGTAATACAACCTACGGGTGAGCTGGGCATCGAATTCATCTATAAATTATGTAATAAAATTTGGCAAACTCAACAATGGCCAACAGACTGAACAAGATGTTCTATAAAAACCCTCCATAAAAAAGGATGTATTACAAATTGTGACAACTATCGCAGAATAAGTTTAATTTCTCATGTCAGTAAAGTCCTCCTGCAAGTTATTAATGATTGTTTAGAAATGTACATTCAACTACAAATCTCATCAGAGCAAGGTTTTTCAAGAGGTCGGGGAACCAGAGATCAACCATTAAACATTCGCGAAATAATTGAAAAAGCGCGTGAATTTAACAACTCTCTCTATTTATGCTTTTTAGACTATCGAAAAGTATTTGATAAGGCAAAAAGGGCAGTGCTCTGGTCAGTATTTAATAAAATGGATGTTCCTATCCATCTTACAAGTCTAATTAAACATCTGTACACCAATACTAAGTGCCATGTTATTGTTAATGATACAAAATCTGAGAAATTTCAACCTCACTGTGGTGTAAGACAAGGTTGCATCCTATCTCCCAAACTTTTCAATATATATGGCGAATATATCATGCGAAGGACCTTGGGTGATTAGCGAGGACGGATATCAATTAACGGTAAAATGATTAGTAATTCGAGATTTGCAGATGACACGTTTCTTCTGGCTGGGAGCGAATAGGAATTACTACAAGTACTTAAGAGGGTAGAAAAAGAAAGCGTAGAACTCGGACTTGAATTGAACATAAATAGAACCAAAATTATGATTGTCGATAGGCAAAATAATAACAGACCAGAAAGAAGTCAGACAAATTGTCCACCTTGAAGTTGTTAGTGAGTATGTGTACTTGGGATCCATAATTAGTAATGCCGGTACAGTAGAGGGGCAGATCCATCGAAGGTATGCTCTAACAAAAGCTGCTGTGCAAAAGCTCAAGTAAATCTGGCAAGACAACCATATATTCAAACAAGTCAAAATCAGACTGGTAAAGTGTCTTGTCTTTCCTATTCTCACATATGGTTGTGAGTTCTGGACATTGAGAAAGTTGGAAATAAAAATAACTAGATGCCACAAAAATGTACTTCTGGCGAAGAATGCTTAGAACCTCGTCGACTGCACGACGGACCAACGAGTCAATTATATCAGAGCTTAATATCCAGCAACGTATCTCAAGTTTTATCCAAACAAAAATCATTAAATTTTTCCGCTATATCATGAAAAAGTGTTTAGAAAAAATCAACATTCAAGGAAAAGTTCCAGGTAGAGAGGACGTTCTCCGTCCCGTTGGGTGAACCAAGTTATCCATCTTGCGAATAAACGACTTCGCCTACTGGTCCACGAAATGCAGGATAGAGAACTGTGGAGAAGAACATCTCACAACGAAACAAAATGACCATTACATTCCCTGGAGGGAATTGAGACTAAAAGATATATATATATATATATATATATATATATATATATATATATATATATATATATATATATATATATATATATATATATAAATATATATAAAATCAGCCACATATATAATTTGTTAATATTGGTTTTAATGTTATACATACATATATATATATATATATATATATATATATATATATATATATATATATATATATATATATATATATATATATATATATATATATATATATATATATATATATATAACAATCCTAAGTTTAACTGCTGGGAAACGCCCTTATAAGGAGAAGAGATGAGCAATCAAAGATCTAAAGGCTCTAGTATCTGCTTTTTATTTTTATTATCGAGCTTTCGCTGCCTAATGGTAGCTTCTTCTGGATTCTAAAAATGCAAACCAGGTACAGAAAACAAACTAAAACGTTCGTTTTTTAAAACGTGATTAAATGAATTGTACGACTGAATGTGAAATTACTTACAAAAATTTAGCAGTTAGTTCATCTCTGGTGAAGACAATGAAATTTGCATTTTTGTTGGCCAGGTAGTATGCATGATTACACAAAACATGATTAAAAGACACTTAGAGAGTTACACAAATATTGAAAATAAAAATTTTGTCAATAAACATTAGTTAAAACACTTTTTAAAGACAGAAACACAACTGCAAGAAACCATGATGTTGAAATGGTACTCCATTTTAAAATTTTTGTGACGTCGAGTTTAGTAACTATTTAGTGATCTTTGAGTCCGAACCGGATAATGTTGGTAGTCTATGTCGTCATCAGGTCGACAAAAAAAGCATTAAAGTTAGGGATGTGGTAAATTTTTTAGGTAGATGCTAATTTTAGATAAATTATTTATTATTAATGATATCTATTTTTTAGTTATAATTTTATAAAAAAAAGGGGGACTTAAATTTGATGAATGTTACTCTTCGACGAGTTATTGATTATTAATTATATTAATTCTTTAATTTTATAATCAAGAGATTCATAGGCTAATTTAAAAATTTAAAAATTTGAAATCGAAAATTAATACTGGAAGTTATATATTATTAGTCATATTTAATTTTTTATTATGTAATTTTAACAAGAAAATATAGAAAAGTAACTGGTAATAAATAGCAAAAAACGTTTCTGGATACTAGGGTTGTACGCTCAGAAAATAATACAGTCAAACTGGACTGGTATAGGAAAAAATCAAGTTCTGGTAGATATACCCCCTTCCATTCTTATCACCCTATGAAACAGAAACTGAACATCATCAGAGGACTAAAGAACAGAATAGATAAAATTTGCCACCCCTCATTTAAAGAAAAAAATGTAAAACTGTTGGAAGACATTTTGTTGGACAATTACTATCCTAAAGCTCTAATTAGAAAGAATTTTCAAAGACCCCTCCTTCCAATTAATCCAACTGTCACCACTAATGTCGATATTAAGGTAGGAAAGTTGCAATACATTGAAGGCCTTTCCCAGTCCTTGTCTTCTCTTTTTAAAAATACAAACATTAAAATTGCCAACTACAACATAAAAAGAATGAATTGTTTTTATACCAATTTAAAAGATAAAACCGATACTTTACAAAGATCTAATATAATCTATGGCATTCCCTGACAATGTGGTTTGGTCTACGTTGGACAAACTTCACAAAAGCTCTCTAAGAGATTAGCGTTGCACAAAAGTGATAGTAAACACAAACCTAACGCAACTAGCTTGAGCTTACACGTAAATAATACAGATCACAGAGTACAATACAACAACAGCTTCATTCTGGATGTTGAGACTAATTATTTCAGAAGAAGTTTCTTAGAAATGTGTTACATAAAAACCTGTAAAAATAATCTCAACCACAAAAAAGACATCGAAGGATTGAGCTCCATGTATACTTATTTGCTAACACAAAACTATACCAAACCAATAAAAAAGAACGATCTTTATGAAAAAATTAGTTTCTAGTAAAGTTGACGTTTCTGATCTCTTTCTGTCATTTTTTGCTATTTATTACCAGTTACTTTTCTATATTTTCTTGTTAAAATTACATAATAAAAAATTAAATATGACTAATAATATATAACTTCCAGTATTAATTTTCGATTTCAAATTTTTAAATTTTTAAATTAGCCTATGAATCTCTTGATTATAAAATTAAAGAATTAATATAATTAATAATCAATAACTCGTCGAAGAGAAACATTCATCAAATTTAAGTCCCCCTTTTTTTTATAAAATTATAACTAAAAAATAGATATCATTAATAATAAATAATTTATCTAAAATTAGCATCTACCTAAAAAATTTACCACATCCCTAACTTTAATGCTTTTTTGTCGACCTGATGACGACATAGACTACCAACATTATCCGGTTCGGACTCAAAGATCACTAAATAGTTACTAAACTCGACGTCACAAAAATTTTAAAATGGAGTATCATTTCAACATCATGGTTTCTTGCAGTTGTGTTTCTGTCTTTAAAAAGTGTTTTAACTAATGTTTATTGACAAAATTTTTATTTTCAATATTTGTGTAACTCTCTAAGTGTCTTTTAATCATGTTTTGTGTAATCATGCATACTACCTGGCCAACAAAAATGCAAATTTCATTGTCTTCACCAGAGATGAACTAACTGCTAAATTTTTGTAAGTAATTTCACATTCAGTCGTACAATTCATTTAATCACGTTTTTAAAAAACGAACGTTTTAGTTTGTTTTCTGTACCTGGTTTGCATTTTTAGAATCCAGAAGAAGCTACCATTAGGCAGCGAAAGCTCGATAATAAAAATAAAAAGCAGATACTAGAGCCTTTAGATCTTTGATTGCTCATCTCTTCTCCTTATAAGGGCGTTTCCCAGCAGTTAAACTTAGGATTGTTTGTTGCCAGTGCCCTGTTACTGTCCTTCCTCTTTCTATATATATATATATATATATATATATATATATATATATATATATATATATGTATGTAAGTATAACGTTAAAACCAATATTAATAAATTATATATATGGCCGATATTACCAAAATATTATTAATTTAGATTGTAAGAAGTTTTTAACACTACCATTGTCTTCATTTTTTTTTATTATATAACCTATTTTTCAATTAACTTGAAATGACAAGAAATTTTGTTAAGCTGCATGATTGTTGGTAAGCGTGACTCTAGTAACGGTTGTATTCAAAGTTTCAAACAGATACAACTCACAGTTATTTGTTGGCAATTATGGTAAGTGATCGATGTAACACGTTTCGTAGAAATGGATAAAGCCGAATGTCGTGCAGTAATAAAACATTTTTATTTAAAAAACTGAACTAAAGGAGGTTTATGGGGAGGTTTATGCACCAGAATTCAAGGCTATTTTTTACTAGGTAATTGAATTTAAACTTGACCGGACGAGCACCACTGCAGATGCTGCACATTCAGGACACCCAATTGATGTTTCTTTTGAAGAAACGCTAGATAAAATTCATAGTATCGTGGTGGAAGATCGTCGCATTAAGTGACATAGGCATCTCATATGAAACGTGCATATTCAAGGTTGAATAAAATAGTCAAGATAATAAGTAATTTGTAAAAATTTACTCTCTGCGACTATTTTGGGAACAAAGTGTTCTAAAATTTCTTGTACATGTTGTACTAGTAGGAACATATTACCTGTCAACTAATTTAAAAACAAAAACAGCGTTTATATTTTTTATGACGTAGAATTTCTATATTATAGAAAGTAAGTACTGCGTTTGACTGAGAAACAAATTGATCTAATAATATAAATTTCGTAAAAATATATTCATATCAAAATATGCATTGTATGTTTATTTTGTCTAATTTGTTAGTAAAATATACTGGATGATTTATTTAGAATAATTTTCACATAAGATATTCTAGTATTTTATAAAAACTGTGTTTATTAAACTATATTTCACTCAGAATTAGGAACTGACAGTCTGTTTGGTTAACAAATAGAATCTCTTAGAACTTAAGTTTTTCAACTACTTGTTATAGTGAATGTTCTAGAAATTTGTAAAGATTTCCTTCGATTTATGCGTTGACTATTCTAAAATATATTTTGATTTTTACACAGAATTTTGTGGCGTACTGGTTATTCTGCTTGCTTACTTTATAATAAAATTTAGATCAGTTTATAAAGAAAATGTTTTAAAACGTTGTACACAAGTCGGAATAAGTTCACCTGCATTTTTGGTCAACTAATATTGTTCATTATAATTGACTGAACAATTTTATAACGGTTATTATAGTGAATCTGTATACTATCTGTATTTATTCGTGTTATTTATATCTCCAAAATTATCGACGTATATTGATAAGGTAATAAATAATTTAATTGCGTTTATAGATATTTTTAAAAAGATGCATAACATTAAAATCAAAGTAAGTAATTAAGTTTCTTTCTTATTGGTAACATGTTAATTAAAAGATTTTACAGTTTAACGTTCGCATCGACTTATGTACTACGTTGAAATATTGTTATATTGGTATTCTTATTATTAACGCTTTTTTTAACCATCATTAGTTAGGAATATTTTATTTTCAATATATACCATACGCCTCGGTTACGGTTCAGGTAGAATAAGGTATAATATTCTGGGCAGTACCTTTACTGGCTTTTACGACAGACTTCGAGGAACCGCTCTTCGGGGGGCTCAATTCGTCAAGGCAAATATCGACGGCCTTCAAAGTGTCAACTTGTCACCCATCAGTTCGAACGTTTATGACTTCCAGGGACAGACGCCCATTCAACATTATTTTCAGGCATTAATAACCGTACTAGCACCTATGGTGGCATATTCTGAAAAACGCACTTGCATGTCACGGTTTAAAATAATTTATTAAATGCCTTAATAACAACAGGGTAATAGCTATTATCCATATTTAACCTAAAATAACAAAATATTATTAAATATATTTTATTATTTTGTTTTATTTACATGATTTATAATACGTAATCCCGGATTAAAAATTTATTTAAGCATAAAAACAAATGAATATTGGAGTATTGTTGATATGTTGTATAATGTTAGTAATAAAGTCTGAAAGAATTTTTAAATTAAGATTTTCAAAACTATTTGCTGGAAAAAGCAAGTAATATGGGCATATCAGGTCGTATTTTTAGTGCAAGAAAGGGGGGAAAAAACCAATAACTCGTACACTATAATGGATATTTTTCGGTTAGGAGTCCTTTATAAATTACTAGCCGTGCCCGCGGCTTCGCTCGCGTGGACTTGATTCACTATTATCGTCACTGCTTATTCCTTATGTTACCTAACGTAATAGAATATATAACCTCGCCAGAGAACATATGTATTTTACAAAAAAAAAACACGTAAATCGGATAAGTGGTTCTTGAGTGCTAAGCGCACTAACAGACAAGACAGACAGACCGACAGGGAGACGTTGCGCTTTATATATATTATAGATTTTTTTTTAATAATATAAAGTTAAGAATTAAAAAAAAAAACACATAAATCGGATAAGTGGTTCTCGAATGTTAAGCATAATAACGGACACACAGACAGACAGAGAGACATTGCGCTATATATATATATATATATATATATATATATATATATATATATATATATATATATATATATATATTATATAGATTATTAATATTATTATTATATAACCTGGCCAGAGAACATATGTATGAATTAATAAAAAAACGTATAAATCGAATAAGTGGTTCTCGAGCGATAAGCGCACTAACAGACAGGCCGACAGGCAGAGGGACGTTGCATTTTATACTTATTGTATTCTTTGTTACAGGATATTGTTCCATATTTAACGGTTTAGGCAGCGTACTGCAAGAGATTACGCTAGCAGCAAACTTTTTTCCGACTTGATTCACTATTATCGCCACTGCTTATTTCTTATATTACCTAACGTAATAAAACATATCCTATAACCCAGCCAGAGAACATATGTATAGATCTAAAAAAAAAACACGTAAATCGGATAAGTGATTCTCGAGTGATAAGCGCACTAACGGACAGACAGACAGAGAGACGTTGCATTTTTATATATATTATAGATTACAGATTGTTATTACATAACCTGGAAAGAGAACATATGTATGAATAAAAAAAAAACACGTAAATCGGCTAAGTGGTTTTCGAGTGATAAGCGCACTAACGAACAGACAGAGAGACGTTGCATTATATATATATATATATATATATATATATATATATATATATATATATATATATATATATTATATTCTTTGCTACATTATATTGTTCCATATTAAATGGTTTTGGCAGTGTATTGCAAGAGAACGTGCCGTGTATGAATTAAAAAAAAACACGTAAATGGGATAAGTGGTTCTCGAGTAATAAGTACACTAACGGACAAACAGACAGAGAGAGGTTGCATTTTATATATATTGTAGAAGATTACAGCCAGACAACAAATGTATGAATTAAAAAAAAAAAAAAAACATGTAAATCGGATAAGTGGTTCTCAACTCATAAGCGCATTAACGGACAGACAGACAGAGAGATGTTGCATTTTATATATATATTATATTCTTTGCTACATGATATTGTTCCATATTTAATGGTTTAGGTAGTGTATTGCGAGAGAACGCGCTAGCGGCAAACTTTGTCCGACTTCATTTACTATTATTGTCACTGCTCATTCCTTATGCTACCTATCGTAATAAAATATAGCCTATAACCTGGCCAGAGAACCTTTATATGTTTAAAAAAAAGCACGTAAATCGGATAGGTGGTTCTCGAGTGATAAGCACACTAACGGAGAAACAGACATACAGATAGAGAGGAGTTTTTATATATGTATATTATAGAAGCAGGATTGAAAACTAAGCTGATTTTCTGTGTACCTCATCCCAAAGTCAATTTTTAATCGGACAAGCACTACTTTTTCTTCAAATATGTAAAAGGTATATTCAAAAATATACTTGTTACGTATATGAATACCCCTAACTAAAAAAACTAAATTAAAAAAGTGCTAGCTATAGCCACAGTTTTAATGTATTGCCATAGTGAACATAGAATACAGTAGCGACGCTCAAGAGAATTTTTAGGTCCTGTTTTTTTTTATCGCGTATGAGTCCCATATCATACCAATAACATGGGTGCCAGAACGGTCGTGGGTTTTGTTTACATCTGAATTTCAAGTAGAATCTTTTTATAACGTGCTCCGAAATTCATTATTAATAATTTTCCAATAAGTAAATGACTCGTTTGACGTTATAATTGAAAATAATTATAAAAAATATGTCAAAAGGAAGTTTTTGTTGTGCGGTTAGTGCTTATAAAAATATATGTGGTGTCTCCAAAGTTTTTTTAGATTTCCAAAAGATCCTTAAAGGTAATTTATTCATAATTCTTTATTTCTATTATGCAATATATTATCTAAAAACTATAATTGTTTTTTCATATTAGAGATATGTTACGTTTTATTTGTTAAATAGTTGATGTTTTATTATTGTTAAGTATTGGTTTATGTTTTTCACTTACTTTTTTCCCTCTGGACAGTATTTCTAATGGTTGAGAAATGTAAATTCTACAATGAGATATTTTTTTGCTTTTTTCTCTGTTTTTTTTATATCTGTTTTAATAAAAATAAAAATGTTTTTAAAAAAAACTTTGAATTTGAATATTTCAAAAACTCGTGAGCATCATATCAGCAATATGGCGACAAGTCACTTGATCATTACAAACTCGAACCCCTTGAGATCAAAGATGCCGAGTCGGACTGCCGCTACTGTGTTTTATATTTACTGTGGTACTGCTGTATTAATAATAAAAATTAAGAGTAATTAACCGGTAACCTTAGACTCATAAAGACCTTTTTTAAAAAGGCTACAGTCAGATATTTAATATTTATTTTTTTTGTTTTCGTTAAAATCCCTTCCATTTATCAGTGACCAAAAATAACTTCAACTTTTCTTCTAGCATTATATTACTAAAGAATTTTAATTTAAAAATATTGAAAAGTATGTGAGCTCAAACAAAACTCATTTCACTCAGTTGTCTGAACCATCTGGAATCAAAAATATTTAGAAGAAAACAAATTGATACAAACGTTATACTTTTCAAATTTATGAAATAAAAATAATGCAGTTCTTTCAAATACTTCATTCCGAATATCTTTTACGAACACCACTTACTAAAACATAAATGTATTTTTAGTGTTTCGTACGGAATACGTAAAAGATCACTTCGGCGTCTGCTTGTCTGCCTGTCCGTCTGTCACACCCGATTTTTTCCGAAACAATTTGACATAGAAAGTTGAAATTTGATGGTCTCATCAAAGCCGTGTAGTTTTGAAAGTTAAATTTTGACTTAAGGGGTTAATTTTGAGGGTGAAATCGGAAGTGAAAAAAATTACCAGGTCATCCAGTGGGATGTCAAATGAAGGCTTGTAAAAACACGAGTTTAAAAATATATATAACGTAAACTTGCGCACACTTTTCTTTGTAATATTTTTAAAAAATTGCGAAAAATCTCTGCCCCCCCTTATCTAGCTAAACTAACGCAAACATTTTGAAAAAATTCTGGAATATTCTTCATAGGATATAGATTGAACAAAAATTATCACGAGTTTATTTGATTTTTCAAAAAAAAGTAAATTTCAAGATTATCAGTTTTTAGTAAAGAACTTTGTTGAAAACTCATTTGGGGAGTGTTTTGTAAAGTCACTGATGATTTTTTACCTCCGTAACAAAAATTTTTATTTTTAAAACAATCAACATACGGAACACTAATTGCGCAAGTCCAACTTGCATTTGACCGGTTATTTTGTTTATTACTTAGTATAAAACTATACTATATAGCAAAAAATGTTAAAATTATTTCGACCATACTAAACATTTTACGTATTTAATAATATAAAATACTAATAATAAAGGACTCAACACAAACATACACAAAAACATTCAGAAGTCAGTGATTTTGAAAACATGTAACATTGTCAGATGATTCCTTAAAACACAATGATAATAGCGTTTGTGCTGACTTGGCTTAGGCCCGTTAGTCAAACATTGACCAAATGTGAGAAAGAAGAACAAAAGTACCAAATAATAATGAACAACATATGGTATGCTGGTGATACTGTTCTATTAGTAAATAATATCAAGGATGTCCAGCAACTGATCAATCGAGTCGTAAGAGCCAGCGAAAGATTTGGATTAGATAACTATGAGTACAAGTGGATGGTAATAACTAGAGACCCGATAATATACATTTGCATATTTTCATATGCATTTGCATATTTAGACCATTCTCACCGATTATTGCATATTTTACCCAAAATCTAGTAATGATGCATATTTTCCCTATATTTACAATATTTCTCGGCATTACTAGGCAATTGAATTGCTCAGGGTATTGTTAATATCGCCGTCTGGAACCGATCTTATCGCCGGAACATTAGCTGCAATAGTCTAAACATCGATTAAGTTATAGTGCCAAGGGAATACCCAAAATTACGACGGTATTTTATTCCTTTGTTTCTTGGTCGGAATATTAAGTGATAAGTAGTTAGTTTCTAAGAATATTTGTTTGAGCGTGGATCAAAGAAACAATTTTCTCGAACACGAATATTTATTTTAAAACAAGATATCAGTTTTGTTGACCCGCTTGCATCAGTAGAGTCTTTTTGCAATTTTTAACGTGTTGTGTTAAAGTTTAACGTGTATCATGCCACCTGCAAAAAAAGTGTCTCTTCATGGGTAGCTGACTATCCTGGAACATTTACATACGACGGAAATCTTTTATATTGTCGAGTTTGAGAGATAAATGTTTCGTGTACAAAAAAGTTTCAAATTGACCAGTATGTCAAGACAAGTCTTCATATCGCAGGATTGCAAAAAAAGGCCCACGACAACAACTTATAACAGCAGCAAGTAGCAGTGATTCCACTTCTAAAGGCAAACAAAAAAACCACTTTAGCATGAATTTATGTGAAGCATTGCTTGCAAGTAATATTCCTCTCCAGAAACTTACAAATCCTACATTCAAAGATTTTCTGCGAAAATATTGTTTGAATCAAAAAATACTAGACGAATCAACACTGCGTAAAAATCACATACCAACAATTTACCAACATGTTCTGGAAGAAAAACGTAATGAACTTAAGGATGACATTATTTGGATTTCAGCTGATGAAACTACCGACAGTTGTGGTCGCTATATTGCGAATTTATTTGTGGGTGCATTAAGATTAGAGCCTTCTTCCTCCTATTTGGTGACCTGCAAAGATCTTGACAAGACAAATCATTCTACGATAGCCAGATTTGTGAATGAGGGTATTAAAAAATATTTCCTGAATCTTCTGCAGATGAAAGAGTGTTTATATTTCTCTCAGATGCTGCTCCCTATATAATCAAGGCAGCCAAAGTCCTTCAATTATTTTATCCAAATTTAATTCATGTGACGTGCTTTGCTCACGGAGTCCATCGACTCGCTGAAGAAGTACGATCCACGTTTGGAAATGTAAATAAACTGATTTCATCAGCAAAGAAAGTGTTTCTTAAGGCACCCGCTCGCAATAACGCCTATAAAGAAAAACTGCCAAATGTGCCTTTACCTCCCGAACCAGTGGTAACTCGATGGGGAAGATGGATTGAAGCTGTACTATTTTACAATGAACATTTCGAGGCCATCAAAGGTGTAGTAAATAACTTCGATAGTGCAGAGGCTATGGCAGTTCGTCAATCCAAGGAAGCATTTAACGATTCTGATATTAAAAAACAAAGCTTTGATTAGCACTCACTTTTCCCACATACCTGCGGGTATTAAAAAGCTTGAAACTTGAGGTTTGGCGTTGACCGAATCAATTCAGTTAATGAATAAAATCCGTCAAATAAACTCTACATTGCCAGATGTATTCCCGCGTAGAGTTAAAGAAAAGTTTGAAAACATGTTTTGCAATAACCCAGGCTTTGAACCTGTGTCAAATTGATATTTTTATTAATGGGACGGGTGAACTTTTGCCAGAAACAATAAGTGTTAACATAGCACCCAAATTCAAATACTGCCCAGTTACCTCAGTGGATGTGGAACGGTCCTTTTCCACTTATAAAAATATTTTAAATGATCGAAGACACAATCTTACTACCCAACATTTGGAACAATACCTTATTGTTTACGTATACAAAAATATAAATGTTAAATAATTTAAAAAAATGTTAAATAATTGTTAATTAAATTTAAACATCGTTGATAACTTGTTAATTTTATGCTGATTTTGAAATAAAAAACTATAAATTACTACTTTTATTATTATTTAATATTGCATATTTTGGCCCTTTTCATGCATATTTTAAGCATTTTTCATGCATATTTCAAGATTTTTATGTTGCATATAATCCGATCTCTAGTAATAACAAAGAAAAATCTACCACTAGAATCTCTCGAAATCAGGGGCAACACCGTAGAAGAGGTCTCCATATTTCAATATTTGGGAACCAATATTAATGAGAAGTGGGACCCAAGAAGGGAAATATATTTCCGAATTGAACACGCCCGAGTACCACATGAATATGAATAAATTTTTCCATCGCCCAAGTCTCAGTCTCGAATTCCGAATAGGAATGGTGAGAGCGTATGTATTCTCCGTGCTATTGTATGGATGTGAGTGCTGGATCGTTGACCCTCGCTTAGAGAAACGATTGGAATCTTCACACCTTCTTTGCATCTCTTGGGTACAGAAAATAAAAAATACAGAAGTACTGGAAAGAATGAACAAAATGAAGGAATTACTAATAACTATAAAAATAAGAAAAACTCAATACTTCGGACATATCATGAGGGGCCCAAAGTACGAATTGCTACGTCTAATTATTGAAGGCAAACTAAAGGGCAAACGATTGATTGGAAGACGATAGAATTCTTGGCTGAACGACATGAGAAGGTGGTTTGGATGTGCTTCGAGTAATATTTTTCGAGCACAGTTTCTAAAGTTCGTTTAGCTATATGGATTGTCAACCTTCGTGAGGTGACGGCGTCGTAAGAAAAAGATCAATAATAATTACTTATTATTATTGATATCATTTAGAAGCTGAAGAAACGTATAACTCTCTAAGCATTGCACAACATCACATGCAAAATACAATAACAATTAAAACCGAACTCTGCACTAAGTATAAGAAACTACTAAAAAAGATCTGTTTGTCAGATCACAGGACGTAGTAAAGTTACTGCCACCAATATGTTGACTCTACTGATACTTTTCTATTTTTTTTTGGAGTAGTCAAGGGGACCAAAGAACTGCGAGATTTGGATGTTATCACACGAAAAATCTTGCACATTAATAAAAGTCTTCATTCTCGACCCTCTGTTTCTCAAATGTACCTCTTACTTCATCAAGGTGAAAGAGGACGTTTGAGCTTGGAGTGTCTACATAATCGAATTGTCATGCAACTAGCGTGTAAGTTCGCAAAGAGTTCCAATTATCTTCTAGAAATGGTCTACGGCCATGAAGGAGGAGTGGGAGCCTCTTTGTTTAGGGCTGCGGATGATGCAGCGGAAATGCTTGATCTGGCAGTAAACTTTAGCGACGCCATCGAATAACGAAATGCTGAGGTTAACATCTTAGAGTTAGAATCACCTAGCCTTAAGACAGTCACTGAAACGGCAGAACAATAACAATTTTATAGGCATTACACAGAAAAATCCCAGCATGCATTTTATAGAAACATCGATTCACTACAGCTGTCGAAAAAACTAACATTTAGTTTTCTACACTCAGCTAGTCTTAAATCAGATACCGAGAGATTTTTACTATATTATCATATTAGACATTCGTACCGTATCGATGACGTTCCCACACTGTCCTATCTTCCGGGAGAGATCGAGTCGTTTGCAGAAAATGACAGGTACCGCATTTACTTCGACCATAAGGCATTTGCAACAAAACAAACCGGATATAGTACTTCTCGATAAAACAGCAAAGCAAATTGATGTAATTGAGTTTTCTGCACCTACAGAAACAAATATAGCAATCAAGGAGGAGGAAAAATATTCTAAGTACAAAAATTTAAACTACGAAGTTCGCGCTTTGTTCCCTCGACATTTAGTAATAACCGTGGTCTAGGTCATCGGAGTTTTGGGAGGAACTAAGAACACATTTCTAAAGAACCTTAAGAAGATACTGGCTTGCTCAGCTGATTCACTAGCAATAAAGATGCAGGGGGCAGTTATGCTTGGTTCTCTCAGATTGCTCAGGCAGATGAATTTGGTCGATGATCATTAACCGAACGGACGTGAGGCGTGGTCATCATTTTCGGACTACACCGCATAACAGCCTGTGTCGGTCGGAGCCACACGATTTGTCGCATCGGATTCCTTTTTTTTTCTTTTCTCTTTTTTTTCTCTTTCATAATAATAAGAATAACCATGTGAGGTCACCACATACTCCCATCGGACACCTCCCCAGGTGGTGGATAGGGGAAAGCTACCTAGATATAGCTGGGTCGGAGAACTCGGGACGAAGCAAAAAGTAGCACAGAAAAGCGGTCTGATTCCACAGGATTGGCCTTTCAAGAAAATCGGTTCATCATGTTAGGACCGGCTAAATGACAGGGCAGTCAGAGGCCCGTAAAATACCCATAAAATATTTTATTTACTGGAGAGAAATCAGAATAAAAATATAGTCTCGGATGCATCAGGGAGTAGACCTGTATGTGATGATGACAGCAATAAACAGGACAATTCAATACAAAATCCTGCTACGGCTAGTTTCGTGGAATATTCTCACACTACCACCAAATCAGGGATACCAAGGCAGCGCATGAAATGGATTAACTTAATAAAAGCGTCATACGAAGCTACTTTAAAGCTAATTTGAGACTGATCATAAGCCTTCCTAGTATTTACAAAATACTAACAGCTTGTATTAGCAAATCGATCTATAAACATTGGGAGCCAAATAATATATTAGCGGAACAACAAAAAGGCTGTAGTAAGCGTTCGCGGGGATGTAAACAACAGCAGGAGTACAAATAAAGGATATCTTATTGAAAAACGTGATAACTACCGTCTTTCGCATTTACTGTGTCATGACAATTGAAATGTTTAGTAAGGATATAGCAATGACATTTGGCCTTGAAAAGTGTAAAACACAAGGTATATATCGGGGTAAGCGAGAAATGTCATAGTTTGAATTGGAAACAACATAGGATGTAATAGAAGGAATGGAGGAGGGAGATGTTTATAAATATCTTGGAATAAAACAGTTAAGAATGATGAAAAAATAACCACGAAAGAAATAATAAAAAAATACCTAGAAAGGATCAAGAGCTTCACTAAAACAAAACCGCATAGCAAAAATCTAATAAAAGCGATCAATACTTACGCAACTTCATTACTGATGTACAAATTTGGAATTATAAATTGGACCGCCACTGATTTGAAAAACATTCAAAGGATGATTAGCAAAATACTAACATCATCTAGATACCACCAGAAAAATTCGGCAGTAGGGAGGCTAACACTGCTTCGTATTCAAGGAGGAAGGGGTCTTATCGACATTTTAAACATAATGAGTTCTCAAAAGACTAATTAAAAAAAAACATTTTTTGCAAAAAGCAACATCACAACTTCATGGGGTAGTAGCAGATAAGGGATAAGCAACGCTTGACTTGTCAACCGGGATGGAATTTCAGGTTGTATCAGACGAGGAGAAACATACATCTTGGTTAAAGAAGGCACTTCACGGAAGACATAGTCACAGACTCAACTTGTTATTTCCTGAGACCGAGGGGTTTGTGTGCCGTCCAGGATCAAGTTATCAATACCAAGAATTATAAAAGGATCATCATAACAGATAGTACAGCTAATGACTCGTATAGACGTTGCCACAACATATTATCTCAGGATGTCCATATTTAGTAAATATTGAATACAAGTTCAGACATGAGACTGCTGCTGAAATTATGCATGAAACTCTAGCATTCAAGTACTATCTAAAACGAGAACGAACTCCTCATTATAAATATACTTAAGAAAAGATACTAGAAAATTGAAAGGCTAAAATGTACCGAGATAAAACATTAATTACTGACAAAACCATTTGGCACAATAGACCATATATAACTCTAATAGATATAAGCCGAAGTAAAGCGTTTCTTATAGATTTTTCAGTCCACGAATCTGCTGATTTACAAACAGTACTTAACGAAAAAATTTGAAAGTACGGATATCTCATGATCGAAGTAAAAAAAAACAGCGACGAAGGGACTCTGTATGTGTCGTGCCGATCATTGTATCTGAAATAGGGATAGTTTCACGAACACTACACATGAATTAATTCAACTGCCACTGGCAACGAATATTTATATAACAATCAAAAATCAGTAATTTTAACACCTGTAGCATTGTTCCAAATTCCTAGGAGATAATAGTTAACAGAACAAACATAAACTTTGATCGCTTGGGCTTTAAGTCCGCGAATCAGCTTCAAGCTAGGAAGAAAAGAAGATAATAGTAATAATAATAACTACCTCGCTAGTTCCCTTCGATTTTTGGAATATATAAAGATTTGTATAGGCCATTTAGTTACAGAACCAACTGGCTTAAGATCAAAAATTATTTCTTTGTGTGTTTAATAAAACTACACACACACAACTTCTTTCCAAAAGGTCGTTGTCCTCTAAATATTGCAGCTATAATATATATATATATATATATATATATATATATATATATATATATATATATATATATATATAATATATAATGATATATATCTTAGGACATCTCATTAACAGTGGCGTAACCAAGGGGTGGCAGAGAGGCATATACCCTCGCTCCTATAAATAAAGACAATAAAGCCCTTTTAGAAATAGTGCTGTTTTTCATGGGAGAAAGTTTTAAAATTCCATTGTATAAACCCTTTTGTGAAAAAATTCCCCCTGAGGACATGGATTTTTGATTTAGGTTTAATATTATAAAGTTTCACTGTTTGAAAACTCTCTCCCCCCCCCGCTCATATATTTTTTAATTGAAATTTTTAAAGTTCCACTGTATTTATTTATAAAAAATGCTTCATTTGTATGAAAAATCTCCTCCCTCCCGTTTATTGATTTTGAGTTTACTAGGTTGGGAAGAGCTTAAGCTTTAGAGTTTCAATACAAGAGAGTTTTTAGAGAAGCTGCACCTCTGTTTGTCTATAAGCAGCTTAGCCTTTCGTATTCTAGTTTTCTTTGTATGGATCTGCCCCCCCCCTCCGCTTCTTGAGCCTGGCTAGGCCCCTGCTCATTATATATTCAACAAGCAAATATTAAATAACGAAAATGATTGTTTTTTTTATTAGAATCTTCATTCATTGAATTTTTTAAATGCATCTCTTTATATTTGCAAATCTGTGCTAAATCGTTTGTTTCTTTGTAGTAAATCTTACCTAAATCCAACTACTCTCTGCGACTTTCCCTTTACATCAACTAGGTCATAGAATGTATTCGATGCTTTTGATACTTTTTTCATGTAACATTCTTCACATGTTTTCTGATTCCTTGACTCTATTTAATACTTATTTGCTTGTGACCCTGTGCTATAGCATCAATTAGATACGCCTGGCCTAGATAGGCTTTCCTGAAAATTCGATATCATTTACTTGCGAGGAGTACAGTGATAACATATAGGATTGTCTCTTGGGGGCTGAGATCTTCATAGAGTATCATTTTATATAGCTGAACATTAATAGCCATATGACCTATAAAAATGTAGTTACTTTTAGTAGGTTTCTACTCAGCCGCTGTTCTATAGGGAATTTGACGCTTATTTTTAATGCTTCCTTGAAAATTAAATCATAAATTTTACAATTTACTATATCGTTTTTCGACAAATGAAAACAAATTAAATTATTTTATTAGATATGTTTTTTCAGTGTTATAGTATAGTTTGGTTGTGAACTGAAATATTTCCTAGTTAAGCTAGTTTGAGGCGCAAGGTCTGCATTGTAGCCATAGTTTTACATGTGCCTAAATATTTATCACATTTTTAAATAAACGCGTATTTACTAACCTTTTAACCTTTTGTCATCATCTATTTTTAATCTCAAAATTTAACAGAAGAGGTGATATGAAGTTTTTCAAGCTATCGGAACATTATTTTAAATAACTTTCCAATTAAATTGGAGCAGATTACTATTTCTGGCAATGAATTGGAACACTGATTTAAATTTAGCTGCTGCAGATGAAAAGTAAAAGAAGGTCAAGTTTTCCATTTCTCTAATAATTTGGGCCAAAACAGTTTTATAATTTATAATGTCAAATTTAAGTTATGCATTATAAACGCATAAAAAAGAGATGTTAATAATGATTATTGGCAATTAATATATTAAAATAATGAATTGAAATAATCTTCAAATTCTTCATCCTAAAAACTCATATATAGATAATATAATACCCTTAAAATCCACTCCACTAAGCACTTTGTGAAATCTCAGAAAAGTATATCGACAACTATTACTTTCACCTCCCTCCTCCAACTGTTTTCTGTCTTGCTTCAGTTGATACTAAAAAAAATGTAAGTTGTAAATACTATAATAAAGGTTTTATGAGGAAAGTTTGTTTTTTTTTCTCGTATATATATATATATATATATATATATATATATATATATATATATATATATATATATATATATATATATATATATATATATATATATATATATATATATATATATATATTCTAGCGGCCACCAGCCCCATGTAAATTATAGTTATTTTTCATATCTTCCCACTATATTATTAACGCCAGTAAAAATTTAGTCCGCACTTTAAGAAAAACTTGCAGTGGAAAAAAAACCCTCAACAATGCCGAAAAGTAAGTTTAAATAGGTACGGGTTATCTATATGGTATAGCACAAAAAAAAAACGTCATAAATCATATGTTATAATTAAAGTTTTGCATCCTTTACATTTATTTACGTAAATGTACAACACTTTTCAAAAGAGTTTGTTGTTAAACAATAAAATCAGGCTTGTGCTCTCTCGCATTCACCACTGAGTTGATACGCTGGACTGTTTTAGATTTACCATTTTACATTTCCTACTCATCACTAATATGCCCAGTTTCCTCCTGGGATTGACTATCTTCTACTCCTTCATCTTCGACAGTTTCAGGCATTAATTCAGGAGCTCTTTCCAAACTTTTTCTAGCATTATTAGAGCGCTCCAAAAAGCTATAGCTATAGCTAGCAAATGATTTATTCGACGACCTCCGTTCGACGCCCTTCTATAACTCCTATATATAAACATATACACGAAAGAAATTCTTTCATTTTTATCTTTTTTTCACTCAATATATAGTCTTTTTAAAATAATTTAATGGTAATTTAAATGAATTTTCAGCTCACTTTGTGTGACTATCTGCAGAGTATGTGTATAGTTTTGAATCGTGAGTATGATTTTAACTTTTTAAGTTTTAGAAATGGTCACTAGATGGTAAATCAGGCGAATATGCTGAATAGTTCAACACGCAGATTTGATTTCCAACCAAAAATTAACAAACAATGAGTAAAGCATGACTTGGTGCATTATTGTGTAGCTATTTAGATCATGGTATTCAGGTCGAACACATGGAATTCTACTCATCAAACTTTTTAATATTTCAAAATAATACTCAATAGTGATAGTCTCTCGAGTTGAATCAAATTCAAGATTCATGCCATTGTAGAAAACAATGAATACTATTTTGGTTGTTGTTGGAACATTTTCGTGTTCTTTGTTTTGGATTGCCGTAAATGCTTGAACTTCTACTCTGCATTTTGACGGTTTGTTTGTAGCTTATATTGAAAACACCATGCTTCGGCACCAGTAACAATTTCAGGAAGTTTGGGTTATATCTAGAGATTTGTATGATTTCCCTGTTATGTTGACTTCTTTAAAACTCTTGATTTCGTCTAAAAAATATGAAACAAATTTTGTCTAGATTTTCTTTCCGAATCGTTCAAATTGTTATTCCGTTGATGATTAATACTTATTCCATCATTTTTAACGATTTATTGCGATCATGTACTATAACTAATCGACGAACTCTTTTTTCTCGAATTCTGGTGCCCGACTTGATATTATTCTTCCCATATGTTTGTCGTCTTCAAGGTATTTTTTCCACGCAAAAAACGTTTATGTTATTCAAAAACTTGTGTTCTTGATAAGTAACATTACCATATACTTTCTTCATTTTGTGACATTAATGTGACTGTGGCACTTGTATCAAGTTTTTCGAAATATTTAATATGCTGCTTGATCCATGTTATAGAATCGGTCAAGTAAGAAAGAGTCGGTAAAAGAAGTTCCTCTTTTTTAGGTTATTGTTGGCACCTCTGCAAACAATGCTTTGTGGGAAGAGATTCATTTCTAACCTTATTTATGGTTAAATAGTACATCATCGAACATGAGTGCTGCACACGCTTCGCGCTTCAAGGCTGTATTCCTACGTAATCATTCAACAGGTCCGAAAATGACTCCTACCGAGGCTGCTAAGTATATGGGTCAGTTAAGGGCATTCGTTAGCAAGTGGGTGAAATGATATTCTTAGTTAAAAAATGTGATGATCTACCAGAACGTTCCTCGAGAGGAAAAATATCGGACAAGGGCGAAAAAAACGATTATTGACATGTTTTGCCGAAATCCTCAATTAACTTTGCGTTAAAGCAGAAAGTTTTGGATATATCGTATAAAATGATTCGCATTCATTTCCGGGTCAACGATTTGAAGTGGCGGAGTCCAATCAAGCTGAGCGAAAAACATAGAGAGAAATGACTCGTGTGGGCAGAAAAAAAAACATAGATCGAGACTGGAGCAATGTATGATAATTTTTCCGTTGAAGCTTCATTTTGGGGTTATGTTATCACCTCACGAGCCTCGTCAATTTCCACTAACGGATTAATTCAGCGCACCATGAAATACCCTGTGATCCATGTTTGGGGATGTCTTTCGGAAAAAGATTTTGAGAAACTCTTCATCTTTACCTATAATTTGAAAGCTGAGAAAATGCTCCAGATTTTCGAGAAGGCATTAGTACCGACTGCCGAACGGTAGTTTGTCAAAAAAATATGACGAGTGGATTCTTCAAGAGGATAACGACCCCAAACATCGGAGTAAAACGGGTAGCCGGGGGGAAAGGGAACCCGATATTCTCACATTAGATTGGTCATCCCAGTCGCCCGATGTAAACCCAATTGAGAACGTGTGGTGATATATCAAGCAGAAGCTTCGTAGTCAAAAGGTGTATAGAGTGAAGCAGCTATCACGGGAAATTCGAGCAATTTGGAAATCTTACCACCAAGAATAAGCGGAAAATCTCGTCGAAAGTATGCTTCGAAGATGGCAAGCGATCATCGACTCTGATGGGGACTGGTCATTAGCATTTTAATGGAAATCCTTTACTGTTAAATGATGTAATAAACGTTTAAATAAATACATTTTGTAAAGAACAATGCGCGGTACGTCCTTACTTGATTTACTGTAATTTCTACGTCATTCTTTGAACGTCAAATAAATATTTTATTTCAGTACTATTTTGTCAATATTTGGTCCTAAAATCTAAAATAAAAATCAGCTTTAAAATACTATATTAAACTTCAAGATGACATAATATGATATATAACTTTTTTATCGGGGTTTGTCAAAAATGTTCACCCTCTGTCATCGATTTTGAGTGTAAGTCTTGAGAGTTCCATTGTAGCTAGAGGTTCTTTGGTCTTTTAAATCGGGTGTAAGTTTTTAGATATTTTTGGCAGGATTGCACTTTCCATCATCAAGGGGAGGTACAATACGTGGCTACAATTCTAAAGAAAATAAATATTTATCAACCATGCAAAATATAAAGAAAAGAAAAGGTGACGAAGAATGTGATTGCTGCTCCTGCATCAAAAATACGGGCGTCCAAAGCTATGCACCACTCGGGCATGCCACTTATGGATCACCAAACTATGACATGCATTTTTCGCTCCATATCAAAGCTCGCCAGCCAGGTGAAGATGCAAATCGTAAACACTCAATATCATCGGGGAGTTTAAGGAACATATTATTTACATTACCATTTAAAATAGTTTAGTTAATCCTAATACATTTCTGAAGAAAACACTGTGTGTTTGAAACAATTGTTAAGTTGTTAAAATAAATAAATTGGAAATTAAAACTAGAGTGTTTTTATATTTTGATTATAATGAATTTCCAACAAATATGGGCTAATAAAATTAAACATGTCATCGGACAGATTTAAAAGGCATACACTCAAAGGTGTCAGCAGCCAACAAACCCCAGCGCCATCTAGCAACGAGCTCTGATATGGAACGAAACATGCATATCCTAGTTTGGAGATTCATAGATAGAACGCCCGAGTAGTTCATAACTTTGGATGCCGGTACTTTTAATGCAAGAGCAGAGAGCACGGTTTCGTCCGCTAAAGCTGATATATATCTTTTCTTCTCTTTATACTTTCACAATTAATAAATACTTACTTTGTTGATATATATATATATATATATATATATATATATATATATATATATATATATATATATATTAAATTCTTTTTATTTGTGAGTCTAGCACACGTGCTGCCGGGAAATCCCTAAAGCGCTACAGGAGTGACATGTGTACGGAAAAAGCGATTCACGTTTTTCTTGAATCGCTGTAGCCTGTACTCGGTGGCAAACACAGTTCTGGGCAAATTATTCTAAAGGGATGATGTTCTCCATATAAAAGACTGCTTGAAAAGCGTTTTACAAGGAGGAACAAGCTGATCCTCATACGGATGTGAAGTATTAGCAGGACGTGTATTTCTAACATCCACCGTTCTGAGAGGAATTAAGTGGGCTACAGCCTTTGAACACTTTTTTCCATGTATACTTGTAGAATAGACTCAAGTCGCCAACCGATCTTCGATGCTCCAACGAATCAAGGTCGCCGGTCAGTTCCGGATCTCCAGTCAGACGAACAGCTCTTCTCTGAATAGAACCCAACAAATGCAGTGTATGTTTGGGAGCAAAGCTCCAAACATTGGAGCAGTATTCCATATTTGGTCGAATTTGAGCTTTGTAAAGAATTAACAGTTGTTGTTGAGTGTAAAGCTTTCTGGTTCGAAATAATATTCCCAACTTTTGAGAAGCTTTCCTTGCTATGCATGCAACATGTTCATGTCAGGATATATCTGCTCCCAAATTAACACCCAACAAATTGAGTGAGGATGTTAGAGGAATGGAGTGCCCCGACATAACTATGTCGGGTTCAGCAACGTTAACTTTTTTAGAAACAACTGCCGCCTGGGTTTTTGTAGTGTTAAATTCCACTTGGTTACTGTTACTCCAAGATAGAATTTAGTCCAGGTCTTTGTTAAGTTGAATAACTTTCTGCTGTCTGCGGATATTTGTCTGAGTAACCGACGTCCGAGCGTTCAAAGTGAATGAAGCGATAAGCGTACTGTCATGTGCAAAGTTGTAGATTCGATTCCCGGTCTTTTTCAGCAAATCGTTAATGTAGATGAAAAAGAGAGTAGGAGACAGTATGGAGCCTTGGGGCACACCGGCGTTAATAGTGAAGGTGTTAGAAAGAAATCAATCGACTGCTACTCGTAAAGAACGCTCTCTGAGGAAATCAGAAAAGCGTAGCTTAGCCAACAATCCATCGTGCCAAACACGGTCGAATGCCTTGGATATATCAAGAGCAACCGCTTGAGATTCTGCAAAGTGTTCAGTTGCGTTGTTCCAAACATGTGTTACATAAGTCAGAAGATCTCCTGTTGATCTATGTTTACGAAAGCCATATTGGTGGTCGCTAATAATATTGAATTCTTCAAGATATTTTAGAAGATACTGATTGATAGGCTTTTCCATCACTTTCGATATTATTGAAAGCAGTGCGACTGGTCGGTAGTTATTTGGCAAGGTCTTCTTGCCTTTTTTAGGTATTGGCTGAACTGTGGCACATTTCCAACATGTAGGAAGTATTCCCTTCCTCTAGGATAGGTTGAAAAGTCTACAGAAAACTGGTGTTAGTTCCTTCGGACAGTTTTTGAGAACTTTGGCAGGTATTCCGTCAGCGCCAGAAGCTTTTTTGGTATCTAGCTTTATTAAAATACGTTTTATGATACGATGTCTGAAGATAATAGCGGGCATCCTATGGGAATAGTAGGTGGTGTTTTTCCTTGCAAATCGACAGTAGAATGTGAAGCAAAAAGTTAAGCCAACAAGTGCGCTTTCTCAACAGGTGTTGTTGCAATAGAATTATCTGGCCGTGTGACTGGTGGTATGGTGGATTTAGTGAAATTTTTAATAACTGCCTTAGTGACTGGCCAAAAGGACCTGAAATTGTTGGGACAAGCGAGAAGTTTGTTTCTAATTCGTTGATTGTGTGCCTCCTTGGTTTCGTCGATAATTTCTTTGCATCTGTTCCGGGCACGAACAAAGCTGTTACGATTTATGGCGTTAGGATTTTCACTCCATTGTTTATAGACAAGATGTTTAGAAGCAAAAGCTTCTTTGCATTTTCGGTCGAAATATTAAATTCTGTCCCAAATTAGTTTCGTTTTTACCATCCTTCCGAGTAATATTATTCTAAATGAAAAAAAATTCTTTTAGTTAGTACACCTATCTGTTATTTAAATTTCGAAAAGCCTAATCATACTATACAATTATGATATAGTCGGTACTAACCCCCTTGTATCTCTTTATCAAAATAATTTATTTTTGTGAACTTAAAACAAAGAAAAACCAAATCAAGTCATTATTGCAGATAGACGGATCGAAAGAGTTTGATTTTACGACATTTTTATTTTATTAATATCAGCTCTTTTTGCCAGGCTAAATAATTTATTCTCCAGACAGAAAGCTAAGAGCATCTAAGATTGATACGAGCTTATTTAATTACACATTATTATTGTTTATTTAAATTAAGAAAACAGTTCCATGATTTTATTGAAGCTCAACTATTTATTTAATATACCAAGTGCTATGCATTCTTATAAGTGTGTTTAGAGTTAGGCAACAGATCAAGTTAAAATTAATCATATAATTGCTGAGTCTAAGTTAGCGAATTTTGCGGGCAAATGAATACCAAAGAGACTCTAATATCCGCAAAGCGAACGGAGTCCTGCAACAGTAGCAGAATTAAGGATTCTGGAAGACCATCCTCCTACAAGCAATCACAGCGTGTATCTATTTGTCAAAGGGGCTTGGTTGCGGTCTCTTTTTATGTTTCCGGTCCGACGGAACTTCCGGCCGGCTACCGGTCGATATATCTACGTGCAGTTGCAGATTAACTTCCGCTTCCGCCCATAAGATTCACGTTGTAATGACCTCTTTTTTGTCTAGTTGTAATTTTTATTTGTTGATTTGACCGTTATTAAAAATGCACAAGAAATATACAAAATAAAAAATTAACGCGATGCGAATAATGTTTTTTACTCGAGATAAATATATTCTAAAAGTTTAAAAAGGGTTGTAAATTAGAGAATTTACTATATAAGATGAATAATGTATAGAAATTGAGACGAGCTTACTTGATTAAATATAATTATGCCGGGGTCAAATTTGTTTTAATATTAAAGAGTTAGAAAAATTAAGGGCTTTGCATTAAAGGCTAACAATGACGTATTAAAATATTTGTTCTTGAGGAATATTCCCTACATATAAATCACAAAAAAGACTTGACATGGGTTTCGTCCAATCGTTTTTTTCAAAAATTTAAAAAACCAGGACATAAGTGTTTTGATTTTATATATACGCCCCTAAAATGAATAAATACAATAAAACGTCTAAAGAAGGTATTGGGTGATATTTTGTAGGATTATTGAGTTTTTAGATTTGTTGAGTTACCTTTTACAAAGAGTTTTTTTGGTATATTTAAAGAAAGTTATTAAGTAGTAAATCAAAGAATATATATAACCTGAACTAGCCTGAAAAGCCCTCTATTTAAAAGATTGTACTAAGACACGCCATTTTCATATAAAATAAGTCGTTCTTGTTTGAACAAACTCTACGTAAATGATGTTGGGAAGGAGGCTTTCACGACTCTGGTAAGATGAGAACATATGATTGATTTAGAACATGTCAAATTAAAGTCACTTTCCGACGTTTAGTTTGCTATTTTACTAGGTAATTCAGAGATCTTCACTCTTCAATAATCCAGGTCTGGTGACAGTTGAGGTCAAAATATAATTTTATTATAAATGATATATCCCGCCAAATTTTTCTAATTGATATTAATTGTCTTAATTTCAATTTTGGAAAAATGTGTGCAATTTAATTTTAAAAAATCGAACAGAAGTTGGGTAATACAGGGAAAAGCAGGACCGGAAAAAAGGGTCACTATTTTTACTTACGTTCACGTTTGAAGCATATTTTTTAGAAAGAAAATAAGTTTAAGTTCTTGATAACTTCTTGATATTGAAAATACTGTCTATGTTATATTTTTGAGTTCGATCTACAGTATAATCCACGCACTTTTCCAATATTTTCCATGAGAAATCAGAGTATTTCTTTTTCTTAAACTGCCATGCAGATTCCTGCGTTGGCGTCCTCCGTTATTCCATCATGTTATTCTACTTATTGCAGCCTCTTAGAGTGATTGAAAGTTCTGAATTCCAGTCCATTGTGAAATTTTCCGGAGCCAAGATAATTTTTCCTTCCTATAGTCCGCTTTCCGCGTTTGATTTTTTCTTGTAAAATAAGGCGTTAGAAAGGATATCATTCTCCATATAATATGTGGCCGAGGTAACAGATTTTTCTCTTTTTAATATGCTCGAAAAACTCTTGATCTTTCAATTTAGTTCTTCTGAGCACCTTCTCATTCCTGACGTGATCGGTCCACGATATTGTAAGCATCCTTCTCAAAATTCACATTTCAAAGGTTTCAGTGCGATTAATTGATATAACCTTATATAACGACCAGTCGTAACATTTAACCATTCTCAAAGTTAAAACTTTGGTTTATCAGGAATTTTCTGAGCTTTAGAAAAGTTGTTCTAGCCTTCTCTATCCTACATTTGATTTCGAATTCTGGATCTCACTTGCGTTCACTAGACATCTCAAATTCTGTAGTTTTGGCAACCATTCTTCCTTTGCAATTCTTAATTTATTGCGAATTCTCTTTTGATAATGTCGATAGACATTATTATTCTGGATCTTACACGGTCTACGTTGGTCCATTCCAATTCCAGTATTTCTATTGTTATCCATTCATTCCGGATTATAGTCTTATTGTTTAATAGATGGACGTCTTGATGGCACATCACCAATACTTCTCAACGTCGTCTGTATAAATGGTATTTGAAAGTTGTCTCAATAGACAACTATCAAATATCATGAACATCTCAAAAGATGTTGTTCATATTCTGATCTATAGTCGTCGTTTCTTAGTAGCCTGGGGTCGATTGTCTTATTATCTCTTTTCTTTTAGCCTTAGCTAATTGCAGTCTGATGTCTGCACCGAGCGGGTTATAATCCTATTCCTTTCTAATTTTGCAGTTGATCAAGATGAAATCTATTTGCTTCCGGACAATTAGCTGTTGATTATCTTGCGGTGATTTCTAGCTATATATTCACCTAGGTGGTAGTCTATACCACTATTTGTAATAAATAGGCTATTTTCGTCACAAAACGGATCAACCTTTCACTTCCGTCATTTTTTTGATAAAGTCCAAGATCACCTACTATACAATTCGCTCTGCCTTTGCCGACTATTGCGCTGAGATCATCAAAGACAATACTTATTTCAATTGGTTTTGTTACTTTTAGTGCCTGTTCAGGCTGTCCGTAACACTCTTCGATTTCATCTTTAGTTTTATCTGATTTAGGAGAATACAGCTATATATTGATGATAGTTGGCTTTCCGAAAAATTATCACCGATCGTTAAACGCATTCCTCTCTAAAAATGCCCATAACATGGATTATTCCATTATCAGGCCATCGTGTTTCGCTGACACCTATAACATTTATCTTCACTCTCTCCATTACGTTATTTTTATATATATATAGTTATTAATTTTCCCGGCTACAAATACGGTTCGTACGTACCAGGCTGCTATTTTCATTTTCTTATATAGTCAGAACCAGGGAATTCTTCACACTTCTTAATCATTCAAGATCTGCCTGGGGCTAGAGGCAATTTATTTTTGTTTTTCCAACATGACAGGAATAAAATCGGATGGATATTCTGGGGAAGTTAATGCGGTGGTTTTCCTCTTGCCTTCCGCATCGCAGTACCATAGCCTTTAAAACTGCCGGTCTAGAATCATTATCTTTTCGTTGGAAGCCGGTAATGGTAAACGCTGCTGCTCTTTACCATGTGCTAATTTTGGTTCGCTCTGGGTATCTCATTTCCTCAGCACTATCTATATCTGGGAGGCTCCCCCTTTCCGCCTATGTCAGTTTGGAGTAACGTTCCGGCGTCCCAGCACAAATTTCTTCTGCAGGAAGAACTGACTCCACTACTATTATCACCCGTTGGACAGGCTCGGTTGAGTGAAAAGATGAGGGCGACATCCATAAAGTTATCCTATGAATAATATTATTGTAACATTTAATTTAATGGTACTTTACTATTTAAAAGCGAATATACAGCACAGGAACGCCTGAACAGGCCTCCTAAGTAAATGTTTTCAAGAGCTTGGCATAAATTTGGCCTTAATACAGGAACCATTGGTCTTCAAAAACTGAATCAGAAATGAAGATGTCTCTACGAGAGATCTTGTCGATGGCTCAAGAGAGGTTGTAGTATATACTATTCGCGGTATATTTTCGCTACGAGGAGGAAAACCCGCCAACCGTAGTTGAAAAACGCAGCGCCTGCAACTAATTATGGAGTAGATCCTGGTGACCTAATCATAACGAACGGGAGTTCGATGTCGATGTTCTTTAATATTAGGAGCGAATCTGTAATGGACCTAACACCATGCTCGGGCTCACCCCAGGATAGCACAAAACAATTATGGGTATCCTTACTGTTTTTATAGCAGCATCCTGAAGGATTCAACATTATTACCTACCATCAATACGGCTTTCGTAAACATAGATCAACCGGAGATCTTCTAACTTATGTAACATATGTTTGGAACAACGCAGTTAAACATTTTGGAGAATTTCGAGCGGTTACTCTTGATGTATCCAAGGCTTTCGACCGTGTTTGGCACGATGGACTATTGGCTAAGTTACGCCCTTCTAATATGTCTAAAAAGTTTTGTTTGTGGCTTCCATGTTTCCTCAAGGAGCGTTCTTTACGAGTGGCAGTCGAAGGATTTCTTTTTAACACCTTTACTATCAACGCTGGTTTGTCCCAAGGCTGTTTCCTACTCTCTTCCTCATTTGGATTAGCGATGTTCGGGGAATCCAATCTACAGATTTGCAGATGACAGTACGCTTATCTCTTCATTCACTTTGAACGCTCGAACATCGGTTACTGAGACTCTTCTGATATGTCTGAAAAGTTTTGTTTGTGGCTTTCATGTTTCCTCAAGGAGCGTTCTTTACGAGTGGCAGTCGAAATATATCTTTCTAACACTTTTACTATCAATGCTGGTTTGTCCCAAGGCTGCTTCCTACTCTTTTTCTCATTTAGATTAGCGATGTTCGGGGAATCCAATCTACAGCTTTGCAGATGACAGTACGCTTATCTCTTCATTCACTTTGAACGCTCGAACATCGGTTACTTAGACAAACATCCGCAGACAGCAGGAAGTCATTCAACTTAACAGAGACCTGGGAGAAATTCGATCTTGGGGTGACAGTAACCAAGGGGAATTTAATTCTACAAAAACTCAGGCGGCAGTTTCTTCTAAAAAAGTTAACGTTGCTAAACCTGACATAGTTATGTCACTGTTATGGGCACTCCATTCCTCTAGCATCGTGATTCAATTTGTTGGGCGTTAACTTGGGAGCAAATATGCCTTAGCATGAACATGTTGCAAGCATTGCAAAGAGAGCTTTTCGAAAGCTGGGAATATTATTTCGAACTAGAAAGCTTTACACGCCACAACTGTTAATACTGTACTAAGCTCAAATTCGACCAACTATGGCATACCGCTCCCATGTCTAGGGCTCTGCTCCCAAACATACACTGCAATTGTTGGATTCTATTCAGAGAAGAGCTGTTCGCCTGATTGGAGACCCGGAACTGGCCTGCGGCCTTGATTCATTGGAACGTCGAAGAACGGTTGGCGACTTGAGTCTATTCTACAAGTATTTTCATGGAAAGTGTTCGATGGATGTAGCCCGCTTAATTCCTCTCAGAGCGGGGCATGCTAGAAATTCACGTCGCGCTAATACTTCACATTCGTATGAAGTTCGGCTTGTTACTCCTCGTACAACCCTATTCGAGCAGTCGTTTATGGGGAACCTTATTCCTTTGGAATAATTTGCCCAGCAGGAGAGCTTCCTACCGAGTACACGAGCAACGTGAATCGCTTTTTTTTTTTCCGCACACGTGTTGCTCCTGTAGCGCTTTAGGAATTTCCCTGCAGCACATGTGCTAGATCCATAAAAAAAAGTACTGTACGCAGTTGCGTTACCGGTTATCTATCTATTTGCCTAGGCAAATTCGAAATTTTACCTATCTATAAATCCGGTTTCATTTTGCAAGTACGTGCACTTAAAAATTTGTACTACGTTAATAAAAATAAAATAATGTCCTTCACATCTGCCTCTTATCAAATAAAATCAATGAGAAAAAGGTAGTTAAGTGGCAACTAAACCTATACCTCACTATAAGAACCTCCATGCAAGAGATTTAAAAATCAAAAGAAATTGTTGCTTGTCGTCACTATTTCATTACCAAAGTGAATTAACTGATCTTATTTCAAAACTCTGTCAATAATATATGTCGGTAGAATTCCCCACCTTGTTAATTATATGTCAATTCCAAATATTCTAAACCAGTTTTATTAACAAAATAAAGTCTTAATTTCGTAACGTAAGGTTCTGGAGTGCTCTGGTAATAACACGTTTGTGGTCTAGCTACTTAAATCATTTTTTTTTGCAAAATTCGACTTTATTCATTAATATAATCTCCCTCAAGAGAGATACAATGAGTCCAACGCTTTTCTAATATTTCTATACCTTTCTTGCAGAAGGATTTGTCTTTACCTTCAAAATAGGCTTCAGTTTCGGCAATAACTTCTTCATCGGAGCCAAATCTCTTTCCCTCGAACATTTTTGTGAGGTCTGCGAATAGATAATAGTCGCTGGGGGCCAAATCTGAAGAATATGGTGGATGAGGAAGCAATTCGAACTTCAATTCATGCAATTTTGTCATCATAACCATTGACTTGTGACATGGTGCATTGTCTTGATGAACGACCACTTCTTTCTTGTTCATTTGAGGCAGTTTCACTAATTACCCTTCTCAGCATGGTCGATGAAAATTATTCCATGCGCATCCCAAAATAGAGGCCAAAACCTTCCCAGCCAACTGTTGCTCGTTTAGGGCGGCTTTCAACGGCTGCTGTCCATTCAAACGGCTGCCGATTTGATTTCGGTGTGTAGTGGCAGATCCATGTTTCATCCATTGCTACATATCGTATGAAAAAATCCTTTTTATTGCGCTTAAACAGGTTCAAACAGTGGTCAGAATCGTCAACACGTTATTGTTTTTGGTCCACTGTGAGCAAACGCGGTACCCATTTTGAACAAAGCTTTCTCATCCCCAAATTTTCGTGCAAAATATGACCAACACGTTCTTTTGATATCTTTAAGGTGTCAGCTATCTCACGTATTTTCACTTTACGGTCATCCAAAACAGTTTTATGTTTTGAGGTGTAACCACCTTATTTGGGCGTCCAGAGTGCTCAGTATCATTTGTGTCTGTACGACCGCGTTTAAATTCAGCATACCAGTAAATGATTAATGATTTTCCAGGGGCAGAGTCCCCGTAACACTTATCACGCCATTGTTCTGCTTAAACAGTATTTTTCCCATCAAAAAATAGTGTTTAATCAACTTGTAAGCTAATCGTCGAAATATCATGAAATTTTGACACGTATCGTTTGAAGGTTGGTACTTCCAAAAAACCATATGGATTTTTTGAAAAGGGCGACATTTATGTGTCAGATCAAAAAACGAGTTTAGTTGTTAAATATGGTTTTGGGCATCAGTCACAAAATAAAAATTAAATTAAAGAAAAAGTACAGGATCGTGAACCATATAATTGTTTTTTCTTTAATATTTTTTGTTATCACTAAGTAATAATTTTATTTAAGGGTGAACACCACTGTAAAATTTTCAGAAAATCGATTTTTTTTTGTCTTAAATGATTCTTTATGTTGTCTAGAATGTGGTGCAGACATCGCAGAGTAAAGGTATATACAAAATTCTTTACGTTAGATTACAATTAAAACTTTAAACATGTTTTTCTCGAAACCACTTTTTTCACTTTACCGGAAACATAACTCGAAGAGTTTTCAATCAATGGATTAAGAATTTTGTACACAGCTTTAAGCGTTCATAATGCATTTTTTTTATTAACAATTTAGTGCAAAATTTTTCGTCATTTTTTTGTTTAATTTATTTGCCTCCAAATTAACCAAAATCAATATTTCTTGATTTCTCTATGTCATTCCCTAGATTTTGACTTATAAATCAAGAATATTTTTGTTTTTTCATTCTAGGTTCATCCCTTTGTGAAAAATCTTTCCGGTTTTTGTTCACTAAGGGTTACAGCCGTCATTTTTTATTAAAAAATTCTGAAAAAAATAATGTATATCCTTGAATATTTGTATAACAAATCGCAAGTCGATATCTTGTATAGTTTTTCTTAACAAAATTCTTAAAAGTTCACCTTTTTACCTCTAAAATGATATTCACCCTTAACAAGACATACAGAGATCAGTCAATGTTTTTTTTATCCAAAATCCTTGGCTGTAAAACATATACCTGCGAGAGATTTATTTTCTTAGAATGAACGTATTTTGTTACCCGCATGTTTAATCTCAAATGGATCATTCCATGGAGGTTACTTTAACAACCAACATCTCTGATTTCATTAAATTTTGTGTATATGTTTGGCTTGATCTAAGAAGTCCAGAAACTGAATTTCATCGAAAATTGTTAATTCTTGGCCGCTATACAGTTAGCGCTAGAAATAACAAAAAATAACAGACTATTCTTTGGAAATTGTAAATACATCAGAAATTGTCGTACTAAGCTTGTAATGAGTGTTTCGAAAAAGTCGTACTAAACACAGATTAAAAAAAAGTTTTTACAATTTTCAAATTTTTTGAATATCTGGAAAATTTTGACCTAAATTTTCTCAAAAATACAAATTTTATTTTTATGTTAAAATTTTAAGTACTTACTTACTTAATCTTTATGCCTTCCTACCCCTTTAGGGGTGTAAGGCCCGTGGAATTGAGTTATTCTATATTTGTCCTTTTCATATTTTCTTCCACCTCTTTTTATCCTGTGTGGCTCGTCTTGCGTGTTCCCACTCTATTCCTCTTCTGGCCACTGCCTCTCTAACATCCTCCAACCACGCCCTTCTAGGTCGACCTCTTGTTTTTTTCTTGCTCACTTTGGCTTCAAACACTTGTCTAACTATTCTTTGTTCAGGCATCCTTTCAACGTGTCCAACAATCTTAGTTGTGCTTCTTCAACCTTTTCCACCATTGCTTTCAAGTTCAAATTCTTTCTGAGTTGCATATTCCTAACCCTGTCCATCCTTGTTTTGTCCTCTATTTTCCTTATGAATCTCATTTCTGTAGCCGTTATCTTTCTCTTCTGTCTTTTTGTCATCGATGTTTCTCCTCCATATAAAAGTATTGGTGTTGCAACCTTCTCGAATACTTGGGTTTTAATATTTTTGGGTATCTCTTTCTTTCCTAAGCATGTATTCTTTATATTATTTAATTATCTTCCTCCTGTTATTATTCTCTCCTTGATCTCCTCTTCCATCCTTCTATATTGTTGATCCCAGATATTTAAACTTTTCCACTTGGTCCAGCCTTTCCTCTCCTATCTTTATTTCATGTTGCCGTTTTTGTTTCCCTATTGTCATAGTGTTTGTCTTTTGTTTATTAATTTTCATGTTTATTTTTTCCAATGCTTCTTTATATATCCATATGCTCTTATTAAGCGTTTCCTCGTCTTGTGCCATAATAACCATATCATCTGCATAGCAAAGTTCTTATATTTCTATCTTTTTCATTTTCCAGTAGCCTATCTGGTATGGTCTTACCCCTTTCTTCTTTGCTTCTTTTATTGCTTCATCCAGAAGTGAGAGGCTAAAGCCCATATTTGTTTCAAATATATCAGATCTGTCTTGTCTTGTTCTTATATAATTTGTTGATTCTTTGTATAAATTTTGTACGGCCTTTATTATTATTTCTGGTATTTCTCTTTTTCTCAATGTTTCCCATATGCCTTCTTCTTCTATTTTAATCTTGTCGATAGCCTTTTGTAGGTTTATAAAACCCAAGTGAATTTCCCTGTCTTCTCCTATTGCTTTTTCACATAACAATTTTAAGTTTAAAGGCTAAAACTTGTTTTACGAAACTGACAGACTGAAAGCATGAATGATGCCAACCAATAAAGTTGTAACCATGCATTAAGATCTTTTGCTGTTTTGTTCATCACCACCAGGATGCCATGTCTGTTATGGCTGCTGGACCTCCCCATACCAACTCAGCTTCTATGCCAATGTTCCTTGTGCTCTTTCATCATCACTCGTCTTTCTCTTGAATTCCTCGTATGCATCCGGGCGTAGCGTACATATATTTTTTCTAGAAAGTAGATTCTGTTTATTTCGGTTCTCTTATGGTCTGACGACATTGGAAACTGCTAAATTTAGCAAGATATTTCAAATTGCTTAATGTCAAATTATATTCAATTACCAGTACGGTAAATTTATGAGTTTATTAATTTATGTATTGTTAATAACTAATTGCAATTAAAAATATTTTAGATCTTGATAGCTTTTTATATGTATATTTCATGTCGCTCAAGAATTCGGCGACTCATAGATTGGAACAGATGTTATTTAAGATAAGAAGGCAATAACGCGATGAGATCACAAAATCGGCTTGTCGGAAAGGCGTGATCAAGGTGTCGACTGACCCCAGCGTTAGTGACCCCTAACCATCATTGCCCTTGTCATCTGATAGATATCATTATTACCAAGAAATAGTGATCTTGCGGTTTTATAGTGTCAATTTTCCATTAGAAATTTCTCTCGAAACAATTTGAATTATTAATCATACCTAAGTGTCTATTAGTTACGGCATTAAAAAATGACACTTAAGAGAAAAGGAAATAAAATATCAGTTTTGCTTCTTCTTCTCAGTCGCTCACATTAGTTCAGGTTATCCTTATTAGTGTGGATGCATACCTCTTTGTACACTTTTTTTTATCAATTACACGTATCTGTAATTTTTTTAAATCTACGAATATCGTATAACAGCTTACAACACGTGTATCATTTTAAATAATCTTGGGTCCGTTTTGGTTCCAACTGGTCATAACAATGTCAACACTTCACAAAAGTATATATTTTCATTTAAACAAACCTTTGATATGTTAATACTACAAATATTCCAAGGAGACAATTTTTTACACCCTCGTATTAGATATTGTAAATATGTATAATATGAGCGAATATTGCAAAAAGGAGTTAATAGCTATAATAGCTATAATAACATGCCACATTCGGTATCGGATCGTATATTTAAAAAAAGAAAAACAACCGGCCAAGTGCAAGTCGGACTTGCACAATTAGTGTTCCGAACGTTGATTGCTTTTAAAAGGTTACGTACACCTGGAATTTTCAAAAATTCGATTTTTTTACGGATTTTTATTCTCTATACAATTACAAAGGTATAGCATTAAATGTGACCTGGCGTCAGATTGGGACCGCTCCCTGTCTCAATGCACTGTCTGCAGTAGTCAATTTTTAATATTTTTAACTTTGATAATTACTTTTTCTACAAAATGTCGAGAGGTTTTTTAAATTATTCTAATAGACAATTTTTTAAAAATAATTGCATACTAAAGTTTGAAACACCGTAAATTTCTTATTTTTGAAAAAAAAACTCCTTTGACAATTTTTAACTACGACATTATTTTACAAGATTAAAAATTAATCTTGTAAAATTTTTGCAGATTGGTTTATTTTTTAAGAAGTTATCCTGCAGACAAGGAGGCGTCATAGTTTTCATTAGTGGTCCATTTAACCCGATAAAAAAAGGTTAACATTTAAAACATAACCTTTAAAGTTTTTTTTTTAAATATAGGTATTTTTTGCAGCGTCCAGGTGTATGTAACCCCTTAAAATAAAATTTTTTGTTACGGAGGTATAAAATGATCAATGACTTCGAAAGATACACCCCAAATGAGTTTTCAACAAAAATTTTTTCCGATCTTTACTGAAAACTGATAACCTTGAATTTTTTTGTTATATACCAGATAAATTATTAAAGAAAATGCACTCGTGATAATTTTCGTTCAATCTACAGCCCGTGGAGAATATTCCAGAATTTTCCTAAAATTTTTTGATCACTACTTTTCGAGATAAGGGGGGACAGCGATTTTTCGCAATTTTCTAAAAATATTACAAAGAAAAGCGTGCGCAAGTATTACATTATATATATATATATATATATATATATATATATATATATATATATATATATATATATATATATATTTGAATTAGTGTTTTTACAAGCTTTCATTTGACACCCCATTCGATGCTTGTAATGGTAAAGTTTTTTTCCACCTCTGATTTAAGTTCATCAATTCCTATATTAGGGTCAAATTTCAACTTTCTATGTCAGATAGTTTCGGAGAAAATTGGGTGTGACAGACGGACAGACAGATGAACAGATGGACAGACACCAAAGGGATCTTATAAGTGTTCTGTACGGAACACTAAAAAGAATAAATAAAATAACTTCAAGCTTAAGCCTTCTACAATCTTAATTTATTCCGGAATTTTCCGATTACCATTTAATTTTTAAAGAAAAAGTTTTGGAAATAAGCTGTAATAGTGTTGCAGGGGAATCAATAAATCATTGTAAAATCGGGCTGTGCTCCAAATAAGCAGTTTACGTTGATTTTGAATCGCTGCTTATACTCAGTGGGAAACAGTTCATTCCGAAGAGACGAAGTTCCACATACGAGTATAAAAGACCTCTTGAAAATTGATAAGTGGAGTGAGAAGCTGACCTTCATAAGCGTATGTTGTATACACCGTTCTGAGAGAATTGTCCTGAATTTTGGACCCCGAAAACTCGTGCTATTTTCTTTATAAACAATTGATGTTTTCAAAACGCGTTTTTTGAGCTTAAAATATGAATAACTCCGGTTATACCAGTCTTCGTAATGAAATTTCCAACAAATCCTCGTTAGTTTTAAGTCGCTCAAGGGCGTACAAAACCTACAAAATTGAAAAAACCGGCAAAAAAACTGTTTTTTTTTTCATTTTTTTGGACAGGTTGACTAAGTGAACCTATCGCCTTGAAACTTTCAGACTCGTATTATGGGAAAAATACCCTGAAATTTTGGTACGAAAATATTGAACACAGTGGGCACAATTAAATTTGGTATTTAAAATTTGAATTGCCCGCCATTTTGTGCCATTTGGTCCAAAATGGATCCTTTTTTTTCAAAATTTAGATCTCGATGCCAGCTTTCCGATGCCAAGAAATTTTTGGAGTCATTTTAACTGTTTTTTATTAATGAAATAATAACAAATGCGTTTTTTCGGTGATTTTGAAAAAAAAAAGTTAACAAAAATGATTTTTTTTTATAAAGGTTTCGCGATTCTCTACCAGATGTGATAAAAAATTTTCAATTTTTTTTTTCAAAATGACCGGAAAAACGCATTTATTGTTATTTGATTAATAAACAAATGTAAAAAAAAACGGTTAAATGACTCCTAATTTTTTTTTTAATAGCATCGGAACGCTAACCTCAAGAGCTAAATTAAAAAAAAAAGATCCATTTTGGACCATACGGCATAAAATGGCGGGCAATTCAAATTTTAAATAATAAATTCAGTTGTGCCTACTGGGTTCAATATTTTTGTACCAAAATCTCAGGGTATTTTTGCTATAATAAAAGGAATATTTTCTGAAAGTTTCAAGCCGATTGATTCACTTAGTTGACCTGTACAATAAAATTAAAAAAAAAAACAGTTTTATGCTGGATTTTTTCAATTTTGTAGGTTATATGCGCACTTGAGCGACTTAAAACTAATGAAGCTTTATTGGAAATTTTATTACTATGAGTATGGTTTTTTTTTCGTCTCGATTCGACCCCTATAACTGGAGTTATTCTCATTTTAAGTCCAAAAAAGCGTTTTGAAAACTTCAGTTGTTTATAAACAAAAGAGCACAAGTTTTTCGAGGTTAAAAACTCAAGACAATACTTCTGGTAATACCCCAGAGAGAATAAAATCATTATATTGTTGTATCTAGACTGTGCAATTTCAAATACTTTTTTTTACTGCACTACATTAAGATGCAGATTTGTTATTAATTGGTGACATAGATACAGAAGTGTAACAACTAATCCGCGAAAGCGACGAAAATAGCGATCTATTTAAACGAAGCAAATCTGAAACGTACGAGATAACAGTCATATCTATACTAACTGAGAACATAAGAAATGAAAAAATGTAACGAATAGGAAGAAAGTCCCTATGGGATAGACAGAGGAGTAACATAAATTAAAAATAGACACAGGATGGATAGATGAGTAGAACTCGAAAACGTTGAAGCGGCAATTGATGTATGAGAGGTGACGACGGAAATAAATAGATAATAGTACTCATACAAACAAGGAAAAAGAATATGTTAGTGATAATCAATGAAGTGTCTATATATAACTATGCCGGGCGCTGTAACGCTAACTTTTTTAGAAAAAACTACTAGATGGATTTTTGTAGCACTTGTGGGTGTCGCTCTAAGACAGAATTGCTTCAAGGTATTTGTTATGTAGTCTAACATCTTCCTGTTTTCCGATATTTGCATCGGCAGCTGGTTTTCGAGCGTTAAAGGTATATAAAGAATACAGAGTGGTATCGTGAACAAATCTATAGGTCAAATTTTTTTGTCTTTCCTAGTAAACCGTTAAGGCAAAGAAAAAAGAAAGTTAAAGACAGTATTGAGCCCTGAAGGATCTTGATAGTGAAAGTGTCGGAACACAATATGTCAACTATCACTTACGATCTTTGCTGCAACTCAAAAACTATAAACAAAACCTAATAAGGCTCAACTTAGATGTCATACGTCATGTCAACTACGGTTAAATGTATTGGATATATTACGCACAAACGCGTGTTAATAATGTTTAATTGGCTTGTTCCAAAAATGTTTGGCATAAGTTAGATCTCCTATTGATCTTTCAATCTAACTATAAGGAATGTGAATTAATTTTGAGGGATTTCTTAGAGAGGGCGTAACTTATATTACGTCGCACCGGGACATACTGTTGCAATATTCATGGTGAAGCACCATAACTAGACTTTAATTTTTATTATATGTTATTTTGCTGAAGTGTAAACAATATATTTTTTTGAGCATTGAATATGTCGAATTACGTGCTAACAAAACGCCATTTGAAGGAAGCGTTTCTTTTCTTGTATAATTAGCAGAAAAGCGCTGCGCACGATTGCTGTCGGAAATCTATATTCCATTGATAATGTGAGTACTTCTTTCGGTGCTTTAAAAGTAGTGATTTAGACTTGGAAGTCAAAAAAAGTCCAGGCCAGCCGAAAAAGTTTAAAGATGAAGAGTTCGAGGCATTACTCAATAAAAATTCATTCCAAATGGAAAAAGAACGTACAGACTCATTAGGAGTTGATTGCATAACCATTTCCAATCCCTTATATGCACTGGGAATGATTCAAAAGCAAGGAAATTGGGTGGCATACGAGAGAGACATTGAAACGCAATTTTTCACCTGTGAACAACTGCTTCAAGCGCACAGCGCACAATCGGAAAGGTTTTTTTGCATCGTATCGCAACTGATGATGTAAAATGAATCCGCTACAATAATCCAAAGCGCAAGAAATCATGGGTGAAGCCCAATGAACTATCAACATCCTCGCTAAAGCCGAATATTCATGGCTCCAAACTTATGTTGTGTATCTCGTGGGATCAGCTGGATGTAGTGTATTATGAGCTGTTCCAACCTAACGAAACCATTATTGGAGAACGTTACCGACAACAATTGATGCAACTGAGCTGAGCGTTTAAGGAAAAACGACCGCAATATGCCAAAACACACGACGAAGTGATTTTTCAACATGACAACGCTCGGCCACATGTTGAAACATGCACCAAACGTTACTCCTTCTGATTATCACTTATTCCGATCGATGACGCACGCCCTGTCTCAACAGCGGTTTCATGATATGATACCAAAAAATAGGTCGAGTCGTGGATAGCCTCAAAAGATGATTTGTTCCTTCAACTTGGTATTCATATGCTGCCACAAAGATGGAAGAAAGTAGTGACTAGCGATGGACAATACTTTGAATAATCAATTTGTAACCATTCTTTTACAATGAAGCGATATTTGTACATTCATACACCCAATATATCCTTCCAGATATTGTTATAATACATACCACTATACTAAATGCTTGATTTTTGCCCTAACTATGTTAGCATCATCGGGAGCGATTAGTCACTAAACTTAAGATGCGGAACCAGTCGATTCTTATAAAAAAAGTGTTATTAAAAAGTATTCACGAATAATTTATTCCTTGAGGTCATCTATTCTAGACAATTCCTGGAGGTACTTCAAAATTTGCGGTATTAGTAAAATACGGAACAAAGTACAGACGTCAAAAGAAGTTGCCCTCGTTGAGATCTAGATGTTTCATTTTGTCATGTTTTTTTTTGCCATGATGAAAATAACCAGAATATAAGAAATAAAAGAAATGATCTCACAAAATTAAAAATATCAGAAAAAGACATTCCAAGAAAACAAAAATCATTTTTGTCATTAGTACCAATAACAGTTCACGTTGTAGGTCGAAATATTCCAGTAAATTATTATTTAATTTCTTATGGCCTTTAATTATATTGTTTTCAAAAAAGCCATCTTTAGATGTTAACTTTTTTTGCATACTCTTACATTTATAGAATGTTTTTTAGACCAAAAAAGCTTCTTTTACCACCTTGTATCCGATTCACTCTCGAGTCTTTTTCATAACAATTTCATATTCAAGATTATACTCATTTTAAGATAACACACATACTATATCATTGAGGCCGATATGCTTATTTTGAGAAATCTTTTTTCTGTGTGTAATTTAACAGTAACTTTTGATAGTAAATCACTATTTCTGGGTTTACAGAGGTTAGACAGATGACTAGGAATGGTTTTTATTTCTCTAACCAATTTTAAATGCTACAGAATGTCCTGAAAGATGACATAATTGTAAATTTTAGTCATGACGTGAATTAAATTGGATAATCCGAACTATCATAGTACTACCGCCATCTTGATTGTCACATATGTAGATAAATAGATTTTTTTTTCTTATAATTTACCACTATTAAGTACTCATACATAATGTCTGTATATAGCGATTTGTGTCAACTTATTACTTACAATTTTCAGTGACAAGATTAATATTATATAAGAGTGTTTTAAAGAGGTTGAAATTAAAAGCAAAGCGTGGATAATATTTCAGTAATTAGAAAATTTAGAGCTACACTTTTACAGAGAATTAAAAAGCGCCGCTTTTTTACGAAAAACACTGACAAGTTAATCAAGAAATCCGTGACTCAGCGATTCCAAACATGCGTTTATAATGATGAGGTTTTGTCGACATGACTTGTTCATTTTCTAGGATATGGACCAACATAATTTGTTTTCAGAATTACTTGCCTGGTAGTCTTATGGCACTATGATTAGGGTTAACAACTGGTTTCGGTTTAATCAAGCCCTTACGCCTTCTCTACCTTTTAATTATTAACACTTTTTTTTATTTAAAGGATGTTTAAAAATCTATTATTTTAACCGCTCAATTTTAAATACAGATGTATAACTTGACTTTTTTTATTCCATACTTTACTTATTAAATCTGTAAAGCTTTTTGGTACAAAACATAAATTGCATACTACTTTTTGATCCAAAAGTATCTTTTGTGAATTATCTATATCCATGACTCTATTCTATTCTCCCTATACCGGTTTCAGTCACTTAATAGTCTCATTAGCAGTACTGAAACAAACCCAACAAGGCAAGAGTACAATTTACAAATACTGCAACATTATAAAAATCAAGTATCGGGTTTTGGCAGTAGATATAACAATATCAACAGAGTCGATGCCAGACTAAAATATCAATGGTTCAGAGACATATGTTATATAAATATACCATCATAGTAGTGGCGTAGATAGGTTCAAGGGGAGAGAGAGGGTCATATGAACAGAAAAGGCTTTCTTTTAAGGAAAAAAAGAGCACTAAAGGCATAGCTACTTATAGAGGGGGTCATTAATCAACAACAGGGGCAGCCAAATGATAACCAGGAGGTCTATTTCATTCTTACTAAATATCCTGCTCATCTCCAGTTTTCCTGTAGTATTGTGTTTATCACATCTTCCATTTTGGTATGTTCTCTAATCCATTCTATAGTTTTTTGTTCTTTAGCTTTATGTTTACGTTTGCTCTCTCCATGTGGCTTTTGAGTAATTAGTTTTATCGGTCTATAATTTCCCGACTTTGACTGTGCTTTTGCAGTAACATGATTACAGCATTATTTTAGTTTTGTAACATTTATTGTCGTCTCTCCTAAGCATTTGTTCAGTAATATCTCGTTACTGAAGATTCTCCTCTATATTTTATAAGTATGGGAATTATTCCGTTCTCCTGGACCATGTTTTAATTTCATTTTCCTAATCTATGTCAGGTATCTCTTTGGGATCAGTGTTTATAATGTATCTTCTTTTTCTCTATTTGGTTTAAAACTTTACGGTTGTAAAGGTTTTGGCAGTAATTTTTCATTGTTTGATTTCTTCTTTCTCATTTGTTTTTGATCCATCTTCTTTTTTCAGTTGATTAGTGGTATTGATGTTTTGAAGTTTAGTCATAATACTTTTATTTTCTTCAGTCGTTTTCTACATTATATCCTCTGTGTTTCTTCTTATCTGTTCTTTTATGCCCTTTCTTATGATTTTCTTTCATTTGGTGTATTCTATGGTGTCTTGTTTTCCTTTACTCGCTAGCTTATTCTTTTTTCCATTAGTCGTGTCGATTTTAATATTTTTTAATTTTATTGTTGGGTATTCTCTTTCTATGAAAATTGAATTTGTCATCTTGATATAAATTAATTCAGTCTATTTTCTCTTCGAATTTGTGTATATTATAGGCATCTTTTTAATTCTAATTGGTATTCGCTGGCTCTTGCTCTAAAATTTGCTCTGTTAATTTATTTTTTAGTGTTCTACACGGAACACTTTTGAGATCACTTCGGTGTCCGTCTGTCTGTCTGTGACCCGATTTTCTTGGAAACTATTTGACATAGAAAGTTGAAATTTGGCGCAAATATAGGAAATGATGGCCTCAATAGAGCCGTGTAGTTTTGGAAGTTAAATATTTACTTAAGGGGTTGGTTTTGGGGGGTGAAATCGGAAGTGAAAAAAATTTTTTTTTACTAGGTCATCGAGTGGGATGTCAAAGGAAAGCCTGTAAAAACACGAGTTCAAAAATATATGTAATGCAATATTTGCGCCCCCTTATCTCGAGAAGAATTGATCAAAAAATTTTGAAAAAATTCTGGTATATTCCCCACAGGGTGTAGATTGAACGAAAATTATCACAAGTGCAATACGTTTAATAATTTATCTGGTATATAAAAAAAAATCAAAAATTTTAGGGTTATCAGTTTTCAGTAGATCGGAAAAAACTTTGTTGAAAACTCACTTGGCATGTGTTTTGTGAAGTAACTGATCATTTTATATCTCCGTAACGAAAATTTTTATTTTAAACCAATCAACGTACGAACACTAATTGCTCAAATAAAGCTTGCACTTGACCGATTATTATTTTCTCTTGTTAGTCTCGTTTGTTCTTTTTATCTAGTTATTCCCTCTTACAATTTTATGACCACTGCTTGTTGGTGATTTGTTAATTACCTTTACATTTTACCCTTCAATAGATGTTTATGAGAAATCGATTCTTTGCTGTTGCATTTGGAGTTCTTCATACCCATTTTCGACTTTTCTTCTTCTTAAAAAATTGTATTCATTATATAAAGGTTTTATTTTTTGATATATGTAACTTATGTCTGACCTTCCCATTCTTTGACCTATTTCGAGGTATCCCACTGATTTCTCGTTATCTTTTTTCTTTCCTACTTTAGCATTTAAATCTATTTTTATAATATCATAGTCTATTTTGTTTGATAATCCTGATGTTGTTATGTCCTCGAGGAGCAGAACTACCTTCTCTTCTAATTTGGACGTAGGTGTATGTATCTGAATTATTTTGAGTTTGTAAATTTGTGATCTCAGCTATGCTTCTGTGGCTGCAATGCGTTGTATTTCTCTTTATTCTGTGTGTGTATTTAAGTATATTTCTCTAGACATTTTCTATGGTAACGGAAATTATTAATAGGAAAATAGATATGAATTAGTTTTGTGTGTTTCTAATTCTATCAATGTCAAATATATGGCTAAGACGTACTAGGCTTCCTGTATCATTTTCAGGGAGTGTGAAGAAATATCACAAACAACTATTTTATAAAATATTCCATACCAGATAAAGTTTAATAAAATATATCTCATGCAAATAAATTATAATTAATATTTCTTCTTTATCTCTATTTGGCAGTCATAATGTCTACAGGGTTTGTTAGCTGAGAGCAGTGACCGCAGATACTAAAACTAGTTTATTTTCATAAAACACACAATACGTCAAAAAATTTTCAGAAATAATTATATGCCACTGTATGACTATTTTCTTAGATTTTTCATTTTTAGATATAATTGTGCAATGAGATATAAATGATACATTATTTGCTAGGTCTTTCATATAATCATATGACATGATACAATTGACTTGCGAATATTGTAGATAGAAATTAAGTTTTCTCTTGTCAGTTAATACATTTTGTGGTACGGTTCTGGCTCAATTTAATGAAATGATGATGCTAGAGTCATCAGATCTTACCGCAAGAAAATATTGTAAACTAAAAAAAGAAAATATAAGTATAATTTTCTTTTCAAAATAAATTATTTTTCATTTCTAATGTGTTGGCTAGGTCTGTTTAAAATAGAGATATTAATAGTTTTGTCCATGATACTTCAATACCATGGCGGTTCCTGTTAGTGATTCGTATATTATGCAATAAAATCCGATTTTAGTTTAACCGTGGGCTTTTTAACTAAGGAACGAACAATAAACTCGAATCCGTCGTTTTTTTTTTCATTTATCATATTGTCATTCCGCTCCAATCTTCTTATATTTTCGCAGTCCTAAATTAATTATCAAAACTATCAACATGAAATTAATATGGCAAGAAAATATGTAACTTACGTAGACATAAGGACTATTAGTTGTTTTCAGTGGTCATAGCTAAAAAATCCTTTTTAATTACAGGTGTACAAGTATGAAATGAGGATTTTTTTTCTAAAAAAAAAACATGTTAAATTCGGAAGAATGATAAAAAGTGCTTTATTCAAAGTGTGCTCCATCGCTTGTTATACATTTTTCCCATCTTTCGGACAATTTGTGAATACTACGCCAGTAAAAATCTTCCCCTTTTGCTGCGAACCATTCATCGAGCCATTTTTTCACATCTTCGTACGAACCAAAGCGTTGCTCAGCAAGTGCGTGATCCATCGATGCAAACAAGTGGTAATCGGAAGGAGCCAAGTCTGGTGAGTAAGCCGCATGGGGTAGAACTTCCCAGCTGAGTGCCTTCAACGTGTCGCCAACTGGTTTTGCCGTATGTGATGGAGCATTGTCATGAAGAAAAATGACTTTGTGTTGCCTCTTTCGGTATTCTTACCTTTTTTCAAGCAGCGAACGGTTCAAATCGGTCAATTGTTGTTGGTAACGTTTAGTATTAACCGTTTCCCCAGGTTTTAACAGCTTATAATAGACCACGCCCCTCTGGTCCCACCAAACACAGAGCATTGTCTTTCTGCCAAAGCGATTCTGTCTTGCGGTCGATGTGGATGGTGCGCCTGGGTCTATCCATGATTTTTTGCGCTTGGGATACGATGCAAAAACGACTTTCTTTTGTGCCAAGCGAGCAAAATGTCACACGTGTTTTTGCGCTTTTCCATTTGCCTGTCGTTCAACTCATGTGGTACCCATCTACCAGTCTTCTGAATCTTTCCCATCTCTCGTAGCCGATTGGAAACAGCTTGTTGACTACCACCCAATTGCTCGGCGAGTTGTTTTTGTGTTTGCGAATCATCTTCGACCAACAATGCTTGCAATTCCACATCTTCGTATTTTTTTGGCGGTTGTCCACATTCCTTGTTTGTAACATCGAAGTCACCACTTTTGAAACGCCGAAACCATCGTTCACACGTATCTTGCGATGGAGCATGTTCACCATAAGCTTCTCGAAGTAATCAGTATAATTCAACAGCAGTTTTCTTTAAATGAAAACAAAAAATTAATGCTGTCCGCGAATGCTCTTTGTTCGGTATAAATTTCGACATATTGAACACAACAACACAACACTATGCACACACTTTTCCAATTTATCACTCGTGCGCGTCTGACACTTGTTGATGACACAACAAAATGGCGCGGTGTCAAATCTTTATAGCACAAACTGTATTGGTGCACCATCTGTCTGAAATCCGCATTTCATACTTGTACACCTGGTATATATATTTATATATATATATATATATATATATATATATATATATATATATATATATATATATATATATATATATATATATATATGTTTATTTATATTTATAATATTACCTATAAACGAATATTTTCAATATAATCAATAGGTTTTTTGTTATTTATATTATATAAATCTTTTCATAAACAATTCCTGGTTTACTTTTTATTCAATCTCCAGAAAATGACTCCTAATTTGACTGGCAAAATTCATTTTCGGGCTTCTAATTACCGCCTCTCAGCAAATAATTCCTTTCAATTAAATAAAAAATTTTTTTTTTTTGTACAGTACCAGAAACTAAATTTACGACGTATTAATTTTCGTTGCTCCAGAATCTTAGACGCAGTAAAAATGATAGATTTTCAGTTGTAAATATGTATGAAGCTTTTCCTAGGCTTAGTTAACATTAATTTAGTAAAGTACTGCTCATTGAGCTTTAATATTGGATTAAATTACTCTTTAGTGTAAAAGAATTACATTTAATATTTACTGTTATTTGCCAAACTACCATTTTTTACACAGACTAGTGCTCAAAACCAAGAAGACTGAAACCACTGCCATTTGTTCTAATTTTTTAGTTCAACACTTACCTTATAAGTTGTTTATAAGCACTTCAACAAAAAGAATTTAAGTTCTTTTGATATGACAAGGTTTATAGTTCTTTTTTTTTAGTAACGAAGCTTTATATGTTCTTTATTCTCTTGTTTCAAAACGGATAATTCACAGCTAAAATTTAGTTGATATGTTTGGAATACCTAAGTGGGCAATAATGTTGTTTTATTCTACGGTAACTTGTTATTTTTCTTTTCTTTTGATAGAAACAAGTTTAAGATACGAAGTTCTAAGTGCAAGTGGGACTTGCACAATTAGTGTTCCGTACGTTGATTGCTTCTAAATAAAAATTTTTGTTATGGAGGTATAAAATGATCGGTAACTTCGCAAAACACAGCTCAAATGAGTTTTCAACAAAGTTCGTTTCCGATCTTTGTTGAAAACTGAGGACCTTAAATTATATATATATATGTATACATACATATATATATATATATATATATATATATATATATATATATATATATATATATATATATATATATATACCAGATACCAGAAAGGTAATACACTCGTGAAAATTTTCGTTCAATCTACACCCTGGAATATTCCAGAATTTTTTTCAAAATTTTTTGATCAGTAGGTACTCTTCGAGATAAGAAGGGGGACGACGATTTTTGGCAATTTTTAAAAAATATTACAAAGAAAAGTGTGCGCAAGTATTACCTTATATATATTTTTGAACTTGTGTTTTCACAAGCTTGTATTTGACACCCCACTCCGTAGATACCGAGTTGCGGTCCGCCTAGTGGAGTTTAGAAGGTTGTAAATATTTTGATCTGCTTTTCATCCGAGTTGCGGTAATCGACAAATCAGCAGGTAGTTAGGGTTAAAATATCAAATATTATTAATTCTTAAATATTATTACATTGAATTAGAGTTAATATAAATTAAAAACGTATAAAATGTAACGGCATTTTTGAAATATACTAGTGTACGTTTAATTTTTTTCAAGTCAACATGGTCTTATTACAGAGGATGTTGAGCGAGGAAGGCAAAATTTTGATCCTATTGGAAAATTACAAATTTCGACAATATCGCCGTTTAAAATTGACAGCAGAGATGTGCTGGGTCTGCACAAACAAGAACCGCACTTCCAAAGTTTATACCATTGGACCAGACGACATACTTTCATGACAAACTGGCAATCATCAACATCAACACGATAATGAATAAGTACTGAATCGTCAAAAACTTAACGACGCAGTGAAGAAGAGAGCCAACGAGGAACATTACAGCGAAAGACCAAGAAAGATGATTCGGCGGGAGGTGGCTGCAGATCCGAATGTGCTAAACATCTTCACCGACTCCGATATAACAAGAATAGGGAATAACTTGAACCGAACCAGACTGCAGTGCTATCCAAGGTTGCCAAAGTCCCAAGAGAAAGTTCATGAATATCTCAATTCAATCGCGGTCGAAACCGCCAGGCATGAAGATTTCCTGATGTTTAATGATGTCCAGGTTGGTGTGATATTTTCCTGTAAAAGTAATTTAGAATTCCTGTGCGCGGCGGAAATTGTGATGGTGGACGGCACATTTGAATTTTGTGCGAAGTTTTTTCTACAAGTGTTTACTATTCTGGCATATATCAATGGCCGCTATATTCCCTTGGTGTTCAGCCTATTGCACGACACGAAGGAAACTTTGTATTCTTTGGTATTCTCTGCGGAAAAGTCTAAATGCCAGCAATGAAGATGTGTCTTCTCGCCTACAAAGGTCGTGTCAGATTTTGAACGCGCTATTCACGGTGCGTTTTCAACCGAATTTCCATTGACAACGCTTGTGGTATGCAGATTCCATTTCCTGGACAATCCTGGTGGAGAAAGATTCAGAATCTAGAGTTAACTAGAGAATACAAAGACAAAAATTCTTCAATTAGAAAGTGGCTTCACCACATGTTCGGGCTAACTTTTCTCTCTGCCGATCACGTGGGAGATGTTTTCGTCCAATTATTAGAAAATCAGCAAGTCCACCCACAAGTAACATTGTTTGCTGACTACATAGTTGAAAACTACATCGATAATAGTGCTCCTTTCCCTACAACCTTTTGGGCCGCGCTCGACGCCAGTGTTTGGAGAACTAATAACGGAATTGAGGCTTTTCATTCAAAATTTGCAGAGGATAGTCGTTCGCCTCATTCGAATTTTCATGAATTTTTAGAGGTCATCAAGGGTTTCCAGACTGAAACATACGCGAGAATCAAAGCTGTACAAACCAGTGCACCAAAGTGTTCGACTAATAGGTACAATTTAGCATTTTTAGAAAATAAGATAATTCAATATGTACATAAAGAAATTAATACTGTAAAGTTTGTTAAATGCATGTCTTACAAATATAGTAATTACTGAAATATGTCTTTTGCTTTAATTTTCACACATAACTTGCATACTCATAGCTCTATACCTGCCTGTGACGGACCGCAACTTGGCCTTCAATTTTGGGTTCGAAAAAGGTCTGCACCGCAACTCGGAACTTTTTATTGCCTTTCACCGACCCTTACCTCAACTCGGTATCAACCCCCCACTCGATGACCTGGTAAAAATTTTTTTTTTCACTTCCGATTTCACCTTTCAAAACTAACCCTTTAAGTCAAAATTTAACTTTCAAAACTACACGGCTCTAGCGGGCCCAACAAGTCCTATGTTAGTGCCAAATTTCAACTTTCTATGTCAAATAGTTTCGGAGAAAATCGGGTGTAACCGACTGACGGACAGACACCGAAGTGATCTTATAAGTGTTCCGTACACAACACTAAGAAGACAGAAACTATATTGGAAACTATTTTATAAAAACATTTATTATGTTTTGATATGCAAAAATGACTCTTTAAGAAAAAAATGTGAACTGTAACATAGTTCTCTTGAATCAAAAACTACATTTTTCAAAAATTAATATACATTTAAAATATTTAATATGTCTCCTTCATTTAATAGGCAGAAAAGTATCATGTAGCAGCAGTCAGAGCATGAAGATCAGATTTCAAACTGTTGATAATAAATTAAGAAAATTAAACGCTATGTCTTACAACCTACGTGTTAATATTATTTTAACAGTTGCTACCTGGTATTTTTGTCTGGTGGTGGACTAAGAATTTAAAAGTATAATTTTCTTTCAAAAATATATTATAAAACAATCGTAAAATATTCAATTACTCCAATTAACAGATACATAAAGAGAAGAAAAATTGGTAAAGTTGTTTACCCAGGCCTTTCCTTGTGAATACTGATTACTTTTATTGACTACTAGCTAGTTCCTACGCTATAACTATTATACAATGATTTGCTTAGAAGATGATTTACAATTTGGATCCTAAGATATATACAGACAGGGACCTAACTAACTAAAAAACTTAAAATTAAACTTAATATTAATTAAGATTAACTTAAGCTAATTCGGTGGCAAGGGGACACAGGGGCTTAGCAGACGGCGGAGAGCTTGGCGTGGAGGGGGACGGTAAGCGATTGTGACTGTGGGGCTGGGGTGGTGAATGACTGCTGATGCATTCCCGGATTGTGGGCATCTGGAGATTTCTGGGAAGCTGAGTATTTTGGACGAACCATGGGGCTTTGGAGATGATGCGGAGGGCCTTGTTTGGATGGTCTAGAGGATGTATCTGCGGGTACGTGACATTTGGTACCATGCTGGGATAGAGTAGCTCATTTTGGCTCGGATGATTGTCTTGTAAATTGTTAACTTGTTGCGAATTGACAATTTGCTGGACTTATTTAGGAGTGGATACAGTTTGCCTTATGAATACCAGTTGTACAATAAATATTAAATTTGTCAAATCAAAAAGCAATACTTCCTGCAAAATATTTTAAAGAAGAAAACTGTACAGTGTGGTAAGATGTGAATCCCGAAACATTGGATGCTAACCCGGTATTCCGAATCCTCTGTCTCGCTTATTTGAGTGAATTGCTACATTTAAAATTAACTTTTTTTCGGACCTAAAACAAGTCGAAAGTGTAATTTTGGAGGTCCCTCCTAATCACATGCCAGTCTCCTCTATATACTATTTCTCTTAAAATTTGAAGTAATAATGACAATAATTAGACTCTTGGACACCGAAAACAGTAAAAAGGGTTTCAAACATGATATATTCGAGAATATTAAAAAATATATATAAAAAAAAATTCTTATTACTCTATTGAAACTCTTCAAAATTTAGTTACCCCGACTATGTAAAGTGATATGGCTTTAAAATTATAGGTTTCTTCCATAAGTTCATGTACTATAAATGTACTACATTGAAAATCAATGTCTCGTTTGGTTCGTGGTACAATATTTCCAGATTTGTTGACTCCTTGAACCCTGAAAAGAAAGTATAACTTGATACATACGAGGTACTTCCTCTAACTGATTCTATCCTTGTGACTCCTTATATGTGTGTTTGGTTAGTTAGTTGTGGGTGGGGTAGGTAATTGTGCCTGTTTGTGCACTGCAGTCTCTTGGCTTATTGTGTTTCTCTCTCTTGATAACAAGAGCGTCGTAAGAAGGTTTATTAACTTCCTTCCAAGCCCTTCATATGGTAATTTATCGCCACCATGTAGATCTCTGTACCACTTGTGTCTTTTCCTAGTTAAGGCCATACATAGTTTACATATTGTGGGACTATTGTGGATATCCATATTCTGTAAATGTTTCCTCAACTGACAGTGGCCGATGGTCATTCCCACCACTAGTTTCGTCTAGACCCTTGTTAAATGAAGGACGTCAGTTCTTGGTTTCTTTGAGGGGCCGCTAATTACGGCCCTAGCATATCTTTGGTCAGATGTTGCGAGCCAATGATCTATTTGTTGATATGATCATCTGTTGATTGCCGTTTTTACCACATGTTTTAGTATACCAAACACTAGTTCTAGACCCCTGTATGGTTATGTAGCCCCCTAATCCTGGGACCCACAATAGTTCAACCCTGTTGTTTCTGGAGGATAATTCTAACAGGTCACCCTTACTAATAGTGTTTGTGACTATAAATTATTGTGCTTAACATTTATTCATTATGGCAACCAAAAACCAGGAAAACGGCCATTACTATGCAGAAAATATGCAAAAGTTATATTCACCTTTTTTAACCCTACCTAAAGTTCTATTTCTATTACATGTGTCCGAAGTTTAAAATTGATAACTTATGTCGTTCGTGAGTTATGATACCAATAGACGTGATCTAGGAATCCTGAAACGTGAACAACTGGAAAAATTTCGGAGGGTGATTTTTTTTCATAAATACAATACTACTTTTTCTCAAGGGAAGCAATAATTATATACTGGCGCAAAAAAGTGGTAAGACTATTGCCAAGTATAAAATTTTTAGAAGAGTAATAAACTTTTAAATATTTAAAATTAAAAAAATTTTGTTACTGGAGTCGGCATAGTGTGTTGAAACTGGAAAAGGTAAGCTTTATAAAACATACTTTACGGCTATCGGCTTATTCTTCAATTACTTAGCATTTAATAGAATTCAAATAAAAAAATAATAACCGGTCAAGGGCAAATTGAACTTGCGCAATTAGTGTTCCGTACGTTGAATGCTTTCAAAATAAGAAAATTTGTTACGGAGGTATAAAATGATCAGTGATTTTACAAAACACACCCCAAATGAGTTTTCAACAAAGTTTGTTTCCAATCTTTAATGAAAACTGATGACCTTGAATTTTTTTTTTATATACCAGATAAATTATTAAAGGTAATGCACTCGTGATAATTTTCGTTAAATCTACACCCCATGGAGAATATTCCAGAATTTTTTGAACATTTTTTGATAAATACTTTTCGAGTAAGGAGGGGGGACAGCGATTTCTCGTGATTTTTTAAAAATAATACAAAGAAAAGTGCGCGCAAGTATTACATTATATATATATTTTTAACTCGTGTTTTCACAAGCTTTCATTTGACACCACACTCGATGATCTAGTAAAATTTTCCGATTTCACCCCCCAAAGCTAACCCCTTAAGTCAAAATCTAACTTTCAAAACTACACGGCTCTGGTGAGGCCATCAATTCCTATATTAGTACCAAATTTCAACTTTCTATGTCAAATAGTTTCGGAGAAAATCGGGTGTGACAGACAGACAGACAGACGGACAGACGGACAGACAGACACCGAAGTGATTTTATAAGTGTTCCGTACGGAACACTAAAAATAATTGTTTCACTATTTCACAAATTATAATAACTGGCCAAATGGAAGTGGGACTTGCGCAATTACTGTTTTGTAAGTTGACAGCTTTTAATATAAAAATTTTTGTTACGGAGGTATTAAATGATTAATAACTTTACAAAATACACCCCAAATTAATTTTCAACAAAGATTGTTTCCGTTCTTTGTTGAAAACTGATTGTATTTTTATATACCAAATAAATCAATAAAGGTAATGCACTCCTCATAATTTTCATTCAATCTACGCCCTGTGGAGAACATTCCAGAATTTTTTCAAAATTTTTTGATGAGTACTACAGTATATATAGTATTGAACTCGTGTTTTCACAAGCTTTCATTTGACACCTCACTCAATGACCTGGTAATTTTTTCTTCCGATTTCACAACCCCCCCCCCCCCCCCCCCCAGAACTAACCCTTTCAGTCAAAATTTAACTTTCAAAATTACCCGGCCATGATGAGGGACATCAATTCCTATATTAGTACCAAATTTCAATTTTCTATGTGTATTCGTTTCGGGGAAATTCGGGTGTGGCAGATGGACAGTCGGACAGACAGACGCCGAAGTGCTCTTATAAGTGTTCCGTATGAAACGTTAAAAATTACATGTTAAAATATTTTGAGTAATATTACTGCCAATTCTTTTTTAAAAAAACCTGGGTAATGGATGGTAGCACTGTATTTTTTAAAGTAGTCAAGTACAGCCGACATTATCGGCTTACACAGAGTCGTATTCAGGCTTTCAAAATAAATGTATATTTCATTATCAGATAGCCTCGAAATATAGCTTTAAAATTATTTTTATGCTTAAAGAAAAATATATGTTCAATAACTTTCCGGGCTGCATAAAGGAAAGTGTATAACAAATATGTCGTTAGAAAGTTGCGCTCCTTCGACAGCAATATAATGGTCGTCAAAAGAACAATGCCACTTTGAAAAACAAAAATATTTTAGTATATGCAAAAACATTTCTTATTTCCGATACTTTTTTATTAGCTTGGCCCAAATAAAAGCTAATAAAATATTAATTCTTAATGGCCACTCACATCTAGAGGAAGTTACCTGAGCTAGTTAAGAAATAGTTGTAATTTGGTGAGATTACATCGTTTCAAAAAATAAAAAGTTCTATAACATTTGAGAATATTACGGTGGTCGGATGTCGAAACTCGATTAAGATGTTCAGGGTATTTAATCAACTTCAACAGCTACAGGTTTATTTTAAAATTTATTCTAATCTACCATGATTTTAAAAATTTTCTATTCATTCATTCATTCTAAGTATCAAAAGTTTCCTCTCTTGACCTAAAAAAAAAGAATATCGTATATCAGTAAGGCGTGGTAAAGAAAAGTAGACAAAATATTAAAAAAGAAAATTTTATAATTTTATCCATAATTGCAGTTTTTTAAAGTTATATAATAATACAGTAAATATTTTGAATTGTTTTCAAATATTGTATTTCACACTTAAAAAAATACACTGGTCAGCAAAAAAATCTACTTAAACTATTTTGTTTCGAGGTTTTACTAAACAAAACCGTTTTTGCTCGGTCAGCAACATACTCGTCACGCGGTATTTATCCCTATAAAAGTACATGCAACTGCATTCTCCTATCATTCCTTTGTTGGAACTTGAACCGTTAACCTCTCTGCTGTCTTCTTCTTCTTCTAGCCATTCTCTATCCTTTGGATATAGGCCACTCTCATGCGCTTCCATATGTCCCTGTTTTGAGCAATTTGATACCAATTGAACCCCGCTGATCTTTTAATATCGTCATACCAACGTTTTTTGAGGTCTGCCAGTACTTCTTTTCTCCCCCCTTGGTCTCCAACTGGTCACTTTTCCGCTCGTTATCAGTATTTCTGGCCACATGGCCAGCCCAGTTCCACTTGAGGGAAGATATCCACTCAATGTCGTAGACCCCTGTTTTTTTCCGGATTCAATCGTTTGGTTTGCAGTTCCTAAGTGATATACCTAGGATTTTCCTTTCAATTGCTCTCTGATGAATTTTCTAAAGTGTCAGAATCCAAGTTTTGCTACGATATGTTGTTACTGGTAGAATGCATTCGTTATATACTTTACTTTTAAGTTTTAAAAGCAGTTAGTACTGAAAGACTTACTTCATTTTACCGTAAGCTGCCCACCCCAGGCGTATCCTTCGATTGACTTCCAGTTCTTGTTTCACTTTTTAGAGTATAACTTCCTGTCCCAAATATACATATGAATCCACCCTTTCCACTTGTTGTCCGTGAATGGATATTACGTCATTAATAGTAGTTTGTTCGTTCGTCATGAATTTGGTTTTTGTGATGTTCATCTCTAAGCCGACCTTTTTTGCTTCAGTTTGTAATTCTTGCAGCATTTCTTTCAATTCGATTTCATTTTCGGCAAAAAGGGCGATGTTATCAGCAAATCCTAAGTTGTTAAGTCTCTCTCCGGAGATGTTAAGTCCCCTGTTTTCCCAGGCTCTTGAAGATATTTTCTAGTGCCAGGGTGAATATTTTGGGTGATATGATGTCACCCTGTCTAACACCTCTCTTTATGTTTACTTCCTTGGTATCCTCGTGTAATCTCACTTTCACTTTTGATTGTTCATTGATTTTCGTCAGTATGTTAATATACCTTTGATCGACTCTTGCGTTTTTCATCGCTTTCTCAATTGGCCAGTATTCCTCTGTAGACGGCGTTTTCGGAAGTCGACAAGTGCATCCAGGCTGTGATATTGTATTCAGTTACCTTTTCTATAAGTTGTCTGACTGTGTGTAGGTGTTCGATTGTGTTAAATCTTTTTCGGAAGTCTGCTTGTTCTTTGGGTTGATAATTTTCAAACTTCTTGTCTAATCGATTTGTGATTATTCTCATGAATAGTTTGTATATTTGCGATAGAAGACTTATTGGCTTATTGCTAAGATCTCCTTTTTTGTATATCAATATAACTATGGCAGTTTTCCAATCTTTTGGTATCACTCCATCGATTAGATATTTATCTGCTTTACCTGCTCACTAATTTTGTCATTGGAAAATGGATACCATCCCAGAAGAAACTTACAAGGCATTGCCCTATTGCAAGAGGGGCATAACCAACGTGTAGGCGCTGTGCAACTGCACCTGAGCCAGAGAACTGTCTCCAGAGTCTATAGACGTTACCAAGAGACTGACGCCTTTGCACAGAGACCAGGATTAGGAGGAAGAAGATGTACCTCGGAGCGAGACGACCGCTTGATTGTCAACATAACTCTAAGAAATCGCCACTTAACCGGCGTTGCGATTCAGCAGGAGTAACGACAAGTTCGTGGTTGGGCTGTCAGCCATTGGACAGTCAGAAGAAGACTTAAGGAAGCTAACCTAACTCCGAAGAGACCAGCTAGTGGACCCAAATTGACAGCAACCCATGGACAAGCGCGACTTAGATTTGCCCGAGAACATGTCGACTGAACGTTAGAGCAACAGCGCTCCGTTTTATTTCTCGACGAGTCCCGAATGTGCCTACATCGCAATGGTGGAAGAAGACGAATCTATGGAGGAGCGCTATGCACAGTGCTGCATTACTGAAACGGTCGTCTACGGAGGAGTCTCATTGGATGCGAAAACCGATTTGGTTCTGACGTATGTCCAATCGAGCACATGTGGGAAGAGCTCAAAAGATGGGTTCGAGCCGGAAATCCAGCCCCTGTATCGCCGAGGGACTTAAATGTTGCGATAGCGGAAGAATGGGGAGAATCCCACAGACAGTGGTAAAAAAAGCTCACTCGCTCAATGAAAAACCAGCTGACAGCAGTAATAAGGTCTAGGGAGGGTAATACAAAATATTGACTTTGGTTTTTATCAATAAATTTAACTGTTAAACTTAAAACTTGTTTAATTTTTGCTTCCTCTTCCCCCTATTTTCAATTCTTGTTATCCCTTTCAATCATTTTAATTAGTAAAAAGCATGAGGTATGATATGGAATTTGGTATTATTAGAAAGAGAATATTATGGGCTTTCAAATGATACTAAAATCCGTAAAAATATATGAACACTAAATTCTAGGATCTGTGTTAAATGAAGCCGAATAGTTTGAGTCGATTTCTTTGCTCACCAGTAGCTATAAGATGAAAACTGCCTGCACTGAGGCTGTAATAGATTATTTTGATGCCGAGAATATATGTTATCATAGGCTAAGCCGTAAACACAGGCTGGTATCACTTAAAGGTGGGTACACACTAGGCGAACGCATACGGCCGCATGAGAGCGAACGGGTGCGGCCGTATCTGTGCGGTGTTCGTAGAAATTTGTTTCCTGTCCACATATAAACGAACGCATATATACTCCATCATTCGTTCATGTTCGCTGTTTGGTGCTTGAAATGGCTTCACAAGATGATCTAATCATTGCTTGTGCGTCCTTATTATTATTAATGATAATAATGAAACACGAAGGCGTAAGCGAGCAAAACGTCGGTGGTGGATGACAGCTTTATTCAAAAGTCGAAATCGGTACAGTGGAACAGACCTGATTCATGATCTTACATCTGACATTGGATATGGTCTCTTTGAAAATTTCTGCAGAATGAGATCTAGTGATTTCGAGATGATATTACAGAAAATCGGTCTGAAAATCTCAAAACAAGATACAACATTCAGAGAAGCGATTCCGGCACCAGTAAGGTTAATATTGACTTTGCGATACTTGGCTACAGGGGACTCATTCACAAGTTTGATGTATACATTTAAAATTTCAAAACAGCTTATTTCAAGAATAATCCCTGAAGTATGTTCTGCAATTATTGAATGTCTTAAACAATATGTCAAGGTGAGTAAAAACTACATTCAAATTATTTAGCAAATATATTAAATACAAAAGGGCGTTAGAATAAAAAGGTACATTGAAAAACATTAATAACTACTGATATGGTTCATAGTTGTTTAAATAATTGACAATTGATTCTTGATGTTGAATACCAGAAGCATTTTCAGTTTCATTTTCTGGGGAGACTACTTGAACTTGAAATACCGATTGGGGTGTTGATGGAGGGTTGTCGGACATTGAATACAATGAATTTCGTCCTTGACTGTGGGTTGATGAAGAATGTTGTGGTGAGGTAATAGGAGAAACTGATAAGGCCACTTGTTGTTCATTGTAATGTACTATGTGGCCAGGGGGCAATGTTCGTGGGACTTGTGGTTCGTACCTACCCATATCAGCGTTAAATAAGATATTTGAAATATGATGCTCAACAATGCATTGTGTGTGACGACTATATTTTCTGTGCTTTGCGCCCACGTGTTCTCCAAAAATTGTACTGTCGTCTCTGATAGGACGACTGACAACAGTATCCTTCAGTATTTGGTAAGCTTCTTCTGATCTGTTGTTAGTGGTTGAAATGTTTTCACGGGTCCGTTTGCTACTTTGTGTGCTTGATGAATTTGATTGTTCTGTATGTGGCATCTGCTCAGAGTCCTGGGTAACATTGGATTCAATCAATTCTATAACGTCCGTCGTGGTGCTTGTAGAACTTTGTTCATCGTCAGCCTAAAATAAAATGAATATCAGATTATACCTAAAAGTACGGATAAAAATTTATACTGCATATTAGAGTGACGGAGAGGAGCAAAATTCAAATCAGTGTTAATTAACATTAAGTTATGTTTTTACAGATGCCTAATACTGAAAATGAATGGCGGAAAGTAGCTGACGTATATGAAAGAAAATGGAATTTTCCACATTGTCTGGGGGCCATTGACGGCCGTCACTGCGTATTTCAAGCGCCAGTGAAAAGTGGAAGCGATTATTTTAACTATCAAAAAGACTTCAGTATTGTTTTGCTAGGGATTGCTGATGGAAATTACTGCTTTCTGTTTGCCGATGTTGGGTGCTAGGGTCGAATTTCTGATGGTGGTGTGATAAAAAACACTTCCTTTTATAAAAAAATTGCAAAACAATGAACTAAATCTTCCATCTGAAGAAATACTTGGGAATAGAAATGTGGAAGTTTCCTTTGTGTTTGTTGGTGATGATGTGTTTGCACTAGAATATAACATAACGAAAGCATATCCCGTAGAACAAAAAAAGGGATCTAAAAAACGAGTTTTTAATTACAGACTTTGCCGTGCCCGGCGGATAATTGAAAATGTTTTTGGAATTATGTCGGCAGTTTTTAGAGTTTTAAGAAAAGTGATGTTGTTATCACCAGAAAAGGCTACTACAGTTGTTTTAACATGTGTCTGTTTGCATAATTTTTTAAGAAAAAGTAAAGCATCTCAAACTATTTATGGTCATCGTGGTACATTTGATGAAGATAATGAAGGTGAACTAATTCCTGGTGCTTGGAGGAATGAAATAGAAGATAATAATCTACAGACTTTCCGTCCAATAACTAGGATTGGACAAAAAAGTGCTGCCAGTTGTGAAGCAATTAGGAATGAATTTGCCGAATATTTTATTGGGGAAGGTAGTGTAGCTTGGCAACACAAGTATTAATAAAGTAAAAAGTAAATAAAGTAAAATATTATGTACCCATAAAAATAAATAAATATCTTAAATAAAAAACTACATTGTTTCGACTTACCTCAGTGTTTTTTGTTTCTCTTGGTACAAATTTATCTTTTAAAAATAGCATAGATTTGAAAGCAAACCAAGTTGATGAGTAAATAGAATCTGTTCCGGATCCAGTTTTAAAAGAATTGTCTTGCTTTTGTCGTTCACGACGAAAAGATCCTAATAAGGAATCCATTTTTTTCTTTACTTCAACCGAACTGCATGTCATAACTTTAGCAATTTCTTCCCAGGCATCATTTTTCTTAATTTTATTTTTATAATTATTATTAGTTGGATTCCATAAACATTCATAAGTTTGATATAATGTTATTAATTTAATAGAATCGCTATTGGACCACTCCATAATGATAAATTGATAATCAATATGAATTATTCTTAACAAGAAAAAAACTCAAAAAACAAAAACACGTACACACTATAAACATGTTCAAACCATGCGGTCCGAATTTTTCTTTGAAGTACCGCCCTCCGAGCGAACCCGACCGCAGCCGAACGCATACGCTCGTCCGCCTTCGTTAGCACGTACACACAAAGCAAACGCATGCGTTCGCTCTCATGCGGCCGTATGCGTTCGCCTAGTGTGTACCCACCTTAATGCAATAAATTTTTCGTACGACAAGTTGTAGTGCCATTTTAAATGCCACGATTCGTGCACGTGAAAACAAGCCTTTACTGAAAACACAATATAATGATACAATTATGTGTATGGCTACATAAGAGCAAGTTCTGTGACTATTCGTTTTGCAATCTGCAAATACTAAAAAGTATATGAACGTAAGTTTTTACGTAAAAAAGATTTAAATATCTATTATTAAAAACTTTGAATATTTATATATTTATTCCATAATAAATGTCAACAAACTTCTATTTTTAGTATTCCGTGCAGAACACTTATAAGATGACTTCGGTGTCTCTCTGTCTGTCCGTCTGTCTGTCTGTCTATCACACCCAATTTTCTCCGAAACTATTTGTCATAGAAAGTTGAAATTTAGTAATAATATAGGAATTGATGGCCTTAGCAAAGCTGTGTAGTTTTGAAAGTAAAATTTTCACTTAAGGGGTTAGTTTTGGGGGGTGAAATCGGAAGTGAAAAAAAAATTTTTTAGTAGGTCATCGAGTGTGGTGTCAAATGAAAGCTTGTGGAAACACGAATAATATATATAATGTAATACTTGCGCACAATTTTCTTTGTATTATTTTTAAAAAATGGCTGTCCCCTCACCTTATCTCGAAAAGTACCGATCAAAAAATTTTGAAAAAATTCTGGAATATTCTCAACGGGGTGTAGAATGAATGAAAATTATCACGAGTGCATTACCTTTAATAATTTATCGGGTATATAAAAAAAAACAAAAATTTCAAGGTCATCAGTTTTCAGTAAAGATTGGAAACAAACTTTGTTGAAAACTCATTTGGGGTGTGTTTTGTGAAGTCACTGATCATTTTATACCACCGTAACAACATTTTTTATTTTAAAAGCAATCAACGTACGGAACACTAATTGTGCAAGTTCAACTTGCACTTGACTGGTTATTTCTTCAAGCTGAGAGACGCCTTTTGTTTTTTTGCCTAATGTATTTATTATATTTTAATACCCACCTATTAATAAACACTCTGTAAGTTCCCTTTTGATTTGAACATGTTAACATAAAATTGAGACGCCACTTATTATTTTTAATTGTTGTCTAGACAAAATCATTGGCGACTATTTCGAGTAATACAATTTTACCATTTGAATAATGTATCAAGATATTACCTTATTTTTTTTAAAGATGAATCTGCAGCTATATTACGTAAAAAAACACTGAAATTTTCTAAAAAAAATCTACAAATGGTAGAAGTTCAAGAATTTGTAAAATGGTAAAACACATATGTAATTATTTTATTTTAACCACTTTATATGTTTATTTTTTTAAATTCCTATTTAAATACTTTTCTTGAAATTTGGCGCTTAAAAATCATATTGGCATGTGCTTTTTCATATGACTTAATTTCCGAAAAAAAATGCTACTTTCTTATAAGATTTGGGAACGGGAAAAATTATAAACATACATGTTTTTTTAGTGTTCCGTACGGAACACTTATAAGATGACTTCGGTGTCTGTCTGTCTGTCACACCCGATTTTCTTCGAAACTATTTGTCATAGAAAGTTAGAATTTGGTAATAATATAGGAATTGATGGCCTCATCAGAGCCGTGTAGTTTTGAAAGTTAAATTTTGACTTAAGGGGTTAGTTTTGGGGGGGTGAAAACATTTTTTTTAGTAGGCCATCGAGTGTGATGTCAAATGAAAGCTTGTGTGAAAACACGAGTAATATATATATATATATATATATATATATATATATATATATATATATATATATATATATATATATATATAATGTAATACTTGCGCACACTTTTCTTTGTATTATTTTTAAAAAATAGTGAAAAATCGCTGTCCCCTCACCTTATCTCGAAAAGTACTGATAAAAAAAATTTTGAAAAAATTCTGGAATATTCTCTACTTTGTTTGAACTGAAATTATCACGAGTGCATTATTTTTAATAATTGATCTGGTATATAAAAAAAACAAAAATTTCAAGGTCATCAGTTTTCAGTAAAGATTGGAAGCAAACTTTGTTGAAAACTCATTTAGGGTGTGTCTTCTGAAGTCACTGATCATTTTATACCACCGTAACAAAATTTCTTATTTTAAAAGCAATCAACGTACGGAACACTAATTGCGCAAGTTCGACTTGCACTTGACCAGTTATTTTTTTTTTTAAATTAACTTCCTCTTCAACTATACGAGAAAATATAATTTAATACGAACATTTCGTTTTAAGATATATCCAGTTCAGTTGACTGGCCATAAAAATTAAAGTTCATTTCTGTGAACTCGATATAAAATTTTACAGCACTGACAGTTTAACCAGTAAGATGTAACAATTTGCATCTTTGTTCCCTGTAAGCCTGCTTTTGTGAACATGTACCTGCACTCCGTCGGGGACAGTTTAATGCCACAAACCGATAGAGAAATGTTTTAGCGAGTTGCTAACAATTATCGGTAGGCAGCGTGATCGTTAGGATTCTACTCCACGTATATCAAAATCAATATTAATTATTTAAATTGAACAAAGTCCATATATCAATAGTTATTTACTGTTCTGTTATGTGTCAATCTATTTCGGGATGCGTTTAATCGTTAAGATACAAAAATTTAAATCTTTGGTCGCTGTAAGTCTATTTTTTATGGCGTACCTGTCTCTGTTGGGAGCTGATTAAGGCCATAGACCGTTAGAGAAATTATCTAGCGAGTTGCTAAAGTGTATTTGTTTGGAGTTGATAGCAGAATTCTCTCATTGTAGATGCAAATACATGTTGGGATGCCCCCAAAGAAAAGAGGTTTCTTATTCATTTTACTGGATTTGCCACCTGTTTTGAATTATTTTTAAGGGTTCGCCCTATTTTAAACAGAAAACCTCTGCTATACGATAGAGTCATAAAATGTAAATGAGGGTTCATCGGTAGCATAGCCGTCCGAGCGTAACCTACTTTTAGTGCTTAATAAATAAAATTATTTTAAAAATAAAGTTATAGAAATATAAGATTTATTACCAAAAATTGTTTAATCTATAAATCTATGTATATATACAAATTCACAATTCACGATATATAAGTACTTTAATTACAAACAAAAACAATCATCATCTTCAAAATCTGAAGACTCGACTTCTCTTAAATTGATAATTAAGGGTTCGATTTCTACAGTTTCTTCGATGTATTCGTCAAGTTTCCACATTTTATTTTCTTCTTCTATAACATGTCGAATGGCATTTTTCCAATTATCCTCTTCGATCCTCTCTATTCCATTCCAGCGAGTAATAATTGCCTTACGTCTTAAAGTTTGAAAGTAGTGTTTTTCCTTACAACGAAATCTTTCATTTGTGCCCAAATTAGCTCTATGGGATTCAATTCGCAATGAAATGGAGGTAATCTAAGCACTGTGATATTTCGTTCCTTTGCCATCTCATCGACTGCGTATTTCTTGAACTGTGCCTGATTTTGTTTCACAATTTTGAGAAGTTCCGCTTTTAACATACCATCTTTATGTTTGAGATTTTTGTCTCTTATCCATTGAAGAATATCCGCTTTCATCCATGAATTTGTCGGGAGTCGTTCTAATAATCGAGAATGGTATGGGGCATTGTCTACTATTATAACTGATTTTGCTGGTATACATTCAATGATTTGTTGGAAGTACTCCTCAAAAACATCGGCCGTCATCTCCTCATGGTAATCTTTAGTTGACTTTGAATCGAATTCCAACAAGCCACCGTCGAGAAATCCGTTTTCACTACCGATATGTGCTAGCCTAGTTTGTTTGGCACTCTTAATGTTTTTGTCAATCCAGAATTTTTTCACTGTGTGTACCTCATTAACCCAAGTCTCATCTAAATAAAAAATATTTTTTTCTTCGGCTCGAAATTTTCTCTCGTAGATATTCTCTTCGACAACAAATTATTTATGTTTTATAGATAAGAATAGATTTTCTATTGTTTTTCTCAACGAAAATTGAGGTTATGAAGGATTTTCCATAATTTCCATTTTTAGTGTTCCGTACGGAACACTTATAAGATCACTTCGGTGTCTGTCCGTCTGTCTGTCCGTCTGTCACACCCGATTTTCTCCGAAACTATTTGTCATAGAAAGTTAAAATTTGGTAGTAATATAGGAATTGACGGCCTCATCAGAGCCATGTAGTTTTGAAAGTTAAATTTTGACTTAAGGGGTTAGTTTTGGGGGGTGAAATCGGAAGTGAAAAAAAAATTTTTTTACTAGGTAATCGAGTGTGGTGTCAAATGAAAGCTTGTGAAAAAACGAGTAAAAAATATATATATATAATGTAATACTTGCGCGCACTTTTCTTTGTATTATTTTCAAAAAATCTCGAAAAATCGCTGTCCACCCGCCTTATCTCGGAAAGTACTTATCAAAAAATTTTGAAAAAATTCTGGAATATTCTCCACGGGGTGTAGATTGAACCAAAATTATCACGAGTGCATTACCTGTAATAATTTATCTGGTATATACATATAAAACAGAAATTTCAAGGTCATCAATTTTCAGTAAAGATTGGAAATAAACTTTGTTGAAACTTATTTGGGGTGTATTTTGTGAAGTCACTGATCATTTTATATCACCGTAACATAAATTTTGACTTAAGGGATTCGTTTTGAGGGGTGAAATCGGAAGTGAAAAAAAAAAATTTTTTACTAGCTCATCGAGTGGGGTGTCAAATGAAAGCTTGTGAAAACACGAGTAAAAAATATGTATATAATATAATACTTGCACACACTTTTCTTCGTATTACTTTAAAAAATCGTGAAAAATCGCTGTCCCCTACCTTATCTCGAAAAGTACTGATCAAAAAATTTTGAAAAATTCCTGGAATATTCTCCACGGGGTATAGATTGAACGAAAATTATCATTACCTTTAATAATTTATCTGGTATAGAAAAAAACCAAAATTTCAAGGTCACCAGTTTTTAGTAAAGATTGGAAATAAACTTTGTTGAAAACTTATTTGGGGTGTGTTTTGTGAAGTCACTGATCATTTTATATTACCGTAACATAAATTTTGACTCAAGGGATTCGTTTTGAGGGGTGAAATCGGAAATGGAAAAAAAAATTTTTTACTAGGTCATCGAGTGTGGTGTCAAATGAAAGCTTGTGAAAACACGAGTAAAAATATATATATACTGTAATACTTGCGCACACTTTTCTTCGTATTACTTTTAAAAAATCGTGAAAAATCGCTGTCCCCTATCTTATCTCGAAAAGTACTGACCAAAAAATTTTGAAAAAATCCTGGAATATTCTCCACGGGGTATAGATTGAACGAAAATTATCATTACCTTTAATAATTTATCTGGTATAGAAAAAAAAAGAAAATTTCAAGGTCACCAGTTTTCAGTAAAGATTGGAAACAAACTTTGTTGAAAACTCATTTGGGGTGTGTTTTGAGAAGTCACTGATCATTTTATATCACCCTAACAAAATTTTTTATTTTAAAAACAATCAACGTACGAAACACTAATTGTGCAAGTTCAACTTGCACTTGACCGGTTATTTAAAATCTGGTAAGTCTTCTCCGATTTTTTGCAAAACTTTATGTAGTGTAGGTATTTCTTTCTTAAAAAAAAAATGGTGTATTTTTCTTCTTGTTGCGTTTTTAAAGTCTTCATCGACCTCTAAGGGCTCCTTTCCTTTGTAATTCTGATGTTCGTTGCAAGGACCGCGTTTTCTTTCTTTTAGAAATCTATAAATAGTTGCTGATCCAACTCCCGTCATGTTGGCACAGGTTTCCAGAATTTCACGGACTTGGCTTGTCGGCTATTGATGCACTAGGGCATCGTGGACGTTAAGTATCATTGTTTTTTCTCGCAGGGAAAATGCATATTTACAGACTCTGCAAAGTTTGACCGGGGCAAAACTGAAAGTTGAAGCCATCGCTGTTCTGATTTGAACTAAGCATATTATAAGTTTTTACTTTATTCTTATACTTACACAGAGTATTTTTATTGCATACTCGGGTACTTAGGCACCTACTGACCGATAAGTACTTTAATTATATTCCAATAATCTATTATCATTAAGTTTTATAACACTGTAGATTTCTAGTTCTTAAGATTTGTTAACTGTAGTCATTTAGGCCTTTATTATGCAAATAGGAACAACCTAGATGGTAGATGCCCAGATCCCACCAGCATCGCCCGGTGTGATACCATCGCATCGGCTTAGGCTGCGTGAAGTTGCTAAACGTTTCGTGGCTGTGCCGATGTCCCGGACTGTGGGACCAAATAGCATGATGAGGCACCTGGATACAAAAAATTCCGGAGGTAAAATAGCCCCCCGTTCGGATCTCCGGGTGGGGGCTGGTTCAGGGACGTCGACATGCAGAGAACAGAATTTCAAAATGGATTTTTGCAACATACGAGGTTTAAATTCGAACATAAATTCAGTTCACCAACACCTGCAATCAAATAAACCTCATGTACTCGCTCTCTGTGAAACTAAGGTCAGTTCATCGACCAGCACAGTAAACTATCTTTATCCTGGGTACGATTTCTATTCCCGATTTAGGCGTAACTTTGGAATCTGTCTTTATGTCAGAAGCGACCTCTCTTGCCAACGAGAAGAGGCTCTGGAGCCCCCCAACTTTGATGTTATGTGGTTGAAAATAACGACTCAACCAACCACAAGGTTCGTCTGTATCCTCTATCGACCACCAAGTGATACTAACTTTAGAACACTTTTCGCTTCTCTTGCAGACACCATCGATCATTTACAAATTAACTATCCAAATGCAGAAATTGCCATCCTGGGCGACTTTAATGTCCACAACATCAACTGGCTTAAATATTCAAATACTATCGATGAACAAGGTCGTGAAGCCGAATCATTTTCAATCAGTTGTGGCTTGACTCAGCTTATTGATGAACCAACACGGATCCCTGATCGAGACGTACAGTTCGCCAGTCTTCTTGATCTGTTTTTAACCACCAATCCGGAGATTTACACGGTCAGCGTAAATCCGCCGTTAGGTTCTTCGGACCATAGACTACTTTCGACATCGAGTATTCTACCAATCAGTGATAGAGAGGCGCCCAAACCGCGCAAGATTTGGCACTACAAATCTGCTAAATGGGAAGATCTCATGGAATATTTTCGAACTTTCCCTTGGTTCGACGTTTGTTTTCGATCCGACGACCCATCTGACTGCGCCAGGGAGGTTTCCGATGTTATTTGGGCCGGTATGGAGGCTTACATCCCTTTTTCGAAGAAATGCCCTTCCAACGGCAAGCCTTGGTTTGACCTAAAATGCAAAGAAGCTGTTGCTTCTAAACATCTTGCATACCGATAGTGGTGTGAAGATCCTAACACCATAAATCGTAACATCTTTGTTTGTACCAGGAACAGATGCAAAGAAATTATCGACGAAACCAAGGAGGTACACAATCAACGGATTAAAAACAAACTTCTCGCTTGTCCCGGCAATTCCAGGTCCTTTTGGTCAGTCCCTTAGCGAGTCAAAATTTCACCAAATCCACCATACCACCACTCACACGGCCAGATAATTCTATTGCAACGACACCTGTTGAGAAAGCGAACTTGTTGGCTAAACTCTTTGCTTCACATTCTACTGTCGATTTCCAAGGAAAAACACCATCTACTGTTCCCATGGTGCAGTCAAGGATGCCCGATATTGTCTTCAGACAGCGTATCATAAAGCGTATTTTGATGAAGCTAGACACCAAAAAGGCTTCTGGCGCTGACGGAATACCTGCCATAGTTCTCAAGAACTGTGCAAGGGAACTAACACCAGTTTTCTGTAGACTTTTCAACCTATCCTACAGGAAGGGAATATTTCCTTCCTGCTGGAAATGTGCCACAGTTCAGCCGATACCTAAAAAAGGCAAGAAGACCTTGCCAAATAACTACCGACCAATCGCACTACTCTCAATAATATCGAAAGTCATGTAAAAGGCTATCAATCAGCATCTTCTAAAATATCTTGAAGGATTCAACATTAATAGTGATCACCAATATGGCTTTCGTAAAAATAGATCAACAGGAGATCTTCTCACTTATGTAACACATGTTTGGAACAACGCAATTGAACACTTTGGAGAATCTCGAGCTGTTGCTCTTGACATATCCAAGGCATTTGACCGTGTTTGGCACGATGGGCTGTTGGCTAAGTTACGTTCTTATGGTATGTCTGAAAAGTTCTGTTTGTGGCTCTCATGTTTCCTCAGAGAGCGTTCTTTACGAGTGGCAGTCGACGGATTTCTTTCTAACACCTTCACTATCAACGCCCGTGTGCCCCAAGGTTCCATACTATCTCCTACTCTCTTCCTTATTTATATTAACGATCTGCTGGAAAAGACCGAGAATCCAATCTACAGCTTTGCAGATGACAGTACACTTATCTCTTCATTCACTTTGAATGCTCGGACATCGACTACTCAGACGAATATCCGCAGACAGCAGGAAGTCATTCAACTTAACAAAGACCTGGAAGAAATTCTATCTTGGGGTGACAGTAACCAAGTGGAATTTAACGCTACAAAAACCCAGGCGGCAGTTTTTTTTCCAAAAAAGTTAACGTTGCAGAACCCGACATAGTTATGTCGGGGCACTCCATCCCTCTAACATCGTCACTCAATCTGTTAGGCGTTAATTTGGGAGCAAATATGTCCTGGCATGAACATGTTGCAGGCATAGCAAGGAGAGCTTCTCAAAAGTTGGGAATATTGTTTCGAACCAGAAAGCTTTACAATCCACAACAACTATTAATTCTTTACAAAGCTCAAATTCGACCAACTATGGAATACTGCTCCCATGTTTGGAGCTCCGCTCCCAAACATACACTGCATTTGTTGGATTCTATCCAGAGAAGAGCTGTTCGTCTGACTGGACACCCGGAACTGACCGACGGCCTTGATTCGCTGGAACATCGAAGAACGGTTGGCGACTTGAGCCTATTCTACAAGTACTTTCATGGAAAGTGTTCGAAGGATGTGGCCCGCTTAATTCCTCCCAGAGCGGTGCATGTTAGGAGTACACGTCGCGCTAATACTTCACATTCGTATGAGGCTCAGCTTGTTACTCCTCGTACAACGCTTTTCAAGCAGTCTTTTATATGGAGAACATCATACCTTTGGAATAGTTTGCCCAGGACTGTGTTTCCCATCGAGTACAATCTACAGCGATTCAAGAACAACGTGAATCGCTTTATCCGCACACGTGTCGCTCCTGTAGCGCTTTAGGGATTTCCCTGTAGCACGTCTGCTAGACCCATAAAAAAAAAAAAAAGATTTTTAGTTTCATCATTTACTCATTAAAATAAACTTTGAAATGCGTTCATTTATATAGCTTATTGTAAAGTTTAGAAGGCATGTAATAAAATATTTTTTAGAACAAGGTCGCACTGTTGTGTAGAGATAGAAAATAAAGGTGATTGAAACTAAAAATGCAAATAATTGGTAGAGAAATTTCGGACGCTTATGGTTTATGACATTTTAATGTTTATAACATATGTTGTGTGCTATCAACTCCAAACAAACGGACTATAACAATCATTGCTAGGCAGTGCGATCGTTAGAGTTCTACCCCACGTATCAAATACTAAAATTAAACAAAGTCAATATATCAGCAGTTATTTACTGTTCTCTCAGCTCTTTCAGTCAGCTCGACTGATGAGTCGTGATAGACGAAACGCGTCTTGAGATGGATTAACAGATAAAAGAACAGTAAATAACTGCTAAAATATAGACTGTATTATATTTTAGCAGTTGATATCGTTCCTTACAGTTTAAGCTAGTAAAAAAACAGAGCGATTCTTCTATTATCGTTATTGCCTGGGTCATAAAGCGCAATAATACGCAAAACATATGTATAAAGAAAGCTTTAAGAACATAATTCAATAATAAGAAGTTTTCAATTTATTTAATAAATCTAGGCACATATTTATTTATTTATTTAGATCCATTCAATAATTGACTTCCGCATTTACATTCAGTTAAAGTCACCTGTTTTATATGCAACCGTGAAAAATAAACTTTTATAGTTACACAAATTAATGTCAAGGGAAGTTGTGGTTAAATGATTTTGTGACAGTGATGCTTAAAAAAGATTTTGTTCACCGCAGAGTGTGTATAATAGACTTTTAACCTCTGGGTGAAAGAGTAACAAAAGCAATGTTTGTATTGTCTTGTTTAGCTCCGGCACCCATTGTGTTTAAACATATTTTAATAGTATGATTATTATATCATGAATTAATAAACTGATCCCATTAAGATGAAAGTAAATTTAATTCTTAAATAAAGAACACATTTGATTAATATAAAGTTTCAAAATGAAACTAGTGTATATAAAATTATATTTTTTTGAACTTCAGTTCGGAAATGTTTTTAATAGATAATTCAAGAATATTTGGAAAATTACTTTATTTTAGAGACAATTGGATCTTGATATACAAAATATTGTCAGCACATTTTTTTATTAATATGAGTTATGATGCTCATTTTTGGTATTCCGTACGGAACACTTATGGGATTACTTCGGTGTTTGTACGTAAGTCCGTCTATCACACCTGATTTTCTCCGAAACGTGACGTAGAAAGTTGAGATCTGGCACAAATATAGGAACTGATAGTCCAATCAGACCGTGTAGTTTTGAAAGAAATGTTTGCTTATGGGGTTAGTTTTGGGAGGTGAAATCGGACGTTAAATAAAAATTTACCAAGTTTTCGTGTGGGGTGTCAAATGAAAGCTTGTGAAAACACGAATTCAAAAATATATATGATGTAATACTTGGGTATACTTTTCTTGGGATTATTTTTTAAAAATGGCCAAAAATCGTTGTCCTCCCACCCTATTTTGAAAAGTACTGATCAAAAAATTTTGAAAAAATTCTGAAATAGTATTCATAAAGTGTACATTGAGCGAAAATTATTATGAGTGCATTACGTTTAATAATTTATCTGGTATAAAAACAAAATGCTATGAAAACTATGTCCTTTGACAAATGGTAGAGGTTCTATGTCCTTTGACAAATGGTAGAGGTTTTGTTAATATACATTCCAGCACGCTCGAGCGTCGCTCCTGTACTGAGACAAAATAATTTTATTTTATTCGTTTATAAACAATTTTTTTTATTATAATTAAACAAATATTTAGGTAGTAAATAGTGTTACCACTAGAATCTAGACTGAGTTAGATTTATTTATTGGTTATTAAGTAGCTAAGATCCTATAACTTATTGACTAAGGAAAAACGTGAAACTACATATTGAATTTTAAGATATATACCTCTCAGGAATTTTTTGTCTTATTCTGGTTGGTCTGATTAGCCTGTCGAATCATTATGTGACTAGACATGTTTGTAGTCTCGGCTCTTGCTTCTTTTTTTGAAAACTCATTTCGGATATGTCTTGTGAAGTCACTGATCATTTTATACCTCCTTAACAAAAAATTTTATTTTAAAGGCAATCACAGCAGGGAACACTAGTTGAGTAAGTCCAACTTGCACTTGACCGGTTTTTTGTAGATGCAGAAATACAAAAACTTTACATACCATATTGGTCATTCTCTAGTGTGAAAAATGAATTCCCCGTGATCATCGATTTTTTTAGAAGAAGGTAAATGTAAACATCACCTTCGAAACTCATGAAGAAATAAATGTAGCCTTGTCAAATTTCATTAGCATTACCAAACAAGCTGCTCAAAAATCCACACTAAATTCTAAAAATTATACAAGAAATATCAACATTCCCGCCGAAATAAAAAACTTATAGCTGATAAAAGAAAAGCCAGTAAGAAAGTGCAACAATGCCAACCTCCAACAGTCAAAACTGCTTATAGCACAGCCACAAATAAGCTAAGAGTTGAAATCAAAAAATCTAGAGAGCAGTCTTTTCATAATTACCTCAGAAACCTAAGCCATTACGACAACTCTATTTGAAAACCAGTAAATTCCACAAAAAAACCTACGGTGCTTGTATCACCCTTAAAAACCCAGACAAGAGGACATCAAAAACAATAGGCTCGTAGTGATAAAGAAAAAGCCGAACTTTTTGCAGTACACCTATCAAACGTCTTTACTCCAAATGATAACCAACCAGATCAAGAAATAGAGGAAAATATCACTGCATTACCGCAAAATATAGCACATATAAAAATATTCTTTCCAAAGGAAATCAAAAAAGAAATTGACTTGCTAAATAATAAAAAAGCTCCTAGTATTGATAAAGTTACTCCTAAAATGCTGAAAGAGCTGCCAAAAAAAGAGATTGGTATTGCTAACATGCATCTTTAATGCAATGTTAAGGCTAAACTTCTGGCCAAAACAGTTAAAGACAGCAGAAATTATATTGATATTGAAACCAGGAAAAGACCCGAAGGAGGTATATTCGTATCGTCCAATAAGCTTACTGTCCATCATAAAGAAACTATTCGAAAAGCTCTTACTTAGGAGACTAAATAGTGATATACACCCTGACGAATGGATCCCCTCTCACCAATTCGTATTTCGGAATAGTCACACTACAGTTCAACAAACACACAGAATCATCCAAGTAATAAATCAAGCACTCGAAGATAAGCATTACAGTACGTCAATATTCTTAGATGTTACCCAAGCCTTTGACGGGGTTTGGCACAACGGTCTTCTATTCAAGATTAAAGAAGTGTTCCCTATGAAATACTTTAGACTACTAAAATCATATCTGGCAGATAGAGAATTCCGAACTAGAGTTGGCGAAGAGGTATCCAACAACTACAGCATAAAATCCGGAGTCCCGCAAGTTAGTGTATTAGGCCCGATATTGTATGTGCTTTACACGACAGATGTACCAATAAATACGAATACAGAAACAGGGACATTTACTGACGATACGGTTATTCTTCCCAGTCACAAAGATCCAGTTATAGCCTCACAAAGATTACAGAGTCGTATGGGCCAACTAGAAACTTGGTTAAAGAAGTGGCGCATAAACTTCAATGAAATTAAATCTAAGCAAGTTACTTTTACGCTAAATAAAGGGCATTGCCCACCAGTATACATAAACAATGCAGAGATACCACAGTGTGTATCAGTAAAGTATCTAGGGTTACATCTAGATTCCAGGCTCACATGGAAGCAACATATTGTCATAAAAAGAAAGACTTGAAAGTAAAAGATATGTACTGGATCATTGGACGAAAATCCGACATGTCACTAGATAGTAAAATACTTTTGTACAAGACAATTATTAAACCCATATGGACTTATGGCATAGAATTATGGAGTTGAGCCAGCAAGTCAAATAAATTATGCAGCTAAGCCAATCAAAAATATTGAGGATGCTAACAAATGCACCATGGTACGTAATAAATCAGGCCCTACATGAGGACTTAAATGTACCCTTCATCAGAGAAGTGATTCAGGAGAAAAGCATTAAGCATCATGACAAATTAGAACACCACCCCAACCTTGTCGTGATACCCTTACTAAAACAAAGACAAAGAAGAAGGCTGAAAAAATCCGGGCAAGCAGACCTAATAAATGGATGAAGAGGACCCCTCACTAGGGAGAACCTCATGTCTTTACAAGCACAGATTAGCTGTGTCTTATCCAGCAAATTAGTTCATAGAATATATAATTCTGATTGCTAATATATTTAAATTAATAAAAAAAAAATCATCGATTTTTAAATTGAGTTGTAAGTTGGAGTTTTTAGAACTGCATATAGACGAGCAATATGTGTTATGAAAGATGAACGTGGTACCAATTTCAAAAAAGCCTCGAGCATTCAGTTGCGATGACCATCGTCTTATAGGTCTGATGAGTCACGTTTTGAAGATATTTTTAAGAATCATAAAGTCTAGAATATACAATAAGTTTGAATCTGAAACTTCAGATATGCAGTTTAGTTTTCGTAACGGAAAGGGAACTCTTGAAGCTATCTTTGCTTTTAACATTTTCGACATCGATCGCCATGGCATACAATTAATATCTAACCTATATTGGGGATAAGTTGCACTTTCAGAGGAAGCTAGCATCCAGAAAGGTATCAGACAAGGATGCACACGTTCTCCAATGCTTTTCAATATCTATTCGAATTTTATATTTCGAGAGGGACTGGAGGATGATAGAGCGGGGTAGTCGTAAACGGTCGACCCATGAACAACAATAGATATCCTGACGATACCGTCCTGATCGTAAGCCGCACGCACTCTGGAAGACCTACAAAAAGTGGTCGATAGGGTGACAAGAGTGAGTAAGAAATATGGGCTTAAGATAAATATAAATAAGACGAAAATACTAGTAGTGTCCAAAAGAAACAACAACACTTGGCAACTAATTATAGACAATAAAACTGTTGAAGAAGTCTCTAAGTTTAAGTATCTTGGTACTGTAATTAACGACAATGTCACACTCACATTTTAGCGAGAATCGAACAAGAAAGAACTGCCTTTGTCAAAATGAGGAAACTACTACAGCACCAGATCTATCGTTGGGCCTGAGAATAATCCGTTGTTACCTATTCCCAGAACTGTTGTATGGCTCAGAAGGGTGAACCCTAAATAACGAGACTACCAAAAGGCTAGAAGGCTTTGAAATATCTACAGACGCATGCTGAGAATCTCTTGGATGGATCGAGTTACAAACCAACAAGTACTAGATCAAATGAACAAATAACCGGAAATCTTACTTACTATCAAAAAGAGAAAACTTTGAATTTCTGGGGCAGTTCCTAAGTATGAAATATTACAATTAATTCATGGCTGCTGAATTTACGCGACTGGTGTGGAGTAGCATCAGCTGAGTTATTCCATACAGCTATATCCAAAGTCAAGATAGCCCTACTGCTCAGGAACCTTCAGAGGATATGATGAAAACAAGAAAAAGAAGAAGTTCGAGTTCCATATTAGGTAGGCCTCTTTTTGGGGAAAATATCTTTATTCCCCTGGTGACCGATAGTTAAATTGGATGTAAGTTGTTGGAGTTCTACTATAGATAGGGCTATATCCAAAGTTAAGATAGCCATATTGCTCAGGAACCTTCAGAGAATACGCTGAAAGCAAGAAAAAGAAGAAGTTCGAGTTCCATATCAGGTAGGCCTCTTTTTGGGGAAAATTTCTCTATTCTCTTGGTGACCGATATTTAAATTGGATGTAAGTTGTTGGAATTCTACTACAGATAGGGATTCTTTTTTTTGAAAAATTTTCCCCGTTCTGTCAGCGATTCTTAGTTTAGTGTGTTAAGAGGATTATAAGCGTTTAGAATTCCAGTGTAAGAGAGTCTTTTGTGTTTATTAAGAGGTTTTAATCTCCGATTGTCGTTTGAGGCTCAACCCTCTATAAATAGCTCCACATTTAAAGTTCTCCTTTTTTCCTTAAAGAAACTCCCTTTGTGTCAATATGCCCCTTAAACCTGGCTACGCCACTTATAGCTACTAAACTATTACTTAATAACTTATATACATAGTCTATAACAATCATTAAAAAAATGCCTTCTCCAACACACTAGTAAATACTAATCGTACATGAATAAACTAAGACAATACAGGTATAGTAAATCCCAAGATATAAGATCCTATCTTTTTACTTTTTCAATGAGGCAATAAACGACCCTATTATGGTTTTGTGCACAGTTGCTAGGTATTACGATAAACGTATTTTTATTTTACCTGCTTTGTATACCGTCCTCACTTGCACCTGCAATCATATTGGATCTATTTTTACCTATATATTTACTACCTGGCAACCCGGTTCGGAGCCCTTTAAGTATTTGATAATATAGGCCTAATGACCTCAGGTCCCCATTAAGATTTGAAAGATACTTTTTATTATTTTTATTTTTAGTTTTACTTACAACTTACAACGTAACGGTTCTATTTTAATTATGTGGCGTCCGTGGGAAAATTGCAATAGTGGCTATCACAAGAGAAAACATTTATAACTTGACGCTAAACAAATAGTGAAAAATGTTTACGACAGTTTGGTAAAAAGAAATTTGAATAAACAAAATGCTTTGCAAGAAACCAATTTTTACGATTAAGGGTATTGTAGGAAAACCATCACTCAGGAACAGGAAAAAATGGAAAGATTTTTAAATACATCATGTAGACGATTGTGAAAAAGACGTCATCAGGAGAAAAATATATTCTATGGATGAAGAGCAGTTGGTGCCGATACTAGACAAAATAAAATTAAGACTGGTGCAAGACGGGACCAATATACATTGTGGCGGATCAACCCTTCACAGAATTCTCTTAAGAATGGGATTCACGTTCCGAAAAATCAACAAAAGGTAAGTAGTGATGGAGTCACAAAGATTACGAATCTTGCGACATACTTATTTACGAGAAATTAAAAAGTATCGATCAGAGAATTGGCCAATAATTTACCTTGACGAAACATGGTTCGATACCCATGACACTGTGCAAAAAGGGTGGGTTGACAGCAGTACAAAATATCAGACTAACGCACCTTCAAATAAAGGTAAACGAATAACCATTTTGCATGCTGGATCTGAAAAGGGCTGGGTTTCAAATTGTCTACTATTATCTGCAAAAAACATGAAAAATTCTAGTTTGGACTATCACGAAGACACGACCGCAGAACTTGGTTTCATTGGTTTCAAAATTCCGTTTCGCCAAATGTTCCCGAACAGAGTGTTATAATTATGGAAATGCAAGTTACCATAGTCAAGGTTCCTAATGCAGCAAACACCAAATCGAAAATACAGGAATATATGTTAGAAAATGACGGCTTCCTCCGTATTATTGTGTGTTTAATCCAATTGAACATATTTGGCATCAAGTTAAATCAAAAATAAGGGAACAAAATGTTTATCCTACTTTAAGCGTGTCAGTGGTTGAATTAGTAAAAAAAGCTATAAATGATATACCTTGTGAAAGCTAGAAGAATTCCATTCAGCACGTTGTTAAAGTTGAAGATTCCTATATTTATGAAAATAATATAAAACCACCGATAAGTACCTCAGCTGATGACAGTGATAGTGAAACCGAATTAGGTTTAAGTTAAAATATATTTTTATTTATACAATATGTCCCATCTTGTACACCCCATTCATTCAAACCGTATTTTTGTACTTCTTATCCATTTGTTTTTACATGCATCTATAAATAAACATCTCTAAAAACACTTATAATTTTATTTATTTGCATTAATGAATAAAATTCTTAAGTCCATCTCTGCAACCTATCATAAACAAAAGGTCAGAATTTTTATATTGCCCACTTAAAACGGCAAAAAACAGGATCTTATATTTTGGGACAGGCTATACTGCTACTTTTACTTAGGCTGTCTCAAAATAATGGATTATTATTTTTATTGAATGCATTTTTAAAATATTTTGCAAAGAGAAAATTAATTTAATTGATACTAAGAATTATACGGATTATTGCAATTCTTAAAAATTTGCACATCATCATTATATTAAATTTAGTCAAATTAGCTAGATTTCTAAAAATATTATTATTTCAGTTAAAAGTTGTTCTAGTACCAATTCAAACCTAAGGTTCGGTGCAGATTTTCAATTTTTGTTTTTTTTTATGAGTCTAGCACACGTGCTGCAGGGAGGTCCCTAAAGCGCTACAGGAGCAGCACGTGTGCGGAAAAAGCGATTCACGTTGTTCTTGAATCGCTGTAAATTGTACTCGGTGGGAAACACAGTCCTGGACAAATTATTCCATGATGATGTTCTCCATATAAAAGACTGCTTGAAAAATGTTGTACGAGGAGTAACAAGCTGAACCTCATACGGATGTGAAGTATCAGCGCGACGTGTATTTCTAACATGCACCGCTCTGGGAGGAATTAAACATCCTCCGAACACTTTCCATGGAAATACTTGTAGAATAGGCTCAAGTCGCCAACTGTTCTTCGATGTTCCAGCGAATCAAGGCCGCCGGTCAGTTCCGGGTCTCCAATTAGATGAACAGCTCTTCTCTGAATAGAATCCAACAAATGCAGTGTATGTTTGGGAGCGGAGCCCCAAACATGGGAGCAGTATTCCATAGTTGGTTGAATTTGAGCTTTGTAAAGAATTAACAGTTATTGTGGAATGTAAAGCTTTCTGGTTCGAAATAATATTCCCAACTTTTGAGAAGCTCTCCTTGCTATGCCTGCAACATGCTCATGCCAAGACATATTTGCTCCCAAATTAACGCCCAACAAATTGAGTGACGATGTTAGAGAAACGAAGTGCCCCGCCATAACTATGTCGGGTTCAGCAACGTTAACTTTTTTATAAAAAACTTCCGCCTGGGTTTTTGTAGCGTTAAATTCCACTTGGTTTCTGTCACCTCAAGATAGAATTTCTTCCAGGTCTTTGTTAAGTTGAATAACTTTCCGCTGTCTGCGGACACTCGCCTGAGCAGCCGATGTCCGTGCGTTCAAAGTGAATAACGAGATAAGCGTACTATCATCTGCAAAGCTGTAGATTGGATTTCTGCAAAGCTGTAGATTGGATACTATTGTTCTACCAAAATTTAAGAGCGACTGTTTTGAAATCTAAATTTTAAATTGAATTGATCTGAAGAACTCAATTTTTTTTATGGGGATAGAACACTTGCTGCAGAGAAGTCTCTAAAGCGCTACAGAGGCGGTGCGTGTGCGGAAAAAGCGATTGACGTTGGTTTTCAATCTCTGTAAATTGTCCTTGGTGGGAAACACAGGGCTGGGAAAATCATTCCAAAGGGGTGATGAACTATTTATGAATTTAGAGTCAAAATAATAACTAAAAAAAACAATTTTTATAGCGATAATAGCGAATATTTATCATAGATTAAATTGACGAAATGATGACTGGCCTTTAATTATTATAGAAAACATATATAATTATCAAAATTTCAAACAATTTGATGCGGCGACCAAAAATCCATAAATTGTATATATTGTGGTGCCTTATTTAAAGTCTAAATGTAGGAAGCACATTTTTTTGGCTTAAATTATGTAGGGAGTACCATTTTTTCTTTTGTATTTTAATACGAATTATTTATACAATATTTGACGATCTACCATTCGGAGGTAAATAGCAGCTACAAAAACAAATCCTGTGCGTTCTTGTATTAATTACATAGCCATACAAAAAAATTTCATTACCACGAACCAAAATACATGGATATAGCGTATTTTACGACGCTGAATTCGAATCTGTAATTAAAAAAAAGATTTATGGTGTCATTTTTTTGGCCAGAAACATCCCTCGAAACGGAGTAAAACTATAGTAATAATGTAATGACTTAATGCATTGTGAAAAATCATAGATATTTTATAGTCTTGAGAAGAGAATATGCATTCAAATCACAGCATGCTATTTTTATTAATTAAACCAAAATCTATCATTATAGGGTGTGAAAAGTACCTGTAAAACTCAAATAACGTACGTTTAAATATCATGTACAAAGGACAAATTTCTGTAACTCTTAAGGCAAAATATCTGAATCTGGTGTGATAACCAGACATTACTCTTAAAGGGTTGAGACTCACTCCTATAGAGTGTAAAAACCATCCCCAACTACGGAGGCATCTCGTTAGTTTCAATAACGACGAAAAAAGTTCAGGCTTTTGTACTTTTAGGCAGGGGGAACAAATATGGAGTAAAGTCGCTTGAACCACCGATACACGACTAGTCACTACCCTTAGAGGGTGGTGGAAACTACCTCTACGCTGTAATGATGCATATGGATGTTATTGAAATTCGGAAAGGATCAAGTACTTTTATCTCATTGTGCCAAATATTCAAGACTACTAGATCATCTTCCTAATAAGGTTGAAAATCATCCCTAAGAGGGGGGAACTGCCCTCTGAGATTGATGGTTCTTAGAAGTACTAGCATCTCAGAAAAAAAAATACATGCTGTATTTGTCCATCCTGCCTGAGACTACGAAAAACCTGTATTCTTTTTCTTAGATGCTAGAACTTCTAAGATCCATCAGTCCCAGGCGGTAGTTCCCCTTCATCCTAGGGATAATTTTCGACCTTATTAGGAAGATGATCTAGTTGACTTGAATGTTTGGGACAATGAGACAAAAGTACTTGATCCTCTCCGAATTTCAATAACATCCATGTGCATCATTAGAGCGTAGGGGTAGTTTCTACCACCCTCTGAGCTAAGAGCTACAAGAATTTGTCCTTTGTAGATGTTATTTAAACTCACGTGCGTTATTTGAGTTTTAGAGGTACTTTTCACCCCCTATAAGGGTGGATTTTGGTTTAATTAATAGAAATAGCTTGCTGTGCATATTTTCTTCTCTAGATTATAAAATATCTACCATTTTTCACACTTCTTTAAGAATCATTACATTATTACTATAGTGTTTGCCCATTTCAAGGGATGTTTTTGGCCACAAAAAGATGACAAGATAAATCTTTTTTTTCCACTACGAATTCGAATTCAGCGTCGAAAAATACACTAGTTCGTGATAATGAACTTTTTTTTTGTGAGGCTGTTATTGTTGTGAGATATACAGTCGACCCAAAAAGTCTCCATACACCACCTGCTTTCTATACTATTTTTCTGTTATGTTTAACTAATTAATTGGAACTAGAGAGATTTAACCAATGAGGATTAGTATTAAAAACAACTACGGAACATTTTATTTAGAAGTTACGTCATTGTTATAAAAATGTAAACAAAATTAATGTCAAAAAAGTCTCTGTACACTTAATAATTATCAATAATAGTTTGACGGAGTTTAACGGAAAATAACAACTTCGTTTAAATTAATATTCAGTGGGACTGCCGTTGGCCTTGATAACACAGCCCCACACAAAAAAAAAGTGGGGTATACTTTTGATGCGATATATCAGATCCGTAGTATTTTTGCCCGCTGATCACGAATCTGACGTCAGAATATCGCCATCCCATCTCAATTTTTTTCTAACCTCAAAAAATAGGTAAAAATTAGTAAAAATTAAGAAAAATATACTCCTAAAAAATTGATTCAAGCTTTTTCATGAATCCAAAGATGTATTAATATGTAGTCGGACACGCTAAGCTAATATTCATCGGTTGGATTGAGCCATACAGTTCTGTTTTCTTTCTAACCTCAATAAATCAGACAGATATAGTGCTTCTCGAATGCAAAAACGAATTCAAATTAAAATTCAACCGATCCTTACCAAATTTGGTACACGGGGATTTTTTGGGCCGCTGATTACGAATCTGAGGTTGGATTTGAAAAATTCAAGATGGCAGATGTTTTCGCGCCATTTTGAACGCCGAGAAAATTCATCGGTCGATTTTTATTCTTCTACCTGCATCCAGGGCACCTCCACGTGGTGACGGTGGGCAACGGTGTTACTCCACTAGCCGGCAGAGTCCCTGGATAACGGCTTAGATGCCGTCATGGCAGGTAGAAGAAAGAGAATTACGATGCAGGGACTCGGAAACCCAGTATCGGCGGTTGGTCAGGGTGGGAAAGCGGGCCCGCAGCCGTCGTCATCCAGCGACAGTAGCTCTTCATGTGTGGGTGACTTGGCTCATGTAGAGTATAATGCTACAAGAAAACGGTCTCACGGTACAAGGACTTTTCATAAGTGCGATAAAAACAGTGATTCATTTTGTTATATTTGCTGTCAACACGTATTGAGTAAAATGGGGTCACCGATAACGGATAAGATTAAAACCTTATATAAGGATTGTTTTAACATTGAAATACAGCACCAGGATACAGATTGGGTTCCCCACATCATTTGCAGTTCTTGCAAAATAATGTTGTACATCAATAAGAAGGCGATTAAATATATCAGACCAGCAATATGGAATAGACCATACAGTGAAAATAATTGCTACTTTTGTATTCATTTTGTTATATTTGCTGTCAACACGTATTGAGTAAAATGGGGTCACCGATAACGGATAAGATTAAAACCTTATATAAGGATTGTTTTAACATTGAAATACAGCACCAGGATACAGATTGGGTTCCCCACATCATTTGCAGTTCTTGCAAAATAATGTTGTACATCAATAAGAAGGCGATTAAATATATCAGACCAGCAATATGGAATAGACCATACAGTGAAAATAATTGCTACTTTTGTATGAATGTTGTATCTAGGCATAACCGAAAAAATAAAAGCACTATTACTTATAACGATGTTTCGACAGTAACAAGACCAACTAAACTAATTCCGCCTCCTGAACCACTTGATGCTGATGTTATGGAAACAAATGATTTCACCTTATCAGTTCATGCCGAAAACATTGAGACTGTCGAAAAAGATTCAAACACTGTTACTAATGAATGTTCTAGTGACAACCTATCATATACTAGTAACACAGATAAAGAATTTCTACCATACAACCGTAAACCAGAACCAATACTCGTATCACAGTCAGAACTTAGTGATCTAGTCAGAGATTTAGGCTTATCCAAAGATGGTTCAGAGCATCTTGCTTCCTTTTTAAAGAAAAGACATTTACTTAAGCCAGAAGCTACGATTTCTTATTATAGAAACAGAGATGAAGAATTTCGAAAATATTTCACAATGGACGAGGAATTGTCACTTTCATATTGTACCGATGTAAAAGGTCTAATGGATGAATTTCACAATAACTCATACGATCCTGAAGAATGGAGACTGTTCATTGATTCTTCTAAACGGAGCATTAAGGCAGTTTTGCTGCATAATACCAACGTTTACGCTCCCATTCCGATTGCTCATTCCACAGTTATGGAAGAGCAATATGAAAAAATGAAGCAGCTTTTGATAAAAATTAAATATGCTGATCATAACTGGAAAATTTGTGAAGATCTGAAAATTGTAACAATATTGCTTGGCCAACAGTCAGGGTTTACACTTTATCCCTGTTATAAATGTCTGTGGAATAGCAGAGACAGGGAACGTCATTATAAGAAAAAAATTTGGCCAACAAGAGAATCGTTCACTCCTGGTGAAAATAATGTATTGTTTCCACCATTGGTAGATCCAGGAAAAGTTCTTATTCCCCCGCTTCACATTAAGCTTGGACTTATGAAGCAATTCACGAGAGCATTAGATACAAACGGCCCATGTTTCAAATATTTGCATAAAAAATTTCCGAAATTTTCTGAACCTAAAATTAAGGCAGGCGTATTTGACGGGCCACAAATAAGAAAATTGTTTCAAGATTCATTATTTGTTACTAAAATGAATAAAGTTGAAAAAGCAGCTTGGCTTAGTTTTAAAGAAGTCGCAACAAACTTTTTGGGAAATAATAAAAGTCCTAAGTACAAAGAAATAGTCGAGAAAATGTTAAAAAATTTTCAAACATTAGGTTGCATAATGAATCTAAAATTACATTTCCTGGACTCCCACATCGATGATTTCCCAGATAATCTTGGTGACTACAGTGAGGAGCAAGGGGAACGTTTTCACCAAGATCTGAAAATCATAGAAAATCGGTATCAAGGACGATGGGATGACCATATGCTAGCGGACTATTGCTGGTCGCTAAAAAGAGAAACAAGTCCTCAAAAGCGTTTGGGCAGAAAGCCTTTGTATAGGTCATTCGCGGAAAAAAGAACAAGATACAGCCAAAAAAAGGAAAGTTAGGCGCGGGTCTAATCTTCGCAATTCTAGGGCTTAAGGGTCTACTATTTGAGAGTATATGGTTTAAAAGTCCTGGTTTTGAGTTTATTGGGTCTCATTTTTAAAGTTACAGGGTTATTGAGGTCTATTTTTTGAGGTTACAGGGTGTGGGAGTCTGAGGTTTCAGGGTTTAGGGTTTAAGAGTATCAGGTTTGAGGATTCCCCAACTGTATACCAAATTTGGTAGGAATCGGTTGGTTTTCAAAAATTTTGTCCGCCATCTTGGATTTTGAATTTTGCAAATCCGACCTCAGATTCATGATCAGCAACCCAAAAAATCCCCGTGTACCAAATTTGGTAAGGATCGGTTGAATTTTAATTTGAATTCGTTTTTGCATTCTGTCTGATTTATTGAGGTTAGAAAGAAAACAGAACTGTATGGCTCAATCCAACCGATGAATATTAGCTTAGCGTGTCCGAATACATATTAATGCATCTTTGGATTCATGAAAAAGCTTGAATCAATTTTTTAGGAGTATATTTTTCTTAATTTTTACTAATTTTTACTTATTTTTTGAGGTTAGAAAAAAATTGAGATGGGATGGCGATATTCTGACGTCAGACTTGTGATCAGCGGGCAAAAATACTACGGATCTGAAATATCGTATCAAAAGTATACCCCACTTTTTTTTTGTGATGCTGTGTAATCTCCTGTAACCTTTTTGTCATGCATGCAATCAGCTTTCTAGTAACTTCTGCTGACATGTTCTCCTATTCGTTCAATATTCTGTTTTTTAATTCTTCTCTATTTGAAACATTATGTTTGCAAACGCGTCGTTTAAGCTCTTCCCATAAATGCTCGATGGGGTTAACATCGGGCGAATGCGGAGGTGTATGAAGCTGCTGTCGCATATTATGGATTATCCATTCTCGTACCAAGTTTGCAGTATGTTTCGGATCATTGTCCTGTTGGAAAATGTATCTTTTTTCGAGTGATAATTTTTGGACACTATCTCTTAAATTGTCTCTCAAAATGTTCAGATAAACATGCTGATCCATGCTCTGTGTAAACAATTTCTCACTGTTTGTGAACAAACATTTTTCGAAAATAGTTCCCGTACTTCTTATTTTAATTTTGGAGCACTTTTCTTGGGATCTATAATTATTTGTCTGACAATACTGGCTTTTTCACGTGGAGATAGTTTCTTGGAACGACCGGAGCGTGATCGAATTTTATAGGAACCCGTTGATTTATACTGGTTTATAATGTACTGAACAGTAGCATGCGAGTTTTTAACAATTTTTCCTATATTTCTGTATATCTTTCCACAAATCAATTATGATCTTTCGAACTTGAAATATGGAATTTTACAATTTCTCTCGCTCATTTTTATTACCATTTTGAAAACCTACTGCAAAATTACTAGCAACAAGTGACAGGTCATAAAGTATGGCCGAAAATTATTCATTTGTTTTCAGTCTAACCAACAATAGATAGTTTGATAAAATGCGGCTGATTATAACGTGTCTTTTTCAATGCAGTTCTTGAGTGTATGGAGACTTTTTTGACACTAATTTTGTTTACATTTTTAAAACAATGACGTAGCTTCTAAATAAAATGTTCCGTAGTTGTTTTTAATATTAATCCTTTTTGGTTAAGTTTCAAATATTAATTTTCTTTCTCATAGTTCCAATTAATTAGTTAAACATAACAGCAAAAAAGTATAGAAAGCAGGTGGTGTATGGAGATATTTCGACTGACTGTATCTTTATTTACCGTTTTGGTGTTACATTGGCGACCTCTTAAAATAATGTAATTCTATAATACGATATGCACAAAACAAATCTGACGTCTGTTATATTCGCTTACTTAGGAAATTAATATGTTTTAAGTAAAAAAAATTTTATAGTCACAATATTATTTTATTAAATCTAGTTGAATTTAAAATATATTTATTATGTCAAAGCACGCTACGCTACATCTAGGTCCAAGTTTTACTGTTAATATTGACGCTAAATAAAAAAAAACCTAATATTAACGTTACTGACACGTCAAATTGTGATTTTAATCCTCAGCAATAATCTTAGCATTAAATCCAAGTTCCAAGAGGAAGCGATTAAAGAAGAAATGGCATAGAGCTCAAGATTTAGCAACAAAAGGCACCGGCCAATATCCAGCACCGAATCTAATCTGGGATCTGTGAGCGCCCTGCTGTTTTTAATTTCACTTGATACAAAAATGCACACGAAGAAATAATTACGTGTAGCTGCGTTAATGTACATACAATGACGGTCATAGCTCAAACATATTTTAACTTAATAATTTCGTTGCAAGTGTGGTTTTAATAAATTTTATTGTTAATATATACTTTGGTAAAATTAGGTAAATATTAGTACTATTCTCGTATCATAACATACACATACAAATACACCTGTGAGAAAATGGAGACCATGTTATTGCATTATTTCGTCTAAACGTCCCGTTAAAGCAGTGGTTCCCAACCTTTTTTAATTGCGATCCTTTTTAGATATTTTTAAAATTGCTTGCGATCCTCCTTTCCCATCCGCCATATTGGATCAATAAAAAAAATAAAGGGCTTGAAAAAATATATTTTAGGATTTAATAGTGATATTTTTTATAAAGTATTAATTATTAAGTATTAATGATTAATGTGATGATTGAGTTTACATCTACTTAACAAGTGGTATACTTCTTGGTTGAGTTTTTGTCAAGGCCAATCTCATGTCATCTTGAACATCCACCTTATTCCTGGCTTTCGCAGAAGTAAGTAGAAGCAAATGGCCCTAACATTCGAAGAGAAAGCATGGAAACTTTAGGATATGAATGGTGCATAGTACACCAAAATTGAGGTAACGATTTTTCTTGAAATAAATTATGAGCTGAGGAGTCATTTCGAAACTCCAAAAATTCATTCTGCACTTCACCGAGAATGTCGGTGATATCAAAAGATACATGAAATGGCTTTTGTAGTAATGAAGCTTCTTGTTCGAAGAACTCTGGGAACTTGTGTTTCAGTTTCAAGGGCTTGAAGGTGGTTACTAATTTCCTCTCTTAGATTATTTACAATTCCCGCCTCCGATTCTTCTGTTTTTTGCTTACCAAAACGGTAAATAATAGAAGAGTCTGTTTCTGGGTATGCCTATCGAAGACGAAATGTGACGGGCTATCCTATTGTACCGTTTTTTCGGATCAAACAGGACACTAACTAACAACGAACTATTCACATACAAACGATAAAAAGAACACCGTAACGATTTAACACTAGGTAACAAGTGTACTGAGTGCGTCAATTTATCTGTATACTATATTTATATTTGGAAGTCTAAACTCGCGGCTGAATAATTAAAGATTGTCCCCTACGGCTCTGCTCGTTGCTTATATATCAGTTGGGAGTACTTTTTCGATTATTCTCAGGTCGGCGGAACTTAAGCTGTCCTCGAAACTTCTCTCTTTTACACGTTTTTTCGAGAGGTAACGAAGTGCCGTGATCGCTGCGGACTGCCCGGCTATCTTGTTGTTTGGATTTCGCCAGGCATAAGGAAAGGTGCGTGCTCCAGCCGTCCACTGATTACGTTGTATATCTCGTGTGTTGCCAAGCATAAGACTTATGTTTAAATTTTAAAATTTAATTGTGGTTTTTAAAATTGATAACCGACGACCCCCTAAAAAAGCCAAGGCGACCCCTCCGTGGGTCGCGACTCACTGGTTGGGAACCAATGAGTTAAAGAAATGATCTCCAGTGTTTAAGGGTCGATTAAGAACCTGATCAAGCCAATGTCATTCAGTTGAAAATAGACAAAAATTATAAAATATGTCCAACTAATAAGATCACAAAAGTGCTTTAAAAATCTTAAGGACAACGAATAATAACTACTAGTTATTTCAGCTGACAAAGGAAATGCAACAGTAGTAATTGTCAAGGATAAATATGTGTAGAAGATCGATGAACTACTAAGTGACAACACCTCCAGGATTATTCACACACTGATAAAATCGATTGAAAAGTTACAGCCTTTATTAATGCCGAAACCGAAATAACTATTTGGAATGCTATGATAGGATTTAAACTCACTAGTGATGGTCAATAGAATAAGGAAGGGAAAAAATTATATCGTAACATAAGTTCACAGGCTTCTTTCATAAACTGTCGGAGAATTCAATAAATACATTTTGTCTGCGATAGTGAAAAACAATAGTGAATCTAAAAGAAAATTGGAAAATATTGTATCATTACCGGCACCAGTAAAGTATTATAAGAAACTTTGTAAAAAATCCCTGTCACTTTTTCTAAAAGAAGGTGGTATGGTATCTACGATACCATACAATCTTGTTTTCAAATGCACATTTCATATATTATATTGATATTGGCATGTTAATTGTAGAGCTGCTGGAATTTCTAAACTTTGATGAGGTTCAGTGTCTATGTTCTTTACTATCAGAAGTTAGGAAGTGATGTACTTGACATTATGCTTGAGTTCACTTTAAGATAGTATAAAACAATGGTGGGTGTGCTCAGAGATTTTATTATCCAGCCATAGCCACATCCTCTTTCAACTTTAGACTAATGCGGCGTCACTGGCAGAATATAGGTGTTAGGGGTCAGCAAACTGGGAGCCCTATCAAGAGGACTTAGCAAATATAATATCTACCAGTTGGGATGAGAGATGTTGAAATCTTGGTGAGTTGTTTATCTCCTAGTTATTGCGAGCTAGCTGTCCCTTAAAAATAGGCCTAGTGAAGAACTATCGTAAAGAAGTTCAAAGATTTTTTAATAAGGTCAAGCAAACAAAAAGGGACGAGTGCTGGAAAGAGTTTAGACATACCCGGAGACAATAAAAAAGGCGCTTACAAAAATTTTAGAAACATACATGGAGATTTTACTGTAAAAATATCGAGACTATACCAGAATCAGAGAAACTCTACAAATATTTGTTAACGATAATAGTTACGTTACATATATCTTGATAATGCTAACATGGTTACCAAAACTCTCGTCTTGTTCAAAAATAAAGTATTTGGTGCACTGTTACGTAAAGATAACAGTGCGATGACGACGAGGAGCTGTTAACTTTACATACAGTTCTGGGCAAATCATTCCAAAGGGACGACGTTTCCCATATAAAAGAGAGCTTGAAAGCGTTGTACGAGGAGTAACCACCTAAACCTCATATGGATGTGAAGTATTAGCGCGACATGTATTAATAACATGCACCGATCTGGGAGGAATTAAGCGGGCTGCATCCATCGAACACTTTTCATGAAAACACTTGCAGAATAGACTCAAGTCGCCAGCCATTCTTGTATTTTCCAAGGTATCAATATATATATATATATATATATATATATATATATATATATATATATATATATATATATATATATATATATATATATATTTATATATACGTATATATATATATATATATATATATATATATATATATATATATATATATATATATATATATATACACTCCTGGACAAAATTACCGCAAAAATATATTAAATCATACAAATCTCTATAATGAATTAATTTTAATAATTTTTTATGAATATTGGTTACACTAAAAGTTAGGAAAAACTTATTCGGATACTTTAAAAGTGAATTAGCTACCAAATTTCTCTATAAGATTCGAATTAAAATTATTCTTAAGACCTAATAACAAAATCGTTGAAATTATGTAATAATGAAAAAAATAAACTGGGACACTAGTAGCAAAATTAATCGTGTAACTGGGACACTAGTAGCGTGTGTTGCCTCCTGTACTTCGGATGACAGCGTTTATGCGTCAAGGCATGCTTCTAATTAAATTTTGGATAAAATCTTGAGGAATTTGCTCCCATTCTGTGATAACTGCATTTTCAAGTTCCCTCAGGTTTCTAGGTGCAGGTATATGTCGTTTCACATTTTTCTTAAGGTGATTCCATACATGTTCTATCGGATTCAGATCCGGGCTTTTTGGTGGCCATTACATAATCGGTATAACAACTTGATTAGGATAATCGAGTACCTCCCTAGCCACGTGAGGTCGAGCGTTGTCTTGCATAAACAGGAAATTGGGCCCTACAAAATGACCGAAAGGCATCACATGTTCTATTACAATATTCTCAAAATAGTAGTCAGCATTCATGGATCTCGTACAGACAGGAACTAACTCTGTGCGAGCATCAAAGCAGATGCCACCCCAGAACTTAACAGAGCCACCGCCGAATGGAATCCTTACAGAGATATTGCAAGGAGTAAACCTCTCTCCTGGTCTTCGCCATACTCGCTCACGGCCATCTGGATGTTTTAGACTAACCCTAGTTTCATCTGTGAAGAAAACTTGTTTCCAATCATCCACAGACCAGTTTTCGTGATTTCGAGCAAAACGTTACCTGGCAACTCTGTTCTCTCTAGTAAGCAAGGGCGCAGTGGCTGGTCTCCTACTGTTTAATCCAGCTTCATTTAACCGTCTTCTAACTGTTTTAGAAGAAATTGTGACATTGCGAACAGCTTCGAGTTCGTTTCTTTTTATAGAACTAGTGACAGTCCTGTTTCTTAAAGCATATTGTCTTATAAAACGTTCATTTAGGTCGCTAGTGCATCGTTTTCACCCTTGCCCTAGCCTTCTAGAATAAGTTCCTACTTCATTCAAGCGTCTTACCATACGACTTATCGTGGAACGATGTTTGCCTAACAAATTGGCAACATAACTCTGACAATATCCCTCGTCCGATAAAACTGAGGCTCGCACTACCTCGTGTTCAGTTAAATTCCTTGTTCGATTCATTTTTCTAATTCTTCGGGGTCAAAAATAAAACAGTCTACCACAAAAACGTATTACTTTGAAAAAGGAAACAATTTATAAGCTTACTTTTAAAGAAAATCTATCGCATTATTACAGAAAATTGTTTATCTTCTAAAAAATTCTTTAAAACTGTAAATCTAAACGAATTGTTTTCATTTCTGTCATGAACAACGAAACAAAATATGCATAGTCTACTATTCAAATACTCGATAAACTTTAAAACTGACATAAGAAAAAGATAAATTAATTTTCAGATTGTTGCGTTAATTTTGTCCAGGAGTTTATATATATTGATGAGCAAAAAAATTGACTCAAATTATTTGGCTTCATTTAACACGGATCCTAGAATTTAGTGTTTATATATTTTTATGGAATTTAGTATCATTTGAAAGTCTATTCTATTCTGTTTCTAATGATACCAAATTCCATAGTATACATGCCTTTTACTGATTAAAATGACTGAAAGGGGAAACAAAGAGAACAAGAATTGAAAATAGGGGTAAGAGAAAGGAAAATAAAAACAAATTTTAAGTTTAAGAAATAAATTTATTGATAAAAACCAAAATCAATATTTTCTATTACCCCCCCCCCAGTCTTTATTACTGCTTCCAGTCGGTTTTTTTGGAGCGGGTAAGCTTTTTCACCACTGTCTGTAAGATTCTTCTCCACTCTCCTGCCTTTGCAACCGTAAAATCCCTCAGCGTTGCAGGGGCTGGATTTCTGGTTCGAATTCTTCTTTTGAGCTCATCGCACATGTGCTCGATTGGATTGAGGTCAGGACTCCTTGCACGCCAGTCTAATGTGGGTATTCCCACTTCCACCAGGTATTGTCGCACCGATGCAGCTGCATGTGGCGTCACATTGTCGTGCATTAGCACGAAGCTATCGCCAACTAACACGATGTACCGGTGAGCAGTTAATCCACCGCTACGACTCTCATCAGCCATGAAAATCAAATCGGTTTTCGTATCTAGTGAGACGCCTCCCCACATCATGACAGAATCTCCTTCGTAGGCGACCGCGAATGTTTCAGTAATGCATAGCGATACCCAGGCCTCCTATAGACTCGTCTTCTTCCATTATTGCCATATAGGCACATTCGGGACTCGTCGAAGAATAAAATGGAGCGCCATTACTATAAGGTTCAGTCGACATGGCAATCTGACAAATCTGAGTAGCGCTTATCGATGGGCTGCTGTGAATTTGGGTCCGTTAGCTAGTCTCTTCGGAGTTAGGTTAGCTTCTTTAAGTCTTCTTCTGATTGTCCAATGACTGACAGCCCGACCACGAACTTGTCGGAGCTCCTGCTGGACCTCAACGCCGGTCAACTGACGATTTCTTAGAGTTGTGACAATGAAGCGGTCGTCCCGCTCCGAGGTACATCTTCTTCTTGATCCTGGCCCCCCGTGTAAAGGATCCAGTCTCTTGGTAATGTCTGTAGACTCTGGAAACAACTGACTGACTTAGGTGCAGTTGAGCAGCGACTACACGCTGGCTATACCCTTCTTGCAATAGGGCAATGACTTGTGCCGTTTCTTCCCGGGTGGTTTTCCGATTACGTTATTAGTGAGCAGGTATAGCAGAGATGTTGATGATTCAAGTTTCAATAAAGGAATGATAGGAAAATGCAGTTGCATGTGTTTTTATAGGAACAAATTGCGCGCATCGAGTACGTTGCTGAGCGAGCAAAAATGGTTCTATTGAACAAAACCGTTTTAATCAGTATAACTGTTTGGAAATCCAAATGTTTGAGTCGAGCTTTTTGCTCACCAGTGTATATACATATATATATATATATATATATATATATATATATATATATATATATATATATATATATATATATATATATATATAATGGTGGCATGCATGAAGATAAACTTACCTACCTCGCATCTTGAATTCTTTTGAATTAAAGTTATATTATGAGGACTAAAATGATATTAGCCAGCTTTTCGTATGGATGGGACCAAGATAAAGCACAGGAGTAATGGAAGTATTTCACTTTCCATTTCTTTACTACTCTCCTTCATAAAAGTGATTTTGTTACTGTTAATTAATGTAGGATAATTATAAGGACGTATCTCTAAAGATAGAATTTCACTTATTAACTGCGTAAATAATTATAAAAAAATTAAGAAAGTATTAAATATATTTAATTTTTTTTCCACTTATTATCTATGCCAAACCTTTTTAATAGGTAAAACTTTTATAGAAACTAGTGGTTATCCATTATTTTTTTTTTTGCGTTAGCGTAAAAGTCGTCCGAGGGCGACCGCAATTCTTCACAAACGAGACACAATGGACGTAATTAACACGTGAAATATTAGAAAAACAAGTAGAATTATTAATCTTGGGACTCTCGTCCGGACGAGAGATTGGACTGTCAGCCGGGTTACAAATAGAGGCGGGTATGTCGGTCGTCTCTTGCTGTAAATCATCGATGCCGCTTCTCGGGCAGTGGCTGCTGCGTTAATGCCTGGTTGTTAGTGCTTTGCTTTTGCCTTTTCTGCACTGTTTCTGCTGTCATTTATCAACTTGAAAAGTACGCACTTTGGGGGTTGCGGGACATTCCGGACGGTTGATACCCGCTCTTAATGTCTATTAATCTTCCATTAGGTGGGTAGTTTGTATTTGCCCCGTAAAACCAAGCTAATGGTGTGAGATTTTATGAAAAGAGCGAATAATAGAAAATATATGTAAAAGTCGATAGATATTTAACCTTCATAGCAAATTCACTAAAATAATTGTTTAACGATTTGAAAAAGTAAAGGTTATTATTGTTTACGTTGTATGATGGTAGAGGAAAACAGAGTAGAGAACAAAATACCATATATATATATATATATATATATATATATATATATATATATATATATATATATATATATATATATATATATATATATATATATATATATATATATATATATATATATATATATATATATATATATACATATACATATAAATATATATATATATATATATATATATATATATATATATATATATATATATATATATATATATATATATATATACATACGTAAGGTTATCGATACCGCCTATCGCATGATGACAAATGAGGAATAGAAATAACTTGAACAATTTGGGTATATAACACATCGGCTGAAAAGTTTTTGGTCTGACACATAGAAGTCGCCCTTCAAAAAGTCCATATGATTTTTAGGAAGTACCAACCTTCAAACGATACGTGTCAAAATTACATGACATTTCGACGATTAGTTTACAAGTTACAGTGGTTTTAGTGACGGTACTTTTGATATTTTCAAAACAATGGAAAAAATCGAATTTCGTGTGTTGATTAAAGATTGCTTTTTGATGGGAAAAAATACCGTTCAAGCATGGCTTGATAAGTGTTACGGGGACTCTGCCCCTGGAAAATCACTCATCATTTACTGGTATGCTGAATTTAAACGCGGTCGTACAGATACAAATGCTGCTGAACGCTCTGGACGCCCAAATGAGGTGGTTACACTGAAAAACATAAAAAAATCCACAACATTGTTTTGGATAACTGTAAAGTGAAATTACGTGAGATAGTTGACATCCTGAAGATATGAAAAGAACGTGTTGGTCAATTTTGCATGAATATTTGGACATGAGAAAGCTCTGTTCGAAATGGGTATCACGTTAACTCACAGTGGACCAAAAATAACAACGTATTGATGATTTTTAGCGTTGTTTAGATCTGTTTAAGCGCCATAAAAAGGATTTTTCATTCGATATGTGACAATGGATGAAACATGAATCCACCACTACACACCGGAATCAAATCGGCAGTCAGCTGAGTGGACAGCAGCCGGTGAAAGCCGCCCGAAGCAACCAAAGAGAAAACAGTCGGCTGGGAAGGTTTTGGCCTCTGTATTTTGGGATACGCATGGAATAATTTTCATCGACTATGCTGAGAAGGGATAAACTATCAATAGTGAATATTATATAAAGTTACTGGAGCGTTTGAAGGCGGAAATCTCAAAGAAACGGCCCCAAATGAACAAGAAAAAAGTGCTCTTTCATCAAGACAATGCACCGTACCACAAGTCAGTGGTTACGATGGCAAAATTTTATGAATTCATAAATTGTAGTTCGAATTTCTTCCTAATTTACCGTATTCTCCAGATTTGGCCCCCAGCGACTATCATATATTCGCAGACCTCAAAAAAATGCTCGCGGGAAAGAGATTTGGTTCCAATAAAGAAGTTATCGCCGAAACTGAGGTCTATTTTGAAGGCAAAGACAAATTCTTCTACGAGAAAGGTATAGAAATGTTAGAAAAGCGTTGGCCTGATTGTATCGCTTTTAAAGGAGACTATATTAATAATTAAAGTCAAAAACTTTTCAGCCTACGTGTTAAGAGTTATGGATGGATTTAATCGACGACAAACTCTTGCATGTGCAATCTGACTATACAACAACGTTGAAAATCATTATAGAATTGGGTGCGATCCAAATTTAAAGATGGAAGTGGAAACTCCGACGAAGGCAATGGGTCTGATCTATTACACAAACGGATCAAAAACTTCGAGCGGAGTAGGTGCTGGTATATATGCAGGAAAGCCTAAGTGAAGCTTTAGTATTCTACAAGTGCAACAATATATATTATATTCTCTCAGAGAGTCAAGCTGCGCTAAAGGCTTTAGATACCTATCAGGCTAAAGATCACGATAAAGTCTAAACCTAATCGGTTAGAATCATCCTCCAGGAACAACAAAATTGAACTACTGTGGGTTCCAGGACTTGCCGGGATAAAAAATAAAGAAAAAGCGGATGAATTAGCAAGATTTGGAGCTACAAAACTATATAGGGCTCCAGAACCAGCATTTGGTATGCTAAAATAGGTGGTAAAAACGACAATTAATAGATCAGCAACATTTGCCCAAAAACATGCGAGGGACGTAAGTGGCGGTCCCTCAAAGAAACTAACAACTGATGTCCTTTGTTTAACAAGAGTCTAGACCAAACTAGTGGTGAGATTGATCACCAGTCCCTATCAGCTAAGGAAACATTTACAGAAACGGGTATCTACAATGGTCCCACGACATGCAGTCTATGTGGTGAAGAGAAAGAAACCTCTATGCACATCCTACATGACTGTGCTAATTTAACTCGGAACAGGCATAAAGTGTTTAGAGATCTACATCGTGGTGATTAATTACCCCAGAAGGCTTCGAAGAAAACCAATAAACTTTCTTAAAGGGACGACGCTTTTGAAACCAAGAGAGAGGAGTCAATTCCGCCTACAACCAACCAACCAACGAATATCTATAATATTTTTAAAGTAAAAAAGAAAGATATCTTATTATTTATTTTTACTGAATCCAGGAGTACGTCTTGTAACAAGCCTCAGAACGTCAAGTGTTGGCGTACTCCCAACATTGACAATGCGCCTCATTAGGACTTTATTAATATGACCAGGAAAATCTTAAAGTAATAGAAGACTGATTTTGCTTGAAACAGTAAGTGTTTTAGCAAAATTGGAATGACGACTTTTTAATGTCTGTTTTCACATCTGCATTTGTATGGTAATTAATTTAAAAATAATATCTGCAGTAAATATTTTTTCGACAAAGCACGTTTGACAATTAAAAATCGTACATTTTGAGTATTCTGATTTCAAAGAGTAAAGATCCCTGAACATGCTCGTGCAATGGTAGGCCGAACGCCGGATAGTAACTCCAAATTAACAAGCTCTAATTCAAGAATTACGATTTTTCATCAAACTATGGCCGTAAAACTTTATATCCCATGTTAATGTTTAGTTAATTTTAAAGTATTTTTAACCCTGTCTAGTAACTTGCTATATAACTTTAAGGGGAAGACCAATCCACAAACCATTGTAAACTCCGATATTATGACAAATAAAATCATAGAAGTTGTTACACACAACCACAAAAAATATTGAATTTAGTCTAATGCTGATAATATGGTATAGGTTTCTAAATGCATATTTTCAATTAAATTTTAATAAAATTCTTTAGATACATGTACAAAGTCATATTTGGAAGATATGGTCCATAATGTAAAGAATGAATTCTAAAAAAAATCTGGCTACCATCGACACATCAAAATGTGCCGAATTTCTCAAAGTGGAAGTTATATTATAAGTAATAGGAAAAACTATGAAGAAACTAGACGAGGCACATTTCAGTATACCTGCCAGGTTTGTCTTTTGTAGCGACAGTTATATATTTTTTTGTTGCTAGTGATTTTGTCTTCAGACCGTAGGGTTATATTATAAGACAACAAAACAGTTATCTTCTGAAATACGTTTAGTAAATGAAGTATGTCAGCACTATAGCTGAACATCAGTAGAAGATAGAGATCCAATATGGTTATGGATCAGATGTCTAACGATAGTGTGGAAACAGCTAAAATGATACTTGTACAGCGATGAACCACAGAGAACTATTTCAGTGTTACTACTTAGTAGAAAATGTCAACCCTGAAAATAAGAAATAAAAGACCTTCGATCCCCGGCAGACCTTAAGTGATCAGACAGAGCAAAGAACCGCTGGGTCAGCATAATAATTGTTACATTAAATTTCAGAAGTATATACTAACCTAGATAAATATACAATGTCGTGCGATGCAGAGCTTGAATACGAATATCTAAGGTTTCATTTTTACAAGATGGTCTCATCCTGGCCAACAACCTACAACAAATGGTATTATTTATTTCTCAGCAAACAAACACACTAATCACATATATAGAGTCGTAGCTATTAATAACCGGTCAAGTCCAAGTTGAACTTGCGCAATTAGTGTTCCGTACGTTGATTGCTTTTAAAATAAAAAAAAAAATCGTTACGGAGGTATAACATGATCAGTGACTTCACAAAACACACCCTAAATGAGTTTTGAACAAAGTTTGTTTCCAATCTTTAATGAAAACTGATGACCTTGAAATTTTTGTGTTTTTTTTATATACCAGATAAATTATTAAATTTTCGTTTAATCTACACCCCGTGGAGAATATTCCAGAATTTTTTCAAAATTTTTTGATAAGTACTTTTCGAGATAAGGCGGGGGAACAACGATTTTTTGCGATTTTTAAAAAATAATACAAAGAAAAGTGCGCGCAAGTATTACATTATATATATATATATATATATATATATATATATATATATATATATATATATATATATATATATATATATATATATATATATATTTTACTGTGTTTTCACAAGCTTTCATTTGACACCACACTCGATGACCTAGTAAAAATTATTTTTTTCCACTTTCGATTTCACCCCCCCAAAACTAACCCCTTAAGTCAAAATTTAACTTTCAAAACTATACGGCTATGATGAGGCCATCAATTCCTATATTAGTACCAAATTTCAACTTTCTATGTCAAATAGTTTCGGAGAAAATCGGGTGTGACAGACAGACAGACAGACAGACACCGAAGTGATCTTATAGGTGTTCCGTACGGAACACTAAAAACTAATTAATAATTGACCCCAATATCAGATCGTATCGTGCTATTCCAACACCAAGTAAACCACGGCAAATTAATGATACTTTAAACTTATTCACTACGAAAGATAAACCCGACGAACAGTAGCAGAATTGTACCAAGAAGTTAACATTGTTCTATAATTTCTTAAACCATGCGACAGTAGTAATGGAAAATTTTAAAGATCGGTAAAGGCAAATAAGATAAAAATAATGACATGAAACAAGGAATGAAAGAGGAGAAAGACTGTTGCAATTCTGCCAGAAAAATGAGACTATTGTAATAAATGTATTTCCAAGCTTCCAAATCCCCGTGTGGAAATCTTCTCAAGTTAACTGAAGAAATATTTACAAAAATAAAATACATATAATTTTCATAAATAAAAGGTATAAAATTATAAATAAGTTAGACCTACTCAGGAATGGATACTAAAATATTGATAGTCAGTCTAAAAGTTAAATTGAAAAAATAAACAATGAAACCAATTATAAATAAAATAGATGTGACATACTTAAAAACCAAAGAAGTAAAAACCAGCGATATAGAGTAAGATCAACGATAACCTAAAGATCTTAGAAAGCGGAAAGTTGGAAAATTCAGAAGACGTAAATAAAATAGGCAATTATTTGAACATATTAATTGAAACTTTTAAGGGGATCCGTATTAAATAAAATACAGAAAAAGATAAAAAATAGATGACTTCTGAAATTCTACAATTAATAAACTAACAACGAAATGTGTATAACAATAACGACTTAGATTAAAATATTCAACCAACATTTCAGACAAAAATGAGATAAGCAGAAATCGGATACTACAAAAAAAAATGTGACGAAATATAAGACAAATGATCATTTCAATATAAACAAAAAAGAGAAATAACTGGTGTAAATAAAAATACGATGATAATCTTACGTAATAGCGGACAAAAATGATAACGTAGTGGCGGGGTAGTTAAAAACCTGGCAAGGACATATAGAGGAACTTTTTAAAGAAGGCGGATAAATAAGTGCAGAGAATTAGGGATTATATCTGATGAGCCGCTCATATCAACGTTTGCCGTTATCTCGAAAAACACCAAGGCAATGCAATGAACAGACTATGGAACCATCAGTCTATTTTTTTTTATGGGTCTAGCACTCGTGCTGCAGGAGCGATAAGTGTGCGGAAAAAGCGATTCACGTTGTTCTTGAATCGCTGTAAATTGTACTTATATTTATATATATATATATATATATATATATATATATATATATATATATATATATATATATATATATATATATATATATATATATATATATATATATATATATATATATATATATATATATATATATATATATATATATATATATATATATATATATATATATATATATATATATATATATATATATATATATATATATATATATATATATATATATATATATATATATATACATACCAAAGATACACAAGCTCAACGTCCCCCTTAGACCCATTGTTAGCGCGGTGGCCTCACCTACACAAAACTTAGAAAAGCATCTGTCAAAGAGCATGCAACCAACAGTTGAAAGTGCTGATTCACACACACACCTCACGAACATAATCGGAGATATTCAACTGGAGGAAAATAACATTCTGGCAAGTCTAGATGTTGTTTCACTTTACCCCAGTATTCCAGTGAATGAAGCAGTAGATAACATAGCAATGAACGAGGACTTCCCAGCTCATGTTGTAGAACTATCGGAACACTGTCTAAAAAAATACCTATTTTGTCTTCAACAGTCAGGTATACAAACAAATAGATGGAACACCCATGGGATCCTCTCTTTCACCAGTAATAGCCAATATGACGTAATAACCATATGACGTATTTTGAAACAGAGACCCTTAAAAACTGACCACTCAAACCCAAACTCTGGAAACGATATGTCGATGACATCTTTATAATTTGGCCCCATGGACGAAATGAATTAGACAACTTCCTGACCTATTTAAATAGAATCCACCACCGGATACAGTTCCCTTTGGGAGCAGAAGAAGAAAAAAGCCTCCCTTTCCTTGATGTGCTCATAACGCGGCAAAACAACGGTCAACTTCAATACTACACTACATACTATACTACAAGTCTATCGGAAGCCCACTCACACCAATAGATATTTAAACGCTGGTTCACACCACCATCCATCCCAAATCCAGTCGGTAGCCTCGTATCGAGATCATACCGACTCACCGAACCAGACACGAGACAGCTAAGCAAAATGGATATAAAGACCAGTCTATACGGAGAGCATTAGAAAGGCAGCGCCATCCACAGACGAGGACAGAAGAAAGCGACCTCAACCAGAGTAGGGTCCTACTACTTTATGTGAAAGGAGACCACAGATAGGATTGGAAGAGTCGTAAGAAAACACAACATAGGCACAGCATACAAATCACAAAACACTCTGGCAGACATACTGAGTAACCCCGAGGACAAGAGAAAACTGGAGTTTACAGCATCCCATATGGAGACTGCCACAAATTGTACATAGGACAAACAAACAGAAGAATCTCCACCCGCATACAAGAACATAAAATAAATATCAAAAACAAACAAACAATATCAGCTCTTTTTCAGCACCATCATGATACTGGTCACTGGTCACAATATCAATTTTGACGGCGACCGCACGTCGTTTTCTTAGTTAGCTTCGAGCAGCAGCAGCAAGATCACAGTATCGAGTAGCAGCAGCAGCGGGAGCCCTTGAAAATGCCAAATGAGATTTCGGCGAAACGTCTTGCAAATTCATTGTTAGACGAACGGATTGAAACCAGGAATTTTAATATTATATATATATATATATATATATATATATATATATATATATATATATATATATATATATATATATATATATATATATATATATATATATATATATATATATATATATATATATATATATATATATATATATATATATATATATATATATATATATATATATATATATATATATATATATATATATATATATATATATATATATATGACTTTTTAAAAGTGATTAATAACAAGATTCACAGAGCATCAGAATAAGATGTTAGCGAGACGCAGTTAGATTTTCGAGATGATCTAGGCACACGAGGGGTATTCTTTGTACTGATTGTGCTAGCACTATGGTGTATGAATATCAACCAAGCCCTCTGATTGTGTTTTGTCGGTTGTAAAAACTTTCGGCAAGATCTTCTGATTCAGCTTTATAAGGAAAAAAAACTTGATACCAGATACGTTAGAATCTGGATAAGCAAAAGAATAGGAGAAATTAAAATCAGAATAGGAGCCGGTCAAGGATGTATATTTTCACCGACACTTTTAACACATACTCAGAACAAATATTAAGAAGTACTGACAGAAAAAAATAGGAGGAGTAAAAATAAATGGAGTACTAATCAAGAACATAATACAGGTAAACAATGAAACCAAATAGTAACCAACTAGAAGACTTACAAGTAATAAGCAACAAATAAAGGTGTAAAGTCAATACATTTTTTTAAATCACTTTATAATGTACCTGTACATATTATTTTTATTAAAATTGGAAATAGTGAAAAAAAAAATGGTAAAGTGATTTACCAATTTTTTTTCTTTCACACTAAAGAATTACTGACCCTTTAAAGTGAAATATTAATTTAAAAAAATCGATAAAGTGATTTACCCAGTACTTTCCTTGTAAACACGAAGTTCTATAATAGGTACTGAATTAGACTTTCGCGAATAAAGAGTAAATAAATATCACCTCTCTCACCTCCGTCCCCAAAACGATATCAATTAAAAACTGTAAGTTTCATCTATACTTGAAGTCATATATTACCATCTCGTTCGAAAATTATCGTGCCAACAGATCAACGGATCGAGAGTCAAATAGGCAGACCGACGAAAATGGGAAAATATGTTTTTCGTGATCTAAAAACCTGAAGATGTAAGAAAAAGTAAAAGTTTTGGAGGGTACGTTTCTGATGAATATAATACTTCCCATTAGCAAAGGAAGGAAATATAATAATTTACCTGCTCTCCCATAAGTACGTTTCCGCCAGCTTAACCGTTTGTATTTTTAAAAATTGTTCCATCGAATCTTTTCTGAGGTTATCTGATACCTAGATCTTAGTCCCATCTATACTATTTCTGTTAATGTATATAATAATGAAAAACAACAGCATATTAAATAGAAGTCAAATTCGATATATACACAATCACCCTTCTAATCCTTATCTCAACCCTGTCACACCTCATATATGTGTGTATATATATATATATATATATATATATATATATATATATATATATATATATATATATATATATACACTCTAATATATATATATATATATATATATATATATATATATATATATATATATATATATATATATATATATATATATATATTAGAGTGACCGGATCTCATAGGGGGAAAAAAAATGTCGGAATTTTGTTCGTCTGGATCCCACAAAACGATTTCCCTTTCCAGATATTGAGATAGCCGAAATTTGAGCTCGATTAAACGACGTTAACCCGTGCCGCTCGTCGCTCAAAGTTTGAAAAAATCCAAATTTTTGGCCAAAAAGCTGACATATGGAGCCATAACTCCAGAACGGTAAATAATAGAAACACGCTTAATATCTCAAAAGAAAACTAATGTTGTTCTTCAAAATTTATATTCTATACATAATTGTTGTTATTTTAAGTCAAACCGAGTTACAACAGCCTTTAGCCCCAAAAACGTGACCTGGTACCACTAGGAGCATACTTCGTATATTTTGTTATTAAGTGATAAATTTTGCTTTTTTTTGGTATATTTTTGAGTTTAAAGTAGAAATATAATAAAAAAAACAAGTAATACTGTTAAGTCTAATGACATTTTTTTACTTTAAAATATAAAAATTAGGTATACATACAAAACAGACACAGAAAAGATACAGACGTAGTACCTACATGAGTTGATAATTTTACATAGTTATCTAATCTATTCTAGAGCTTTTGTTAAAGTAGTTTTTGAAACGTCAGGATATACTGCTCGGCATTTACTTACAACTTGCAGGACATATTGCTTTTGGTCTTCATCTTTTGTCAGAAGGTCGTTAAAGTCGGTTATTACTTTAACACCACGCTCAGCCATATCATTAACTACTTTTAATGTTCTGACAATTTTCAATCCTTCTTGGAAGTCATTATTTTGAGGCCAGGTGTTTGGATGTTGTCTTAGGAAATCTGTTTTTATATTAAATTGGTCAAAGAATGTAAACGTTTCTTTGGTAAGTAAATTTACCAATCCTCCATCAACTACCTCTTTTAAGTTTTCTTTCCTAACTTTTGGATTTACAACCCTAGCGTGCTGTGATGGTTCATCTGTGCTACTGAGCAATTTATTAGCCATTAACAACTTTTCATCGTCTGTAATGGTGGGATCAAAAAACGATAATCCCACCAACTTTGCATTCAAATACTGTGGTATGGTTCGAAAATTTGGTCAGGGCTATTTCTGCAATGTCGTTGTCACATTCTTTATAGTCTAACAGACTATGCAAAATACCTAAATCTTGCTTTGGTGCAAGATGAGCTTTTGGAGCATTGAACCAAGCTTTACAATAAATTTTAACTAGGAAAACAGAAATGGCACGCACAGAACTTTCTTCTTCTTTAGACATCTTAAATTGACGACGAAAAATGAACATTTTTAAGCAGTAAATAGCCTTTGCCATCTACCTAGCGTGATGAATGGCTCCTGGAGTTCTAAAACCCACAACATTGCCGTCTAGTGATCCAACAAATACGAGAACCAACTGCAATAGCTCCTTGTAGTCATCTCTGGGGTGGCTCTCAGTTAATTTGGTCTCGAATTCAGCAGTAACATTTGCAATTACTTCTGTAGTTAGCTGCTTTTGTATTAGATTGTCACTGATACCTGTGTCGTATTTTCCTTTGTCTATCTTGGGCCACGCAGTGAGGAATCTCTTGAAAATGTCTGGATGAGGTCCAGTGGTTGATCCCATTTTTGTGTCGAATACGCCTCTTAACAGAATTTCCAAGATGTGGTGACGGCAAGCTAGGTATAACAATTCTCTTCCTAACATTTGCTCCAATATGACGCATGCTCCTTTGAGTCTTCCCGTGTTGGATGCTGTAGTGTCGAAGCACATCGCCTTGACGGTGTTGAGAAGACCCCATTCATGTAGGCATTCATATACGGCTACGGCTTGCTGCTCTCCAGAGCTGTTTGCTGTTACAGGAACTCCCAGCAGCTGTTCCTTTTCGCCATATGAAATAGCTATAGCTATTCGCTCATATTGTTCATTTTTTTAAAACACCCGGTAAAAGTTTACCGTCCCAATGGACAACCACGGGCTCTTTTTCAGGAATGTTTACTTTATCAAAATTTTTTTATGATATTGTTCTCTGAACATTTGCCTTCTATCATGTAATAAAGTTTTCGAGACTTTGTACTCAAGAGGGTCAAGGTTTAGTGCTTCTAGAGTAGCTATTAAAATTCTCGTGGCATTTCTGTCGGATACCTTACATCGATCTAATAAAATGGACAATTTCATGTTTAAAATCTTTTTAACGCCCCTTGCAAATGAAACTTTCATCCTCTTGCTCTCAGATGGTCCTGGATCTTCTGCAGCTTCTTCAGGGATGTCCATTTCCTCCAAGCTCTCAAGTTCCTGGTAGATGCTGTCCTCTTCAGTGTTTTCTTCTCCTTCTTCGAACTTGTCTTCAGCATCCGTCTCTAAGAAGCAACAAAAGAAAGAGAAAAAAAAGACTATAAAAACTTGTCGTTTTAGCAGAATAGTAATAATACATAGGTACTAAATTACCTACTTCTAATTATCAAAAAATATAAACTCAATCATAAAGATGCCAAATCATGCTCTCATGTACAATTTTCTTTCAATTATAATGAACAGTTAATTTCACAGTACGTAAATTATAAAATAAAGCACACAAAACTTGACGATTTGAGGGTAGTTTACAACCGATGATCTGGTGAATGGGATAGCCCACAAGAAATATTTTATCCTTGGTCCGGCTTTGTACACCTGATGTGGATGCCATTTCAGAGGCCAATAGGTAAATAACAGTTAACTTGGAAAATGAAACAAAATATATTGCAAACTTTAATTTCAATAAAATGTTTTCAAATGTCTTTTAAAATAATACTATAATAGTTATAAAAACGATAACATACACACTTGGAAAATTAAAAAAAAAAAAAAACATTAAAATATCTTCACTAGATAATTGTTCGATCTAACCAGCTCAAAGGCACTTTAGAAACTAAACTGAATAAATAAAAGGTCGGTTGTATGCTGAAGTAAAATCACCATCCCTAAAATAGAAATTAGATTCACCCTCCTTCTTACCTGTCAAACGGGTCTTTCTTTGGTAAACTAGTCAGGTAATCCCCATATAATAAAAGATTAAATTTGAACAAAATGCTCTTTATGTTTGAAAATTGAGTTCCAAAATACTTTTTAACAAAAAAATGTTAATTCCTAGACACATTATGTAAAAACCCGTAAAATTCTTAGAATACTCCCAAACTGGCTCCTACTGGTACCAGGTCACGTTTTTGGGGCTAAAGGCTGTTGTAACTCGGTTTGACTTAAAATAACAACAATTATGTATAGAATATAAATTTTGAAGAACAACATTAGCTTTCTTTTGAGGTATTCAGCGTGTTTCTATTATTTACCGTTCTGGAGTCCATATGTCAGCTTTTTGGCCAAAAATTTGGATTTTTTCAAACTTTGAGCGACGAGCGGCACGGGTTAACGTCGTTTATTCGAGCTCAAATTTCGGCTATCTCAATATCTGGAAAGGGGAATCGTTTTGTGGGGTCCAGACGAACAAAATTCCGACATCGATTTTGTGCGGTCACCCAAATATATATATATATATATATATATATATATATATATATATATATATATATATATATACATATATACATATATATATATATATATATATATATATATATATATATATATAATATATATATATATATATATATATATATATATATATATATATATATATATATATATATATATATATATACATATATATACATGTGTACCAAATCTGAATTTGACATCTCATTTCGTTCGAGAGTTATCGTGTCAACAGAAAATGGGTGGCTCTGCTTTTCGTGATCTAGGGACCTTAAAACGTGAAAAAAAAAACAAAAATTACGGAGGATGGGTTTCTTACGAATACAATACTTTCCTTTAACAAGGAAAGTAAAAAATAGGGAACCCTTGTAACCTTCGCCCCAACTCCTTTAACTTCATATAAATTTTACTATAGATATTCGTAATATGCCTAAAACTAGTCTAGTACTTTAACCACGAACCTGCTCGTACTGCTATTGAAATTGTGCAATATTCAACAAACACCACTGTTTTCATCCCCTTACCTTGTCCAAATTGAAAATATTAAAAAGTAACTTAATCCTCAAATATTGCGACACCAAAAACCCTGAAAAGGACTTATAACACGATATATATGAAGCACACTCCCTGATTTCCTCCCCCACACCTTTAACTCTTTACAAGATTTACTGTAAATAATTGTGCATAAAATTTGTCTCAACAAAAAAAAAACAGGAAAATTACCATGTTACCATTCTTAAACCAATAAAAAATTTATCCACACCTACCTCTGCCACCTCCTTCCCCTGAAACTACATCGTTCAAAAATTTTATCCCTACTATAGGTACTATCTGTATACCAAATTTGAAGTTGATATTCCGTTTTGTTCGAGAATTATCGTGTCATCAGACCGACAGACAGACAGGTCGACGGAAATGAGAAAAGTTTTACGCGATCTAGGAACTTTAAAACGTGAAAAAAAAGTCAAAATCCCTAGAGGAATTTTGTCATGAATGTGTCACTTTCGTTTAGCAAAGAAAATACAAATATAATAATTTTCAGAATTCTCAACTCATAGAACATTGAAAAGAACTAATACGATATATTCGAAGCGACCCCTCCAACCAGTCCCCACACCTTTAATCTCTTATACTATAAATAGTACTGCTTAAATTTGTCCAATTCTCAAAACAAAATCAAGAAAATATCTTTTAATGTTAATTAAAAACGGTTATCTGTACATCATTATTCTATTCTAGACAGTTGCAATCCAGTTTATCACAACTCTCTTCATCGGATAGGCGGTCGGCCTCTGCTGCGTGTGTCGGCCCTTGGTCTCCTTTCGAAGACCGCTTTCGTCCGACGATCATCCCTCATCCTAGCAATATGTCTAGCCCATCTACATCTTAAATGTAAGGTAGGCTCTACAATATCGTTTGCTCGCATTTTTCAGCTTATCTCCTAGTTCTTGACCCAGTCTTTAAGTCTCAAGCATTGTTCTTTCCATGTTTCTTTGTGTCACTTATAATCATTTAGTGAGGGTTAAAGTCTCTACGCCATATGATTGAATGCCTTTCGCTTTTGGGAGATAAAAAAAGGTGAACAGTGCATTTTGTGTACGATGCGATGTTATTTTTTTATCATATAGGGGGTCCAACGTAAGGTTAAATTTGAGTTTTCAGGGTCGGGGGTGCACCCATTTGGCCGCCATATTGAAAATAGGTATGTAAATGTTTTTTTCCATATGTCTCAGTAACCGTCAGTCTGACAAAAATTCTGTGAAGAGCTTTTTTGTGGATTATACACTTACGCTATTGTGAAAACATAAACAAATAGTTAATAATAATTTTAATATAGTTTAACTAATGATTAATTATTATGACGTAATAAATATTCAAAAATATGCCCGCTTACTTGAATACACATGTTTAGATGTTTTACTATATTTTCCTTTACTTTCCTTAGCATAAAGGGCGTTATTGTCCTGCACGCATGCCGTATCCTATTTTCCATATTTATTGGTGTTGTAGGGGGATTCACATGAACACACGATCTTTAATGTAGCCCCACAAAAAGAAGTCTAAAGGTGTTAAGTCACATGATCGAGGGGCCCCTGAATAAATCCATCCCTACTGATCCATTTTTATGGGTAACGATAGTTTAAAAATTCCCGAACTTCCCGGTGGTAATGAGCAGGAGCTCTATCTTGTTGAATCCACATTTGTTCTCTTTCAAAGTTATCAACTTCTTCAAGAAGCTAGGGTAATTCGTTTTGCAAAAAATTTAGATATCTAGGCCCGTTAAGTGGTTCGCGGAAAAAATATGGACCAATAATTCGAAAATTTAATATTCCACACCATACATTGAGCAACCAATGGTTTTGGTTTTGAACTCCCCGGACCCAAAATGGATTAACTCTTAAATAATAATGCATGTTATGGCTGTTAACTGCTCCATTACTGCGAAAAGTAACTTCATCAGAAAACATTATTTTGGATAAAAAATTTGGATAGGCCTCTATTGCTCCATTCATGATGGTACAAAAGTTTACTCGCCGTTCAAAATCACAGTCTTGAAGTTCTTGGTGTAGTTCCATATGAAAGAGATGATGCTTGTATTTTCTCGTGGTGCGATTAGCCGTAGATTGGGATATGTCAGATAAATCAGCTAGTTGACGACTGCTGACCTGGGGATTATCTTCAACATTAAGTAAAATCTCCATTTCTCTTTCCTCATTGGTAACTACTACTTTCCGTTTCGTATACTCAACGCTACCACTACCATCAAACCGTTCCATTAAGCATTGAAAAGATTTTCTAGATAGTATACGTCTATTAGGGTACTTCGCTCCGTAAAGCCTTACTGCCAAAAGACAATTTTTTCCCGCCTCGCCCAGTATATAAACCATATCAAATTAATTCATTTTTAGGAAAATCCATAACTATTACCTTTATACGTCACTTACTACAACAAATTAAACTATTTTTATTTGCTTAATAGAGATGTCAAAATTTGACCATGCCTACATTTTTATTTTGTCTTGGAAACTATGATGTTATAGCGTAAGTGTATTAAAAACAAGGGTAAAAATTGAAAAATTCAAAATAAATCGAAAACTATTAGAAATAGGTATATGACATACTTAATAAAAGTTGGAGGGCTTTGTAAAATCTATCAGAAAAAATACAGGGTGTTCCATTTAAAAAATTTGAGATTTTTCAATTTAAAATAGTCGAAATGCATAAATTTATTTTGAAACCCTGTAGCATCTAACTCAAATTTCTTTACATATATCTTTTTTTCATCTCCATAGAACGGTCGTACCAATTATGAGTATTTCACCTTCAGAAACAATGGCGTTACTGGCAAATTTTTAACAACAATTGAAATATTAGAAAAACTACTAGGTATATAACATTATTAATAAAAAAACTTATAAAATTTTACGCAGAATTTAAAAATAAATTAGAAAATAGGATTGTTCCATTTAAAAAAAATCATATGTTATATCGGTCACACTTTTTTGAAGTACCCTGTATACTCAAAAATAATTTTAAACTGTGCACCTTAACATTCCCTAAAACTATTGTATTTAACATTTTTTCGTCATGCCCGAAACAAATGAAACAATGAACTTTATTCTACCGTTGACTCACCCTGTACAATTTGATCTACTATCCTTTATGATTTTGATTATTTTTAGGAGTTTTTTAACTCTGCAAAGGGAGGAAGGTCAAAGGTAAGTGAAGTATATTGGTATATATTATTTATATTATTATATTTAGTGTTTTTTTATTAGTTTATTAATATATTTTTCAATAATAATATCATTTTATTTTTAATTAATATATATTTCAATTTTTATTAATTTATAATTTTTTGATCATTGTTATATTTTATTTCTATTATTTTATATTACAATTTATATTAATATGTAATAATATATATTAATATTTAATAATTCATTAAAATATATAATTACCGATTATATTTTATAGTAATGTATTAATATATTTAATGTTGATATATTTTATTTGAATTAAATTTCGTTCCAGACTATCAATGTGTTGAAAATCGTGTATTGCAGAAGAGACTTTACTAAAAATAAATACTTTGTTATGAGAATGCACCTAGGACTGTGCTATGATAAATCAATAAAGGGTCTTAAAACCGGTTTTTGAACAAATTTCCTACTTTCGTTACTTGGGTACTATAATACTCATAGTTGTATAGTTGGATATTTCATACTTGAGTAAAATATTTAGCGTTCAGTTATAATCTGTTTCACATAGTACGTATACATATTTAGTTTATGAAAATGAATAATTGTTTTATTTGTGAAAAGCCTCTAAGTAAAGAGAAATCTATTACAATGAAAGCAAAAGGAGTGAAATCTTGACTTGAAAGAAGTATTGCAAAGGGGCAAAAGGACGATTTTTGTGCAGTGTTTTCGAAGTTACTATTTACATCACGTGTTATAAACATTATTCTGATAAAAGAACCGACGAAGTTGTTCGCCATCGAAGTAGTAGTAATTCAACATCATCTTTTTTTACCTGAAATACGTCCAACTAGTTTTAATTTTATAAATAACTGTTTAATTTCTGCTGAAAAAATAAAAGATGAAAATAATATATTAGAAACTCGAAAAAGAAAGATCCGTGTCGTATCTAAAGCAAGTTTTAAAAATTCTATTTTAAATTTATTAAGTAAATGTACTGATGAATTTGCAGTACAAATTTCTAATCGCATAAAAGACGTTCCAGATTTGATTGTTCTTCAGCCAAAATATCAACGTGATTGTAGTAAACGATTATATATATGATGAAACTAAAATCTAAACAAGTTTGGGCAAAGAAAGGATCAGATTGAACAGGTTATGGAATTAAAGAATTCAGACGAATGCCAATTTAAATTGTCAGGTTTAATAAAAGTTATTGAAAATGATTACGTTCGTAGTATAAATAATGTGTATGTAAAAATAAAGGTACAATAATTTTTTTCTACTTATGTACCTCACCTACCTTTGACCTTCCTCCCTTTGCAGCGCTAAAAAACCCTTAATAATAATCAAAATTATAGGGAATAGTAGGTCAAATGTTTTGTTATAAAATTCTCTATAAAAAAGCTCTGACGCATTTTTTGGTATAAAATTAATAGAAAAAAGTTATTAACGATATTTTTTATCCCCTAAACTTTTATTAATTTTTATTTATAACTTCTTAATTATTGAAGTAAAAATAAAAATTTATTAAGAAAAGTTATAGATTATTATATAATCTACAAAAAAGTTCTTTACAAAATTTTTGTCAGACTTAAGGTTACCGAGATACAGTGAAGTCTCCTCCTCCTACTCCAAAAAATCACTAAAAATGGTTCGCTATATCCGAAGTTCGTTACAAACAGTAAACAAAGTCTAATATCATTTTTCACTACTTTTTTATTTAGATTAGGCGCTAATGCTTAGAAAAATGAATAATGATAATTATTAAATTAAAAGAAAACGTTCAAAGGAAAATAAAACAAGTCACACTAAAGTTATTATTATTGTTGTTGGTACATATACGAGCATAAACGAAAACATTACAATACGTAGTTTATATAATAAAATGAGTAATTTTCGTTTGTACAATTTTACTTGAAAAAGAAATTGTGTTGATATAATTATCAAGGTCGCAAAAACTACTCCATATATGTTCAGGAACTTCACGAGATTCCAAAAAATTGCGAATTTCAGTCATTTTCTTAGCCATTTCTGAAATGGATGGAACATAAATATTATTTCCTTCTCCAAGCTGGTCTTTATCACTTAAAATCTTTCCAGAAGTGACTGATGTCACAATTTGATCATCAGTTAATATTTCTCTCGTCATTAATTCATTATCACAATGTACATATTCTTCAAAATTAAAGTGATTAAACATCTTTTTAATCTCGATTTCCCCTGTACTTTGTTGAATGTCAGCATCGTAAACAAATTCTAGACAATCAGGAGGATCTTCTCGATGTTTTTCAATTCAGTCAGTCAGTCAACGGTAGCTCATCATCTGAGTCATATCTACATTCCTCCCTTAAAAATCCGCAATGCTTAAAACAGTTTGCAATAATTTCTCTACTGAGTCTTTTCAAAGCCGTGTGGATAAAGTTTATACCATCTCTAACATTTTCATAAGTAAAAATCTTTCTATAATGTAATTTTAAAGAATGTATCACACCTTGATCCATAGGCTGGAGCCTTGCACTTGTGTTTGGAGGCATACAAACTAATTTTATTTGCTGTAGATCAACTTCAGGGTGCGCTGGACAGTTGTCAATCAAAAGCAATATTTTTCTGTTTGTGAATTTTAATTCTTTTTCCCATTCGATCAGTTCGTTTCTAAAAACTTCTAGCTTTATTGTTTGATTTGTACTTTATTGGTAAATGTTTGTTTTTAAAACACCTGGGACCGGTGGACTTTCCTATCAGCAATAATTTTTTTTCTCTGTTCCAGACATATTTGTAGTTATCAACACAGTAATCCTTACTGTTGATAATGCACCAGCACAATTCTCTCCGACAAACTATACTTATCAGGCGTCATCTTGTAAAACAAACCCGTTTCATCCGCATTAAAAATGTACCCATATTCATAACTTTCTTGAATTTCTGGCGATACATTGGTCAACGACTGATTAACAACAGTCATATCCACTCCTGCAGTTTCTCCTACTATCTTACCCCCACTAATGTTATGTCGCTTTTTAAATCGTTCAATCCAACTTCCAGAACAGTTAAACTCGGTGTTCTCTATTTTCCTTCCCAATTCACTAGCTTTCTCTTGTAAAGTCTAGCCGATAATAGGAACATGTTCATGTTGGTTTTGACTAAACCATTTAAGGACGGAGTCCTTTATCGACTTAGTCATGTGTAGATTTTCTTACTTTTTTACAACTAAAGTTTCTTTTATCATAGTTTGATAAGATTTCTTACCTCCTCTTCTATATGGTAGAAACCGTAGATTTAGTTGAATTCAACTGTTTGCTTACTTTGTTTAACTCCATTTTTTATTTTGCTTATAATATCGTGTTTGTCTTTTAAAGTAAACGCTTTACGTTTTTGTGTACTTATTTTAAAATAAGACTTAAACATTCATTTGCTACTTTGATCAAATATGCATTAGAACCGCATAACACAACAAGTGAATTGAAAATAATACTGCGCGAACTAGCGACGCGGCGGAAACAAGTAGAATTGGGGTTCCCAGCGAGTTTCGGTGAATTCCCTAGATACAGTTGCACGACATCGAGCACAGTGAGTGGCAAGTTCGTTATAAACGGACACAAAGCACCCAAATTTTGTTCGCTTTATCCAGAAGTTCGTTATAACCGATAAAAATTTGCATTGGTCTTATAGAAGTTTTTTCGTGCATTATAAAATAGTTCGTTTTAACCTGAAATTCGCTATAAACGGGTTCCTTATAAGCAGACTTCACTGTATATTGAAAAAACTATTTACATCCCTATTTTCAATATGACTGCCAAATGGGTACACCATAATCCCAAAAACTCAAATTTAACCTTACGCTGGAATCCTCACTTGATAAAAAAATAAAATCGCTTCCTACCTAAAATGCAGGATTGAATGCCCAATTGACTGGACTATTAAGGACATTTTTCATCTTTCCATAGGCTGCTTAGCCCAGATTCTTTTAGGCAGCTCAGGCGTATGTTGTCTGATTTTATTTAATTCATTCATGGCCCAGATAGATATATATACATATATATATATATATATATATATATATATATATATATATATATATATATATATATATATATATATATATATATATATATATATATATATATATATATATATATATATATATATATATATATATATATATATATATATATATATATATATATATATATATATATATATATATATATATATATATATATATATATATATATATATATATGCATTATTTCTACACTTGAATTTCCGAGTTGTATTGATGTACTTAGTGCTATGTTAGTCATCATTTTAGTGTTGGTAAAATTTATGTGTAGTCCAACTTTGTTTGCTGCATTTTGTAATTGCAGATTTTTGGCTTATCCGAGGTTGTCAGATATAAAAAAAATATCGTCTGCGTGATTGAAGCTTTCTCCATCAATGACTACACCTTTTTGTTTTTAATTTACCTTTTTGAAGGAGTATTGGAGGGCTATTGTAAATAACTTGGGTGAAAATGTATCACCCTTTCTGAGACCTCGTTTGATATGTATATTATTGGTGAGTGAATGAGAATTCATAGTTGTTGTTATATTTAAGTACATATTCCTGACAATCTTACATTATCCTTACTTGATTCTACTTCCTTGTAACGCTACCAAAATTTTAGATAGTTCTACTGTGTCGAATGCTTTGCGAAAGTCGGCAAATATGTGGGCCAAGGGGCGATTGTACCGTATTGAATTCGCAATTATTCGGGTATAAAGTTTATATAGTTGCCAGAGCAGGCTAATTGGTCTGTAGTTTTCAAGATCTGTTCTGACTTCTCTTTTGTGGATAAGGATCATTAGAGAATTTTTCCAGTCATCAGGGATGCTTTGGTTGAGAAGACATAGATTAAAAAGCTTCTGAATATGTCTTATTAGTACCTTCCCTCCAATCCTTAACGCCTCCGTCTTGATGCCATCTTCTCCTGAGGCTTTGTTGTTCTTCATTTTCTGAAGGGCATTATATAACTCGTCTACAGAAATATTATTGGTGCATAACGGTTCATAGAATTTTGCGACTATACGTGGTCAACAACAGAGAAGAACTCTGTTGTTCGTTACTCTATCACTTCCATTTTCCAGTTTGAAGATTTCTTTTCTCCCATTTGTGAATTTCCTTTTCATGATTTTCATGCTTTTATTTTTTTCCATTGCTCATATTATTTTTTTGTTTTTATATATTTCTTAGATTTAGGGGCTTTTAGATTTCATTATTCATTTCTCTAATAATATCTTGCCTTGTGTTTTTGTCAGACTTTAGTTTTCTTTATTCCATTTTTGTTGTTTCTTGACTAAGTCATTGTTCTTTTACATTTGGTGGGCCGAGTTTTTCCTGTGCGTCTGTTATTGTGTTTGTTATCAAGTGGGTTATCTTGTTAATATCATTTGTTGTTGATTTGTTCTGTAAAGTTATACTGATATTTTCTTCAAATTCTTCTACTATTCTGTGTTGAGTCCAAGTAGTAGTTTTTTTGTTCCTTACTATTTTATATCTTTTCTGATTAATCCGTATTTCATCTGTCACTCTCACCATTCGATGGTCATTGGTTGTTGTAAATAGATTTAGTATGGCGAGGTTTTTAAACAAATGCTTCTGGTTTGTTAGGAAGTAGTCTATCTCCTTTTTTGTTCTTCTATCCGGACTTTTCCAGGACCATCTTCTATGTAGCTTCTTATAGAAGGAACTGTTTATTTGATCTGGATAGTTTCCTGTAGGAAGTTTAATAAGGTGTTACCTCGTTCGTTTCTCCTTGGACCACCAAGATTTCTAAGGGGAGCGTCCTACTGATTTAATTTTATTCCTATCTTGGCATTAAAAACACCAATGATTGAAATGAGTTTGATTCCCTGTCATCCCTTTAGATATATTGTTATAGAAGATTTCCACCTCTTCATCAAATTGAGTTGTAGTGGGAGCATAGACTTGGACAATTTGTAAATTGTATCTAGTGTTTATTCTTACCAAGAGTATGAAATTCTGATGGATATTGCTTGTACAGTTATTATGTTTCTTGAAAGTTCTTTATGTATGAAGAGCCCTACTCCTTCCAGAGATTCATTTTCTTCGCAGTTATAGTAAAAGATGTAGCTCGATTTAAGAGTTTCGCTGTCTTCTGACTTCGCTGACGCCAGTGATGTCCTATTTAATGTTATTTAGTTCATTCTCCATTTCTTTTCCGATAATAAAGTCCTAGCATTGAAAGTTGCGACTCTCAGAATTACTGGTTTCTTAACTGATACTCTTCTCAAATTTTTGATCTAGTCAAAATTCTTGGGACAGACTGACCTATGGTCGTTTTCGTCCTACTCGCGTGGGGTATTTTCCGTTTTGTTTTTGAATTTAAGGTTTGACATCTGTACATAATGACTAATACGAGGATGGATTGACAAGTTCGTGGCCTCACCAAAAAATAATTATAATATTTTTATTATAATACCCTCAATAAGTTCATATTTTCTTTGGTCGTAACAGTGTAAAATTTTGTTGCTGTAGAATTTGTGGTTTTTAGGTTAGAACAAGTTTAGTGAGACCAAGTGCAGCGGCTTTGGAAAAATGGAAAAAATTGAACCACGGGCGGTCATCAAGTACCTGTTTAAAAAAAGATTCACACCAACGGGAATCCACGATAATATGAAAACAACACTAGAGGAATCTGTTCCGTCATATATCACTGTGAAAAAATGGGTTGCAGAATTTAAACGTGGACGTCTACAACAAAAGTGTTTGATCTCATATTGAAAGACCGTAGATTAACTATCAGGGAGATTGCAGACATTATAGGCATCTCGTATGAACGAACACAAAACATCGTTGCCAACGAATTCGGATTTTCTAAGGTGTCCTCTAGATGGGTCCTCAGATTGCTTTCAGTTGAACAAAAACGAATTCAACTCACGATTTCTCGCGACTGTTTGGAGATATTTGAGGCTGATCCGCAAGATTTTCTTAACAGGTTTGTGACAATGGACGAAACCTGGGTTCACCACTATACTCCAGGAAACAATAAACTTGACTTACTATTGCACCCTTTTGCGTCGTTTACGTCAAGAAATTAAAGAGAAACGCTCAGGATTACTGAGAATGAAAGTATTGTTCCATCAGGACAACGCTCGCGTTCACACGTCTGTTGAGTCTATGGCTCATTCGTGATTATGGTTTCGAATTGCTACCCCACCCGGCTTATTATTCTGTTTTGCCACCTTCGGACTTTCATCTGTTTCCAAACCTAAAAAAACACCTCAATAGCCAGAAATTTTCATCAAATGAAGAAGTCGAAGGTGTAGTTTAGTGCAACTAGTATTTTGAAGACCTTGAGGAATCTTTTTTCAAACAGGTGTGGAAGCTTTGGAAAGCAGGTGGAAGAAGTGCATAGAGCTAGGTGGAGATTACATCGAAAAATAAAAATATTTTTGTACGTATTTTATTTTGTTTTCTTGACTAGGCCGCGAATTTTTCAATCCATCCTCGTATAAACTTTAAGTCATATTGTCAAGAAAAATAGTTCATGTTACAACATTCTTTAGGTCTTAATACATTAAATTAAGCTAGAGTTCAACCATCCCGTCTCATCTGTAGTTTATCTCATGTCGTTTTGTTTTAAAAATGCAACGTAAAAATCGTATCAAATTGTCTTCTACTAGGAGTAATACAGAATAAAAAGAAAGAAATTATTTCTAAAGGAAAACCGCTTACGTCAAAATAATAAAAAAATAATACACGGTATCTACAATTTTCTACAAAATAAGCCTACGTCAAAAATATAACTATTAGTTAAAATTCCTTTTTTTAAGCTTTTATCATAATCTAACGTCATACTGTCTAGTTATTCCTTTGTAATCTGCAAGTCTGCATATGCACATTTATCTTCTGAATTTTTAAAGTTCTTCGAATATTTTTTACGACAAAACACCAGCTGTAAGTTTGAATAATGTTTTATTAATGCAAGTGTTATGTCGCCTTCTTATACATAACCAAACCTCAGCTGATGATTTATGCCTTTGTTAACAATAAATAAAGATTTTTAATAATTATTTTACCGTATCCATATATACATGTACATATATATATATATATATATATATATATATATATATATATATATATATATATATATATATATATATACATATATATATATATATATATATATATATATATATATATACATACATATATATATATATATATATATATATATATATATATATATATATATATATATATATATATTTATATATATATATATATATATATATATATATATATATATATATATATATATATATATATATATATATATATATATATATATATATATATATATATATATACATACATATATATATATATATATATATATATATATATATATATATATATATATATATATATATATATATATATATATGTATATATATATATATATATATATATATATATATATATATATATATATATATATATATATATATATGCCGAACGCTCTGGACACCCAAATGAGGTGGTTACACCGGAAAGCATCAAAAAAATACACAAAATTGGTTTGGATGAAAGAATGGTTTGGTCATATTTTTCATGAATATTTGGGCATACGAAAGCTCTGTTCGAAATGGGTACCGCGTTTGCTCACAGTGAACTAAAAATAACAACTTGTTAATACTGAACGCTGTTTGGACCTATTTAAGCCCAATAAAAAGGATTTTTTTATGCGATATGTGACAATGGATGATGATGACATGGATCAACCACTATACACCGGGATCAAATCGGCAGTCAGCTGAGTGGACAATAGCCGGTGAAAGCCGCTCGAAGCGACCAAAGACACAACAGTCGGCTGGGAAGGTTTTGGCCTGTGTATTTTGGGATGCGCATGAAATAATTTTCATCGACTATGTTGAGAAGGGAAAAACAATCAATAACGAATATTATAAAAAGTTAATGGTGCATTCGAAGGCAGAAATCGCAAAGGAACGGCCCCAAAGGAACAAAAAAAAGTGCTCTTTCATCAAGATAGTGCACCGTGCCACAAGTCAATGGTTACGATGGTAAAATTGCATGAATTGAAGTTCGAATTGCTTCCTCATCCACAGTATTTTCCAGATTTGGCCCCCAGCGATTATTATCTATTCGCAGATCTCAAAAAATACTCGCAGGAAAGAGATTTGGCTCCAATGAAGAAGTTATCGCCGAAACTGAGGGCAATGATAGGCAAAAGAATCGACTTAAACAATTTTGCTTCATTTAACACCGATCCTTGAATTTAATTTTCAAACAATTATTTTTGGTATCATTAGAAGGCTGATTTTCTACTCTTTTCAATAATATCAAAAACATTTGGATTTCCAAAAAGTTTTATTGATTAAAACGGTTTTACTTAATAGAACCGTTTTTGCTCGCTCAACAACGTACTCGTTGCGGGCTGTTCATCGCTATAAAAACACATGCAACTGCATTTTCCTATCATTCTTTTATCGGAACTTGAACGTCAACATCTCTTCTATACCTGCTCACTAATTACTTTGTCGGAAAATGGATACCGCCATGGAAGAAAGGGCATAAGTCATTGGCTTATTGCAAGAAGGGCATAGCCAACGTGAAGTCACTGCGCAACTACACCTGAGCCAGTCAGCTGTCTACAGACGTTACCAAAAGACTGTCGCCTTTACACGGAGACCAGGATCAGGAAGAAGAAAGTGTACCTCGAAGCGAGACAAACTCTTCATTGTCAACATAACTCGTCACTCGATCGGCGTTGAGGTCCAGCAGGAGCTCCGGCAAGTTCGTGGTCGGGCTGTCAGTCATTGGACAGTCAGGAGAAGACTTACAGAAGCTAATCTAACTCCGAAGAGACCAGCTAATGGACCCAAATTGACAGCAGCCCATCGACAAATGCGACTCAGATTTGCCTGAGAATGTATCGGCTGTACCTTAGAGCAATGGCGCTCCGTTTTATTCTCCGTCGAGTTCCGAATGTGCCTACATGGCAACGATGGGGAGTGTTATACGCAGTGCTGCATTACTGAAACGGTCGCTTATGGAGGAAGGTTTATCATGGCGTGGGATGGTATCCCACTTAATGCGAAAACCGATTTGGTTTTCGTGTTTTGAGGAGATCCTGCAGGACCACGTCGTTCCTTACGCTGGGTTTGTTGGCGATAGCTTCGTGCCAATGCACGACAATGCAAGGCCACATGCTGCTGCATTGGTGCGGCAATACCTGGCGGAAGTGGGAATACCCACATTAGACTGCTCCGCGCGGAGTCCTGATCTCAGTCCAATTGAACACATGTGGGATTAGCTCAAAAGAATACTTCGAGGCAGAAATCCAGCCCTTGCATCGCTGGGGGCCTTAAAGGTTGCGATGGCGGAAGAATGGGGATAATCCTACAGACAGTGGTGAAAAAGCTCACCCGCTCCATGAAATCTTTCTGGAAGCAGTAATAAGCGCTAAGAGGGTAATACAAAATATTGCTTTTGGTTTTTATAGTAAATTTAATTGTTAAACTTAAAATTTTTCCTTTCTCTTACCCCTATTTTCAATCCTTGTTCTTTTTGCTCTCCTTGTTTCCTCTTTCAATCATTTTAATTAGTAAAAAGAATTAAGTATGCTATGGAATTTGGTATCATTAGGAAGAGAATAGAATGGGCTTTCAAATGACATTAAAATCCGTGAAAATATATGAACATTAAATTCTAGGATCCGTGTTAAATGAAGCTAAGAGTCGATTTTTTTATTCACCAATATATATAACACATGGGCTGAAAAGTCCCGGGGCTAACACATAGATGGCGCTAGTTTTATTGCAGTCACCTTTTTTTGAGTTAATACTAACCTTCAAAAGACAGCTGTTAAAATTTCATGATATTCTATTCATTAGTTTGTGAGTTATTGTGCTAAGAGTGACGCTACTTTTGTTATTTTCAAAACAATGGATCAAAAACAATTTCGTGTTTTAATTTTACACTGCTTCTTGATGGGAAAAAATACCGTTCAAGCGAAGCAATGGCTTGAAAAGTGTTATGGGGACTCCGCTCCATCAGAAACAACAATAAAACGTTGGTTTGCTGACTTCAAACGTGGTCGTAGAGACACCGATGATGCAGAACGCAGTGGACGTCCAAATGAGGCGGTAACACCAGAAAACATCAAAAAAATCCATAAAATCGTTTTGAATGATCGAAAAGTAAAGTTGCGTAAGTTAGCTGACATCGTAAAGATATCAAAAGAACGTGTTGGCTTTATATTGCATGAGCATTTGACTATGAGAAAGCTCTGTTCAAAGTGGGTGCCGCGTTTGCTCACTGTTGATCAAAAACAAGAACGTGTTGATGATTCTGAGCAGTGTTTGGCCATGTTTAAACGTAACAAACCGGAATTTTTTGCGTCGATATGTGACAATGGATGAAACATGGATCCATCACTTCACTCCGGAATCAAAACGATCGTCATCTGAGTGGACAGCAACTGGTGAACCTCGTCCAAAGCGCCCGAAAGCACAACAATCGGCTGGAAAGGTTATGGCCTCGGTATTTTGGGATGTGCGTGGTGTAATATTCATCGACTATCTTGAGAAAGGAAATACCATCAACAGTGAATATTATATAGCGTTATTGGAGCGTTTGAAGGCCGAAATTGCAAAGAAACGACCGCATATGGCAAAGAAAAAAATTTTGTTTCATCAAGACAACGCACCGTGTCACAAGTCAATCAAAACAATGGCAAAACTACATGAATTGAACTTCGAATTGCTCCCACATCCACCGTATTCGCCAGATTTGGCTCCCAGCGACTACTGGCTGTTCGCAGACCTGAAAAAATGCTCGCCGGTAAGAAATTTCGCACGAATGAAGAGGTTATCGCTGAAACTGAGGCCTATTTTGAGGCACAAAAGTGGTATTGAAATGTTAGAGCGGCGCTGGAATGATTGCGTTGCTCTTGATGGAGATTACGTTGATGAATAAAGCTAATTTTGAACCAAAAAAACCGTGTTTTCTTTGTTAGGCCCGGGACTTTTCAGCCCATGTGTTATATATATATATATATATATATATATATATATATATATATATATATATATATATATATATATATATATATATATATATATATATATATATATATATATATATATATATATATATATATATATATATATATATATATATATATATTTATGAGACTAGCACACGTGCTACAGGGAAGTCCCTAAAGCGCTACAGGAGCGACACGTGTACGCAGAAAGCGATTCATGTTGTTCTTGAATCGCTGTAAATTGTACTCGGTGGGAAACACAGTCCTGGGCAAATTATTCCAAAGGGAAGATGTTCTCCATATAAAAGACTGCTTGAAAAGCGTTGTACGAGGAGTAACAAGCTGAACCTCATATGGATGTGAAGTATTAGCGCGACGTGTACTTCTAACATGCGCCGCTCTGGGAGGAATTAACCGGCCACATCTTTCTAACAGTTTCCATGAAAATACTTGTAGAACAGGCTCAAGTCGCCGACCGTTCTTCGATGTTCCAGCGAATCAAGGCCGCGGGTCTCCAATCAGACGAACAGTTCTTTTCTCAATAGAATCCAACAAATACAGTGTATGTTTGGGAGCGGAGCTCCAAACATGGGAGCAGTATTCCATAGTTGGTCGAATTTGAGCTTTGTAAAGAATTAACAGTTGTTGTGAAGTGTAAAGCTTTCTGGTTCGAAATAATATTCCCAACTTTTGAGAAGCTCTCCTTGCTATGCCTGCAACATGCTCATGCCAGGACATATTTGCTCTCAAATTAACGCCCAACAAATTGAGTGACGATGTTAGAGGAATGGAGTGCCCCGACATAACTATGTCAGGTTCAGCAACGTTAACTTTTTTAAAGAAAACTACCGCCTGGGTTTTTGTAGCGTTAAATTCCACTTGGTTACTGTCACCCCAAGATAGAATTTCTTCTAGGTCTTTGTTAAATTGAATGACTTCCTGCTGTCTGCGGATATTTGTCTGAGTAGCCGATGTCCGAGCGTTCAAAGTGAAAGAAGAGATAAGTGTACTGTCATTTGCAAAGCTGTAGATTGAATTCTCGGTCTTTTCCAGCAGATCGTTAATATAAATGAGAAAGAGAGTAGGAGACAGTATGGAGCCTTGGGGTACACCGGCGTTGATAGTGAAGGTGTTAAAAAGAAATCCGTCGATTGCCACTCGTAAAGAACGCTCTCTGAGGAAACATGAGAGCCACAAACAGAAATATATATATATATATATATATATATATATATATATATATATATATATATATATATATATATATATATATATATATATATATATATATATATATATATATATATATATATATATATATATATACATATATATATATATATATATATATATATATATATATATATATATATATATATACATATATATATATATATATATATATATATATATATATATATATATATATATATATATATATATATATATATACAGTGACTCACAGCTTAAATGATGCAGTCGCTATAAGAAAAGACTAACTGGTCTCAGAGTCTCTTTATTTATTTGGAAAAAACCACTTATTGAAATTAAATCAGTAAAGAGTCTTCTAAAAAAGTATGAATTACTTTTTGTCTTAAATATGTCTTACTTAATTAACAATAAATAATTAATCAAATCATATGCAATTTTAACGTCACAGCTTAAATGATACAAAATAACAACAGGGATCAAAACTTATCGCATTTTGAAATTTACGAAGGCGGCGGCGGCGTTGCTTTGATTTCTTAGTGCAATTGTTTTTTGATTAGTTTGACATTTTTTCATTCAATTCAAACGAAACTGTTTAAGAATGGATCGTCGAACTACAATTTCTGAGAGAAATTTAATTATTACTCATTACAGGAATGGATACAGCCAAAGAGACATAGCCAGAATGGTAAATAAATGTCCGTCAACTGTTCAGCATATCATTGAACGTTACCGGAATGAAAATAGAGTCGAGAATAAGTCAAGATTGGCTCCAAATAAGATCTTCAATGAACGTGAAGAAAGATGGATTTTAAGAGAGGTATCAAATAATCCAAAAAAAAGTGCGCCAAAGTTGTGCGCCGAGGTGGAAAGACAGTTTGGAAAAAGGTGTAACCCCGAAACAGTTCGACGGATCTTGCGAAATAATAATTTACATGGTCGAACTGCTAGAAATAAGCCTTTTATTAGCCAAAGAAATAGACGCGTGAGATTGGAATTTGCCAGAGAGCATATCAATAAAGACTTGAACTTCTGGAATTCAGTAATATTTGCTGATGAGACCAAAATAAACTTATTTGGGTCCGATGGAAAAATATCAGTGTGGAGAAAGCCTAACAAAGAATTAAAATTGAAAAATATGAAAGCTACGGTAAAGCACGGTGGAGGTGGAGTGATGTTATGGGGCTGTATGTCATCTGCAGGAGTAGGTAACATGCATTTCGTCGAAGGGAATATGAACCAATATGTGTACTTGGATATACTAAGGCAGCATCTCGTCGCTAGTGCCCAAAAATTAGATATTGAAAACAATTATCGGTTCTATCACGACAATGATCCAAAGCACACGTCATTTCGAGTACGCAGTTGGTTGCTTTATAACTGTCCAAATGTTATTAAAACACCAGCCCAGTCACCAAACTTAAATGTAATTGAAAATTTGTAGCTGACATTAAAAAATAAAGTAAATAGTGCCCTAATATCAAATAAAACTGAATTAAAAGTAAAAATTACTGAAGCATGGAATACTATTTCCCCGGAGTATACTAGAAAGTTAGTTGAATCAATGTCCAGAAGATTACAAGCCGTTATTGATGATGAGGGAGGCCCGACCAAATATTAGCAGGCTTATTTCAAATTCTACAGTTTGTTTTCTCTAATAATTTTGCATCATTTAAGCTGTGACGTTAAAATCGCATATAATTTAATTAATCATTTATTGTTAATTAAGTATGGCATATTTAAGACAAAAAGTAATGATATGCTATGATATGATAATGTACAGGACATGACCATTGATTTTGGGCGAGGACATTCACCAGGATTCTATAGAAGAAGAATATTACATATAATAAAAAGTTTTTGATAAATGTTTATTTAAGAACCTTGCGGTCATAGATGTCAACTGGCATTTTGGCATTGTGACATTTTAGTCGTCGCACATGGGATCTAAATAATATTTAAAGAAAACTAATATTGGGTAAACTAGAAAAACGCTAAAATAATAAGAGTTAAGGTAATTGGTGCAAAATAATACTTGTATATCCATGTATGGTTCTTAAGAATGTGTTCTGCGAAAATTTAAAGTCTCATAACCCGTTTGAGGTCGCAATCTTACACAAATTATCAATTTTTCATTTTAATGGGTTGCTATTTTATGTTGGACACAATTGATATGCCAGCTAAAATTTCAAATGGTTCTTGCAAAATAAGATATCAGAAAATTGAAAACTTTGGAGATTGATTTTCCTTTCAATGGTAACAGGAAGTATTGTATTTGTAAAATGTCATCTTCCGAAATTCTTGCATTTCTTTACGTTTCAGAATCCCTAAATCATGAAAAACAGACTTCCCCATTTCCGTCGGTCTGTCGGCTAGTCTGTCGGTCTGTTTGTCTGTCAGGTTGTCTGTTTATTGGCATGATAACTTTCGAACGAAATTGCATATCGACTTTAAATTTGATAAAAATGATGTTTAAACTGCGGAAGAATTGGCACCACAAATCTGCTAAAAGAGAAGAGAATATTTTCGAAGTTTCCTTTTGTTAGACGTTTGTTTTAAATCCGACGACCCACTGGACTGCGTAGTGGAGGTTCGCAATGTCATTATGGCTGGCATGGAAGTTTACAAGACTTTTTCGAAGAAATGTCCTTCCAACGGCAAGCCTTGTTTCGATTGAAAATATAAAGAAGCTGTGTTTCTAAACATCTTGCCTACCGATATTGGCGTGAAAATCCTAACATCATAGATCGTAACATATTCGTTCATGCTCGAAACAGATCCAAACAAATAATCGACGAAACCAAGAAGGCATTGTAATCAAAGAATTAAAAACGAACTTCTTGCCTGCCTTAACAATTCTTCTTTTGGTCAATCGCTAAGGCCTTGACTAATGGCCTTAGCGAATTACTAAATTTCACTAAATCCACTATACCACCAGTTACACGGCCAGATAATTCTATTGCAAGAATACCTATTGAGAAAGCCTATGTAATCACTGAGCTCTTTGCTTCGTATTCTACTGCCGGTTCCCACACAAAAACACTACCCACTATTACTAATATGCAGTCAAGGATGCCCGATATTGTCAGTTTATCATACGAGGTATTTTTATAAAGTTAGACACCAAAAAAAGCTTCTTGTGCTGATGGAATATCTGCCAAAGTACTCAAAAATGTGCAAGCGAATTAACATCAGTTTTCTGTAGGCTTTTAAGCTTATTCTATAGAAAGGGAATATTTGCTTCCTACTGAAAATGCGCTACTGTGCAGCTGATACCCAAGAAAGGCAAGAAGACCTTGCCTAACAACTACGTACCAGTCGCATTGCACATTAAAATATCGAAAGTTATAGAAAAGGCTATCAATCAGCATCTTCCAAAATATCTGGAAATATTTAATATTATTAGCAGCATCAATATGCCTTCTGCAAGCGAAAATGAACAGGAGTTATTCTAACTTATATCGCACATATTCGGAACAACGCAGTTGAATTTTTAGAGAATCTCGAGCAGTTGCGCTTGGTATATCCAGGACATTTAAACGTGTTTGACATGTAGGATTGCTGGCTAAGCTACGCTGTTAAGGTATGTTTAAAAGGTATTTTTTCTGGTTCTCGTGTTTCCTTAGAGAGCTTTCTTTGCGAATGGCAGTTGACGGATTTCTTTCTAATACATCTACTATCAACGTCGGTGTGCCCCAAGGCTCCATACTTTATTATTTCTCCTTTACATAAGCGATGTGCTGTAAAGGGCCAAGAATCCAATCTGCAACTTTGCAGATAATAGTTCTCTTATTGCCTCATTTACTTTGAAAGCCACAACATCAGCTACTCATGCAAATATCCGAAAGTCGTTCAGCTCAATAAAGACCCGGAAGAAATTTTATCTTGGGATGATAGTAACCAAGTAGAATTGAACGTTATAAAAAACCAGGTGGCAGTTTTTTCTAAAAAGTTAACGTTGCAGAACCCAACATAGTTATGTCGGGACGCTCCATTCCTATAGCATCGTCATTCAACGTGTTGGTCGTTAACTTGGCAGCAAACATATCTTGGCATGAACATATTACTTTCATAGCAACGAGAGCTTCTCGAGAGATGGGACTATTATTTTGAATTAGAAAACTTTACGCTACAACTTTTACTTCTTTACAAAACTCAAATTCGACAATCGATAGAATACTGCTCCCACATTTGGGAGTCTGGTCCCAAGCATACCCTGCATTTGTTGGATTCTATTCAAAAGAGAGCTGTTCGCCTGACCAGTCAACCTGAACTCACCAGCAACCTTGAGTCCTTTGAACATAGTAGAACAGTAGGCGACTTGTGTCTGTTCTACAATTAATTTCATGGAAAGCGTTTGGTAGATGTAGCCTGTGTAATTCCTCAAAGAACGACGATGGTACGAATACACGTTGTGCTAATAGATCACATTCGTATCAAGTTTAGCTGGTTACTTCCCGCAAATCCTTTTTATAAGAATAACATTGCAAAAACACCACTTTAGAAAGCCAACTTGTTAGATGAACTCTTTGCTGCACATTCTACTGTCGATTTCCGAAGAAAAACACAACCTATCATTTTCCTAGTGCAGTCAGGGTTGCCCGATATTAGCTTCGGACATCATATCATATATCATAAGACGTATTTTAATGAAGCTTGTCTAGCTTCATTAAAATTGTTGAAATTAATAAAACAGATAACATTTTAAAAGATATGTTAAAGCTTTATTAGTCTCTGTACCATTTATGATAAAGGAAACGAAAAGGCGAATTTTTTTTATAGAAATTCTTGGATAAGGAATAGATAACCAACATTCCAATTAAAATAGAATCTAAATTAAGTCGATTTAAGAAGATTCCAGAATGTTATTTTCGTAAGAACATTAACACATGGCATTGTGCATTAGCCAATGTAAAATTATTGTATAGTTATAGAAATTGTTGAAAATAAAATAAATCAGTGAATATTTGTTTAACCATTCATCCCTATCAGACAAAAACTTCGAAATGGTTTTTTATTAATCACAAAATTTAACAGCAAGGATTCAGGTTCAAGCACCGATGTCGTATTCGTTGTGAGACAGGTAAAAGAAAAATCCATAGAATACAACAATGAAGTAGTCGCAAGATTAGGAAAAGGAACGACAGAACCAATAGTATAAATCTTTAAGTCCTCTTCTTTTTAATATTGTCATGGATGAAATTTTAAAGATTGTCAAAAGAAAGAAGGGATGTAGAATGGGTAACAGAGAACTTAAAATTATATGTTAGGCAGATGACGCCATAATAATGGCTGAGACCGAGAACGATCTGCAAGGCTACTATATGAATTCTACCTAGCAGCAAACCAATATAATATGTCAATCTCAACTGAAAAAACCAAGACAATAGTTATAGCAAGAAAAGAGCCGATCAGGTGCAAGCTGGTTTTGGAAGATAAATCAATAGAACAGGTGATGGAGGTCGACCTGGTCGACCTGGGCATCAAAATATCTAGTATCGGAAAATTCGAGGAAGAACTAAAACATCAAGTCAACAAGGCTAATAGGATATAAAATACCAATACAAGTATAATACAGAAGATGCTGGAATCAACTGAAATGAGAATACTTAGTAGATATACAAACAAGACACTGAGGGATAGAGGAAGGAGTAAAGACATAAGACGCACATGTAATATAGAAAATATCAATCAATGGAAAAGAGGAAGGAAAGTGGAATGGGATCAACACATAGAAAAAATGACAAAGAACAGAATAGTACATATAGCAACAGACAAGTACTCGAATGGAAGAAGATCAATGGGACGTCCAAGCAAGAGATGGAGCGAGATCTATAGTGCCTAGCCATAAGTTGCAAGAAGAATACAAAATTTAATTCTTTTTGTTGGAGGAGCATCTTAATCCTCTGATCTCCTCATAGAATGTTCCATGATAGGCGACTCCCTCATCAATGGTTCCTAATTAAAAAGTTCCATGGGTAGTTCCATTACAGGGAGCTCCAAGTGAGAAAAATCCACAGCCGGTGGAAGAGGTTCTTTTTCATCCTAGTTCAGCCATGGTTCCTGGATAGGCCGATAAGGAGATGTGTATCCGGAGAGTGGAAGTGGCCATCGTGACTTCCATGAATCATCAGTTGTAATATCATCAAACCAATCTACTGAAACATCGTCTGCTCCTTCCAGTGACAATGAATCATCATCGCCGAAAAAGTTATCGCTTTCTTCATAATTAATTTGTAAAACATCATCGTCGATGACAATACCCCGATTCATATTACTCGTATTATTAATTAAAGTAAAACTGTAGTGTAAGTAGAAAATGTTCTTTGAATAGAACTTGAGATCGAATATAACAAAGCAAGCAGCAAACTTTGCTTTTATAAGGGTTAATTCTCCATAACCAACGAGTCGAGAAAGATCGGAAATGGAGGTTAAAAAAAACGCGAAAAAATAAAGCTAAGCCTACCGTACACTGCTTTTTATCGTTCCTGCTAAAATATAACGAGTTCCAATCTAGTCGACTCTCAGTTCTTATTCTGTTTACTTCGCGTTCTTCGCAGAGTTATTATAATTTAGAACAGAAAACCAGAATTTCAGTTCCTAATAACAAAACTGACCAAATTGTAAGAGATGGGATATAGGAAATTTCTCAACCTATTGCTAACTCCTTGTCAGAGATTGATATTTTTAATAATCGTTTTCCTTTACAAACGTTTAAAATTATTAATAACACATCACTATTTTTGTTGACGCTTGATAAGGAGGTAAAACACTGTTTTTTTTATGGGAAAAAATACCATTCAAGCAAAGCAATGGCTTGATAAGTGTTACGGGGACTCTACCCTTGAAAAATCACTCATCATTCATTGGCATGCTGAATTTAAACGCGGTCGTACAGACACAAAGGATCCTGAACGCTCTGGACGCCCAAATGAGGTGGTTATACCGGAAAACATAAAAATAATCTACAAAATTGTTTTGGATGACCGTAAAGTGACATTGCATAAGATAGCTGAAACTCCAAAGATATCAAAAGAACGTGTTGCATGACCATTAGGGCACGAGAAAGTTCTGTTTGAAATAGGTACCTCGTTTCCTCACAGTGGATCCAAAACAACCTGTTGATGATTCTTAGCGCTGTTTGGATCTATTTAAGCGCATGGAGAACGTCATCCCTTTGAAATAATTTGCCCAGCGCTGTGTTTCCCACTGAGTACAATTTACAGCGATTCAAGAACAACGTGAATCGCTTTTTCCGAACACATGCCTGCAGCACCTCTGCTAGACCTATAAAAAAAAGGATTTTTTCATGCGATATGTGACAATGGATGAAACATGGTTCCACCACTACACACCGGAATCAAATGGCAGCTAGCTGAGTGGACAGCAGCCGTTGAAAGCTGCCCGAAGCGACCAAAGATATAACAATCGGCTAGAAAGGTTTTGGCCTGTGTATTTTGGGATGCGCATGGAATAATTTTCATCGAGTGTGTTGAGAAGGGAAAAACTATCAATAGCGAATATTATATAGAGTTATTGGTTCGTTTGAAGGTAGAAATCGCCAAAAACGGCCCCAAATGAACAAGAAAAAAGTGCACCGTGTCACAAGTCAGTGGTTACGATGGCAAAATTGCATGAATTAAAGTTCGAATTGCTTCCTCATCCACCGTATTCTCCAGATTTGGCCCCCAACGACTATTCGCAGATCTCAAAAAAATGCTTGGCTCCAATGAAGAAGTTATCGCCGAAACTGAAGCTTATTTTGAAGGCAAAGACAAATCCTTCTACAAGAAAGGTATAGAAATATTAGAAAAGTGTTGGACTGATTGTATCGCTTTTGATGATGAATAAAGTCGAATTTTCCAAAAAAAATTGTTTTAAGTAGCTAGACCAAAAACTTTTCAGCCTGTGTGTTATGTTGTAATTTATCAGATGTTTTAAATGTATGTTTTATAATATGTGTATCTTTACTCCTTATCTTATTAAGAATTACATATTACAAACTATTTTACAATTAAAAAATCTATGTAGAAGGAGAAACAGTAAAAGAGGGAGAATACTATATTAATACGCATATCATCTAAAATAATTCAGATACCGAGATGAATTCAATCAATAGTTCGTTTATTGTAAAATAATTAGAGTGGTATTTCGAAATCAATAGTGACTTCAAAAAGATTAAACCAGTAATACTAGTAAAGAGTAACTGTCAAAACCATCTGACTGAAATAGCACAGACGATAGTTCGCATGTTGAAGTTAGCAACAAGGTGATTAGAATATCCAATGAATGTCCATTTTAGAGAGGCTACAATTAATAAGTTCACAAGTTAATACTTCATCACTAGTTGATTCAAATTTTACACTCAGGTTTTTGATTTGACAAATTTTGTTGGTCCTTGATAAGGAGGTAAGACACTCAGGAAGTTAAAATATGGAATAAAAAATTAAAAAATATACACGGAGAATTTCTCTCACCTTGATCTTGATGCACAATACAGCGTCTTGAACTCTGGATAAGGGTGTTAGTAACCCCTATTCTAAAATCACTGAAAATAACAAACGATACCATATATAGAGAATTAGTTCCATCTTGAATTTGATATGAGCTATACTCCATGAGACATTTTAACTAGTGGTTATACAGTCGTGTTTTGAACCCTTGATGAGGGTGTAAGCTACCCTGATTGGAAAATCATTAATAAAATTAAAAACCTACTTAGAGAAGTTGTTCCACCTTGAGTGTGACAAATGTGATTCCTCTAGAGAGTTCTGTGTTTCCATATCATTTTTTAAAAAGGGTTCAAGACTCGAAACTGTATAACAACTATTTAAAATGCCCCAAAGACTATAGAGCCTACATCAAACTTAATGTGGAACAAATTGTCTATGTCTATTTCTTTGATTATTTTAATGATTTTAGAATAAAGATGTTGACACGGTTATCAAGGGTTCAAGACGCTAAGTTGTATAACTACTGGCTAATATACAATGTATCAAGTTCAAGGTCGGAGAAATTCTCTGTGTTTATTTTTTATTTCATATTTAACCTTTGCTTTATAAATGCCTTACACCCCTACTAAGAGTCAATGAAAATTCTTAAATAAATTTCTTAAATCGACATATTTCTGCTTGTAAAATTTTAATTAAATAGTATCAATAGTGATTAAATATCAACCAGTGAACTTATTATGCGTAGCCTCTACAAAATAAATTCGTTGAGACTTTATTACTAGCTTCATGTTTGCATAGATGGGGAATTCCCAAATTAGGCAAAAATAAAACAAAGGCTTGAAACGGTGTGTTATTAGTACCTGATTATTGATAACAAAAGTAAGTAATTAGTAATAAATTATGTCCACCCCTAGAATAAATGTTATCAGAGATATCTCTGACTTTTTCTTTGCCATGAAAAAACCTTGGATTTGTCACTAGAAAATTGTTTACCATTTCGATATTATTGTTATTAGAATATTATTTTTGCAAATTCTGTTTCCATGTTGCTCAAACATGTAAGGTGAACTGTAACGTCAACATTAGCTGTTAGGAGGCAATAACTTGGAAGTTATGTCCATCTTATCGCACCTTATCAAGGGATGTCGTTTAAAATAATAGATAAGAAATCTTCTTTAGTATGATTAAATATTATTTTTTTCTAGGTATGCGTATTATTTATTATTACTTTAATTTATTATTAGATAAATTGTTTCTCATATTTCCATCGAATACATTCGTGCACCGCTTAGAAAGTATCTCTCTAAATTTCCAATCAGGCTCTTCTGAATAGAATCCAACAAATACAGCGTATGTTTGGAAGTAGAGCTCCAAAGGTGGGAGCAGTATTACATTGTTGGTCGAATTTAAGTTTTGCACAACATTAATGTTGCAGTTTGCAGCAGGAAGTTTATTTCCAATATATTTGATGCTTTGCATTAATGGTATAGTACATAATATAGGAAATTACGACTGTCGATTTTTATTTACGATATGGACATTATTCGCCAGACAAGGTTCTTCCGACAAATAGAGTACATCCAAAAAATACATATAAATCTATAAAATAATATATTTATTTTTTGATTCTGAGATACAAAACTAAGTTTTAGGGTATAATAAGAAAATATTGCAATATTTGTTGTGCCTAATAAAAATTTGAAGTTTGATGATCATATTAAATAAAAATTTAAACAGAAATTGAAAAAAGATATTTTGGTTAGAACAAGGGATTTTTTAAGAATTGATAGCAAAAAGTATAGACGTTTTTGACTCTTTTCGTATATTGCAGTTTGATTTTATATAGGTAATCTTAGCCAAATATAAATATATTGTAATTGCTATAACGATATTGAAATGTTCTCAGTATACTAGAATAACGAATATGGTAAAAACTTTAAATTGTTTTAATGGCCAGAACTGTCTATTATTTCATGTTTCATGTTGATACATATGAAATAAATTTGAATTTATCAGCGTCATATAATATTAATTCATGTCGGTAAAATGAAGTTTATTGCTATGCTACAAGAAGGGAAAAACATTTTAGATTATAAAAATTTGAAATCACCGGAAAACTGTATCTTTAAAGTTATTCTTAAGTACAATGAGTTAAATAAAAATGATGAAAAAAGAAGTCTGAAAACTTACGAAAAAAAATCTGAAAAATAAAATTATATTACTAATCTAAATAAGTAAATAATATATTATTGTTAGGTGTTGGTAAAATTAGAAACAGTATAAAGAACAAGAAGAAGAGGAAGAAATTAAGTACCTAATATGCAATTTTAATAGCTATAACCTAATAAAAATAAATTTTTCGCTTCGAAAATAATGCAGCTTAGTTGCACGGTAGCTTAATTGCTTACATTTTTAATTAACTTATAGTTATCTTTTTCTCAGCTCCAATTCTGATTATAGGTACATTTTCTTTATTTTTATCGATATAATACTCACTTAGCTAATAAGAACATTTTATAACCTTACTCATTACATTGGTTTAGTCGTAAAAGGTGTAACTACAAGAAAAACAAAAATACACACGTCCTCGTGCAACCTAGAATCTCCCTTCACATTAGTTTTACTTACGTGACGGGTCTGCTAAAACGTAAAAATATTTGATGGACAATAACTAAGAGTTGATCCTAAAAACCTCATAGAGTAATTTTTAGTGTTCCGTACGAATACTTCAGTGTTTGTCCGTCTGTCTGCCTGTCTGTCTGTCACACCCGATTTTCTTCGAAACTATTTGACATAGAAAGTTAAAATTTGGCACTAATATAGGAATTGATGGTCTCATCAGAGCCGTTTAGTTTTGAAAGTTAAGTTAAGATGTTAGTTTTAGGGTGTGAAATCGGAAGTGAAAAAAAAAATTACCAGGTCAACTAGTGAGGTGTCAAAAGAAAGCCTGTAAAAACACTTCAAAACTATATATAATGCGCGCACTTTTCTTTCTATTATTTTTAAAAAATTGCGAAAAATCGCTGTCCCTCCCTAATCTCGAAAAGTACTGATAAAAAAAATTTGAAAAATTCTGGAATATTCTCCACAGGGTGTAGATTGAACTAAAAATATCACGAGTGCATTACCTTTAATAATTTATCTGATATATAAAATTTTTTTTTTTATACTTCCGTAACAAAAATCTTTATTTTAAAAGCAATTAACGTACGGAACACTAATTGCGCAAGTTCGACTTGTACCTGGCCGGTTATTTTTGTTCATAAATGTTCGTGAGTAAATAAGCAAGAGATCCCTCACGGCTTATTTTCAAAATAATAGACCCAATTTTTTTTTAAATATATGCATATGTATATATATATATATATATATATATATATATATATATACATATATATATATATATATATATAAATAAATATATAAATGTATATATATATATATATATATATATATATATATATATATATATATATATATATATATATATATATATATATATCAGGTTATTTCTCATTTCTTACGTTCCTTCATATTTAACGTTCTTGAAGTTGATCCAATATGGCGGGCGAAAACTCAAAATTACTTTAATTTTTTTCCTATTCAACTAAATATTCTGAAATTTGGTATCCAGGTTTTTTTTGAGTTACTAATTATGTATTCAAAGTTAGGTTTTAAAAATTCAAAATGGCAGATCCAATATGTCTGCTGAAAATTTTTAAATTTAGTTAAATCCTGTTTTTTTCAACCAAATGTTGTGAAAGATGGAATGTATGGGTTTTTGGGTTGCTAGGTATGTAAAAATTAGTTACTTCGGCCAAAAGTGTTCTAGTTTTCAGAAATTAGTCAATCTTGGGTATATTTAGGTTTTTTCTGCAGTTTTTCAAATCGGTTCAAAGACTAATGACATTCTTTAGAATCAATTATGAAAGAATAAAACCTAACCTAACAAAACCAGCCTACACAAAGAAAGGAAATAAACCAAACCTGCCAAATGGAGCCTACACAATCGAAAGGAAATAAAACTAACCAAACTAAAGGCAGCCAACACAACAGAAAGTAGATTCACTTAACCTAACAAAAGGCAACGTACACAGCAGAAAGGAAATAAACCTAACTTAAATAAAGGCAGCGTACACCACAGAAAGGAAATAAAGCTAGGACAGGGTAGCCTACCATAGTTAGGTTAGGTTATTTATCTTTCTGTTGTATAGGCTGCCTAGTTAGTTTAAGTTTATTATATTTTTGCTTAATATTATTTTATTCTTTATATTCAGCAATAGCACTACTCGATAAAAATGGGATTTTCAGAAGTTAATTGTTCTTTTTGACTATTTGTAAGTTTAAATTCTTCAAAAATTTCAAATTGATGACTATGACTATTAATATCCGTTGCTAAAAAGAAGCAGTTTCACATAATATACCCTCGAAATAGCATAACAAGATTGGCCAATTTTTCAGCATTAGAACAATTTTGTCTAAACTGACTATTATTTGCGGAACTAGCAAACCAAAAAACTCCTGGATACCAATTTTAAGAATATTTGATTTAAAAATAAGCAATTTAACTATTTTTAAAAATTTTGGCAGCCATATCGGATATGCCATTTTGAATTTTTAAAATGTGACATTATATTCATAATTAGCGACCCCAAAAACCTTAAATACTGTTGGAAAAGTCGTTGAATATGAAGGAACATAAGAAATAACCTGATATATATATATATATATATATATATATATATATATATATATATATATATATATATATATATATATATAACATATATATATATATATATATATATATATATATATATATATATATATATATATATATATATATATATATATATATATATATATATATATATATATATAGTCCCTGGCCAAATTATTAGACGCACTGTATTTTTTTTAGTTATTTTATGTTTCTTAAGAGTTTTTATGCAATAATGATATATTTAAACTACAATATTATTGATTTTTATTTAAAAGAATTGTTGTAGACTACATATTTGTATTTATTTTTAACATATGGCAACACTGTGTTGTCAAAGTGATACATGAACGTAAATAAGTACAAACCTGTATCAGTCGCGATCGGAATCGAGTCAGGTACGGACGTGTTTCTGTGGCTTTATGGACTGTGATTGTTTGTTTAACAGTTTTATACTACTCAGTTATTAGTTTATTTTGTATGCAGTGTTTTAAAAAAGTAATTGGACTATTTTCATTATGGGTAGAAAAGGCGATCTTTCACCACGTAAAAAAGCTGAAGTGAAGGCCCTTGTGATTGCGAAAACATTTACAAACCGAGAAATATCACGAAGATTGGAGGTTTCTGAAGCTAGTGTACGACGCATAAAAAAGAAAATTGAGTCAGGGAAGGAATTAAGCCCGAAAAGAAAGAAAAGATGCGGTAGAAAACCAATTTTCACTCCACGGTCAGAGAGATGTTTGAAGAAAATTTGTGTAGAAAACAGATTTGCTACCACAAAGGTAATAAAATCACAACTCCAGGATGCTAGCGTAAATGCTTCTGAGCGCACTGTTCGAAGAAAATTGAAAGAATTAGATTTTAAGGCCTGTCGTCCCGCCAGGAAGCCCAAGTTAACAGCTGCAATGAAAGCAAAGCGCCTGAAGTGGGCCAAACAATGGCAAGACAAAGATGTGGACTTCTGGAGATCGGTAAGATACAGCAATTTAATCAATAATTGATACATTATTATCATTTTCAGTTAAATAAAGCAAATAAACATGGAAGTTTATATATTTTTCCTATTTTTGACAGGTCTGCTTCAGTGACGAAAGCACATTCGAAATTTTGCAGAATAAAGCTCAGTATGTGCGTCGTCGTCATGGAGAAAAGTTTCACCCTGATTGTGTCGTCCCGACGGTTAAACATCCCACCAAAGTGATGATTTGGTCAGTCATCAGCGGCAAGGGCACTGGACGTCTGTACGTCGTCAAAGGAATAATGAGGCAAGATCATTACAAAGAAGTATTACAAAATCGGTTGATTCCGCAGCTCAGAGAATGGTTTCCAAATGGGGAACCATTCACTTTCATGAAAGATGGAGCTCCCTGCCACACTGCTCGGTCTGTTAAAGCTTTTTTGGCAGAAAAAAATATCCCTCTGTTCGATTTGCCCCATTGAAAATGTGTGGGAGCTGATGAAAAGAGAAGTGGCTAAAGATGTGATTACCAACAAAACCCAGCTCCTAGAAAAGATTATTCATGTGTGGAATCATCATCCTCAAATGCAGAAGACAGTACAATCTTGCATTGATAGCATGCCGCGCAGAATTAAAGCTTTGATAGCGGCTAAAGGTGGCTCAACTAAATATTGACTTTTACTAACATTAATTTCACTTTTCTTTAAAACTTAATAAACTTATGCTTTTCTAAATTAATGCTGTTTTATTTATGTCAAATAAATAGGTAATTGATTGGATAATATAAAAAATAAAAAACAAATCAATTTAAAATAATAAAACGGTACAATATCACTCGGTAATTAATATTTTACATGAAATCTTGCAGTGCGTCTAATAATTTGGCCAGGGACTGTATATATATATATATATATATATATATATATATATATATATATATACTCGTATATATATATATATATATATATATATATATATATATATATATATATATATATATATATATATATATAATTTTGGGTCTATTATTTTCAAAATAAGCCATGAGGGATCTCTTCCCTATTTAATCACGAACATTTATAAACAAAAAATCAAATCGGATGAAAATTGCGACCTGCAGAAAACTTTGAAACCATGTATATTTAAATACTTCAGTATGCAAAGTACGGAATACTAATTGCGCAAGTCCGACTTGCACTTGGCCGGTTTCATTTTCGTCAAAGAACAGTTTCTCAGACAGGCGCATGTATTCTATTCTAAAAAAATAGTAGCACTGAAATGTGTTTATTTACTAGTGGCACAGAAAATATAGCTATCGCTACAGAAAGGCAAAGAGGTGGTCCAAAACATCGCCCTAAAACGAAGCTGGCGGGCTACATCCGGATTGCGAAAATGTGTCTCGTCGAGTTTCTGTGAGATGGCGCTCACGTAGAAATTGTTTCATATGTAACAACAGAAACTCGACCAGGCGCATTTTAACAGCGGCGACGTTTTGGTTCACCTGTTTGTTTTTCTATAGTAATAGCGATATTTTCTGTGCTAATACCGAATAAACTTTTTGAATACAGTAAGTGATATTTTCAAGATTTCAAAAGAAGTATTTAAAAAACGGATATTGTTTATAATGTTTTCAATATTACGCACTCAGGCATTTAACATAACTAGGTAAAAATCATATTTTGTGTTTTCACAATATACACAAACATGGACAATTTGTTTCAACATACGTAGTTACAAACAGACATTATGGCGCACTATCGCGTCTTCGTAATGTTTAGCAGAGATAATATTTTTTATTTATGTTTAGAGATTGTTGTTGTTTATTTTTATGATAATATTCAATAGCAGTTTCGCATGGAAGTATTTTTATTTTACAGTTTAATATTATATCTATATTCTTGTTTAGCATTTTATTATTACTGTGGATACATGAAGTTTATTTGAATAATATTTATTTTATACCCGTTCTCTTGCAGTTCATTTATTAATCATTTCCTTTGTGGACACTGTTCTTTCCAAAATATGGTTTTTAACTATTTTCTTTCTTCCCTTTCTCAAGGAAAGCATCGTGTTCGTGAAAAAATTACTCTTAGATATTTTTGCATTTCTTTACGTTTTACCGTCCCCGGATCACGAAAAACATAGTTCTACATTTCCGTTGGTCCATCTGTATACCTGCCTGCATAATAACTCTCGAACGAAATGATATATCAGTTTCAAAACCTGTACACATATAATATTGGGAATGGGATCTATAGCTTTGAGCGATATCGCCTTATGGAAAATAGGTAAAAGGGGCGAGGATATATAAATTTTGTATATTCAAGAAAATTTGCCTAGGTTTTCGTTCAAGATCTTGAACGAATTATAAGCTTAATTATTTATTTACAAAAATATAAGACGCTGAAAGAGTGGAGGAACATGTTAAATAGGTTGCCTCTTATAACATCGTGTTATATCTTCTTGTCAGGGTTTTATAAGTTCAGAAATCTATAAAGTTTATTAGTTTTTCAATACTCTTATTTATTTATAGTCAAACATTGAAGATGATATTGAGATGGGGAAGGAGGGTTAGAAGCGTGGCGGTGTGAGTATCGTATTGTACATTCGTTTCAGGGCTTTAAGAGTCGAGATATCTCAGTGCTATTCTTCTATTATCTTCAATTTTTGCAGAAATAGTATGTATAAAGTAGTATCCCGATTTAGTTGTAAATGCTGATCAGTTCTTTTTACAATTACACTTTACCTTTAAAAGGCGTGTATTATTTACTATTCTGTATTGAGTCTGCCTTACTTCTTGATTCAGGAAGATTCACCCTATATGAGGTAAATTGCATTGTCGACCCATTGTTAATATAATAATAGAATCATAGGCGTGTATATAAGATGGCAATAGGTAAATAAAAAAATGTTTTAATTCAGTTACATTTTATTATAATAATTAAAATTAAAATATGTTTTAATTAAATTACATTTTATTATAATAATTAAAATTGAAATATGGGAACTAATAATTAACTTTAAGAAACGAAAATAAATTACGAATAGGAAAATAATTAGGTATATGAGGTTGCTGGCTACTCAAGCGGTACATGTTATTAAAATAAGCTATTCCATATCAGACTCAAAAGAAGAACTTTGATCAACATTAACAATTATCGGATCAATTATTTGTTCAATAATGTTATCCAATTCCTACATTCTCTTTTCTGCTCCAATAACGTGATTTACACATTTTTCCCAGTTATCCTTCTTCATATTACGTATAGCATCAATTTGACATCCGTCATTTTAAATGTTGTATTGTTTCTTGCGACTTTCTCCTTGATTTGTGCCCATACCAATTCTATCGGATTTAATTCACAATGATAAGGAAAAGTCGCAGTACTGTTATACCACTGCTACAAGCTGCTAGTTCATCTACAACGTAGATTTTTGTTAATATTGGCTAAATCCGAAAGTTCTTTTTTCACTGCACTATTCGGAATTATGATATTTTTTTTTAGCGTAACCACTCCAATACATCCATTTTGCGCCAAGTACTTGTTGGTAGTTTTTCTTGTAGTCTGGAATGGTAACTTGAGTTGTCCATAACAATAATCGAGTTTACTGGAATCAAATCAAACATTTGAGAAAACTATTCTTCAACGACGTCAGCATCCATGTGCTCATAATAATTTCCGCTGCGTTTAGATTCGAAGGTTAATAGGCCACCTTCAACAAATCCTTGCGAACTTCCGATGTGTGTGATAGTGAACCGACGTCGTTTTCCTGAGGACGGATTGAAACCCGTTGACCATCCCTCTTGTTGGGCCTGTCTTCGACTTTTAATATTTTCATTTTGCCAGCATTTAGCTACCGTATGTCCTTCGTTCAACCAAGTTTCATCTAAATAATATATTCGTTTCTCTTCTTGTCCAGCTTTTCGGATGTTTCTTAAGTAATGTCTTCTCCAAGAGACAATAGCTTTTCTGTCTATTGAAATAGATTTCCTGGAATGCCTTTTCCATTGAAAACCAAGTTGTTTTAAAATTTTCCACAGGGTGTTTCGGTTCATTTTGGGATAATTCGGGTCTTCTTGTACCCTAACAAAAATTTTATCTAAATTTGGAATTTCCTTGTTGAAAAAGAAGGCATGTATTTTACGTCTTATTCCTTGCTTCAAATCTCCTTCAATTTCAAATGTTGGTCGACCTGGAGATTAATCGGCGATTTTAACACTCTGTTTCTGGATTCTTATAATAATTTATATACAGTTTGTCTGTTCCACTGTTTCGTTAACACTCGCACTGGAATGATTATATTTCCATGATTTAAAACAGTTAAGAATTATTGTCTTTTCGTTTACAGATAATGGTCTAAATTTTGGTCTTTTGAAAATTGATTGCAAATTCACCATCTGATCTCACTTCGTATGATTGTACTCTGGACAACACCAAACTATGTATTGTTAATATCACAATTTATTATAACTCAGACCACCCCCAATAGATTAAACGAAATTACCTAACCCCACTCTTAATGCCTATTATTTACGCTTATTTACTATATATTATATACACTACCGTCAAAAAGTATTTGTCCACCTAGTTATTTCAGTCCCAAGACAACAAAAACCCAGATAATATATATTATATATATATATATATATATATATATATATATATATATATATATATATATATATATATATATTTAATTTTAATGAATTATTATTTATTCTCACATATTACAGTCTAGAAAATCAGAAAAATATTATGATTTTCCAGGATTTTTCTCATCTATGTGACCCCCTTTGTTTTTAATTACCGCTTTACAGAGTTTCCGCATTCTGTCCAGTAGTTTCTTTAGAGTTATTTTAACCTATTCTGCTTGTAAAAGTTCCCACAAGTGATTTGCTGATGTTGAATTGAGTTTTCGAACACACCTGTCCAAATAGTCCCACAGTAATTCGATAGGGTTCAAGTCGGGTGATTGTGGAGGTCAAGTCATCATTTCCAGGAGGTCATCGGATTTACATTGGTCCAAAAGTTCTCTAATTTGTTTAGCAGAATGTTTAGGGTCGTTGTCATACTGAAAAATAAATTTCCCTGAAAAATATCTCTTCCAGAAGGAAACATTTGAGTTAGCAAAATTTCTTGATACTGTTCTTTTCGCATGATTACTTCTATCCTAAAGATTTTTCCAACCTTACCGTTGCCAAAACAACCCCAAACCATTACTGAACCTCCACCAGGTTTTACTGTAGGTAACTGACAGGCTTCCAACATCCTGTCTCCGCACGTAAACTCGTCGATTTGAACCGAAAATTTCGAATTTAGATTCTTCGTTCCAAAGGGCGGAATTCTATTGTTCTGATGTCCAATTTTCATGTTCTCGGGCCCATTCTAATCGTTTACTTTTATTCACTTGCCCAAGAAGTGGTTTCCTCACTGCAACTCTCCCGCGTAGTCCACCTTCTGCTAACCTGTTCTTCACAGTTGTCACGTTGATGGGGATGGGCCGCTCCAGGTTTACTTGAGCCGTGATTTCTGGTGCGGTTAGGCGGCGATTGTTGTGGCTCTGTTTTCAGCGGGAGTTTTTCAAGGCCTTCCTGAACGTTTATGGTTGGGAATTCCATGTCCCGCAGAAAAATTTTTTACGATGTAGTCTACCGTTCTCCTTGGCATCCGCATATCACTCACGATTTGTCGACTTGAGTGACCATTTTGATGTCTCGCAATTATCAGAGCCCGATTTTCAACTGAAACTTCTTTCGTTTTTGGCATTTTCACAAAACAATTGAGCCTGTATCAATGACAAAGTACTGTTTGCGAATGGTTAATTTCCAAAAGAGCAATGGTATTTATAGCATAGTTTTTATCATGAAATGTCACTAGGAATTTCCATAATACCTAGAAACTTGAAATGAGTTCTTACTTTAACTGGAATTCTCAGAAATCGCCGCAAAACGATTATCATGCAAAACTTGGAAATTTGTTCTAATTGGTTTTTAATTTGTGATTTCACCAAGAAGGCTCATCTAAACAATTTTATGATAGACACTTGTTAAGAACAATTAAATTTACCTAATATAATAAAAGGGTTTAATTAGGTATTAAATTTTGGCAGTTACATTGAAATTTCTAGGTGGCATATACTTTCTGACGGTAGTGTATATTATTACAATTTCTTAGAAACTCATATCACCCTCATAGAATAAATTAAATTACCTCACCCCGGTATAAGTTTTAATGCCTATTATTTCTGCATATTTACTAAATAAAAGTAATAAAAGTGAAAGTAGCAATCTGATAGTAGCTATGTCTATGAAATTTGTCATATTGAGTGATTTATTACTCCACATCTTTTAAAGATATATGTATAGGATGAAATAGAATAAAAAAATAAACATATAAAGTACCTCTCGTTTAAGATACCGCACTTGTAGTACTTGGATTAAGTTATTTTTTAGTGCGAGAAAATGAAAGGCAGTACAGATTAGACCTATGTGTTCGCAAAGGAAGTACTAAATAAATCACTTTACCAAGTTCTGAAACTACCATGTAATGGTAGTGCTTTTGTCTCTGATATCAATTGAGCAAGTAAGAATTTTTATTACTTCCGTAACCGTTGTTTTAATTATTGTAAATTTTGCAGCAGTGTCTAAATGACTCATTTTCCATGATGAGGTAAATGATGTCACCCACGAGCGACATATTTAAAATTAAAACTAAAATTTTAAAATTGATTTTTAGAAAGAAAGTCTATAAGAGGATGTTCAAAACTCCACTCATTGTTATCCTTGAGTTCTCAATTAAGACACTCCATTTTGGTTCTCTAAGATGACATGAGTTTATTTTGTAACAAAAATTATAAATTTATTATATATAAATTCATTAACACTACGTATACTATTTTTACAATATTATAATGGTGCACGCTGCTGCAATGTACCGTTTTTAGTGTTCCGTACGGAACACTTATAAGATGACTTCGGTGTCTGTCTGTCCGTCTGTCTGTCACACCTGATTATCTCTGAAACTATTTGTCATAGAAAGATGAAATTTGGTAATAATACAGGAATTGATGGCCTCATCAGAGCCACGTAGTTTTGAAAGTTAAATTTTTACTTAAGGGGTTAGTTTTGGGGGGTGAAATCGGAAGTGAAAAAAAAAATGTTTTACTAGGTCATCGAGTGTGGTGTCAAATGAAAGCTTGTGAAAACACAAGTAATATATATATATATATATATATATATATATATATATATATATATATAATGTGATACCTGCGCTCACTTTTCTTTCTATTATTTTTAAAAAATTGTGAAAAATCGCTGTCCCTCCACTTTATCTTGAAAAGTACCGATCAAAAAATTTTGAAACAATTCTGGAATATTCTCCACGGGGTGAAGATTGAACGAAAATTATCACGAGGGCATTACCTTTAATAATTTATCTGGTATCTAAAAAAAAACAAAAATTTCTAGGTCATCACTTTTTAGTAAAGATTGGAAACAAACATTGTTGAAAACTCATTTGGGGTGTGTTTTGTGAACTCACTGATCATTTTTTACCTCCGTAACAAAATTTTTTATTTTAAAAGCAATCAAGGTACGGAACACTAATTGCGCAAGTTCAACTTTCACTTCACCGGTTTTTTTTTTAACTATGTGCAACTACAAAACCGTAAAGGTACCATCCATTGTCACGATAAGTCGTTCATAAGAAAGTATTTTCAATGTTTTGAGGGTAAGCAGGTGTAAAAGTTGTTGCAACAAATTCCGTCAAGTTGCATTAAATGGAAAACCTTAACTCGGTTGAAATGTAATTCAAATAAGAAATAATTTAAAAAACTCTATAGCGTTACAAATTTAAGGTAGCCCTATTTTCCACTCATACGACGGAAGACTATATATATTTTTGCGGACAGTAGTAGTGGAGCCACCGTAGGGTCCTTGAAACAGGTCAGCATAAGTTCACAACTGATAAGCTATTGCAAGGGCTTGTTGGTCAACTTAGAGTGTAAGAATAGCCTGTTTCCCGTCTGTTTACCTGACACTACACGCAGTCGTTTGGAGTGAGATGGCTGACGCAATAATTAAACAGAAGGCTTTAAAGAGTCCCACGGGACCTAAATCCATTTTAGAAATCTCGTGCAATATAGACGGGAAGTCGGAGATAGGCTGAACAAAAGGTTCAACAAAAACTGGAAAGATGTACCAAAAATGAGACAATCAAAAAGAACTATAATGGGACCTAACCCTTAATACACCGCAGGTTCTTGCTTAAATTAAGCAGGAGAGACCTAAAGGTGGTGACACGAGTCCTTATACGACAGTTAAATAACCACCTCACTCGCATTGGGGTTGAGTGCAGATGATTCTTGGGGGAGGAAAAAACAGTTCTTCATCTCATTATGACTTTTTTGGCAATCACGAAAGTTAGAGGAACTAACCTGGTGTCTCTAATAATTCTGGAGTATATTAAGGTAATTCAACCTAGAAGGTTGTTATCCTTTTGAAAGAATATTGGCTTTTCGTAACCCTAAAAAAAGCAGGTGCTCGACGGGCCTGTAAAAAATTATATAAAAACATTGCTTGCTTGTCAAATTACTGTCACTGATTTGAGTACTTTGACGAAATTATGTACAAGTTTGTTGCGTTTTACAGTTTTTACAATTTTTTTCTTCCGAAAAATGAGTGAAAATAATTTAAAGCATGGCGTACTGATAAAGTTTCTAATTAAAGTAGAAAATAGATCAAAAGTTATGAACGAAAATATATCCCAGGTGTACGGCAATGATAGTGCTTTTTTGTTTAAATAAATTTTAGTCTAAACTATGAAGAAAATACATTTAGGATGACTTCAGATTAGGAAGAGAGGTTTAGGTAAGAACTGAGGAAAAACAGGCTTGTTGACAATATGCTTCTGTCAGATTGACAAATGAAAATCAAGAACCCAAAGTATCCAAAGCTGCAGTTTTCAAGATTGTGCAAGAAGATTTAGGGATGAAAAAATTTCTGCACGATGGATCCCCAAAGTTCTTACGCCAGAACAGAGACTCCTCTAAAGAAGGCGAAAACTCGTCATCGTCTTCTGAAAAATTGATGGCGACTGTTTTTGGGTTTGCGTCAGATTTTGCCTATTGAAAATATGGAAAGGGGGGTCCACAATTAATGAAGAACTTTACGAAAGTGTGATCCAAAAACTGATGCAGACCATTAGAAAAAAACGTTGCAATTTGTGAACCAAAATTTTAAGGTTGGACAACTACAGAATCCATAATGTTCGCACAGTTCAAGCCATTACCGTGAGTTACGACATCCACCATATTTGTATAGCCTGATTTAACGCCCTGAGATTTCTTTTGCTTTATACATCTGAAACGGGACCTCAAGAATTAAAAATTCTCCTCAGATGGGGAGTTGAAAGCCATCGTAGCGTCATTTTTTAGGGCACAAACAATAGATTTTTTTTGGATGCAATGAAATAACTCAATACATATTAGAGTAAGTATGTTAGTCTAGGCAGATACCAGTTACCTAGAAAAATAATTTTGTTTTAAGCTCTTCGAGTTTTCCTTCATAACTAGGTAGATAACTTAAAAAATATCTTCCTAGTATGTATTTATCTTTACCTATCTAATTGTTAATTTTATGCCTAAGAAAAAGAGCTTATAATTCATTACCAACCATTCAACCGCTTAAGCCAAGACAGAAAAACATATTTATAGGGTACAGTTATGGAGGTTTTTGATGTTTCTAGGAATACCATAATAAAATTTTTTAGATAAGATAAAAACATTTTTATTTTTATTTGCATTAAGCCAGTTTCGGTGTATGTGAGTATTATTACAGTATTTGAAGTTTTGCGATGAGTTTTAGTTCTTCAGGTCTAATTAATATTATTTATTGTTATATTATTATTGTATCATTTTTATATTTGTCCTTATCGTATATTTTAAAAGTTAAAAAAGAATGTTTAAAGCAAAGAAAGAAAGACGAAGATCAACTGCTGTACAGTAATATATATATATATATATATATATATATATATATATATATATATATATTTATATGTATATGTATATGTATATGTATATGTATATGTATATGTATATGTATATGTATATGTATATTTATATATATATATATATATATATATATATATATATATATATATATATATATATATATATATATATATATATATATATATATATTATATATGTATATATATATATATATATATATATATATATATATATATATATATATATATATATATATATATATATATATATATATATATATATATATATATATATATATATATATATATATATATATATATATATATATACAGTCGACACTCTATATAGTGAAAGACCAAAATGTTTACCGAAATTTCACTATAGAAAGTTTGTCACTTTATAAAGAAAAAATCCGTATATATTGCTATGTGTAATAAGTATGCTAGGTCTTGAAAAAATTGCACTATAAAGAGTTTTTCACTATATAGAGTTCCACTATAAACAGTGTTGACTGTATATATATATATATATATATATATATATATATATATATATATATATATATATATACACATATATATTTACTATGTTTTGAAAACTATATGGTGGTAACTATATGTATAAACTCTATGTCTTTCAACTTTACACATACCTATCCTTTACTGCTAGGTTTTTCGAGGACATAAAAAGAATAGTATGACATCAAGCCTCCGCATATTTACATTAAAACAAGATTACATATCTAAGCTCTAAAAATCGGTTGACTAGATCGGTTGCTGACGAATCAGGCAAATGTCTAGACTTGTCAGACATCCAAAATTTAAAAAGGCGACCATCCAGTTTTCTTAGCGGTGTTGCATGGAAGCGGAATCGGGTATTTTTTGCATAGGACAGTGTTGCAATTTACCCTACTATTTTCTACTTGTCCTTACTGCATTCATTGAAATTTTAAATGGTTGATAGAAAGGTTGCAGGAAGCGATTTCATTCATTCATGCATCCATTTCATGAATTGCATAGTTTGTCGCCCCTTGGATATAAAATATATTTGTTTTTGAAAGTTCCACATTTGCTTTGAAGATTGCTTTACAAAATAGTTAAAACTCCAATAAAATATGTAGCCGTGTCTCGGCCGCCAATGGTGTAATATATTCTTGGTCTTGGAAATTTAACGTATCAATATTTTTCTGCCGTGAACATCATATTTTTACCTCACATTGGTATCACATCTCTCAATTCGTGTCAAGAATAAAGTTGGCTGCTTTGTACTTTTACATGTTCCTCCGGCAGCTTGATCGTCATAAACTAAAATAAATAGACCCACCTTTCCTTGTTTTTCCCTCTAATAAACTTACCAAAAAACATAATGTATTATATTTTTTGGCAGATAGAGCTCTCTTAGAAAAAAATACTACTGATACAGAAAGAGAGTACTCTATGTTATTTCTAACAGTATAGGATCCACCAAAATATGATCTTCAACCATGTTTGCCCCTTTTAGCTACTTACAGTTAGTTAGAAAAAAAAATTGAAATGTTTGTCGTCATTTTTCGAAATGATGAACAATTATTATGCATATTTTGTAAATGACTTTTAAGAACAGTAATAGGACATATAATAACGTATAATAAGTCATATAGATAAAATTATCTTTCTAAGCTATTCAACAAAAACATAGATTTATTATGACACAAAAGAATAGACAGAGTGCGTCATACATAACATCGTTGGACAAAACTTCAAATGATCGTAAGAAAAAAAAAATGGTGTATCCCGCGTCCGTACAGCGCCGTTAAACTCCTAAATGATCGCCCATGGTCTGATATTAAAACTTGTTGGAAATGCGTTGTTGTCACTTATATTTGTTAATTTTAATAGCATGTTGTATGTAGTTATATATAATTTATTAAAGAATAAAATTAGAAAATATTCAGCTGTTTCTTATAAATACAATGTTACTTACTTTCTTTTGTATTAGCTAAAGTTATGCACCATTAGCCCAGTCGTCAGAGGTAAATTTTGACGAAAAGCTCTCATTAAATGTTAACAAGCTGCATTTTGGCATACAGGGAGTTTTTTGGATGTAGAATATGATAAAAGAACTTTGCTGCTCTAATGTGTACGCTAAGCCTACAAAATCGGAAATAAAATGAAAAATTCGGTTTTTCACAAATATCTCGATAAATAAATAAGATGACGAAAAACTAAACGACGTGAAAGAACGGGAAATTTTACAAAAAAAAATAGTATATTATTTTTTAGTTTTACCGTAATTAAAAAAACTTATTTACAATAAAATGGCTGGTTTAACCCCTTCAGTTGTAGTGGGAATCATGCTTCCAACCTCATCTATGATTAAATTGACGTTTCTGTATACCGCTAAATATTTTAAAATTGGCTATTAAGGGATTTCACGGGATGCCGATTAAGAATCCCATGACAGATTTGAAAAATTCAAAATGGCGGATTCAATATGACGTCCAGAGAGTACGTAATTAATTTAATTTCTTCTTTCTTTTTGTGTTTTCAGTAACAGTTTTCTTTGTACCTGGATGTTCAAATGAAATATAAATACTTTATATCTAAAGCTTAGACTTTTATCTTTGATTTTCCACCTTTATATATCTTTTTATTTTAAGTTTAAGTTGTATGATTAATAATAAGCAAAAAATACGTTTATTATAAACACTTTTTTAAGAGCAAAATTCCAAAAAAAGAGAAAGCTTTTTTTAAATTTTTAATGATTTTCCAATATCAAGTATACATTTAACTGTAACTAAGAAAAATTGTCCTACTTTTTTGAACATTTCGTAATGCTTTGAACGTAAAATTGCCAGCAGCGCACTACAGCAGGCAAATTTTCATATTTTAATACTCAATTTTTAAATAACATAGACGATGTGGGTATTTTTAATTATTCTCACATTGAAACTTAAGGTATAATTATAATATATGCACAAGAATTTTTTTTTAAATTTTATTAAATAATTGTAATTTACTGTATGCCCGTGAAAATCACGCAAACAAAAATTTCGTTTTAAGTTTTATAAATTATAAAGCAACAAAAATAAAAACTATTGGTCTTCTTTTCAAAAAGCTCTCTTTTAATTTTTTTTACACTCTGAAAATAAATAATATCGATTAACCTTTGAGCGGTATGTATAGACTTTCAAATTGACCTGTTTGGCGCACTACACTTTTTGAATCTCTCACGTTAATAAAAAGAATTTGAAAAAAAAAATATATACCATATTTTTGTAAAATTTCTCGCTCTTTTACGTGGTTCTATTAGTTTTTCGATATATTTTTTATTTTTCGAGATATTACCGAATTTTTAATTTTATTTTGGATATTGTGGGCTTAGCGTACATCAAAATTTAGCAAACTTTTTCTTATAGTATTCTACGTCCAAAAAACTACCTGTGTGCCAAAATGTAGCCTGGTAACATTTAATGAGAGCTCAAACCCTCTAGCAACTTGGCTACATTGAATATTTTAAATTTTAAAAATCCGAAAACACATTCAACCAAAGTGTAACTTCTTGTCTATAGTCGCCTTCCTTGAGTCCACTGTTACTGTTGGATTACGTTTAGATATAAATGTGCGGAGCATTGTTATAACACAATCCATGCATAAAGGATATTAGTACTGCAGTCGTACTAACAATTACGTTTTTCCTTGTCTGAAGGAGCTTTTCAAATCATACCAATAAAAAACTGGTAGGTTATAGTGGCACGTATAGGTAAACATTTTTTGTTGGTGAAGCAATTTTTCGAAAGTTCAATTAAAACAATTATCTATTTTTATGACACTCCTTCTATATCATTTTTCAGGGTAAAATGTTACGAATAATCTGATCCTGAATTAAAAACACTTTATGATAGACTAAGTGCCAAGGGGTGACAAACCGTATCATCCATCCATTTAAAATTTCAATACGTTCCGTTAGGACAAAAGAAAACATTAGACTAAATGGCCCAATGCAAAATGTTACCATCCTATAATTCCATAAAATACTGCAAAGAAAACTGAATGCCCCCTATAATTTCGTAGTACTATAATAGTGGTACGCTCTGGATACCGTAGCGGCGCTGCCGCTTAACTTATTATTTTTCATTGCTGGTAATATATAACTTATTCTATAGTTTTATGCCGGTTCCAAACGGCCAAAGTGAGAGAGCTTTACTAGGCATGATACTACGAGTGGTTTCCCATTGCCTTCCGGAGAGAGGCGACCGTCACGTTGTAAAGGTTTTTTTATTATTTTCCCTAGCAGAGATACAAACTCCGCCGACATAGAAAGCAGACACCTTACTCAATACGCTATGGCCGCCTCTATATAACTTATGAAAATAGAAATTTGGAAAGCATTGAGAAGTTAATGATAAATAAAATATTATTAAAATATAACTTCATTATATTAGGTTTATTAAACGTCCCACTTTATAAAATTAAAATACACCCAAAGTACAAATAAAATTTGTTTAGATTAATAATGTCATTTTTTCTCGTTTCATCATTGTATATTTGGATGCTCTTGTTGACGTACCAAAAACTCATACTCCACTGAATTCTGGAAGTGAAATACAATGAATGTAAGTTAAGAAGAGCAGTAAAACTGATCTTCTTGAAGTGCCATATCCGATACGGACGTAGGCGACCCTCTCGCCTTTGCCTGTTGTTGGTGCCTTTTAAGGGCTCCACAGACAAAGGCGACCTACAGTTTAATACCGGTTCCGAATGGCAAAATTGACGCCATTGTCGTTAAGCAAGATGTTTAGAAGCAACAGCTTTTTTGCATTTCCGATCGAACCAAGGCTTGCGTTGAAAGGACATTTCTTCGAAAAAGGGATGTCAGTTTCTACATCAGCCAAAATGACATCGGAAACCTCGTTAGTGCAGACAGATGAGTCTTTAGATCTCAAAACAAGATCTCGCCAAGGAAAAAATCGAAAATATTCCATGAGTTCTTTCCATTTAGTAGTTCCTTGTGCAGGTTAGGCACCGTTCTGCCTCTAATCGGTAGGATACTGGATATCGACAGCAATTTATGGTCGGAAGAATTTAACGGCGGATTTACAGTGACACTGCAAATCTTTAGGTTGGTGGTTAAAAAGAGATCAAGAAGACTTGCAAACTCTCTGTCTCCATAAGAGATCCGTGATGGTTCATTGATAAGCTAAGCAAAATCACAACTGATTGAGAATGATTCAGCTTCACAACCTTGTTCGTCAGCCGTATTTAAATACTTAAGCCAATGTGGATATTAAAGTCATCCAGGATGTCAATTTTGGCACTTGGATAATTAATTTCTAAATGATCGATGGTGTCTACAAGAGAAATGAAAAGTATTCTAAAGTTAGTATCACTTGGTAGTGGATAGAGGCAGCAGATAACCCTGATGTTTTGTTGAGTCGGTATTTTTAACCACATAACAACAAAGGGCTCCAAGGTCTCCTCTTGTTGACAAGAGAGATCGTTTCTGACAAAAAAACAGATTCTAAAGTTGCGCCTAAACCGGGTATAGAGAAAGTTGCTTTGACTGTAGGTGTTTTTGCCCTTCATTTATATTGGAGTTTAAATCCTGTATGTTACCTAAAACTATTTTAAAATTGCGATCTCCGCATGTTGACGACCCCGAATTAGTCCCCATCCGAACGGAGGACTATTTTATCTCCGGAATTTTTTGGTCCTGGGAGCTTCATCGTACCATTTTTCCCATAGTAAATCCTCAGATATCCGCACAGCCACGAAATGTTAAGCAACTTTATGCAGCCTAAATCGATGCGATGGTATTACACCAGGCGATACCTGGTGGGATCTATGCATCTGCCATATAACTGGTTCTTTTAGTCTCCTTCTACGGCAGGCAGAACGTACCAGGTGTGTTATTTTATCCCGCACCTACCGGGTCCCCTACCAATATACTCGCTACTAGCCAATTCTGTAGATATAGACCACCCACAAGTCTAAAGTCACAACAGTTAATTATACTACCAAAACTATGTAACTTTCTGTAAATTATGGTATACCATCACTAACGTGAACTCGTCACTGGCATTCTTCTTCTTTTGGTGTCATACGCTTGGGTAGCGTATATGCGTACATATGTTTACCCTAAATAAGATGGAGTGTGTCTTCTTCTGCTATTCTAAAAAATGTGGCTGCATCTGAGATATTACATCAGTCCCTTATATTACGGAGCCAAGAGTGTTGTTTTCTCCCAGGACCCCTCCTGTCTTCTATTTTTCAAATGAGTATGGTTTTCAGCAAGTTATATCTGGGGCTACGCATTATGTGTCCTGTCCGATGCTTGATTACACTTATTAGCTGTCTTTGCAAGATCATCTCGTTGGGTATGTTATCCGTCCAAGATATTTTGAGCAATCTTCTTAGGATCCACATCTCCAATGCCTCTATTCTATTAAGCGAAGGTTTCTGTTTCATACAGTAGTATTAGCCAGTATGTAGCAGTTTACTACTCGTAGTCGAAGTTTTAGGGGAACCTCTTGATGGAGGAGGTACGTATTAAATTTTATGAAGGTTGTTCGAGCGATTGATATTCGAGCTTTAATTTCTTCATCGCACTCTCATTTGTCATTAAGTATGGGACCCAGATATTTATACTTGTTGACGCTTTCAATTTGTTGCCTGTCTATAAAAGAGTTTAGCATTATCACGGCTTTGTCGGCTGATGATCATTAGCTTTGTTTTATTTATGTTTATGTTGAGGCCGTATTTCTTCCCAACTCGGTATGATGGTTTCCACCAGCAGCTGTCTTGTTCTCCGCTATGATTGCTGTATCATCCGCATACCGTAGATTGTTGATAGGGGTGCCATTTATTTTTATTTCTTTCGGATCGTCTCCGATGGCTATTTGGAATATCTTTTTTACGTATATGTTAAAAAGTAGAGGGGAGCGTATGCATCCTTGTCTCACTCCTTTAGCTATCCGGACATTGACGGTTTGCACTAAATTATGAATACGAAGTTAGCTGTTTGACTCGAATAATTTGTGTATGATTCTTATGTCCTTTTCAACGATATCCGTTTCTCTTAAAATTGGTAGTAATTGATCATCTCTTACATTGTCTAATGCTTTTTGGGAGTCAACAAAACACACAAATACGTCTTTGCGTTGATCGTAGCACTTCTATATCAACATCTACATACAATAAAGAGCTTTCCTTGTACCCAAACTGTTTTTAAAACCAAACAGGGTTTCACCTGAGCTTTCTTCGCATTTATGGTATATTCTTTTGTGAATTACTTTTAGGAATGCTTTTAATACGTGACTCATAAGGCTGATAAGTCTATGTCACTTGCCATACGTCGCCTAATTTTGACGTATTCTATCTGCATACTCTGTAAATAGATAGAATTGAGTTCCTTCAGTGCGCGTAGATCGTTAATAAGTCGATAGCTTGTAAATAAAGATATATGTACGAGGCTGGTTTGAAAAGTCCGTGCAAAGTCCGAGAAATGGCACCACCGGCGCGTATCGAGGTCATATTTAGTTAGTAGCATCTCTTGAATGAACGCACACCAAGTTTCAGCCATATTGGTCTATTTCTTTGTGTTTGGCATTCGTGTGAATCAAGGAAGTCGACTGATTTTCAAGAAATGGACGAAAAAGAATTTCGTGTGGTGATTAAACATTACTTTATGAAAGGCAAAACGCCTTAGGAGACTAAAGAGAAGCTTGATAAACATTATGGTGACTCTGCACCTTCGATTAGAACAGTTTAAAAGTGGTTTCAAAATTTTCGGACTGACCATATGGGCACAAGTGACGCTGAACGTTCTGGACGGCCTGTGGAGGTTACGACTCCAGAAATCATTGATCAAATCCATGATATGGTGATGGATGACAGAAGAGTTAAGGTGCGTGAGATTGCTAGTGCTGTGGGCATCTCGACTGAACGGGTACATAATATTTTGCATAAACATTTGGACATGAGAAAGCTATCCGCAACATGGGTGCCGCGATTGCTCACGCTTGACCAAAAACGGAATCGTGTGAAGTGTTGCAAGGATGGTTTGCAGCTGTTCCAGAAGAATCCGGAGGACTTTAAGCGTCGTTTCGTCACTGTGGATGAAACATGGATACATTACTATACTCCTGAGACCAACAACAATCTAAACAATGGGTTACCAAGGGAGAATCTGCACCAAAAAAGGCGAAGACCGTTCCTTCGGCCGGAAAGGTTATGGCGACTGTCTTTTGGGATTCGCAAGGGATAATCCTCATCGACTATCTGGAAAAGGGTAAAACTATTACAGGTGAATATTATTCATCGTTATTGGACCGTTTGAAAACCGAGCTGCAAGAAAAAACGCCCGCGATTGGCCCACAAGAAAGTCCTTTTCCATCACGACAACGCACCAGCACACACATAAGCAGTTGTGGTCGCAAAATTAATGGAAATAGGATTCCAACTCGTTTCACATCCCCCCTATTCTGCAGACTTGGCTCCCTCGGACTACTATTTGTTCCCCAATTTGAAGAAATGGCTGGCGGGACAAAGATTTTATTCAAACGAGGAGGTGATTGCAGACACTAATGGATATTTTGCAGACTTGGACAAATCCTATTATTCGGAAGGGATCAACAAACTAGAACATCGTTGCACGAAGTGTATAAGCCTAAAAGGAGACTATGTCGAAAAATAAAAAAGGTTTACCCCAAACACATAAGTAGTTTTTATTTTTGCACGAACTTTTCAAACCAGCCTCGTATATATATATATATATATATATATATATATATATATATATATATATTCATAAAATAAACTGCATGAAAATCGCTTTTGGCCATTTCTTTTATTTTTAAATTATTTTTGCTTCAAATTTCTTTTTTAGGTTTCCATTTACTAATCATCTCTCTGCTTAAAATAAAGTGATGCGATATAATAATCCTTAACTTTAGCTAGAAATTAATCTCGGTTGATCAATGATTTGGAGTATAAAAAATTATTATTAACGCCAAGCATGAGTTCATAAGAATGAACCACAGGCGGTCTTAATATGTAGAGTTAAAAAAGTCGACCAAATATACATCGGAACAGTTTACACCCTCTTACAAGCTGTGTAACTGTATTGGAACACTAGTAATAACCACCTCTTCATTTAACATGGGGTAAATCTGAATAACCCTGTATAAGCTAAGGCAACCATATGGCGTAGCTTTGAACATACCAACTTTTCAATTATATTGCACGTAATTAAACTGGTGTTTTTATTAAAAGTAGTCTCATATATGATAATTGCTTTATTATTACGGGATGTTTTGTTATGACCATATTTTCTATTTACACAATGAAAGTCGTTTTAAGAGTCGATTTAGCTTTTAAATTTTGCAAATATGTGATTAAAACTATTGTTGACCGTTTAGTATTGTATAAAAATGATTAACATATACATATATCACGGCATTCTTCCGTATTTCATCATTACACGTGATTATTTTATAAACCGTTAATTGGATATATGTTTATACCTTAAATCATTTTAAAGGAAGACTGATATTTTTCAACTTAGCAGACAGTAGAAGAGATTAATTTTAGATAATGTTCAGAAGAGACCAACTGTACTATGAAAGATCATTATAATTAAAGATGAAATTAACTAATTACATGATTATACATTTCGAGCAACCCGCTGTTTGCATTTTTGAATTACTAATAACTGGGCAGTAATAATAACATGTAAATGTATTTTGCTAAATTGTTCAGCCCGTTAGTGACATTTTTATTATATTATATTTCGTATAACGCCGTTACAACTCAGGGAAACATCAATCAATTGCCAACTTTTCGGGTCGGGAAGATATAGTAATTGAAATAACCTTATTTTGTCAGATCGGCCATCGTGACCTGGGGATTCGCGCCAACCTGAAATAATTCAGTTACTTTTATTTTCCTATGTTACTAATTATATAAACATCAATCATCGATTTCATCTACTTCTATGAATATTTTGGAATGTAACTCTGGAAAAGGTGTCTTCCGTACTATTCGTATCCATTACCTTCTGAAAAAGAGAGAGTGGATCAAGAGCATGAACTACAGAAAAAAGAACCTCGGTTAGAAGTTTAATTTATGTTAAACTAGCGACCCGCCTTACGTTACTATTTAACTCTTCGTTATAATTTAGTGTAGAGAAAAATACCATGCCTAAAATATTTTTTTAAGATAGTTTAAAATATGTTTTTATACACCACATTAAGTGTCTCTTCCCCGGGTGCCAGAACAAACAGATTATGCTTAGATGTTACACGTGAAAGGGTCACGTAACACTGGCCATACGGAAAACATTGAAAGCTAAGGTCTAAACCAGCTACGTTTAATGTTTGTCCCTGAGCTTTATTGATCGGCATCGAGAAACACAGTTTTATAGGAAACTGGAACAGTTTAAATTGAAACGATAACTCGATTGGTTAGCTCCACGGCCTGTCAGAATCGTGCATTCAATCAAATAATTTTTAAGGGCCTTTATTTGCAATCTAGTGCGGTTGCATAATTTTGGTGGATTTAAATTATGCAGCAATATTATAGGAGCACTACTTTTAAAATCAGTTTGTGGGAGGCGCGAGTTCAGAAACACTCTTGTAAAGTCGAAACTGCTCATTCAAATGTTACAATTTAAAGACAGTTTTTATCTTCGTTAAATGTACAAATCAAAGAATGCATTCAATTTGATTCGGATTTATATTATATTATTTAGTTGAAGTATTTTAACACGTCTATTTTTAATATCATTACTTCGATAATCTGTATTAACATTTGTATGTAGACATGTGCTGTCCCGAACTTTTTTGTAGAACTATTTGAGGTGAACAATATTGCCCTACGTTGTTCTCATATCTACATATCTCTAACTATTTAAGCAGCGCCTGCAGAGATACCTCTCCGACGATTATTTTTTTCCGACTTGATTGACGTTCATCGTCGTAGGTCGGCTAATTTAGACAAAATATTCACAATTTATACACCTAAAACTTACTCGTGGAACACGATATTCATTAGTGAAAATCAGAATAAAATCCGTTGAGTAGTTACTGAGAAAATCGTGAACAGACAAACAGACAGACCGACTCGGCGAGGAACTTTGTTTTAAATATTGACGTAGGTAGAAGTATGAATAATTTACTATAGTATTAATACGAGTTGGTTTAGTCGACTATAAATTCTTCTGAGCCTATTAGAATTCTTCTAGGCTTGTCTAAGTACCAAAAAAATGAACACAAATTCTTTAATATCGGTGCGATCGCAGACGATATTTTAGATTACTGAAATGTAATTCTAATTTGATTGAAAAAGAAGATTCAATACTATTATAAGAGCAATAAATATATTATACATGTAGATATTAATATGAATGAATAGAACTAAAATGGACTCCCAGGCCACATGTTTTTTTTTTTATCTATTTCGCACTCGCCGATGTGACGCAGAGTAAGAAGCAAACAAGACGACGTGAAACGCTGGTCATTAGAGATCGAAGGTATATTTGTCACCAATTAGTAGCACGGAATTGCTAAAAAATTCTTAAGAAAAAATATAATGCAATTGCTGTGCTTAATATACTTATTTGTTTTAAAAATCGCCAACAAGAAATTTTCACAATTACAAAGGTTTTATGTCTAACCCAGCGTTTCTCAACCTTTCAGTATTTGCGACCCAATTTTCAAACATAATTTTCATCGCGCCTCCCCCCTCTCATACAATAACAATACATGCAATAATAATGTGTTTTCAGTATTTTGATGCTAAAGCTACACTATGATCCTAATTATAAACCTTACAAACTACCAAGAATAAGTAAATTTATTCGTATTTGCTGCGTTGACAAAAATAGAATCGATGCCTCTCTATTGCTCTCTGTCACATCCACCATATCGGTAGCGAATTCGCGAGAAGTTCCTAGTTGTCTCGAACATTCGGAAAGTCTGCTCAAAAGTGTATAAATGCTGCACCTCGTTCAATTACAGCCCGTCTCAGTCGAGTTGATCCTTCTATTGCTATCGGATTTATCGTGAATGTGTATGTTGTAATTTATGTGTTAACTGAAATTCAAGGTATTAAGTATTGGCAGTAAATTTATACAGAATCATGGATAACTTTTTAAGCGGGCGTAAGCGAGCATTAGACGATAGTGAAGCATCAACAAGTGCACAGACGAGCGTGGTTCCAAAAATAAAATCAAGAAAATATCCTCAAGAATACTTAAATTTAGGGTTTACCAGTACTGAAGTAAATGAAGAAGAAAGACCCCTGTGTGTTATTTGCTCAAAAATCTTGGCAGCAGACAGCATGAAACCAAATAAACTTAAACGACATTTGGAAACGCTTCATAGTGAGTACCTTAACAAACCCTGACAATTCTTCGAATTAAAATTAAAGTCATATGTAAAGCAGAAATCATTTTTTAAAAAAAACCTTGTGAATGAAAAAGCTTTACTTGCCTCTAACAAAGTTTCATATAAAATAGCCAGATGTAAAAAGCCTCACACCATTTTTGAAGAGCTTGTTTTGCCAGCAGCAACTGAGATTGTAGAAACTATGTTTGGAGATAATTTTGCCAAACAATTGCTATCCATATCTATATCAAATGATACTGGTGCCTGTCGAATTGATGATATAGCTGAATATGTACAGCATCAGCTTTTGGGGAAGTTGGGTGACAAATTGTTTTCAATTCAGCTTAATTAGGCAACATATAGAAATAAAGATGCTCATTTCATTGCCTATGTTCGATTTTGTGATGGTATGTCAGCAGTAGAAGAACTATTTTTCTACAAACCAATAGAACTCAAAGCAACATCACTCGCATTATTTGCTATCTTAAATGATTTTATAAAGGAGGCAAACATGGAGTGGAAAAATTGCGTCGGAATATGTACCGATGGTGTTCATTCAATGTCTGGAAGATTTCAAAGTGTACAAGCACTTGTGAAACAAAAATCTCCACTGTGTGTGTGAACACATTGTATGATCCAGAGAAGCTCTGGCTTCCAAAGAAATCAGTCCTGCGCTGAATATTGTGCTCACTACAGTTGTAACCGTAGTAAATTATATTGTAATGAGACCCCTAAAATTTAGAATTTTTTCTGCACTTTGTAAAGACATGGGTGCCGAACATTCAGTGTTACCATTTTATTGCGAGACAAGATGGTTATCATGTGGGAAATGTTTGCAACGTGTTTATGAATTAAGAAATGAAATCGCCATTTTTCTAGAAGAGGAAAACCGACCGGAAGCCGAGAAGTTTCGAGATAGTTTATTTGTGATGAAATTGAGTTACTTAGTTGATATATTCGAGAAACTAAATACCTTAAATCTTCAACTCCAAGGAACAAATAAACATATATTCGATACAAGTGATAAAATTAATGCTTTTTGTAGAAAATTGGAATTGTGGAGCAGAAATGTAAAGCAAAAAAAAACCTAGAAACGTTTGCATATGTGGATGAATGTGTTAAAACATACAAGGCTGAAGAACAACATGTGAAAGTTGTTTTAGTAACCATTGAAAATCATCTAGCCTGTTGACAAAGAATTTTAAAAAGTATTTTCTTACTGACGACAACTTGGTAGCAAGTTACGAGTGGGTTAGGAACCCATTTCAAAATACTTCCGAAGGGCTCTCAACTTCCGAAGAAGAAATCTTCATAGACTTTCACGGCAAGTGGCGAAATCAAAAGACAATTTAATAATAAATCACTTTTGGGCGGGGGTGAATGATGATTTTTCTGCACTGAAAACAAGAGCATTTCGTATACTATTACCATTTTCAACATTCTATCTTTGCGAAACCGGATTTTCTGCGGTGGCTGCTTTGAAAACAAAATATAGATCTCAACTAAATATAGAAAAATAACTCAGAATGTCTATTTCTAATAACAAACCATCCTTCGAAAATCTTTGCTCTGCAAAACAGGCCCAAGGGAGTCACTAATAATTATTAAACTTGTTTTTAATTTAGTATTGATATGTTAATTATTAGGTAA
>CM032447.1:133233898-133441398 GCA_019049505.1 Pachyrhynchus sulphureomaculatus
ATATATATATATATATGTATATATGCATATATATATATATATATATATATATATATATATATATATATATATATACATATATGTATATATATATATATATATATATATATATATATATATATATATATATATATATATATATATATATATATACATATATATATATATACATATATATATATATATATATATATATATATATATATATATATATATATATATATATATATATATATATATACATATATGTATATATATATATATATATATATATATATATATATATATATATATATATATATATATATATATAAATATATAAATATGTATTCAACAACAACAGACCAATTTGGAGTAAAGAAAGATTTCAGTCAGGGCTGTCTCTAGTTGCAGCAAGTTGTATCAACTTTAAATATTTGGGATATCTTGTGAACAAATGAAATCCAGAATTCGAAATCAAATGTAGAATAGAAGAGGGTAGCTTTTCTAAAGCTCAGACAATTCCTAACAGACCAAAATCTTAACTTTAACCTCAGATACAGAAGACGAGTAGTTAAACATTACATTTGGTGGGTCCTTCTGTACGGTGCGGAAGCGTAAACTTTCAAAGTGATCTTAGTTAGACGAATTAAAGCGTTTGAAATATGGATACTGGTCACGGCAGGAATGCGGATGTGGGTAAATTGACAGATCGAAAGTTGTTCGAGCGTATTAGAAAAATGATATCATCTTTGTTTTACAAGGGAAAATCGAAAGTGGCAAGCAAGGAAGGAAAAATTATGTTAGCTCCACAACATCCGTCAATGGGTGGGAATCCAGGACTTTTAATCACTTCAAGTAGAACAATCTGATGGGATAATGGAGGACGCGAACGCAGAAATTTGCATGGCACTTTAAGAAGAGGACGGTCATGTTCAAAAGGTAAAATTTTTATTTTAGTGGAGTTCATCTTTGAATAGAATTTTGGAGTTATTAGAGCTTTAAAACAAAAAACTTCAAGTGTAATTGATTCCTGAAAAGTTGGCAATTATTTTTTTATATTACAATTTTTTTATTTTTTAAATTTGTTATGAAACTTTTAGTTAAACTACGGCAGCATTGTAAATCCCATTTGTTTTGTTTGACAACAGAAGAGTGAAAACGATCTTTTCATTTCATCAGTTTTTGGGGTCGCATTTTTCCGAGAAAAATAGCTATTTTTTTAGGGGCATAGTACACGTACTACAGCGAAGTCCCTAAAGCGCTACACGATTGAAGCGTGTGTGGAAAAAGTGATTCACGTTGGTCTTGAATCGCTGTAAATTGTACACGGTGAAAAATACAGTTCTAGGTAAATCATCCCAAAGGGATGAGGATCTCCATAAAACATTGTTTGAAAAGGGTTGAAGGAGGAGTGACAAGTTGAATCTCATACGGATGTAAAGGCCTGTATTCCTAGCATATACCCCTCTGGGATGAATTAAGCGGGTTACATCTATCAAACACTTTCCACTGTTCCATACTTGTAGAATAGACTAAAATCTCCAACCGTTGTTTCGTTCCAAGGCTACTGGTGAGTTTTGAGTTGAGTTTACTCTGAGTCTCCAGTTATGCAAATAGCTCTCTTCTGAATATAATTCAACAAATGCAGTATATATTTGGCAGCAGAGCCCCAAACATGAAAGCAGTGTTCCATTGTTGAATGGATTTAAGCTTGGTACAGAATTAGCAGTTTTTGTGGAGTTATTTATTAGCGTCCCTTTTTTGTAAGCATTCTTCAGTTTCAATATATTAAACGATTATAATATATATATATATATATATATATATATATATATATATATATATATATATATATATATATATATATATATATATATATATATATATATATATATATATATATATATATATACATATATATATATATATATATATATATATATATATATATATATAAAATATGCATTTTATATAAAAAAACACATAAATTGGATAAGTGGTTCTTGAGTGCTAAGCGCACTAACGGACAGACAGGCATAGAGACGTTTTGTTTTCTGTATATATTATAAATTTATTTTGATAAATATTAAGTTAAGATTTAAAAAAAAAAACATGTAAATCGGATAGGCAGCGTATTGCAAGAAAGTGCACTAGCGGCCCACTTTGTTCCGACCTGATTCACTATTATCGTCACTGCTTATTTCTTATATAACCTAACGTAATAAAATATACCTCATAATCTGGCCAGAGAACATATGTATAAATCTAAAAAAACATGTAAATCGGATAAGTGGTTTTCCAGTGATAAGCGCACTAACGAACAGACAGACAGAGAGACGTTGCATTTTATATATAATATATCCTTTGCGTACATTATATTGTTTCATATTTAATGGTTTAGGCAGTGTATTGCAAGAGAACGCTCTAGCCGCAAACTTTTTTTCCGACTTGATTCACTATTATCGTCACTGTTTATTCCTTATATTACATAACGTAATAAAATATATCCTATAACCTAGCCGGGAAACTATGTATGTTTTTAAAAAAAAGTACGTAAATCGGATAAGTGGTTCTCGAGTGATAAGCGCACTAACGGACAGACAGACAGACAGACAAAGAGACGTTGCATTTTATGTATATATTATAGAAAATTATAGACAACCTGGCCAGAGAACAAATGTACGAATTAAAAAAAAACACGTAAATCGGATAAGTGGTTCTCGAGTTAAAAGCGCATTAACGGACAAACAGACAGACAAACAGAGAGACGTTGCATTTTATATATATTACAGAAGATTATAGATAACCTGGCCAGAGAACAAATGTATGAATTAAAAAAAAAACACGTAAATCGGATAAGTGATCCTCGAGTGATAAGCGCACTAACGGACAAACAGACAGACAGACAGACAAACAGACATCGCATTTTACATATATTATAGAAGATTATAGATAACCTGGCCAGAGAACAAATGTGTGAATTAGAAAAAATATATGTAAGTCGGATAAGTGGTTCTCAAGTCATAAGCGCACTAACGGACAGACAAACAGATAGACGTTGCATTTTATATATACATTATATTCTTTGCCACATGATGTTGTTCCATGTTTAATGGTTTAGGCAGTGTACTGCAAGAGAACGCGCTAGCGACAAACTTTTTTCCGACTTGATTCACTAATATAGTCACTGCTTATTTCTTATGTTACCTAACGTAATAAAATATGTCCTATAACCTGACTAAAGAACATATGTATGTTTAAAAAAAAACACGTAAATCGGATAAGTAGTTCTCTAGTGATAAGCTCACTAACGGACAGACAGACAGAGAGACGTTGCATTTTAAGTATATTATATATATTTATATACGATAATGTATAATTATTTCATAGCGAAAATTATCTTTTATATGAATAAGCTATATAACATATAAGATATATTTATGACTATAGAATTGGTAGCTTGTCTGATGTAAAACCGTTATTTCAAATGATAATTTTTAATGTCATTTGACTTTTCGTAGAGCAGCTGCTGGTTTATTATCAAACTCAGACCATATATTACTAATATCTAATATGTAATAATGTCGTACGTTTCAGATTATAGCCGACATAAAAATGTATACTAATCAAACTACTACGACTTGGTTTCAGTAATACTCTTGCGATATTGGATTAAATCCTTCTTATTCAAAAATGCTGTGATTAAATAAGACTTTTTAAAATGTTTTAATTAAAATCGTAATAATAGTTATCTGTAATGTAATATTAGTGCAGTAAAAAAAGCATTAGAAATTGCACTGATTGGATAGAGCAATATTATGATTTTATTCTCCCTGAGGTATCACCAGGAGTATTGTCCTGAGTTTTGGACCTCGAAAAAATTGTTTTTTGAGCTTAAAATGCGAATAACTCCGGTTATATATGTCGGATCGAGACAAAAAAACCAAACTCTTCGTAATGAAATTTCCAAGAACTCCTCATTAGTTTTAAGTCATTCAAATGTGTACATAACCTACAAAATTGAAAAAACCGACAAAAAACTCTTTTGTTATTTTATTATACAGGCCTACTAAGTCAATCAATGCCTTTTGTTATAGCAAAAATACCCTGAAATTTTGATTTAAAAATATTGAACCCAGTGGGCACAATTAATTTTATTATTTAAAATTTGACTTGCCCGCCATTTTTTTTCAAAATTTAGGTCTTGACGCCGGCTTTCCGATGCCATTAAAAAAAATTGTGGAGTCATTTTAACCGTTTTTTTTTACATTTGTTTATTAATCAACACTCTTAGATCGGACAAAGAGGAAAAAATAAATATACCTTGTATTAACGTGAAACAATTCCAAGACCATTACAAAAATGAACTAAAGGAAAACAGACCACAATATCAAATAATGTCACCAACCGCTTATAGAACCCAGGGAACATATATAACAGTGACTGTGGATATGGCAGAAAAAGCTTTAAGAACTATGAAGAATGGAAGGGCTAGTGGACCCGAGGGAATACCAGTCGAACTCCTAAAATATGGACCAACAAAATTAAACGAGATCTTGGCATACCTGTTCACCTTGTATATAAATGGAAAACCCCCATCCACTTCATGGAAAATGGCATGAATTACCCCGATACATAAGAAAGGAAAGAAAGATGTATGTAGTAACTATAGATGCATAGCCGTCACAGATACTCTCAGCAGACTGTATGGAAAAGTCCTAAAGTCTCAAATTGAACAAGAATATGGCCCATATGAACTTGAAGAACAGGCCGGATTTAGAGCGGGTCGCACATGCATCGATAACATATTCCCAATATCTCAAATCATCGAGAAAAAGACGGCGACACACAACAGTCGGATTTATCTTTTGTTTGTGGACCTTACGGGGGCCTATGACACAATACCAATTAAAAAAATGTGGGAAGTGCTTGAGAAAAGTCCAATAGATATAACTTTGATAAAAGCCTTACAACAATTGTACAACGGATGTTCCTCAAAAATTAAAGTTGGCCAGACACTCTCCGAACAATTTGAAGTATCAAAAGGCCTCAAACAAGGATGTAGCTTGTCTCCAACCCTTTTTAAAATATATCTAGCAGATGTACTGAGAAACTGGTAAAGAAAGTGTTCAAAAACGGGAATGCCTATCAATGATAATCTTACACTATACTCATTACACTTCGTAGACGACCAGATAGTAATAGCTCAGGACAAGGAAGACCCGACCATAACCCGAAAGTTAATCGAAGAATATGGAAAATGAGGACTTGAGATAAACAAAACCAAAACGAAATACATGTGCGTGGGAGGAGAGCCGGAAGAGTTGGAAGTTGAAAATAACATCAAATTTGAAGGCTGTGAGGAATATACGTACTTAGGGGTAAAAATAACAAGTAAAGGAAGATGTGAGAAAGAAATTGAAGACAGAATCAGCAAAGGAAGGAAAGTAATAGGAGCATTAAACTCTGTGCTTTGGTCTAAGGATATACTGGATAACAGGAAAAAGAGACTATAAAACACTATCCTTAAAAGCATAATGCTATACGGTTCAGAGGTGTGGCAACTGAGTGAAAGGCAAAAAAAGAAACTCTTGTCAACAGAAATGGACTTCTGGCGAAGATCGGCCCGAATCTCTCCCTTAGACAAAATTATAAACGAGAGAATAAGAGACAAGATGAAAGCAAATAAGACCATCATTCAGGAAATTCAAGAAAAACAACTACGTTGGTATGGCCACGTGTAACGTATGGCCGACGAGAGAATACCCAAGCAAATAATGCATTGGACACCTGGGGACCGACGAAAACGAGGCCGACCTAAGTGTACCTGGAACCAAGGAATAGAGAGGGCCATGTCTGAAAGAAACCTGCAGCCAGGAGACTGGAACGATAGACGAGAATGGCAACTGGGAACCGTCGGGCGTCGCATATATATATATATATATATATATATATATATATATATATATATATATATATATACATACATATATTTATATATATATATATATATATATATATATATATACATACACATATATATATATATATATATATATATATATATATATATATATATATATATATATATATATATATATAAAGGGTGATTCATTTAGAGGTACTTTTTGTGATGGGGATTTAATTGCAGATTGCGCATGCGTCGTGTCAACTGAAGTGGCATTCCTGTTCAGTAGTGTTTGACAATTCATAATGGAAAGACTTAGCCCGGCACAGCGTCTACAAATTGTTCAACTTTATTACGAAAATGGGCGTTCTACGAGGAATGTGTATCGGGCGCTTAGAGCAACTTATGGTCCACATAATCGGCCTACCGAACGCACAATTCGCTCTACCATCAATAAGTTTGAGACCCAATTTTCATTATTGGATAATGCTCGACCGAATAGACCACATCCAGCACGTATTGAAGAAAATATAGGGGCGGTAGCGGAGAGTGTACGCGAAGACCGTGAAGTGTCGATTCGTCGCCGTTCTCAACAGCTTGGCCTGTCATATTCAACAACTTGGCGTATTTTACGTAAGGATCTTTCTTTAAAAGCATACAAAATTCAACTAGTGCAACAACTGAAGCCGACCGACCTTCCGAATCGTTTCCGTTTTAGTCGTTGGGCTCTTGACAAGCTTGCAGAAGATCCACTGTTTTCGAGAAAAATTTTGTTCACCGATGAGGCCCATTTTTGGCTTAATGGGTTCGTGAATAAACAAAATGCCCGTATTTGGGGTGATGAACAACCTGAAGAGGTTCAAGAGCTGCCATTAAATCCAGAAAAAACAACTGTTTGGTGTGGTTTATGGGCCGGTGGAATAATCGGTCCATATTTCTTCAAAACAGAGGCCGGCCGGAATGTTACTGTGAATGGTGACCGTTATCGCGCCATGATAACAGACTATTTAATGCCAGAAATTGAAGTCCGTGGTCTCGACGAAATTTGGTTCCAACAAGATGGCGCCACTTGCCATACAGCCCGTGAAACCATGGCTTTACTGCGAGAGCAATTCGGCGAACAGATCATTTACGCTTTGGACCAGTGAATTGGCCGGCTAGATCATGTGACATCACACCTCTTGACTTTTTCCTTTGGGGCTATGTAAAGTCCAAAGTCTACATAGATAAGCCAGCTACAATTGAGGCATTGGAGGCCAATATTACTCGAGTCATTGGCCAAATACCACTCGAAATACTCACACGCGTCATTGAAAATTGGAACTTCAGAATGGACGTTGTTAACCGTAGTCGCGGACAACATTTGAAAGAAATTATCTTTAAGAAATAATTGTAAAGAATGGTTCTTTTATATGATAATAAAGATTATAAAATAAAATTGTTTTTATTCATTTTTTTTTATTTAAAAAAAAGTACCTCTAAATGAATCACCCTTTATATATATATATATATATATATATATATATATATATATATATATATATATATATATATATACATATTATTAATCAAATAAAAACAAATGCGTTTTTTCGGTCATTTTGAAAAAAAAATGAAAATTTTTTATCACATCTGGTACAGAGAGAATCGCAAGACCTTTATTTAAAAAAAATCCATTTTCGTTAAATTTTTTTTTTCAAAATGTCAATTGTTATTTGATTAATAAAACAAATTTTGAAAAAAAAGATCCATTTTGGACTAAATGGCATAAAATGGCGTGCAATTCAAATTTTAAATAAAAACTTCAATTGTGTCCACGGCTTCAATATTTTTATACCAAAATTTCAGGGTATTTTTGCTATAATAAGAGGAATATTTTCTGAAAGTTTCAAGTCGATCGGTTCACTTAGTCGACTTGTACAATAAAATGAAGAAAAAAAAACAACAAATTTTTGCCTGTTTTTTCCATTTTGTAGCTTGTGTACACATTTGAGCGATTTAAAACTAACGAGGATTTGTTGGAACTTTCATTACGAAGAGTTTAGTTTTTTGTTTGTCTCGATCCGACATATATAACCGGAGTTATTTACATTTTAAGCTCAAAAAACGCGTTTTGAAAACTTCAATTGTTTATAAACAAAACAGCAAGTTTTTCGAGGTCCAAAACTCAGGACAATACTCCTAGTGACACCCCAGAGGGGATAAAATCATAATATTGCTGTATCTAAACTAGGCCTATCTCATCATTATTTTGACCTTTTTTACTCCAATATATGGGCCACAGAGTATATAACAAATTTAGTAAAAAAGAAAAGCCTTATATATTAAAAACTGACGGGCCTTATAAATTGCTTATATTTTTAGGTCGCTTTAGGTATGTAAAATTATCCTTGAGAATGTGTCTAGTATTTTATGTCCTTCCAAAAATGTATTGAATGTATCAAGGTTGCCGAATTATGATTATCCGTTACTCCTAGGGCCTCTTAACAACATGGTTTAACCACATTAGGCGTCCGGTCCTAGCGTTTCTCAAACTCTCTCAAAAGTATTAAACACAGAAGTTGCTGAATTTTTAAAGGTTGTTTTAATGAAATTTTAGTAGAAACAATAGGGCATCGTATTTTTGACATATGACACAGACTTTATATTTTTTAAATGGAGCATCCTGTATATTATTTTGCCGTTTTATAAATTTGAAATGCCAACATATAATTTTACGGTATTATTGTGCAAAATAAGTTAGCTGTGCTTGTTCACAATAACGGAAATTGACAACTGACATTTCTTGCCTAGAACTTGGATAGTTCTAAATTAAAACTAAATGTGACTCTAACGGAAGTATACTAAATTTTATGGACGACAAAGAATGTTCCAAAGCTTAAATACATTTATAAGATAATATAACCATATCTTAACTGAAACACTGTTAAAATAAGAGAAAATGATAATACAAAAAAATAAAAATTGCCAGAAACTGAGAACAAATATAAAGATAAATTGGTTCATTTCGTGGTACATGTCCCCTAGCCTATTCAGTGCGCTTTCTATGAATTTATTTTTGTCTTTCTATGGTTGCCAAATTATCCCTTCGTCTTGATCATTTAAAATTGTAACTTCCTGGGTAATTATATTCCTTAAGCTGTCAAGTTTCTTTCATATTTTAAGTTACTTTTTAAATAGCCCCATAAAAAGGTGTCTAACGTTGACAAATCTACCAATTCATAAAGGGAAAGTTTCATTCAAAAAACCAGTTACTGCAAGCATGTTGTGTGTATGTTGCCCCATTTAAATTTATATTAAAAAATATTGGTTCTAATACTTATATGTCGAATCAACCTAAACGGTCAAAGTGATTTATTTATTGTTAAAAACTTTGACCGTTGAGAAAATTGACTCCTCTACCCAAACAATCTTACTAAACATTTGCGTGTCTTATTCTATTCTCTTCTGATAAAGGCCTAAACCTGTATTAGGTGCTGCACTAGTAAAATTTTCTAGGTGATAAAATCTTCAACACAACCTCTTATAGATCCTTCCAGCAACAAAAAAATAGTAAATGTTGGTTTTGTTTAGTTTTCATAAAAGTAGGTACCTTGAAATTGCAAAAGGATTTCAATTCTTCATTGTTGTAATTTCTGTATCTTTGCGCAATCCTCTTTTCTTGTTGACACATTACGTTAATTATGTGGTTTTTTCACTTACTGCCATCGACATTTTTAATATAAACAAATGTCACTGTCAATTTGCGCTGCTGCCAAAAATGCATAGCCAACTTTAGAAAATTTTGATAGGAAACTTGCACAGGTTAAATAGCTTATAGGTACAATTTTTTTTAATTTCTCCTGTGTCGTTTGAAAAAGTGATGCTGATATTTCGCCGGTCATCCTGCCGGCTTCTGCAGAGCTTGTTCCAAGAACTGACTTCTTCGGAATCTAGCACGAAACTGATTAAGTCTGCTTGCGGAAGCCTTTTATATTAGTAGGCTGAGGTGGGGATTGGGCGAGGCTTTATAGATGGTTTATTTCAAGATCGGTGAGGGGTAGAGATTAGTGTCACCATTAAGGTTAGAATGTTTGGATATTTCAATGGACCCTCGAATTTTTCTAGGGCAGAAAAAGGATTTTGTTGCAAGGATCTTTGATTGGTCAAAGAGAATCTGGTATCCTGCCTCGTGCTGATGATCTACAAGTGCTGCAGTGAAAATAATACCATGATGTTCGTTAATTCTAATACATATTTTTCTGCTCGTTTCGCGATATTGGTTTTACTACAGCTACATGGGATAATGTAGACTTCTGGATTTTCAAGGGGAATCTTATCCTTGACAGGTCTGAGATGTTCCGAGAACTGACTTCTTCGGAATCTAGCACGAAACTGATTAAGTCTGCTTGCGGACGCCTTTTATATTAGTAGGCGGAGATGCGGATTGGGCGAGGCTTTATAGATGGTTTATTTCAAGATCGGTGAGAGGTAGAAATTAGTGTCACCATTAAGGTTAGAATGTTTGGATATTTCATTTTATTCTCGAATTTTTCTAGGGCAGACAAAGGATTTTGTTGCAATGATCTTTGATTGGTCAAAGAGAATCTGGTATCCTGCCTCGTGCTGAGGTTCTACAAGTGCTGCAGTGAAAATAATATGATGATGTTCTTTAATTCTAATACATATTTTTCTGTTCGTTTCGCGATATCAGTTTTACTACAGCTACATGGAATAATGTAGACTTCTGGATTTTCAAGGGGAATCTTATCCTTGACAGGTCTGAGATGTTGTAAGAGTTTAGGACACGTTTGTGAGATATGTCAAAAACTTAATGCATGATTATTTCTTTTCTACTTTGGTAAAAAATCTTTAAAAAAGGGTGGTCTCTTTTTAATCAATGCCTTGTACGTTATAGTAAAAAAAAATGTTAATCTTTTTAAGTATTTTTTGCTTTTTATTGCTACGCGTATTGTGTAAGAATAATACAAAAATAAGACTAAATCTAATAGCATAGACGAAATAATGAGGAACTTATAGACTTTCGAAAAAGGAATTAATAGGTATTAGTTACGAAGAACAGAATCGTCTTGCAGATGTCGTTGCGCAGTCTATTCAAAAATATCATTGATAGATCAACTTCCGGTTTAACTAAATGTAATTGGGGAATCAATTTTGTAGCTAGAATATGGTTTTAAATTGTACACACAGTAACATCTGAAGCTCATTCGGCTGAATAAAATTTTACATATATCTTGAAAATTTTACTTATTGACATGAGTCAACTTGTTCTTGACAATTAGAAATAATACATGGGAAACATCATTTTCATTTATAATTTTAAATTAAGTAAGCAATTCTACAGGTCATTTAGAAGCAAGTAGCAGATATACTTCAAGAACTTACTTTTTATTTCAATGATACACGAACCACAAGACGTCTGAAAATTAATACTTCCGGTTAAATCACAAACTGACATGTTTGGATAGCGAATGGAACATTAAAATGAAAACTGTGTGGCCCGTTTGAACAATCTAGCTGTTTAATTTAGGTATAAGAAACGTAACATAAAATATGGCTAGAACTGACCATCCTCATCATCATCATCAGCTATGTAGTCCATCGTCGGACATAAGCTTTCCCTAAGTACGTCCATCTTCTTTGGTTTTGGGCCTTGTTTATCCAGTTGTATCCCACCAGTCTTTTGATGTCTTCAGACCTTCGGGTTTGCAGGCGTCTTCTATTTCTTTTCTCACCCCAGGGTCTCCAGTTGATTACCTTATGGGTCCATCGATTATCAGAGAGTCTTGCGATATGACCCTTCCATCCCTACTTCAACTTGCTAACCCTCTCAGCTACATCAGTTATCTTAGACCTTCCTCGAATTTCTTCACTAGTCAGCCTATCTCTCAACGATATTCCCAACATCCTTCTTTCTATTACTCGTTGAGCTACTTGTAGGCGAATTATAATGTCTTGATTCAAAGCCCACGTTTCCGTTCCATATGTCAATACTGGCAACATGCATTGATCAAATGTGTTCGCTTTTACTGTATTTGTGATATTGGAAAGAAAGATGTTCCGCAATCTGCCAAATGCCGACCAAGCCAATAATATTCTCCTTGATTTCGACAAGTACGCCGTCTTCACCTGCTGCTCTTCCTCTTGCCATTTTATTTAAAAAATCTTGTATTTCGTATTGGGTGATGTTGGGAATGTCTTCAGATCCTTCATTCATTACTCGTATTCGAACTGACTTAGTTTTATCTGGTGGTGGTTCAACTTTACTCTCATAAAGGTCCTTGTAGAATCTCTCTATATTCGTTCGTAGTTCATTCGGTTGAGTTATTATTTGGTTGTTCTCATCTACTAATTGTTATTTGTAGATGTCCTTCATTTAATGATCTTTGTAAAAGTTTTATACCCTTCTTGTTCTCCAGAATTTTTTCAATTTTCTCATTGCTATAGTTTCTTACATCTCCGTATACATTTCCTTATATCGTTATTCAAAGTTTTTAACTTATTTTCACATGCCACCGTGTCTTGTTTCATGGATTTTCGTTTTTTTATTAGTTTGACAGTTTCTTTAGAGAGTTTTCCTCTTTGATATTTCTCGTGAGAGCTACTTCTTTCGCAGATTCTACTATACGGTGAGCGATTTTTCCATTAATTTCGTTGAGGGATGAAGTATCCTCTTTGTTATTTTCGTTACCGTAGTTTATTAACAGTTGTCGTCTAGCAATCCTCATTCCTGATCCGTAAGGGCCTACGCCATGTTCATTTTTTCCCTGCTTTACTCCGACTTTAGCATTCAGGTCACCAATTATTAGTGTGTAATGTGCTGAACTAGATTTAAGGGCAGTATTGAACAGGGAGTACTATATAAAAAAATATTAAATGTATATCGTATAGTTTTGTTCAGACATCCCTTATGTTGTAAAATTTATATTTTATTAGTATTTAGTAGCTGTTGTTTTTGTGTAATTTTTATTACAAATTGAATATCCTCTCACTTAACTTAAAACCCACTATAGAAATTTTCCTGGGCCTTTAGGTATTAATGAAAACATACGTCAGAATTAACTCACTTATAACTAATAACACACTTATGCAATCAGCCATAGATTATTGAAGTATTTTATTATTTAATAATTAATCAGTAGCATTCAAATTCCTGGCGAAAAAAATATTTATTAGATATTACATACCTACTTCCGCGCGCTATCTGCATTACATTGTTATTGTGTCAGAGAAGCAGGTAGATAAGGCGGAGGACAAGCGTTCTGCTAGTGCACATTTGATAATTTCCTGCGATTACGAGTAATTGGGGAAGGGCTGACCGGAAATTGAGGGAGCGCATGCAGCCACTTCCACCAGGAAATGATGAGCCGTCAATTAAAGGCCGTTAACTAACCTAAACTGCTAGTGTCACGTTCGACGAAGATGCTTATTTATTGAAGTAGACGACCTTGGTTTTATATTTTATAAAATATAGTATTACATATTTAATTTTATATATTTTTTTTATATATACTATGCAAAATATCACCGCAGCGGGTATAGATATGTTCAAGGTAATATAGTAAACACTTGGTTTTTTTAAGAGCGATATATTAGTAAAAAACCCGAATTTTTTGGTATTTATCATTAATATTTTAATAAATAAATAAATGGCCTGAAAACACCCCTCTTGGGGTAGGGCCACCCTTTGGGTTCTCTAGATCTAGTTTACGGGTTGATCAGACCCGTTTTCCTTGTTGTTATATTTTTCTGCTTAGGTGTTTCCAAAGTTTTCTGTTACACGTCTTGTCCTTCCAGTTGGTAATTCCTGCCGTCTCCATGTCTTCCTTGACTTGCTGCAGCCATCCTATTCTCGATCTACCTCTCCTTCGACGTCCCGGTTCCCATTGAAGTATTTCATATATTGGTGATCCTGGGCCTGCTCCCCATGTGTGCCCTAGCCAATTAAATCTCTTTTGTTTTATTTTTTTGACTATGTCCTCCTCCACTTCTTCCAAAATTTCTTGATTAGTCCCCCTTCTGTAGACTCCTTCACATATTCTTATTGGCCCTAGGATCGCTCTTAATATCCTTCGTTCAATTCTTCTCATGTCTTCCTCTTGTTTCTTTGTCTTGCTTATAACTTCGGTAGCATACATTAGTTTTGGGAGTATTATTGTCTTGTATATCCTCATCTTACTGTGTCTTCCTATTATCTTACTACTTAACAATTTCTTATTGCTATAGAACAACGTCTTTGCTATTATTAATCTTTCTTCTTACTTTCATTTCCTTGTTTCCATCCAAATACAGCGTCACTCCCAAATATTTAATCTTCTCTACTCTTTCGAAGGTATATTCGTTTATTCTAATCCTTTCCGTTTCCTGAACATTTTGTTTTCCATTTTTTATTATTTTGGTTTTCTCTTCATTTATCTTCAACCCCATTTTTGCTCCTTCTACGCTTATTTCTCTCACCATTTCCTTCATTATTTTATGGTTCTTTGCAATAATTACTACTTCGTCCGCATATGCCACTACCTGGCTGCCTCTTGTTCGAATTGAACCCTGATTTATATTCCTTAGTACATATTGTAGTGTTAGATTGAATAATGTTGCCGATAATGCAGCTCCCTGTCTAAGTCCTTTGTTAATTTCGAAATCTTGTGTTCTTCCTTTCTGTGTTTTGACATTGGCGAATGTGTCTTTCAGTGTCATCATACATAGTCGTCTTATCTTGCTCGGTACTCCTAGCTCTTTTAGCACTGTATTTAATCCAGTTCTCTTAACCGAGTCAAATGCTTGCTTAAAGTCAATGAACAACAATTCCAAGTTTAGTGCATATTGTTGTGCTCTTTCCAATGCTTGTTTGACCACATGTATTGCATCTACCATAGATTTTCCTTGTGTAAATCCACATTGGTATTGTCCTATTACATATTTTAGTTTTTCGTGTATCATTGTTGTCAAAATCTTGTAGGCGGTGTTGAGCAGGGTAATTCCTCGATAATTTTCGCATACTCGTTGGTCGCCTTTCTTGTGTATTATTACAATTTCACCTCCTTTCCAATCATGTGGCATGCGTTCTTCTTTCCATATCTGTTTAATTAGTATGTACATGCTTTCACAGAGTTCTTCTCCGCCGTATTTAAACAATTCCATGTTTAATCTGTCTCTGCCTGGCTTTTTTCCGTTCTTACTTCTTAGTATTATTTCTTTTATTTCATCTCTTGTTGATTCTAGAATCGTTTCCATTTCATTTTCTTCTTGCTCGTTTTCTTCGGTTATGTATTCTTCTTGTATTTGTTCGTTTAAGAGGTGCTTGAAATGTTCCTCCCATATAATAATATACTGTTTATATATATATATATATATATATATATATATATATATATATATATATATATATATATATATATATATATATATATATATATATATATATATAATATACATATATATATATATATATATATATATATATATATATATATATATATATAATATACATATATATATATATATATATATATATATATATATATATATATATATATATATATATATATATATATATATATATATATATATATATATATATATATATATATATATATATATATATATATATATATATCAAGGATTTTCTACAGCTGACGCTGTCTTCCTTCTCTCAGCCTTTGATTCCATCCGTTTCTATCTTCCCAGTCTCCATCTGTTGGAACCCTGTCCTCCATAGCCTCGTCCACATCGTCTCTCCACGATCGTCTGGGTCTTTCTCTTTTTCTTCTCCCTACAGGGTTCCACTCCGTTATTCTCTTTATCCACCTATTATCTTCGCTCCGTCTTATGTGTCCATACCATTTTAATCGTTTTTCTTCAACGGTGTTTATTGCGTTCTCTTTGATGTTCATTCTGCTTCTTATTTCTTCATTTGTTATTCTCTCCATACGTGTCACTCTACAACATCTTCTCCAATACTTCATCTCTACCGCGTTAATTTTAGATTTATTTCTTTTGTTGATCGTCCATGTTTCTCACCCGTATGTCATTATGCTTTGTATTATTGATTTGTATATGCGTGTTTTGTTCCTCTTTGTAATGTGCTTGTCCCACAGGATCGAATTTAATTGTCTTATGCATGTCCGCGTTTGTCCTAATCTAGCTTTAATGTCTTCTTCTGATGTTGCGTTTTTTGAAATGATGGTTCCTAAATATTTAAATCTATTGGTTCCTTTGATTATTGTTTCGTTATCGACTTCTAGATTCTCCACGTTTCCCTCCTTTGTTGTTAGATATTCCGTTTTATCAAAGTTTATTGCTAATCCTGCTTTAGTGTATTCTTCTTTCAGTTTTCTTACCATATAACTGAGGTCTTCCTCATCTTGCGCTATGATTACTTGGTCGTTTGCGAAACTTAGGGTATATAAGTAATCTTCTCGTATTGGGACTCCCATTCCACTACATTTTTGCTTCCATTTTTTTAACGTTTGTTCGAGGTATATTTTGAATAGTGTGGGGGATGTAAAGCATCCTTGTAATAGGCCTTTTGATGTTTGGAGTCTCTTCCCTACTTTATGTCCTATTTTTATGTTCACTGTGTTGTTTTCGTAGAGAGCTTTACTACGTATATTAGTTCTTTGTCAATGACTATTTCTTTCATTGCGTTCCATAATCTCTTTCTTGGTAGTGAGTCATAGGCCTTTCTTATGTCTATGAAGGCTAAATGAACTTCTCTATTCTTTGCCAGTTTTTTTTTCCATTGTTTGTTTTATAGTGTATATGTGGTCTATACATGATTTTCCGGCCGTAAAGCCTGCTTGGTCTTCTCCAATTTTTCCTTTTATATTTTCCTCTATGATATTTTTAATAATTTTTCCATACAAACGTCCCATACTCGATACTATGCTTAGGACTCTATAGTTTGTGCATTTTCTGCGGTCTCCCTTTTTAAATATAGATACTATATAAGCTTTTGACCATTCCTCTGGTATTTTATCTCCATTTATCGCTCTGTGGAACATGTTTCTCAGCATTCGATGTAATTTATTAGACCCGTACTTAATCATTTCATTTACTACACCCCCAGGCCCTGCAGATTTATTATTTTTGAGTGTTTTTATTGTCTTCTTTACTTCTTCATAGCTTAGTTCTATCTCTTTTTTTTCCTTATTCTGTTCTTCTTCAGGGTTCTCTTCCTAGAATTCTTGTCTGTCTTCTGTTAGCAGCTTCTTTATAATATTCTTCCCACTCGCTTTCTGGGATATATTCTATATACATCTTCTCTCTATTGCTGGTCCTTAATGCTTTAATTATTCTCCATGACTCTGTGCTTCTAGTTCCTCCTATATACTGTTCTACATGTTCGCACGATTTTTCCCATCTCTCGTTCTTTTCTTTGTTTATCATCCTCCTATACTGTTTTTCTTCTTCTATTATTTTTCCCTCTCTGTCTTCCACTCCTCTGACTTTTCCTTTATAAGTTCTGTTCTGTATTTTGACCTTATTGTAAAACTGCTTTGTGTTAACATTCTGACCTTCTGTTTCTATTTCTCCAATTTATTCATCCATCCATTCTCTTTTTGTTCTTCTAATTACTTTATTACATTCCTTCCTAATACTTTAATATTTCCGTCTGTCCTCATTTTCAACCATTTCATCCTGGCATTTATTTTTTTATTTGCCATTCTTTTACATGTTTCATTAAACCATTCTTTCAATTTGTGGTTTCTTTCTATCCCTATGCTTTCTTGCGTTGCTTCTCTCACGCATCTTTTCAGTTCGCTCCATTTACTTTCAATGCTTTCTTCTGTTTTTTTTGCGTCAATAGTTTTCTTCTTAGAGATTCTTCATACTCGATTATTTTTTGTTCTTCGTTGAATTTTTGTGATACCAACTGTTTTCTTTGTTCCCGCTTGGTATTTTCTTTTTTAATTTTTGTTTTATCTCCGCCACAACTAAGAAGTGGTCGGAGTCTGCATTGGCTCCTCTATACGTTCTTACGTCCTGCACTGAGGATTGTCTCCTTCGATTTATTAGCACGTGGTCTATTTGTGTTTGTACTAATTGGTTTGGTGCCGTCCATGTGACTTTGTGCGCTTTCTTGTGTTTAAATTTTGTACTGCTGCGCTTGCTGCCATACTGCATAATTTCTGTCCGTTTTTGTTTGTCTCCTGATATATAGTATGTTCACCTCCCCCTGTTTGTACGAAATCCTTTTTACCTATTTGCGCATTGAAGTCTCCTACTACCAATATGGTATCCTCTTTGGGGATTTGTTCTATTTCGTTTTCTAGTTCTTCATAGAATTTCTCTTTTTCCTCATCAGGTGCATTTTCTGTCGGTGCATATATATTAAGTATGGGCGTTTTGAATGGCTTTGTATCGAATCTTATGTATGCCATCCTTTCGTTTATTGGTTTGAACGCCGCTATCCTATTCTTCAACTTCCCCCTTACCATGAATGCAGTGCCACCTTGTCCTTGTGTTTCGCTGCCAGAATACTTTAATGTAAATTTAGGGTTACTTATTTCTCCGTTCCCCTGCCATCTTATTTCCTGTATCGCAACTACCTCAATGTTATATCTTTCTATTTCTCTTGCTATTTCCCACATTTTCCCAGGTATTAGCAATGTTCTCATATTCCATGTTCCTACATCTTACACACCATTGATGTAGCTATTTTTTTTTTCATTTTTAGCTTTATAATATCAAATTGATTTTGAAAAAAAAATAAAATAGGAGAATAGAAATTTGGTCCACATCTAAAGTTTTATATTAAAATATTATGACGTTTTCTATTTTTTCAAATATCTCAAGAAATAAAGAACATATTTGGGATCACAAATATTCCCAAATTAATATTTTCCTTCTCGCTTTATGGCAGTTTGCGTGAGAACCAGGAATGTTCGAGAGAAACATAACAGAGACAACGTATTATTATAGTGTCTTTCTAGTATTGAATAGAGATAGAACGATTATTCCTATTTATATTTAGAGATGTTTAGGATTTTATTTTTATGACAATATTCAATAGGAGTTTTCGCACAGAAGTACTTCTTTTCATTTTACATTTTCATTATTATATTTTTGTTTCCTATTTTATTACGAGTGTGGATATATGAAGTTAATAAGACTATACGCGTTGTTTTTCAATTATTATGGACTGTTGACTCTATGGGCACTATTCTTGCTGAAATATATTTTTTATCCCATCTTATTCTAAATATGTTATATAGTGATAACCTTTTGGCACTAATATTAGTTGAAGAAGTTGGTTATTACTGCCATTCGTGGCCATAAAGTCCGTTTGTTTCGAGTTGATAGCACACAACATGGGTTATAAACATTAAAATGTCATAAACCATAAGCGTCCGAAATTTATCCACCAATTATTTGCATTTTTAGTTTTAATCACTTTTATTTTCTATCTCTATACAACAGTACGATTTTTCTAAAAAATATTTTATTACATGCCTTTCTAAACTTTACACTAAGCTATATAAATCAATACATTTCAAAGTTTATTTTAATGAGTGAATGATGAAACTAAAAATCTTATTTGTATGATAAAGGCCTAAACGAGTACAATTAACAATTCTTAAGAACTAGAAATCTACAGTGTTATAAAGCTTAATGATCATAGGTACAATAAAATTATTTGGGATTTTAGCAATTAATGCAACATAATTAACCAAAGTATTTATCGGTAGGTAGGTGCCTAAGTACCTAAGTATGCAATAAAAATATTCTCTATAAGTATAAAAATAAAGGAAAAAACTGTAATATGCTTAGTTCCAATCAGAACAGCGATGGCTTCAACTTTCAGTTTTGCCCCGCCCAAACTTCGCGGAGTCTGTAAATCTGCATTTTCCTTGCAAGAAAAAACAATGATACTTAACGTCCACGATGCCCTAATGCATCAACAGCCAACAAGCAAAGTCCGTGAAATTGTGGAAACCTGTGCCAACATGACGGGAGTTGGATTAGCAACTATTTATAGATCTCTAAAAGAAAGAAAACGCGGTTCTTGCAATGAACCTCAGAATCACAAAGGAAAGGAGCCCTTAGAGGTCGATGAAGACTTAAAAAACGCAATAAGAAGAAAAGTACACCATTTTTTTATTGAGAAAGAAATACCTACACTACATAAAGTTTTGCAAGAAATCAGAGGAAACCAGGACTTACCAGAATTTAAAAAGATGGAAATTATGCAAAATCCTTCATAACCTAAATTTTTGTTGGGAAAAAAACACAATAGCAATTCTGTTCTTATCGATAACACGGAAATAATTTGTTGGAGAAGAGAATGTCTACGAGCAATCAGAAAATTTCGAGCCGAAGAAAGAAATATTTTTCATTTAGATGAGACTTAAGTTAATGAAGGACACAGTGAAAAAATTCTGGATTGACAAAAACATTAAGAGTGCCAAACAAGCTTTTAAGGAAGGTTGGTCAACTGGATTACAACCCCCTCCAGGAAAACGTCGCAGGCTAATTATAGCACATATTGATAGTGAAAATGGATTTCTTGACAGTGGCTTGTTGGAATTCGAATCAAAGTCAACTAAAATTACCATGAGGAGATGACGGCCGCTGTTTTTGATTAGTACTTCCAACAAATGATTGAATGTATACCATTAGAATCAGTTACGTATTAGACAATGTGCCATACCATTCTCGATTATTAGAACGACTCCCGACAAATTCATGGAAGAAAGCGGATATTCTTCAATGGATAAGTGCTGTGTTAAAAGTGGAACCTCTCAAAATTGCGAAACAAAATAAGGCACAGTTCAAGAAATACGCAGTCGATGAGATGGCAAAGGAACGGAATATCACAGTGCTTAGATTACCTCCATATCACTGCGAATTGAATCCCATAGAGTTAATTTGGGCACAAATAAAAGGTTTCGTTGCAAGGGAAAACACCACATTCAAACTTCAACAAATAAGGGAACTATTAAAGATAATTTTATTTATTAAACACTAAAAGCAAGTTACCCTCGGAAGACTATGCTACCGATGAACCCTCATTTATATTTTATGACTCTACTGTATAGCAGAGGTTTTCTGACCGCCGCCACTTTCACCCATTTATCCGAAAGTGACATCGCTACACTACAGGTTTATTTCTTATGTCAAGTTTTATATACAGGGTGCCCCATATGTATGGAATAATGATTCCACATCATTTATTAATCAGTGTATTAAAAAATGTTTGAATAAAAGTTATAGGGTGTTACACGGCGCACACGCTGACGTTGAAAATGTTTTGAACTGTCAGTTCGAAGAAATTACGCCATCTTAATTTTTTTTTAGTGGAAAGCCCTGCATATTATTTTATTTTTGAGTCCTACTAAAAATTCTAGATATTATTTATATACCATATGTCTAAATTGAACTGTTGAATTATTGTCATTTGAAATTAAAAAAAAAAAAAACGAAAAAAACTATTAATAAATACTCTAGGTTTATTTTTAAGGTAACAATTGCTCAAAATGTATATCGTTAACAGCGAGGCAATGACCTAATCTGTGATAAACAGCCTGAACAGAGTTTTGCAGAGAATCCGGGGTGATCTGTGCTACTTCATATTGAATTCTTTGTTGTAAATCTTCTATAGTTTCAAATGGACTTCGGGAGTCCTTGGAGGCCATTCTACAGCAACTCTTCTGCCTATCCATCGATTAGGAAAAATCGCATCCAAATATCTACGAGCATTGATTTCATAGTGAGGACGTGTTCCGTCCTGTATCCAAATTATTTTCAGCGGGAAAAAGACCTGCACAAGTGTGAATAACTTACTCTTGGAGTAACTGCAAATACCGCTGTCTTGTAAGATTTCCATCGATAAAAAAGGGACCAATGACATGACGTCCACAAATCCCTGCCCACACGTTCATATTTTGTGGTCTTTGAGAATGACTGTCGATTCTCTAGTGGGGATTCTCAGTAGACCAGTACCGGCAAGCCTGTTAACTGTTCCGTTAAGACAAAATGTGGCCTCGTCAGAAAAAACAATATTATGAATTAGGTTAGGATCATTATTGATTCGTTTCATCATGACCTTGTAAAATTCAACCTCTCTGTCGTAGTCATCTTCAGATAATTCTTGCAATAGAATGGGTTTGTATGGACGCAATTTTTCTTTATTCAGTATACAACTTAAGGTACCTTTACTTAGATTATGGTCTAGGCAAAGCTAACGAGTGGCTGTATGGGGATTTTCTGTAATTTCCAATGAAACATCTAACTTTTTATCATCGCTTGTTTTAACTTTTGGAGGTACAGATTTAGAACGATCCTTAACATGACCGGTTTGTCTAAATCGTTTAATGTTTTGCTAACTGCGGATTGGGTAGTAGGTTCTCCTACGGTCTCCGTAACCTACCATCATTAATAAAGTGATTCTTTCAGTTTCTGTTAAATGTACCATTATGATATTACACTCAAATTGCAGTTTCACCAAATGCAGCAATAAACGTTTTCACCAATAAATCATTTTTTGATGCGTTAAGTCGTTACCTGACAGTAAATGTTTGACACAAGCCAGCTTTAATTTTTTTTTTTTAATTTGATCTCCTTAATTCTAAATATCAATAATTTCAGAACAGTTCAATTTAGACATATGGTATGTTAGACAAATAATATCTGGAATTTTTAGTAGGACTCAAAAATAAAATAATATACAGTGCTTTCCATTTAAAAAAAATGTGTTTTTCTTCGAACTGACAGTTCAAAACATTTTATTGTCAACGTTAGCATGTGCGCCGTCTAACACCCTTTAACTTTTATTTAAACATTTTTTTGATACACTGATTAATAAATGCTGTAGAATCATTATTCCATACATATGGGGCACCCTGCATGTACCAAAACTAAAGTCAATTTCATTGGTGAGTTACTGGTTCATTTCATTGGTGAGTTATCGCTCCAATAGTCCGACGGACACAGACCAACGGAATTGGTAAACTATGTTCTTAGCGATTTAGTAACCCTGAAACGTGAAGAAAAGCAAAAATCTTGCCTGTGGCAAGAGGAGTAATAAAGATGCCGAATGCCAAACTATTGCCATATAGTAACTGACCAGTGGCATTCTTTGTCAACCCTCAAGTCCGACACGTAAAAACTAATCAACACAATTACAAATCTCACTAAAACTAATTGTATAAAATGTAATAATATCTTAACTGATAGAACACAGTTTAAAATACTCGTACTCTTAGTTCCGTACAGCTAAGATTTTACTCGTACTTACATATTGCGAGAAAAAATAATGTTTTTAGTGTTCCGTACGGAACACTTATAAGATCACTTCGGTGTCTGTCCGTCTGTCTGTCCATCTGTCACACCCGATTTTATAAACTATTTGTCATAGAAAGTTGAAATTTGGTAGTAATATAGGAATAGATGGCCTCATCAGAGCCATGTAGTTTTGAAAATTAAATTTTGACTTAAGGGGTTAGTTTTTGGGGGGTGAAATCGGAAGTAAAAAAAAAAAATTTTTTACTAGGTGATCGAGTGTGGTGTCAAATGAAAGCTTGTGAAAACACGAGTAAAAATATATATATATATATATATATATATATATATATATATATATATATATATATATATATATATATATAATGTAATACTTGCGCGCACTTTTCTTTGTATTATTTTTAAAAAATCGCTGTCCACCCGCCTTATCTCGGAAAGTACTTATCAAAAAATTTTGAAAAAAATCTGGAATATTCTCCACGGGGTGTAGATTGAACGAAAATTATCACGGTAGACCACAGACAAGATGGATGGACGACATAAAAAGATTAGCAGGACACGATTGGATCCAAAAACTAAACAACAAAGCTTATTGGAGACAACTTGGGAAGGCTTACATCCGACTATGGATGGAATAAGTTAATGATGATGATGATGATGATGATGATTACCTTTAACAATCTATCTGGTATGTAAAAAAAACCAAAATTTCAAGGTCACCAGTTTTCAGTAAAGATCAGAAAAAACTTTGTTGAAAACTCATTTGGGGTGTGTTTTGTAAAGTCACTGATCATTTTATACCACCCTAACAAAAATTTTTATTTTAAAAAAAAATCAATGTACGGAACACTAATTGTGCAAGTTCAACTTGTACTTGACCGGTGTTTTTATTGTATTCTCAGAAGTGACGACAATCGAAATACACTGTTTCTACTTTTCTTGTTAAAAGGTAGTATGGTGCTCATGAAAAGAGATATTTATATGTCTAAAGATCTCTAGATTGCCCTACACCATATGGTAGAAGGGATATACGATTATATATATATATATATATATATATATATATATATATATATATATATATATATATATATATATATATATATATATAGATCTCTAGATTACGAAAAATACAGTGACCCATTTCCGTTGGTCTGTCCATCTGTTAACACTATAACCTGGGAACGAAATGAGATATTGATTTCAAGCTTGGTATATATTATACTTGAGGTAGGAACAGAACCTATAGTTTTTGAGCAGTATCGCTTCATGGGAAGGAGAAAGATGCATTTTTTATAGTTTCAACAGCATTATGACAATTTTTTCCGTTTTCTGATTCAGATAAATAGCAAGTTTTAATCATATGTAACTATTAATAGTTAACCATTTAAGTAGTTATGAGAAGGGATAAGAGAGCTTAGTTTAAATATATCGTGTTATAAGTCTTTTTTAGTGTTTTTAGAACTGAACAATTTGAAAATTACAAAATTTTTTCATTTTGTTCGATTTAACAGAAATCGTCCCTCTGCTGAATTTCCTTTCAATATTATTTAACCCTTAAGTACGTATTATTTAAGTGTCAAAAAGTTAAATTTAATGTTTACTTTATAATAGCATTTCGCATTTGCAGGTGAAGTACTGATATCTTTACTAATTTTTAGTGAACGGAACACCTATAAGATCGCTTAGGTGTCTGTCCGTCCGTCCGTCTGTCTGCCTGCCTGTCTGTCTGTCCGTCTGTCACATCTGAATTTCTCCAAAACTATTTGATGTAGAAAGTTGAAATTTTATATTAATATAGGAATTGATGGCCCCGTCAGAGCCGTATAGTTTTGAAAGTTAAATTTTGATTGAAAGGGTTAGTTTTGGGGGGAAATCGGAAATGAAAAAAAAAATACCAGGTCATCGAGTAGGGTGTCAAATGTAAGCTTGTGGAAATACGAGTTCAAAAATATATATAATGTAATACTTGCGCACACTTTTATTTGTATTATTTTTAAAAAAATTTCGCTGCCCCCTCCTTATCTCAAAAAGTACTGATTAAAAAATTTTGGAAACGTTCTGGAATATACTCCACAGAGTCTAGATTAAACAAAAATTATCACGAGTGCATTACCTTTACTACCTACAATATATGCACAACGACAAAGAATCAGGGGACGATGAAATACCTATACAAATGATAAAGCATGGATGGGCGTCGATAACACAATCTCTTCAAGCTCTATTTAACAGATGCCTCATAGAAAGTAAAATACCAACACCTTGGGTAAACGTCTTGATTGTGCTTACATTTAAAAAGGGAAACAAATTTAAATTGGAGAATTAAAGATCCATCAGCCTGTTATCGGTACTGTACAAAATCCTCATTAGAATCATAACGTATAGATTAAAGAACAAATTAGACACTTTTCTACCACGTGAACAAGCGGGATTTAGACGGGGATATGACAGTTTAGATCGTCTTCAAATAATTAGATTACTAGTGGAAAAAGCAAATGAATATAAGGTCGCCTTGTGGATAGCAATGGTTGACTACGAAAAAACATTTGATTCGGTAGAAATATGGGCAGACCTTAACGCCTTAAGTAACAGCAGAGTCAATGAAAGGTACACAACTCTTCTTGAATACATATATAAAAATGACACATCACAAATAATGCTTGAAGAAAAAACAAATAAAATCAAAATTAAAAGAGGAATTAGACAAGGCGACTCGATATCCTCAAAGCTGTTCCTTTGACTTAAATCGCTAAAGTGGGCAAAAAAAGGAATATTAATAGACGGTGAACGATTAAATCACTTAAAGTTCGCAAATGATATCACTCTGATCGCCAACACAAAAGAAGAATTACAAGAAATGCCGATGAAATTAAATAACAAGTTTCGAGAAATAGATCTAAAAATAAACTTCACCAAAACCAAATATTTGAACAACAAAAGTGAAGATAACAGCTAGGAACTATTAATAGAAGCTGAAAGAATAGGAAAGGTAGAAACATTTATATATTTAAGACAAAAAATATCAATATCAAAAAAATAATTTAGGGCTGACTTGGATAGAAGAGTCTCGTTAGCTTGGTCTGCGTTCGGAAGGTTAAAATCTACATTTAAATTAGTCATCCCAAATACAATAAAAGCCAGAGTATTCAATCAATATGTACTGCCGGTATTAACATATGGTACTGAATCGTGGGCTTTAATTAAAAGTATACTAAATAAACTCCAGGTAACCCAAAGAGCAATGGAGAGGAGAATGCTAAATATTAGACTTCAAGATCGTATTCCTATCATCGAGATACGAAGAAGATCAAAAGTGACAGATGTAATACAACGAATATGTATAAGGTGGAATTGGGCGAGACATATCGCAAAGCTGAATGATAACAGATGGTATAGTTGAATGGAGGCCTAGAGAACACAAAAGATGCAAAGGTAGACCACAGACAAGATGGACGGACGACATAAAAAGATTAGCAGGATACGATTGGATGCAAAAAGCAAACAACAAAGCTTATTGGGAAGGCTTACATTCGACTATGGATGGAATAAGTTAATGATGATGATGATGATTACCTTTAATAATATATCTGGTATATAAAAAAAACAAAAATTTCAAGGCCATCAGTTTTTAACAAAGATCGGAAGCAAGCTTTGTTGAAAACTCATTTGGGATGTGTTTTGTGAAGTCATTGGTTATTTTATACCTTCGTAACAATTTTTTTTATTTTAAAAGCAATCAACGTATGGAACACCAATTGGATAAGTCCGATTTGCACTTGGCTGTTTTTTTTTTTATTTTATTAAGAATCTAAAACATATTTCCTTTTATTTTACATACTTCTATGAGAGAAAAAATATATTGAAAATATATTCCAATATAAATTATGAAAGATGCTGTAAATTTGTACTTTGTGATATAATTTTTTTTTCTTTATATTTCAAGTTCCAATAAGGTTATATATTTTTATGATTAATTAAAACTAATGCCTTCTTAAATAGCTAGAATGTCTTAATTGAGGCGTAGTTGACATTAACAATCGTTCGATTTTTTTAAAAGTTTTTTTAGAGACGACATGCGTACAACATTTTATCTACCTAGAAATTTTAAAGTAATTTTTCTTTAGAGATTCTATTTTTAGATACGTTACCCTTAAAAACCTACCCGTTCATGAAATAAGTCATAACCATGGTTACGAATAACGGTGAAGAGAATATCTATTTTTTACAATACCGGTGTCAAGAAGCAATTATTATATTATAGTAGAAAAAGTAATTAAAAAATGTATTTTATAAAGAGTGGCCATGAAATTAACCCCTAATCACAATTCCAAGATAACGGAAATAAAATAAGTATTAGTTGAATTAACTACAGTAGTTTGTGAGAAAACTACAATTGAAGCTCCCCCCCCCGGCTCCGTGCTCTTCCCCTACTTATTAAACATCTTCACCGCCGGCATTCCCAAGCCGGACAATACTTCCATCACTGCCACCACCAAGTCCACCAGAAACCTTAAACATGTTAGTTCCTTGGTTCGAACATTGAAGAATCCAACTGAACCCAACCAAAACACAAGCCATCATCTTCACCAAATCCACCAGCCTCATTGGAGCCAGCCTCACCCTATGAAGCACCATCCTCCAATGGACCAATAACATCAAGTACTCTACGACAAGCAGTTAGTATGAAAGGACCAGGTCGCAGCTATCACCATGAAGGCCAACCAACTCCTAGGCAAGTCCTACCGCCTCCTCAATAAAGCTAGTAAGTTATCAACACGCGACAAGTTGACAATTTATAAAATTCCTACTTCAGTCCAGCATGGAGCCCTATGTCACGTTTCCACAAATCCACCCTCCCAGACCCTTCCAAATTCACATCCTTCGCATCATCGTCAACGCCACATGGTTCGTCTGCCATACCGTGACCTCCAGATGCCAACAATTCATGAGCAACGTTCAGCTCAGATTCCTGGATAAAATCACCCACCACACCAAACCCACAGTTAGAAATACTTACGAAATCTCCTAGATCCTTCATTTCTTAACCAATTTCAGAGATTTTTAATTACCTTTGTAAAAATAAGAACCAATCCCTCATGAGCAATTTTGAAAAAAAATTGCCAAAATTATAGGAAACTTATTTAAAAGGTACTTTTTAAATAGTCTGTCGTCTAGCGGGGGATCTAGTCTGCATTTTTGTTCCACGGAATTTTATAACGTAAATGCATGTTTTTTAGGTCTCTAATTAGAATTTGATAGTCATTTTGGCTAAAAGTGGTCCAATTTTGAGATAATGGCCATCTTTTGCCGACTTTGGCAGTATTTCTGGATTTATTTTGAATAAAAAATATTTATGTTAATATATTGTATATAAAACCGTTACCCATTTTAAGTTAACTAGGTTACGGCCATATATATATATATATATATATATATATATATATATATATATATATATATATATATATATATATATATATATATATATATATATATATATATATATATACATACATACATACATATATATCATCATCATCATCATGCAGTCACTCGCATCCACTGCTGGATATAGGCCTCCCTTAATCTATTCCATTCATCACGGTATTGAGCAGCCTGAATCCAATTCGTTGTAATCCGTTTGATATCATCAGTCCACCTAGCATATGGCCTTCCACGGCTTCTGAAAGCCTCCCGTCTGGGTCTCCATTCCAACAGGCGCTTTGTCCATCTGTTGTCAGTCATTCGCGCCACGTGTCCAGCCCAGTTCCACTTCAGGCATGTCACTCTATACACTGCGTCGATAACCCTTGTTCTTTGCCTTATGACTACATTGGGAATTCTATCCTGGAGAGTCAAACCCAACATAGAGCGCTCCATTGCTCTTTGCGCTACTTGAATTCTATTTATAGACTTTTTAGTAAGAGTTAAAGTCGCAGAACTATACGTCAGTACCGGTAACATGCACTGGTCAAACACCTTTTTCTTGAGACAGATAGGGATGTTGGATTTGAAGATATGTCTGAGTTTACCGAATGCTGCCCAAGTCAGACCCACTCTCCTTTGAAGTTCGTGAGTTTGTTTATCTTTCCCCAATTGTATTTCATGTCCCAAGTACTTATATGTGGAAACCTCATAGATGTGTCCCCCCGCCCACAGAGATAGGGCGACTAAGGATCAAATTTGTCATGAGCTGGGTTTTTGAAAAATTTATCCCTAGACCTACTTCACTGGAAACGGCTTGCAGTGAATTCAACATCTTGCTTGCTTCTTCTACATTATCGGCTATGAGGACGATATCGTCGGCAAAGCGCAGGTGGTTAAGATGTTCACCATCAACATTCACACCCATGTTCCTCCAGTCAAGCTTCTTAAAGGCATTTTCCAAAAGAGTTATGAAGAGCTTTGGGGAAATAGTGTCTCCCTGCCGTACGCCTTTTTCGATTTTAAATTTGTTGGTGTTTTCGTGGAGTCTCATTGAAGCTGTTGCATTATCGTATATGTACTTTATCAACGAGGTATATCTGAACTCTATTCTGTAGTTGACAAGTGATTCTAAAAGTTTATGTTGGTCAATAGAATCGAAGGCCTTTTCGTAATCTACGAACACTAATATTAGCGGTTTGTTATACTCAATAGATTTTTGAATGAGCAGCTTTATAGCTAACAGATGGTCGTTAGCTCCAAAACCCGATCTAAAGCCAGCCTGTTCACGAGGCTGGTACATTTCAAACTTTGATGATAGACGTTTGGTTAGTATTCTCGTAAACAGCTTGAATATGTGGCAGAGAAGGCTGATAGGTCTGTAGTTTGTTAGACTAGTAGTGTCTCCTTTTTTATGAAATAATACTATTGTACCGTTATTCCATGCTGACGGTATAGCTCCTTCTATCAGACATTTATTGAACAGACATTGAAGAGCATTGATGACCGGCTCACCTCCCTCTTTTATTGCTTCTATTGTGATATGATCTTCTTCGGGAGACTTGTTATTCTTCATATCTGACAAAGCTGCCATCACCTCGTCTCTGGTGATGTCGGGAATTTTCTCTGACCCCACATTCAAAACTTTGTTGATTTCGGACCTGCCCGCGGAATCTGTGGCGCATTTATACAGCTGTTCGAAAAATGTTTCGGTTATCTGTAAAAGCTGTTCTCGATTTGTAACTTCATCTCCATTGTCATTCTTTAATTTGTGAATGCCTGTATTTCCTGTTCTTAATTTTTGTCTCATGATTTTAAGACTTTTATTTTGTTCTATCGTTTGTTCTATTAAGTTTGTGTTGTGCTGTCTCAGATCCCGTCGCACTGATCTTGAAATTTCTCTGCAAAGGTTTTTATATCCCTCCGTATTTTTATTTATCATGTCTCTCTGCGCCGCTTCATGAGTTTTTTGGTAGCGTGGCTCAATTTATCTATTTTAGTTTGTTGTCTTGGTAGACACTTATTCATTGCTTCCTGCACCACATGTATCACTCTGTTATTAAGGTCTTCCAATATTAAGCCTTCTATCTCCTTCAAGCCCTCCTCTATTATTCTTGAGTAGGTCTCTGGTTTGTGCAGTGATGTCCATTTGTTTGTGTTACTCTTACTTCTGACAAGTCTAATTCTTTCTTGTTTTGGATCGATCATCACTTTGGCTCTCAGCATTCTATGGTCACTTCCTATTGAGACTCTATTTAATGTCTCCACATCTTGAACTATTCTTATTTTGTTTGTTATTATGTAGTCTATTTCATTTTTCGTATTTCCATCTGGGCTTTTCCAAGTCCACTTCTTATTTGCCTTCTTTTTAAAATAGGTGTTCATTGCGAATAGACCATTTTTCAGCAAAAACTCTAGCAGTTTCTGTCCTCTTTCGTTTCTGTGACCGTAACCAAACTCTCCCATTGATGTCTCCGTTGACTCTTCTTTACAGCCCAGTTTTGCATTGAAATCTCCCATCAGAAGTAAATATTGAGTCTGGCTGCAATTCATAGCTCCTTCGACATCCTCATAGAAACACTACATATATATATATATATATATATATATATATATATATATATATATATATATATATATATATATATATCTTAAATCCCAAAATTATATTCATGTTAGATCAGCTCAGGTAATAGTAGTTATAGAGCGTAGCCCTACCTAATTTTTCAATAAATTATATTAAATATTCGATACGAGGATGGATTGAAAAGTTCGCGGCCTCACCAAAAAATAATTATAATAATTTTATTATAGTACCCTCAATGAGTTCATGCTTTCTTTGGTTGTCACAGTGTAAAATTTTGTTGCTGTAGAATTTGTGGTTTTTAGGTTAGAAGGAGTGTAGTGAGACAAAGTGCAGCGTTTTTAGAAAAATGGAAAAAATGAACAACGTGCGGTTAACAAGTACCTGTTTAAAAAAAGATTAACACCAAAGGAAATCCACGATGATATGAAAACAACACTAGGTGAATCTGCTCCATGATATACCACTGTGAAAAAATGGGTTGCAGAATTTAAACGTGGACGAGAGAGCATCGACTGAAAAAAAACATCGGCAGAGTGTGTGATCTCATATTGAAAGACCGTAGATTAACTATCACGGAGATTGCAGACACTATAGGCATCTCGTATGAACGAACACAAAACATCATTGCTAATGAACTCGGTTTCTAAGGTTTCCGCTAGGTGGGTCCCCAGACTGCTTTCAACTGAACAAAAACGAATTCGACTCACGATTTTTCGCGACTGAAGATGTTTGAGGCTGATCCGCAAGATTTTCTTAACAGGTTTGTGATAATTTCAAGCAGTGGAAAAAAATCTGGTGAACCGACCCCAAAGAAAGCGAAGGCAATTCTGTCGGCTGGAAAAGTGATGGCGTCAGTTTTTTGAGATGCTAAAGGTATTATTATGATGGACTACCTTCCGAAAGGCAAAACAATAAACTCGACTTACTTTTGCACCCTTTTGCGTCGTTTACGTCAAGAAATTAAAGAGAAACGTCCAGGATTACTGAGAAAGAAAGTTTTGTTCCATCAGGACAATGCTCGCGTTCACACGTCTGTTGGGTCTATGGCTCAAATTCGTGATTGTGGTTTCGAATTGCTGCCCCACCCGGCTTATTCTCCTGATTTGACACCTTCGGAGTTCATCTTTTTCCAAAGCTAAAAAACACCTCGGTGGCCAAAAATTTTCATCAGATGAATGAATGAAATCGAAGCTGCAGTTAACCAGTATTTTGAAAACCTTGAGGAATTTTTTTTCAAACAGGTGTGGAAGCTTTGGAAAGCAGGTGGAAAAAGTGCATAGAGCTAGGTGTAGATTACGTCGAAAAATAAAAATATTTTTGTACGTATTTTATTTTGTTTTGTTGACTAGGCAGCGAACTTTTTAATCCATCCTCGTACTATTGAACATTATCATAAAAACAAATATGTGAAATCTCCTGCTGTAAATAATAAAACCGGCCAAGTGCAAGTCGGACTTGCGCAATTAGTGTTCCGTACGGTGATTGCTTTTAAAATAAAAAATTTTGTTACCATAAATAAGTTTTCAACAAAGTTTGTTTCCGATCTTTGCTAAAAACTGATGACATTGAAATTTTTGTTTTTTTTTAATATTCCAAATAAATTATCGTTCAATCTACACCGTGTAGAGAATATTCTAGAATTTTTTCAAACTTTTTTGGTCCGTACTTTTCGAGATAAAGGGGAGGGACGGCGATTTCTTGTAATTTTTTAAAAATGATACAAAGAAAAATGTGCATTATATCATATATAGTTTTGAACTCGAGTTTTTACAAACTTTCATTTGACATCCCACTCGATGACAACTTTCAATGTCAAATAGTTTCGGAGAAAATTGGGTGTGACAGACGGACAGACAGACACCGAAGTGAACTTATAAGTGTTCCGTATGGAACACTAATAATATTCGTATCTTCGCTCAATATCAGGAAGACGAGGCGACAGCGTGCTTTCTCTCTTACGTGTACGGCCCTAGAGCGAGATGAAAATATAATTTTGAATATATTTTATGAGGTATTAAAAGAACAAATCGTCGTCATTTTTCAATACACTGATTTTAATGAGAGCCAAATTTTCATTTTCTAGTTTTTATTTTGTAAAAAATCAATTTCAAAACATAAAACAGCTAAAAATAAAAAAGTCATCATCAGTGTCTGCGTATGGTCTTAATATTAAAAATAGATGGCCAAATAGCAAATAATTTGAGTTTTACTAAAAAATGGATTGTATTCAACTGAAAAACAGGATCAAATCAAGGGTCTTGTACTAAGTAATCGCCATTTAAGAATTAGAAATCTTGTATCAGTTGGATCCATCGTACGTACAATGAATTTTGAGTAACGACAGGAGCTTGTCTTCTGCGTTATTTCCTTTTTTTCCAAAACAACTGATTTTTCTTGACAAACATAATTGCGCTGAGTTCGACAAAGACATGTTTTCTTTGGATGATTGTCCGAAAAAAAACCACGTAAAGTCAGCTAAAATCAAGGTCATATTAACTTTTCTTTAATTACCAAAGTATTATGCACAATGTCTGTTCTACAAGTATTTTCATGGAAAGTGTTCGAAGGATGTAGCCCGCTTAATTCCTCCTAGAGAGGTGCATGATAGAAATACACGTCGCGCTAATACTTCACATCCGTATGAGGTTCAGCTTGTTACTCCGCGTACAACGCTTTTCAAGCAGACTTTTATATGGAGAACATCATCCCTTTGGAATAATTTGCCCAGCGCTGTGTTTCCACCCGAGTACAATTTATAGCGATTCAGGAACAACGCGAATCGCTTTTTTCGCACACATGCCGCTCCTGGAGCGCTTTAGGGACTTCCCTGTAGCACGTGTGCTAGACCCATAAAAAAAATGACCTCCTTCGAACTGGCTAAACATATTATTTAATATAATAATGACATTACGTGTCGTTTATGTGAATCAATCCATAAAAAAGGTCTGAATTGTGCCAAAACAATTCATAGTTTGCATCACAAAAACGCACCATCGCACAATGGCATAATTTTTTTTCAGATTTTTAAATAAAAATGAAACGACTGTTCCACGAGCTCGATATTCACAAGGTAGAGCACTGTGTGATTCTGTTCAGTTCCTTAAGGTAAAATTACCACAGCGAGGAAACCGTTTTGAATCTGGAAAACCTATAAAAAAATAATTCGCTCGCCGTCTTGAAAGCAGTACCGTAAATTGAGCATAACGCGTATTTCGAAGATTAAAACAAACATGTGCAAAAGTGTATTGTAGTGAGGGGTGATAACTTTGAACTAGATTAAATAGATTCTGATGAACAAATTAATAGTTTGTTTATTTAATCTGTCTCCTGATATATCCCTCTAGATACTATTTCTATTCAAATTAGAAATCGTAAAAAAATTATATGGTTTTCAGATTCTTTGATTTCAAGAACCTTAAAATAGGTCATTTTATATTCGAAGCGACTTCAAGCCATCCACTTTTTTATAAGTTTTGCAAGAGGCTCAAAATTTGTTCATTATTTAAACCAAAGTTAGGAAAAATTCTCATAATGCTGTTCAACATATATAAAATATGTCGGCTTTCACCACTTTCAGCTCCTTCCCCTAAAGCAGTATCGCTCAAATATTATAGGTTTTTTCTTACGCCAAGTTAAAAATATGAACGACATTTCTAGATGATTTCTTATTTTGTTCATGAGTTATCGTTCTAATAGTTTTATGGACATACTGATCGACGGAAATATAACACTAATTAGGACTGAACAAGTTAAACACAGTGTAAAATTCAAATCGAATTCTAATAATAGTTCCGTAAATCTGATGTTAAGATGTTGCAAGTAAAAATAAAAATATTTTTGTCTTTTCCAAAGAAATGTTATTACTGTAGTCCTAGAAACGCCAAAAAATTGACGTCTGTACATTTAATCAGTTCGGATGAATTACTAGCAAATACACTGTCTCTACTTTCCTTGTTAAAAAGAAGTATGGTGTTCGTGATTTTTGCATTTATCGGAGATTTAGGGTACATAGGTTACGAAAAATACAGTTATCCATTTGTGTTTGTCTGTCGCTCTGTTCCCTCGATAACTCTCAAACGAAATGTGATATCAATTTCAAATTTGGTATAATACTTGAAGTAAGAAACGCACCATAGTTTTTTGGCAATATCACATACGATATAAGTAAAAATTTTAAGTAAAATTATTTCTAATCAAACATCTCTCTCTCTCTATTCGTTTCCTCAATCTTGGGGGTCGTGATCTCTCTGGAATGACTTCACTGTTCTGTTCACTATTTCTCTCCATTTCTCTCGATCTTCTGCCAAGTGCAACGATACATGGAGTGGTTAATCCATAACTTATTTTATTTGATCTGACCATCTTGTTGGCGAACGGCCTCTACTCCTTTTACCCTGCACCTCTCCCATTATTATTAGCCGGTCTACATTATCGCCTGGCCTTCTAGCTACGTGTCCAAAATACTGAAGAATTCTTTTCATGCATAGTGATGATAACCTTACAGTTACATTTAGTTCATTCAGTATAGATTGATTAGTTCTTCTGGCGGTCCAGGATATTCTCAACATCCTCCTATAGCACCACATTTCAAAGGAATCAATAGATTTACGGATGATCCCAGATATACAAAGGTTGTTACTCTCTCAATGCCATTGAGTAAGTCGGATCTTAGTATTTGGTCAGACTTATCGACTATCATCAGCTTCGTTTTGTCCCTATTTATGGTCAGACCTAGTTTCTCACTTTCTTGCTCTATCCGATTTAAAAGTGTAGCCATCTCTTCCTCAGTCGCTGCAAATATGGTGGTATCATCAGCGTAACGCAAGTTGTTTATTCGCTCACCTCCTATTAGGATTCCACCATCCCATTCATTAAACGCATTTCTCATTATAAATTCACCATAAACATTAAATAATGTAGGAGACAGAACACAGCCCTGTCTTACACCTCGGCGAGGATGAAACTGATCGGATATTGTATTGTCTATTCTCATCACTGCAGTGCTGTCCAAGTAGAGGTTTTTAATCAGTTTAATCAGATGATAAGGAACACCCATTTGCTCTCAAAAATCAAACATATAAGTAGCTAAAAAGGTGAGGGTGAGGTATGAAAGGTCGCTTTGAATATATCGTGTTACGATATATTCAGAGCATATATAGTCAGATTATAATAAAAAAAATAGTTAAAAAGATATTTTTTAAAGAGTTAACGGTCAATCACAATTGCAAGATAACGGAAATACTATAAATACTAGACAAATTAGCTTTGTATATCCACTGTGATTGTTAAAGGCTAAATAAATGATATGAATATAAAAATTAAAATTGTAAATTTGAAGTCAATAGTTCTGTGTGAAAATTACAGTTGAACATTATGATAAAATCAATATCGTCAAATCTGCTAATGTAAATAAAAATGTTACCTTCACTCCACATCAGGAAGACGAGACGATATCACGGCTTTCTGCCGCTCCCCTCGAGGGTTCTCACTGCTGTCCTAGAGCGGAAAGGAAATATAAGTTTTCGAATAGTTTCAAAACTAAATATTTCCATTATTTCCTGAGATATTCGGGAAAATAAAAGAAAAAAATGAATAGTAATAATTTTTCAATACGCTGCTTTTAATAGGACCAAAATATTCTTTCTTTTTGTTCTTAGATATTTTTAAGATATAAATCATCTAAAAATGAATGGCTTTAGTGTCTGCTTATGTCTTTTCAAGTACTTAAAAAAAGAACTGACTGTAAATAACCAAAATATTTAGGTTTTCTCAAAAAGTGGATTACATTTAACTGTTAAATAACTACAGTACGCGCTCTGTTGCCATGACATTCAGTAACAATGGTTTCCTTAGTCGTCGGAGTTTTGAGAGAAACTAAAAACACATTCTTAGAAAATCTGATGAAGAGAGCAGCAAGAAACCAGCTTGCTGTGTCTCGAGTGATCCATTTACCATGAAGATGTAGAGTGTGGTTGTCCTTGGATCTCTCAGATTGCTCAGGAAGATGAGTTTGGTCTATAATCACTCACCGAACGAGCGCGAGGCTTGATCATCATTAGCTGGCCATGCCATATGGCAACTTGTATAAGTCGGTGCTCCGAGATTTTTCACGTCGTTTATTTAATTTTTTTCTTCAGGTAATAATAATAAAAGGCAGCTCGTGACTGACGGAGTATAGGGTCTGTTATGCAGGAGCGTAAATTTAATAGTAGTATATGAAAATATTGCTAGTGTGATGAAAATTTTATTATTTTATTATATTATATTAGCCACTGAATAACTTTATTTGACACCGTTAACAACAACAAAAAAAAATATTTGGACGTAACGAATACTACAAAATATTAGCGGCTCGATTCCAAGAACAACAGATTCAATTTGGATTAAAAAAATAATCAATGTCAAACTTTAAATTTAGAAAAATATATATTTAAAATTATAACAGTTGGACGTAGTCTTCATTAAGAAGATAGTAAACTGTTTGACTCTGGATTATGTACAACACAAAAATGTATACTTGTAACTTTTGTTTGAAAGGATTCACAACGTGGGCTGTTTTTTTAAAAATAACTTAAATTTTTGAAAAAGATAATTCTGAGTTGTGTTACTCCATTTCACTCTGCATGTAGATTTGGATGAACAAATTAAGAGTTTGTTTATTTAATCAGTCCCCTGATATATCCCTTTAGATACTATTTCTATTCAAATTAAAAATCGTAAAAAAAATTATATGGTTTTTAGATTCTTTGATTTCAAGAACCTTAAAATAGGTCATATTATATTCGAAGCGACTTCAAGCCCTCCACTTTTTTATAAGTTTTGCAAGAGGCTCAAAATTTGTTCATTATTTAAACCAAGGTTAGGAAAAATTCACATAATGCTGTTCAACATATACGAAATATGTCGGCTTTCACTATTTTCACCTCCTTCCCCTAAAGCAGTATCGCTCAAATATTATAGGTTTTTTCCTACGTCAAGTTAAAAATATGGACCACATTTCAAGACGATTTCTTATTTTGTTCATGAGTTATCATTCTAATAGTTTTATGGACAGACAGATCGACGGAAATATAACACTAATTAGGACTGAACAAGTTAAACACAGTGTAAAATTCAAAACAAATTCTAATAATAGTTCCGTACATCTGACGTTGAGATGTTGCAAGTAAAAATAAAAATATTTCTTTTCCAAAGAAATTTTATTACTGCAGTCCTAGAAACGCCAAAAATTGACGTCTGTACATTTAATCAGTTCGGATGAGTTACTAGCAAATACACTGTCTTTACTTTCATTGTTAAAAAGATTAATTATCTTCACTCCACATCAGGAAGACGAGGCGATATCACGGCTTTCTGCCGTTCCCCTCGAGGATTCTTTTTACTGTCCTAGAGCGGAAAGGAAATATAAGTTTTGGAATAGTTTCGAAACCAAATATTTTCGTTATTTCCTGAGATATTTGGGAAAATAAAAGAAAAAATGAGTAGCAATAATTTGTCAATACGCTGCTTTTGATAGGACCAAAACATTCTTTCGTTTTGTTTTTAGATGTTTTTAAGATATAAATCATCTCAAAATGAAAAAAAACTTGCTTTAATGTCTGCTTATGTCTTTTCAAGTACTTAAAAATAGAACTGACTATAAATAACCAAAATATTTGGGTTTTCTCAAAAAGTGGATTACATTTAACTGTTAAATAACTACAATATGCACTCTATTGCCATGACATTCAGTAACAATGGTGTTCGTGAAAAGCATGTTTAGAGATTTTTGCATTTATCGGAGATTTAGGGTACATAGTTTACGAAAAATACAGTTACCCATTTGTGTTTGTCTGTCGCGCTGTTGCCACGATAACTCTCAAACGAAATGTGATATCAATTTCAAATTTGGTGTAATACTTGAAATAAGAAACGCACCATAGTTTTTTGGCAATATAACATACGATACAAGTAAACATTTTAAGTAAAATTATTTCTAATCAAACATATAAGTAGCTAAAGGTGTGAAGGTGGGGTATAAAAAGTTGCTTTTAATATATCGTGTTATGATATATTCAGAGTATATATATATTCAAATTATAATAAAAAAAAAGTTAAAAAGATATTTTTTAAAGAGTTAACGGTCAATCAAAATTGCAAGATAACGAAAATACTATAAATACTAGACAAATTATCTTCATATATCCACTGTGATTGTTAAAGGCTAAATAAATGATATGAATATAAAAATACAATTTTAAATTTGAAGTCATTAGTTCTGTGTAAAAATTACAGTGGAACATTGTGATAAAACCAAAATCATCCAATCTGCCAATGTAAATAAAAATATTATCTTCACTCCACATCAGGAAGACGAGACGATATCACGGCTTTCTGCCGTTCCCCTCGAGGATTCTTTTTACTGTCCTAGAGCGGAAAGGAAATATAAGTTTTGGAATAGTTTCGAAACCAAATATTTTCGTTATTTCCTGAGATATTTGGGAAAATAAAAGAAAAAATGAGTAGCAATAATTTGTCAATACGCTGCTTTTGATAGGAGCAAAACATTCTTTCGTTTTGTTTTTAGATGTTTTTAAGATATAAATCATCTCAAAATGAAAAAAACTTGCTTAATGCAAGTACTTAAAAATAGAACTGACTATAAATAACCAAAATATTTGGGTTTTCTCAAAAAGTGGATTACATTTAACTGTTAAATAACTACAATATGCACTCTATTGCCATGACATTCAGTAACAATGGCTTTCTTAGTCGTCGGAGCTTTGAGATAAACTAAGAACACATTCCTAGAAAATTTGATGAAAAGAGTAGAAAGATACCAGCTTGCTGTGTTTCGACTGATCCACTTACCATGAAGATGTAGAATGGGGTTGTCCTTGGATCTCTCAGATTGCTCACCAAACGGACGCGAGATGTGATCATCATTAGCTGGCCATACCATATGGCAACTTGTATCAGTCGGTGATTCGAGATTTTTCACATCGTTTATTTTTTTTTTCTTCAGGTAATTATGATAATAGGCTACTCGTGACGAACGGGGCTATAGGGTTTGTTATGCAGGACCGTAAATTTAATAGTAGTATATGAAATTATTGCTAGTTTGATGAAGATTTTATTATTTTATTATATTATATTAGCTATTGAACAACTTTATTTGACACCGTTAACAACAAAAAAAAAATATTGGGACGTAACAAATACTACAAAACATTAGCGGCTCGATTCCAAGAACAACAGATTTAATTTGAATGGAAAAAATAAACATAAATGACAAAATTTTAAGTTAAAAAAATATATATTCAAAATTATAACAGTTGGACGTAGTCTTCAATAAGAAGATTGTTAACTGTTTGACTCTGGATTATGTACAACACAAAAATTTATACTTGTAACTTAAATTGTAACTTTTGTTTGAAAGGATTCATAACGTTTTTTTTTAAAAATAACTTAAATTTTTGAAAAAGATAAATCTGAGTTGTGTTACTCCATTCCACTCTGCATGTTTCACAATTCAATATTTTGCAGTAAAAGATATTCAATAGATATTTGCCACTGAAATGTTAGTATTTCAAATAAGAGAATACCTTTGCATACTAGCATATAATTGTTTCCAGAAAAATGTCTACACTAGTAAGTTTTTTATATGCAAATTATAGTTTAAGTTGATCTGATATTGCAATTTATGAACCTGAAGTATAAATAAAGAGTTTTACTCCTGCATTCCGGTTTCCTTAGTTACATATATTTTCTGTGTGTTGTCATGGTATCTTCTATGACTTTTTTACAGAGAAGAGGAATAGAAATAAATGTGTAAAGATTAAAAAGGCAGTCTTCCTTACGAGTGGGAGTTGACGGGTTTCTTTTTAATACCTTCACTATCAACGCTGGTGTACCTCAAGGCTTCATCCTGTCTCTTAATCTCTTTTTCCATTATATTAACTGCTGGAAAGGACCAGGACTCCAATCTCCAGCTTTGCAGATGACAGTACGATTATTTTTTTATTTACTTTAAAGGCTCAAACATCGGCTACTTAGGCAAATATTCGGAGACAACAGAAAGTCGTTCAACTTAACTATGTTGAGAATGTGAAATCTTTGGCACAATGACACTACTCAGAATATATCAACGTTACACCAAACACTTTATTTTTGCACTCGACGCACATTTCGTTAACCATGTAAGCTTTATTAGGAGCGATGATTGATGAGTGGTGATTTTTTTTTTATGGGCTAAAGCGCTCCAGAAGCGGCATGTGTGCGGAAAAACCGATTCACGTTGCTCTTGAATCGCCGTAAATTGTACTCGGTGGGAAACACGGCGCTGGGCAAATCATTCCAAAGGGACGATGTTCTCCATATAAAAAACTGCTTGAAAAGCATTGTACCCGGAGTAACAAGAAGAACCTCATACGGATGTGAAACACCAGCGCGACGTGTATTTATTGGGAGGAATTAAGCGGGCTACATCCTTCGAACACTTTCCATAAAAATACTTGTAGAACAGACTCAAGTCGCCAACCGTTCTTCGATGTTCCAGCGAATCAAGACCGCCGGTCAGTTCCGGGTCTCCAATCAGATGAACAGCTCTTCTCTGAACAGAATCCAACAGATGCAGTGTATGTTTGGGAGCGGAGCCCCAAACATGGGAGCAGTATTCCATAGTTGGTCGAAATTGAGCTTTGTAAAGAATTAACAGTTGTTGTGAAGTGTAAAGCTTTCTGGTTCGAAATAATATTCCTAACTTTTGAGAAGCTCTCCTTGCTGTGCTTGCCACATGTTCATGCCAGGACATATTTGCTCCCAAACTAACGCCCAACAAATTGAGCGACGATGCGAGGGGAATAGAGTGCCCCGACATAACCATGTAGGGTTCAGCAACGTTAACTTTTTTAGAAAAAACTGCCTCCTGGGTTTTTGTAGTGTTAAATTCCACTTGGTTACTGTCACCCCAAGATAGAATTTCTTCCAGGTCCTTGTTAAGTTAAACGGCCTCCTGCTGTCTGCGTATATTCGCCTGAGCAGCCGATGTCCGAGCGTTCAAAGTGAATGAAGAGACAAGCGTACTGTCGTCTGCAAAGCTGTAGATTGGATTAACGGTCTTTTCCAGCAGATCGTTAATGTAAATGAGTAAGAGAGTAAAAGACAGTATGGAGCCTTGGGGCACACCGGCGTTGATTGTGAAGGTGTTAGAAAGAAATCCGTCGACCGCCACTCGTAAAGAACGCTCTCTGAGGAAACATGGGAGCCACAAACAGAACTATTCAAACATACCACAAGAGCGTAGCTTAGCCAACAGTCCATCGTGCCAAACACGGTCGAATGCCTTGGATATGCAACCGCTCGAGATTCTTCAAAGTGTTCAATTGCGTTGTTCTAAACATTTTTTACATAAGTCAGAAGATCTCCTGTTGATCTATGTTTACGAAGGCCATATTGGTGATCGCTAATAATATTGAATCGTTCAAGATATTTTAGAAGATGCTGATTGATAACTTTTTCCATGACTTTCGATATTATTGAAAGCAGTGCGATTGGTCAGTAGTTATTTGGCAAAGTCGTCTTGCCTTTTTTAGGTATCGGCTGAACCGTGGCACATTGCCAGCAGGACGGAAATATTCCCCTTCTGTAGGATAGGTTGAAAAGTCTAAAGAAAACTGGTGTTAGTTCCTTTGCACAGCTTTTGGGAACTATGGCGGATATTCCGTCAGCGCCAGAAGCCTTTTTGGTGTCTAGCTTCATTAAAATACGCTTATGATACGCTGTCTGAAGACAACATCGGGCATACTCGACTGCAATACGGGAACAGTAGGCGGTGTTTTTCCTTGGAAATCGGCAGTAGAATGTGAAGTAAAAAGTTCAGCCAACAAGTTCGCTTTCTCAACAGGTGCGGTTGAAATGGAATTATCTGGCCGTGTGAGTGGTGGTATGGTGGATTTGGTGAAATTTTGACTGCCTTAGCGACTGAATATACTGAATCGTTCAACTTAATAAAGACCTGAAAGATATTCTATCTTGGAGTGACAGTAACCAAGTGTAACTTAACGCTACAAAAACCCAGGTGGCAATTTTTTCTAAAAAGTTAACGTTACGTTGCTGGAGTTAACTTGGGACCAAATATGTCTTGGCATAAACATGTAGCGTGCATAGCAAAGAGAGTTTCTCAAAAGGTGGGAATATTATTCTGACCTAGAAAGTTTTACACTCTACAACAACTTTTAATTCTAAAAATTAGAATAGTTTGACCAATGATGGAATACTGCTGCCATTTTTACGGCTCTATTCCCAAACATATACTGCATTTGTTGGATTCTATTCAGGAAAGAGCTGTTCCTCTGATTGAAGAATCAGAATTTACGTAATTCCTGTGAACATTGAAGAACGGTTGACAACTTGAGTTAATTCTACAAGTACTTTCATGAAAAGTGTTGGATGGATATTGCTCGTTTAATTCCTCCCAGAGCGGTGCATACCAGAAATACACGTCGCGCTAATACATTACATCCGTATGAGGTTCAGCTTGTCACTCCTCGTACAACTCTTTTTAGGCACTCTTATATGAAGAACATCATCCCTTTGAAATGATTTACCCAGGACTATGTTTCCCACCAAGTAAAATTTGCAGCGATTCAAGACCAGTGTGAATGGCTTTTTCCGCACCGTCTCGCTTTTATAGGGCTTTGAAGATTTCCTTGCAGCACGTGTGCTATGCCCATAAAAAAAAATCAAAACAGATTTACTTAAAATTTTATAGTATCATCATAATAGAAATTGATTGCCAAAAACAGGATTTTTTTTGCTCTCTATTTAACGAGGACTTTTGAATATGCGACCTTTTAGCTATTGATACATGCCGTTTTAGCTATTAACACAAATTGTAAGTAAAACATGTAACAATATTTTATAATATTGAAAACTAATTGATAATACAGTAGAACCCCGGTTATCCGAGGTAATGTGGGGGGGCACCCTCCTCGGATAACTGAAAACTCGGATAATCCGGATTTGTCTTTTATTCATTCAAAAAATAAACACCAATACTTTAAACCGATGTATTAACGTTTTTAACATATAAATAGGTACATACATTATAAAACAGTGAAATAGGTATCTATGCGCTTCTGTTTCATATTGCATCTTCTTTTTTTCGCTGCAATGTTTCTCCATCTATTAAGAAGAAGCAAATCCGCTGGGGTTGCCTCTGGTTGTTGTTCGATATACCTCAAAGATTTTTCCAAAGAAGCAAAACCTTCTTGATGAGAGATCTTAGGGGGAGACTGTTCATCCACCACCGCTTCGTCATCGTCATCGTCATCGTCATCTGATTTTTCGGTTTCCTGAAAGGCATTCGTTATTTCTTCAATACTCATTTCTTCTTCTAAATCATCTGCTGTAATTCATTCAACAACATCCTCTCTTGTCACATTTTCGCAACCTTTTAATTTTTGCATTAATACAAATAAACTTTTTTTTTTTTCTTCTATCTCGCTGTCAAAATTTGAACAGGACATTTCTCCATGGCTTCTCAATTTCAAAGCTAATACATTTAATGGAGTATCATCTTCACTGTCATTATAGTCCTCAAAATCAATAACTTTTGAACAGTGGTAGAACGCACAGAATCCCAAGCTTGACTTACCCAGTAAATAACATTTTTCAGTGTAACCTTTCTCATCCCATTGATAATATCCTCCTTTTCTGTATATTCTAACAGATGTTCAAGATATAAACGCCTATAATTTTTTTTTAATGTTTTCGAGGATGCCTTGATCCATTGGTTACATTATGCTGGTTACATTTGGAGGAAAAAATTTTACAACACTTTCGCCCATATGAAGTCCTTCTCCAGGGTGAGAGGGGGCATTATCCATTAAAAAAATTGCTCTCATAGGAAGACGGTTTCTGTTCAAAAATTTAGTCACAGATGGCACGAATTCTTCTTCAAACCAGTTAGTAAATAACGTCGCATCCATCCATGCGCTCTTCTGACTTTTGTAATAGACTGGTAGGGCTTTGGGTGAGATGTCTTTTAAAGCTCTTGGACGTGCAGACTTGCCAATCACCATCAGTGGGATTTTGTGCTTGCCAGATGCATTGAAACATACATTATAGTTAATCTTTCCTTAATTCGTTTGTGCCCAGGAGCTGATTTTTCCTGTCGAGATGCCAATGTTTTTGCTGAAAGCATTTTATAATTCAGACCAGTTTCGTCACAGTTGTAAATTTGATCACATGTGTATCTACAATCTTCGATTTGGTTTTTAAAGTTCTGCTTAACCTTCTCAACTGATGACACATCAACAGAAAGTTTTTCACCACATACAGTCAGTTGTCGTACACCGTACCGTTTTTTCTAGCGGCCATCCAGAACTGGCGGTAAACCGATCTATCTCTGGGAATTGCCTACTAATCATTATTGCTTTCTGTTGTAAAATTGGACCTGACAGAGGCACACCTTTTGATCTCTGTTGGTTAAACCACATGAATAAAGCTTCGTTAACCTTTTCTTAGCTGCCGGTTTTCATTGATTTTCTTCCTGAGGACGATGGGGCTTGATTTATACACCACTCTTCTATTTTTGTGCGGTTTCTTTTCCAATCTCCAACTGTTACCTTACCTACTCCATAATCTGGTGCAACAACTTTAATTGTCTCTCCTGATGGCTTTTAATTTTTCTTCAATAGGAACGACGATTCTTTTACGCTTGTTTTGCTCCATTATAATGCGACAAACAAAAATTCAAACAAAGCAGTTCGTATTAATTACACTTAACTACCAGAACTCCAACCAAATAAATTATGTGAGTATACTCGTACTTCTCCGTAGTAAACGCTATAACGCACTGCATTCATGCAAATTTACATGCTGAAAGAGTCCAAAAACATAAATAGGGGAACCTCTCACACGGGCCAGGGGGATTCCCCGAAGGCCCAGACGATTTTAAATGGGAATATGTACATACATATTTTAGAAGCTCGGTTAATATGCAGCATAGACGCGCGTACCTCGGATAAATGAGGTTCTTAGATTGGCTCGGTTAATCCGGAGCTCGGATAATCGCGCCTCGGTTAATCGGGGTTCTACTGTAATAATATTTTATTGACAGTGACGAAAAAATGAAACATTATCATAAGTATTCACAAAGGTTAATACAATAGATTCACACTGATTGAGGTTAAGATTCGTGTCCATTATTGTTAAAATATATCAGGTTCATGAACATGTAATTATTTTATTTTTTAAACCTCGAAAGAATCATGACATGACATATATCAGTATTTAGACATGCATATATTCTAGAAGGTTTTATTTTATCGAATCCAACTGTCTTGTTCACAGAATATTTATGTGAGGATAATTCTCTTCTAATTCTTAATCTTCATTACATCGCCATTTATCATATACAGAATTTCGTTCACTAGCATCCCAAGTTGTGTGGACTATCCTACGGAAGTTATTCCCTTAAGCAACCCTGCTGGACTTCATGAAATAAATATCAAAATACATGGAAAACTATATATAAAGCAACAAGACCTGACATGCTAATAAACGTCTTGGATGTGAACTTTCAGAAAATGTATCAGTCGAAATACTGACCAACCCTGTCTACCACTTTGTCTCAGCTATACTAACACTATAATCATGCAGATAATAGAATAACGAAAAATGAACAGCGTATAGAATAGGTCTCAAAAAAAAGTAGGAAGCTAGATAATAAGATTTTCGTTCAGTATAAGAAATGGTGAAGTGAGGAAAACAGCTAAGAAACTTCGTCATACTCACCACACACATCCTAAAGACTCATTAATAGCATTATCTAGAACGAATAAGAACTCTAGCAAAGGTAAAGGTCTTGCAAAGTGAATTAAATCTATGGTCCAAAATAAAATTGTCCTCTCATAAACATCTCGCTTATTCAAGGAAGAAAGAGTCTAAAGTTGAAACATCGCGTTCCACCGAACAAGTAACTAACATATATTCTGGAAGGATATTTATGAGACTAAAAACCAATAAATGCGAAGACTGCTGTCCTCGATTGCTTCATAACCTATTACTTACAATTTCAACAGTAGAATGAAGTTAGTCGGGCGATTACAAAGGAAGAGGTTTTTACGGCCATTAAAGGCATGAAAACACTATCAACAATTTTTTGGTAGAAAAAGCTCTCAAGCGGCCACGAACATCTAACTAGAATATTTAACACCCGGTTGAATGAGGAACCACTAATTCTTGAGAGTTTATCGAAGTCAAAACGGTATTTATTTCAAAGAAGGACGACTCGACCAATTGCAAAAACTATAAACCGATTACATGCCTAAACTACTGTCACAAAATATCCACTCGTTTTATCTTCAATAGATTAGTCAAGACGATTGAGCCGGCTCTTCAAGACATACGGGAGAAACCTAAAGAAAAAAAGGCTCTGAAGGTTGCAAGAAGAATTTCTTGATTGATTGATGTAGCCGCCTGGAGTTCATGCAATTCAAGAGTCCTATTTTTGAATTTTCATTCTTAGACACAAGTTTTGATGGTATTCTTTGGTTTTTAACTTGTTATTATGTATTATGTATGGTGTTTTTGTATATGGTATTCCACTCTCTGAGAACTATTTGCAATTTTTCGGTAAGAAGTTTAGTTGTAAAAGCGTAAATAACTGATCTTTTACTATGGGACAAAGTTAAGTTAAGCCTTTGAAAATTCTATTTGTTATGTTCCCTTGACATTATTCATCTGTATGAAGATTAAAAATAGTACCTCTTTTAATTAACTGCATACAACGTTTAATAGCACTAGCGAAAATTAAATTTACCATTATATCATGTACTCAAAAGATAGAAACTGAGCCGACATCTTTAAAATGAAAATTTCAAGGCGACTCATAAAGCTCACTTTGATTCTGCGTTCGCTGCTTTCTCTTTCGGTTATCAAGGAACTTAGTTACGTATAGTCGAATTACCGATACAGTTTAATTAATTCAGGTTAATAAATGTCGTTGTTTAGGAACCTTTTATAAAAACAGGGACGTACTTTTCTTCCGACACCAGATTTCTAAAATTTTCTATATATCTATATAATTTTAAGCATATCTTATCTTCAAAGTAAAAAGATACATATTTCATTTTAGCATTTGACTTAACAGTTAGTTAAGCAGTAATGTTTTTAAAGTCTTTATATGTAATTAATTATATCAACGTAAATGTGATTATGAAACTTTGGTTTTATAAATTAACATATTGGTTATAATATTGTGTACATGGAATCGAAATAAATTTTTATGTTTGCAATTTGCATATACGAATTATTATTAATTTTTCATAAATATAAACAAAAAGAAAAAACTACGCAATTTATTATTTATTAAAGAGAATTATAAAAAAGCTAGTATTTATATTTTATAGTTTTATTACACTTGTGAAGTAAGAAACATTAACTTAATGTTCAACTAGGCGAGACGAAGTAGAATTTAACGCTAAAAGAAACAGCCAGCAGTTTTTTTCTAAAAGGTTATATTACAGAGCTCGACATAATTATGTCGGGATTCTCTATTTCATTTGGTTTGTCAATCATGTTACTGAGCGTTAACTGTTGGGGACAACTATGTCTTAGCATGATCAATTGAAGATATAGCGCCTAAATTTTTCAGAAGTTTCAAGCGTAAACTTTTCCCCAAACTAAAAAGTCAAACAGCTACTTACTCTTTTAAAACTCTTTCTTTAAAAACAGCACTTGGCCCTAAAAGAGTTGAATGCCGTATACCCAAAAACAATATTTATATCGAAACACTTTGTAATAATAAATACATAATAATAAGTTAAAAACAAAAGAACGACAACAAAACTTTTGTTTAAAAAACAAAATTTCAAAACGGAATAAAACACTAGGGGACCTTCTCAACGTTTATAAACCGAACTGAGGAGCTCCGATACATTTGCCTAATATTATGTTTCAGGCCGTTAACCGTGTTAAAAAAAGATGACAACATAATCGGTTTGTAGAGTATTTGGTATTTATTTACTAGTTGCTTTTTCTCAAGATAAATATTGTATTTGTAACAAAAAAAATCCAAGATGTTTGTGTTTCTTCTCGTGTTAGGGTCCCCCAATAATTAAAAACAAAATTGGTAGTTTCCTTCGGTCTGTCTGTCCCTCGGTCTGCCGGTTTGTCTGTCTGTTGGTATCATAGCTCTCAAACGAAATGCAATATCGATTTAAGATTGAAACATATTTAATACTGAGAATAAGAAAGGAAGGTGTCTTTAAACTATATTGCTCCAAGGAAAGTAAATGGGAGTAGGTGCGATAAATTTTGTATAGTTTTAATAGTATTACGAGAATTCGTCTTGATTTTTGTTTAAGATAACCAATTTTGGGTATAGTTATTTTTAGTCTGTGAGTTGAGAAATCTGAAAATTATATTATTATCTCTGCTTAACTTTTTTGTAACTATTATGTCACCAAAAAGTAACTATATTTTCAAATGTCGGGCTGTAATGCTTGAATTAAATTATTCTTTATATGAGATAGTCCGTATTATTTATCAGTATTTAGTTTAGAACTTTGGATTTGCGTGAGAAATAAAATAATAATCTCAACAATCAACTATTTATCAATCAATCAATTTACTATTTTTTCTTGCGCGATAGAAAGTTACCTCAATTCATTACGTTATATCTATAATACACACACGCACACACACACACACACCCATACACACACACACACACACATACAAGACCGATTGCCGAAAATTCAGTTTAAAGAGCGGATTTCCATAATAAAGTACCGTGCGCCGGGGCCTGAGCTAGTCCGTATAATGGTGCCCTTTCAGGTGCGCGTTGGTTAGGCCGTAAAATCCCTTTTTTTATTTTTCAAAAATGTTTAAATTTGAAAAAAAAGTATTGAATATGCTTCTACATGACCCCACAAGTCACCGGGTTCAATATGTGCAGTGATTTTCATGACGTCCTATATACATATATATATATATATATATATATATATATATATATATACCAGATGTACAAGTATGAAATGCGGATTTCAGACAACAGATAGTGCAGCAATGCAGTTAGTACTATAAAGATTTGACACTGTGCCATTTTGTTATGTCATCAAAAAGTGTCAGACGCGCACGAGTGATAAAGTGGAAAAGTGTGTGCATAATGTTGTGTTGTTGAGTTCAATATGTCGAAATTTATACCGAACAAAGAGCATTCGCGGACAGCATTAATTTTTTGTGTTTTCATTTGAAGAAAACTGCTGTTGAATCATACCGATTACTTGGAGAAGCTTATGGTGAACTCGCTCCATCGCAAGATAAGTGTGAACGATGGTTTCGGCGTTTCAAAAGTGGTGACTTCGATGTTGCAGACAAGGAACGTGGAAAACCGCCAAAAAAATACGAAGATGTGGAATTGCAAGCATTGTTGGACGAAAATGATTCGCAAACACAAAAACAATTCGCCGAGCAATTGGGCGTTAGTCAACATGCTGTTTCCAATTGGCTACGAGAGATGGGATAGATTCAGAAGACCGGTAGATGGGTACCACATGAGTTGAACGACAGGCAAATGGAAAAGCGCAAGAACACGTGTGACATTTTGCTCGCTCGGTACAAAAGTAAGTCGTTTTTGCATCGTATAGTTACAGGGGATGAAAAGTTGATTTATTTTGAGAATCCTAACCGCAAAAAATCATGGGTAGATCCAGGCGCACCATCCACATCGATCGCAAGACCGAATCGCTTTGGCAGAAAGACGATGCTCTGTGTTTGGTGGGATCAGGAGGGCGTGGTCTATTATGAGCTGTTAAAACCTGGGGAAACGGTTAATACTAAACGTTACCAATAACAATTGACCAATTTGAATCGTTCACTGCTTGAAAGAAGGCCAGAATACCGAAAGAGGCAACACAAAGTCATTTTTCTTTATGAAAATACTCCATCACATACGGCAAAACCAGTTCGCGACACGTTGGAAGCACTCAGCTGGGAAGTTCTACCCCATGCGGCTTGCTCACCAAACTTGGTTGGCTCCTTCCGATTACCACTTGTTTGCATCGATGGGTCACGCACTTGCTGAACAGCGCTTTGGGTCGTACCAAAATGTGAAAAAGTGGCTCGATAAATGGTTCGCAGCAAAAGGGGAAGATTTTTACTGGCTTGGTATTCACAAATTGCCCGAAAGATGGGAAAAATGTATAACAAGCGATGGAGCATACTTTGAATGAAACTTTTTATCAGTCTTTCGAATTTAACATGTTTTTTTTAGAAAAAACATCCGCATTTCATACTTGTTCACCTGGTATATATATATATATATATATATATATATATATATATATATATATATATATATATATATATATATATATATATATATATATATATATATATATATATATATATATATATATATATATATATATATATATATATATATATATATATATATATATATATATATATTGCAATGGTTAGAAGTAAATATGTTGCTATTTTGTATAAAGGATTACAATTATTTTTGTTAATAGGAGGACATTTGTTTTTTCTTACGATAAAACTACGTTCTTATTATAAATGTTGTCTACAATGGAATAACGCTGTTCTCGCTCCCCTCTCTCCTAAACCTCCAAGTGAATGAAAATTGAAAAAGTTGAAACTTGAACATTTTCTTTACAGGTTCATTACAATTTTTGATCTCATATACTGAAAATATACATTAAATTCTTTAAATATACTTGTATATTCGAGGAATGTTTTTATTACTGGGTATTTAGTAAAAGATAAAAATTTAAAAATCCCCTTTTGTAGTAATGGAAATTTCTTAGGGACAACATACTGAAGGACATAAGGTTAATGATGGGCCAAACTTTTTCGAGTACTTCTCGACGATTCCCAATGAATTTACCTTTACTTATTTCAGGTTCAGGTTAGTTCAGGTTAGTTCAGGTTAGTTCAGGTTATATATTAAGAAATTTTTATCATTAATCAAACACTATATTTTATTAAAAGTTTCTACTAGATGTCACTGCTGATATTGATTTAAAATAAATTGTACATGGTCTTAAAAATGTAAACTGATAAAACCAAAAAATGTTTTCATCAGCAAAATTTAGGATTACTCAAACGACGAAAAAAGTTAGCTATAGTTATTCTTCCTTAAGTTGTAGAGTTAATTAATACTAAAATTCAAAAATTTGACCACTTTTTGATTTTACTTGCTTACATCGGTAAACCTTAGAATAGATTATTTTTAGAAAACACTATATGGTATGTTCAATTTACATTTATTATAAGCAAAATTCGTTTCTTACATCCAGGAACTGTAGTTACAGAAAAAAATTTTAGAAATTAATAATAAAGTTTTGTCCTTTTCTTGCACCATTGAAATTATTATCTTTTTAAGTAAAATGTTTTGAAAGTAGTTGAACAAACAAAGTGTTTTTCCAGAGCGTTCAAGTTCTTCTGATGACCCCGTAATTCTTTGCAGTTCTAACTCATCTCGATATAAATAATATATAAATCTGAACTAAATTTTCGATTACAGCAATTATATTTATCTCAAAATAAAATATTTTAATTTAGAACTACAATCTTCTTTGAAAAAAACCAGTTTAAAAAACTAGTATAGGTTTATGCAAGGCACATAGTTAGCCGAACCAAACCAAACGAAAAAAATCTCTACGGAAAAATAACACGTGATTTATTGTAAGCTCCTTCTGATAGAAGACTTTAAGGTCGAGATTTACCTGGTTACAGCATCTCTGCAGCTGTGCGTCCAGGTGCGCGTTCCCTTCGGACCCTAAAATTGCGGGACAATGAAAAGAACGAATTATTGATATCGGATACGACAGAGGTGGACTTCATGAGGATAATTTGTAGGTATCCAGCAATTATAATTTTAGGATTTAAATAAGGAGCTCCAGTTTTTTCTTCCTGCTTTACTTTATATTGTTTTGCATTTAGAACATAGAGAATCGGATGTATTTGTCGGGTACCTTGTACTAGGTAGTCTTTATAAATATCAGATATGGTGTAAAAAAATCTGAAAAAGGGAAAATAAATTTAATTTCTTTCGCAAATAATCTACATTGTATTGTATTAAATAAATATATACAAGTTAGCCCATAACTGTTTTGATGGAGGATATTTTGGGTGCTACAAAAGAAAAAAAAAAACATGAGAGAAAACTGATTTTTTTATAAGCATAGCGCACGCGCTGTAGGGAAATCCCTGAAGCGACACGTGTGCGCAAAAAGCGTCTCACGTTGAATCGCTGTAAATTGTGCGATGGGAAACACAGTCTTAGGCAAATCATTCTAAAGGTATAAGGTTCTCTATATAAAAGACTGCTTGGAAAGGCTTGTCTGAGAAATGACAAGCCGAATTTCATACGGATGTGAAGTATTAGAACGAAATGTATTCCTAGCATGTATCGCTTTGGAAGGAATTAAGCAGGCTATATTCCTCGACCACTTTTCATGAAAATTCTTGTTGAATAGAACCAAGTCGCCAACCGTTCTTTGATATTCCAAGGAATCAAGGTTGCTGGTCAGTTCTGAGTCTCCAATTTGTTAGATGTTTATTTTAGTTCCGACGACCCATCTGACTGTGCTAAGGAGGTTTCCGATGCCATTTCGACTGGTATGGGAGCTTACATCCCTTTTTCGAAGAAATGTTCTTCCAACGGCAAGCATTGGGTCCACCAAAAATGCAAAGAAGCTTCTTAACATCTTGCCCACCGAGAATCGCAAGAAAATCCTAAGGTCAAAAAAACATGTTTGGTCGTACCCGGAACTGATACAAAGAAATTATCGATGAAACCAAGGAGTCGCATAATCAAAGAATTAAAAACTTGCCTGTCCCAACAATTCCAAGCCTTTTTGGTCAGTTGTTAAGGCCATTAATCCAAATTTCACTAAATCCACTATCACTCACACGACCAGATGATACTATTGCAACAACACCAGTTCAGAAAGCCAACTTTTTAGCTAAACTTTTTGCTTCACACTCCACTGTCAATTTCCAAGGAAAAAAACCACCAACCATTGCCATAGAGCCGCGAGAGGACTAACACCAGTTTTCTGTGGACTTTTCAACCTATCCTACAGAAAGATAATATTTCCTTCCTGCTGAAAATGTGCTGCAGTTCAGCCGATACCCAAAAAGGCGATACGATCTTGCCAAACAACCACCGCCCAGTAACACTGCTTTTAATAATATTGAAAGTCTTGAATATTAGTAGCGACTATCGTTATGGCTTTCGTTAGCAAAGGTCAACAGATCTTCTATCTTATGTTACTTACGTTTGGAACGCAATGAAATACTTTGGAGGATCTCGAGCGTTTACATCTGAATTATCCAAGGCAATGGACCGTCTTTAACACGATGGATTGCTGGCTAAGCTACGCTCTTACGGTATGTCTGAAAAGTTCTATTTAGGGCGCTCGTATTTCCTCTCACACCTTTACTATCAACGCCGGTGTGCCACAAGGCTCCATACTGTCTCCTACTCTCTTTCTCATTTACATTAACGATCTGCTGGAAAGGACGAGAAATAACGCAACGTCTCTCTGTCTGCCTGTGCGTTAATGCGCTTATCACTCTAGAACCACTTATCCGATTTAATTGTTTTTTTAGAGTTCCGTGTGGAACACTTATAAGATCACTTCGGTGTCTGTCCGTCTGTCTGTCACATCCGATTTTCTCCGAAACTATTTGGCATAGAAGGTTAAAATTTGGCATTAATATAGGAATTGATGACCTCATCAGAGCAGCATAGTTAATTTTTGACTTAAGGGATTAGTTTTGGGGGGGTGAAATCAGGAGTGAAAAAAATTTTTTTGCCAGATCATCGAGTGGAGTGTCAAATGAAAGTTTGTAAAAACACGACTTCAAAAATATATATAATGTAAAACTTGTGCACACTTTTCTTTGTATTATTTTTGAAAAATCGAGAAAAATCGCTGTCCTTCCCCTTATTTCGAAAAGTATTGATCAAAATATTTTGAAAAAATTCTGGAGTATTCTCCACAGGCCGTAGATTGAACGAAAATTATCACGAGTGCATTACGTTTAATAATTTATCTAGTACATAAAAAACACAAAAATGTCAAGGTCATCACTTTTCAGTAAAGATCGGAAAAAAACTTTGTTTAAAAACTCATTCAGGGTGTGTTTGTGAAGTCATTGATCATTTTATACCTCTGTAACAACTTTTATTTTGAAAACAACGTACAGAACACTAATTGTGTCCAACTTGCACTTGACCGGCCTTTAATTCATACATATGTTCTCTAGCCAGGTTTTAGTATACCTATGTTTTTGTTACGTTAGGTAACATAAGAAATAACGATAATAGTGAATCAAGTCGGAAAAAGTTTGTCTCCAGCGCACATAAAAACCTAAACAATAATTCTGTAGTCCACGCTGGCGGGGATATATTTTATGGGTCTAGGACTCATGTTACAGGGAAGTCCCTAAGGCGCTACAGGAGCGACACGTGTGCAGAGAAAGCGATTCACGTTGTTTTTGAATCGCTGTAAATTGTACTCGGTGGGAAACACAGTGCTGGGCAAATTATTCCAAAGGGATGATGTTCTCCATATAAAAGACTGCTTGAAAAGCGTTGTACGAGGAGTAACAAGTTGAACCTCATACAGATGTGAAGTATTAGCGCGACGTGTACTTCTAACATGTAGCACTCTGGGAGTAATTAAGCGGGCCACATCCTTCGAACACTTTCCATGAAAATACTTGTAGAATAGGCTCAAATCGCCAACCGTTCTTCGATGTTCCAGCGAATCAAGGCCGCCGGTCAGTTCCGGGTCTCCAATCAGACGAGCAGCTCTTCTCTGAATAGAATCGAACAAATGCAGTGTATGTTTGGGAGCGGAGCTCCAAACATGGGAGCAGTATTCCATAGTTGGTCGAATTTGAGCTTTGTAAAGAATTAACAGTTGTTGTGGAGTGTAAAGATCTCTGGTTCGAAATAATATTAAGTTGAGTGACTTCCTGCTGTCGACGGATATTCGTCTGAGTAGCTGGTGTCCGAGCGTTGAAAGTGAATGAAGAGATAAGTGTACTGTCATCTGCAAAGCTGTAGATTGGATTCTCGGTCTTTCCAGCAGATCGTTAATATAAATGAGAAAGAAAGTACGAGACAGTATGGAGCCTTGGGATACACAGCCGTTGATAGTGAAGGTGTTAGAAAAAAATCCGTCGACTGCCACTCGTAAAGAACGCTCTCTGAGGAAACATGAGAGCCACAAACAGAACTTTTCAGACATACCATAAGAACGTAGCTTAGCCAACAGCCCATCGTGCCAAACACAGTCGAATGCCTTGGATATGTCAAGAGCAACCGCTCGAGATTCTTCAAAGTGCTCAATTGCGTTGTTCCAAACATGTGTTACATAAGTCAGAAGATCTCCTGTTGATCTATTTTTACGAAAGCCATATTGGTGATCGTTAATAATGTTGAGTCCTTCAAGATATTTTAGAAGATGCTGATTGATAGCCTTTTCCATGATTTTCGATATTACTGAAGGCAGTGCGATTGGTCGGTAGTTATTTGGCAAGGGCTTCTTGCCTTTTTTAGGTATCGGCTGAACTGTGGCACATTTCCAACAGGAAGGAAATATTCTCCTTCTGTAGGATAGGTTGAAGAGTCTACAGAAAACTGGTGTTAGTTCCCTCGCACAGTTTTTGAGAACTATGGCAGGTATTCCGTCAGCTCCAGAAGCCTTTTTGGTGTCTAGCTTCATCAAAATACGTTTTATGTTACGCTGTCTGAAGACATTATCGAGTATCCTTGACTGCACTATGGGAATAGTAGGTGGTGTTTTTCCTTGGAAATCGACAGTAGAATGTGAAGCAAAGAGTTTAGCCAACAAGTTCGCTGTCTCAACAGGTGTCGTTGCAATATAATTATCTGGCCGTGTGAGTGGCATATATGTATATATGTATATATATATATATATATATATATATATATATATATATATATATATATATATATATATATATATATATATATATATATATGTTGACTTTTAATACTCCTAATAGTCATGAACAAAATTTTTAATAGGAAAACTTAATATTTGGTTCTTGTATAGGTGATATTTATATATCATAAATAAGAGCCGATGGTCATAAACGTATAAGGTAGGAATAGGGCATATTATACAGAAAAAATATACCAGTACGATAAATATGCGTGGCCATTAATTAACATTGTACGGAACAAGGTACATATCATTTCGAGCGAAGCTGCGAGTACAGCTAGTAATAAATAATATAACATCTAACAAATATACCTTTAATAGAGTACAGCAGGAAAACTAATTATGAATATTTCATTGATTATTCATATAGCATGGATATAATGTAGCGCCAATTATGACCTGAGGGGATATTTATTTTCAAACAAATCATTGTTTCGAAATTCAGTAGCAATTATTGCCAGATCGGTTATAAATCACTCTTTTGTATCGTTTAATTTTAATGTCCAATGTACTATTTGTTAGGGTATTAGAAAGCATATTTTAAAATTTGCTTAAACGGTTTTGTTCCGTTTAAGAGAACTACAAAAAAAAGGAACACCAACCCAATAACTTAAAATTATGAAATTACTTACATTTAGTTTAGCAAACATAGTAGTTTTTAGTGTTCCGTACGGAACACTTATAAGATCACTGTGGTCTCTGTCCGTCTGTCCATCTGTCACACCCGATTTTCTCCGAAACTAGTTGACATATAAGGTTGAAGTTTGGTACTAATGTAGGAATTGATGGCCTCATCAGAGCCGTGTAGTTTTGAAAGTTAAATTTTGACTTAAGGGGTTAGTTCAGGTTAGGGGTGAAATCAGAAGTGAAAAAAAAGTTTTTTTTACCAGGTCATCGAGTGGAGTGTCAAATGAAAGCTTGTAAAAATACGAGTTCAAAAATATATATAAATACTTGCGCACACTTTTCTTCGTATTATTTAAAAAAAAAATCGCGAAAAATCGCTGTCCCTCCCTTTTATGTCAAAAAGTACTGATCAAAAAATTTTGAAAAATTTCTGGAATATTCTCTACCGGGTGTAGATTGAACGAAAATTATCACGAGTGCATTACCTTTAATAATTCATCTAGTATATAAAAAAACAAAAATTTCAAGGTCATCAGTTTTCAGTAGAGATCAGAAACAAACTTTGTTGAAAACTCATTTGGGGTGTGTTTTGTGAAGTCACTGATCATTTTATACCTCCGTAAAAGCAATCAACGTACAGAACACTAACTGCGCAAGTTCAACTTGCACTTGGTCCGAGCATCGGTGTTTGCCGGCTATGTGGTAATTACGGGTTCCGGCGCTATGCTGACTATTGCCTTCTCGATGTTTTGGTTATACCTTGGTTTAGCTAATAGACCCTTCCATGTGGTGAAGATATTGAGCGCATTATCTCGCTTATTTAGATGTCCATTTTTTTCGATTTCCAAGGCTTCTCTGACTATGCGTGTTTTATAATGTGAAATCGAGGCTATTTGTTTAGATCCCTGAAAATTGATGTTGTGACCAGTATCATAATGGTGCTGAAAAAGAGCTGATGTTGTTTGTTTTTGATACTTATTTTATGTTCTTGAATCCGGGTGGAGATTCTTCTGTTTGTTTGTCCTATGTACAATTTGTGGCAGTCTCTGCATGGGATGCTATAAACTCTATGGTTATCCAGTTTTCTCTTGTCCTTGGGGTTACCCAGAATGTCTGCCAGAGTGTTTTGTGGTTTGTATGCCGCTCCTATGTTGTATTTTCTTAGGGCTCTTCCAATCCTATCTGTAACTCCTTTCACATACGGTAATAGGACTATGCTTTGGTTCAGGTCCCGTTCTTCTGTCCTTGTCCGTGGATGACACTGCTTTTCTAATGCTCTCCGTATGGACTGGTCTTTATATCCGTTTTGCTTGAGTGCTCTAGTAATTTGTGTAATTTCTTGCTGTCTCGTGTCTGGTTCGGTGAGTCGATATGATCTCGATACGAGGATGTTGGCTACCGACTGGATTTGGGATGAATGTTGGTGTGAGCCAGCGTTTAAATATCTGTTGGTGTGGGTAGGCTTCCGGTAGACTGAGTATTGTAGTTGACCGTTGTTTTTCCGAGTTATGATCACATGAAGGAAAGGGAGGCCTTTTTCTTTTACTTCCAAAGTAAACTGTTTCCGGTGGTGAATTCTATTTAAATACGTCAGGAAGTTGTCTAATTCATTTCGTCCATGAGGCCAAATTATAAAGATGTCAACAACATATCGTTTCCAGAGTTTGGGTTTGAGTGGTGAGTTTTTAAGGTCTCCATCTGTTTGTTGTGTATATGTTGTGTGTATGTGCTGAAAATAAATGAACATATCTTTGGAAATACCTAATAAGTGTCAGCAAACCTCAAAGCTAACGTCAGACTGTATTTGCAATAATTAGAAATGCCAGCAAAATTGAGTGATGAAGATAAAATTGAAATTGTTCTTAGAGTTGGAGATAATTATAAAACTTTTAGAGAAGCAGCAGAAATCTTTAATAATAGGCTGATAAAACTGTACACTTCACAACTGTAGGATATCTAATAAATATATTCAAGATATATGGAAGTGTTGAAAACAAAATTTAAAAAGAAACATCGGGCATGGGTTTCAAATGAAGATAATCAAAATCAAATTATGCTGTCGGTAGTAGAAGAGCCAAACGATTCCCTCGGAAAAGATCAGCTTTATTGAATGTGAGTAAAACTACAGTTGCGAGAATTTTAAGATCAAATAATTTTAAACCATACAAACCCCAATTTACCCATACTTTAAAAGCAGGAGATTTTGAACGACGATTTCAATTTTGTGCTTGGTTTCAAGAATAGTTGGAAGATAACAGGTTTATGACAAGGCAAATACTTTTCTCTGAAGAAGCGACATTTACATCTAATGGGACAGTAAGTTCTCAAAACTATCGTTGGTGGAGCGATGTTCATCCTAACTTCAATATCCAAACTCAAGATCAATACTCGTTTAAAACCAATGTATGGTGTGGAATTTTTAAAGATAGAATAGTTGGAGCATTGTTTTTTCGAAATAGTATGAATGTTGAACGTTACCTAGAATTTTTAAATAATAAGTTCCCTAAGTTTCTTAATCGCCTACCAATAATTGAAAGACAACGTACATGGTACCAACATGATGGTGCATCATGTCACGGTAAGAGAAATGTTCGAGATTATCTCCTCCAGGTATGTGCAGTTTACTTGGCCCCCAAGGTCTCCGGACATCACTCCTCTAGACTTTTTTTATGGGGCTACTTAAAAGGTTTATCTTAAAAGGCCATTTCAAGGTATTGATCATCTTGAGAGAGTCAAAGGGAAACATGAGAAGCTATAACTCCTGACGTAATTAGAGATGTAACAAAAGATTTTTCTCGAAGAACAATCACCTGTTAGGAAGGGTTGGTGGATACATTGAAGCACTTCTATAATCTATAATACATATAAAATGCAATGTCTCTCTGTCTGTCTGTTTGTCTGTCTATCCGTTAGTACGCTTATCACTCGAGAACCACTTATCCATGCTTTTTTTTAAAACATGTATATGTTCTCTGGCCAGGTTATAGGATATATTCTATTGCGTTAAGTGACATCTATAATATATATAAAATGCAACGTCTCTCTGTCTGTCTGTCCGTTAGTGCTCCTATCACTGAAAAATCACTTATCCGATTTACGTACTTTTTTTTTTAAAACATACACATGTTCTCTGGCCAGGTTATAGGCTATATTTTATTACGATAGGTAGCATAAGGAATGAGCAGTGACGTAAAATAGTGAATGATGTCGGAAATAAGTTTGCCGCTAACGCGCGCCTTTGCAATACACAGCCTAAACCATTAAAGATGGAACAATATTATGTAGCAAAGAATATCTGTAATGTATAATCTATAATATATATAAAATGCAATGTCTCTCTGTCTGTCTGTCTGTCCATTAGTGCGTTTATCACGCAGGAACCACTTATCCGATTTACCTGTCTTTTTTTAAAGTCATGCATATATTCTTTGGCCAGGTTGTAAAAATAATAATAATAATCTATATCTATAATATATATAAAATGCAATGTTTGTCTGTCTGTCTGTCTGTCCGTTAATACGCTTATCCCTCGAGAACCACTTATCCGATTTACGTGATTTTTTAAATTCATACATATGTTCTCTGACCAGGTTATAGGTATATATTTTATTACATCTATAATATATATAAAATGCAACGTATTCTGTCTGTCCGTTAGTGCGCTTATCACTGGAGAACCACTTATCCGATTTTCGTACTTTTTTTTAAATCATACATATGTTCTCCGGCCATGGTATAGGCCATATTTTATTAATATAGGTAGCATAAGGAATGAGCAGTGACAATAATAGTAAATGAAGTCGGACAAAGTTTGCCGCTAGCGCGTTCTCTTGCAATACACAGTCCAAACCATTAAATATGGAACAATATTATGTAGCAGAGAATATCTATAATATATATAAAATGCAATGTCTCTCTGTCCGTCTGTCTGTCTGTCCGTCCGTTAGTGTGCTTATCACTGGAGAACTACTTATCCGATTTACGTGCTTTTTTTTAACCATACGTATGTTCTCTGGTCAGGTTATAGGATATATTTTATTAGGTGACATAAGGAATAAGCAGTGACGATAATAGTGAATTAAGTCGGAGAAAAGATTGCCGCTAGCGCGTTCTCTTGTAATACACTCCCTAAAGCATTAAATATGGAACAATATCATGTAGCAAACAATACAATATATATAAAATGCAACGTCTCTCTGTCTGTCTGTCTGTCCGTTAGTGCGCTTATTACTCGAGAACCACTTATCCGATTTACATGTTTTTATAAATTTATACATATGTTCTATATAATTCGATATAAGTCTAGATAATGGGAAATAAGGTGAGATAATGCCTCCTTATATATATAAGGAGAAATAATGGGAGATAAGGAGAAAAAATGGGAGATGAGCAGAGATAAGCCTAGATAATGGAAATTATGTAGAGATAATGGGAAATAAGGAGAAATATTGGGAGATAAGGAGAAATAATGGGAGATATTTTATTACGTTGGGTAACATAAGGAATAAGCAGTGACGATAGTAGTGAATCAAGTCAACGCGAGCGGAGCCGCGGGTGCGGCTAGTAAGGAATAAGCAGTGACGATAATAGTGAATCAAGTCGGAAAAAAGTTTGCCTCTAGCACGTTCTCTTGCAATTCAATGGCTAAACCATTAAATATGGAACAATGTCATGTAGCAAAGAATATAATATATAAAATGCAACATCTCTCTGTCTGTCTGTCTGTCCATTAGTGCGCTTATGACTTGAGAACCACTTATCCGATTTACACGTTTTTTTTTTTAATTAATACATTTGTTCTTTGGCAGGTTATCTATAATCTTCTATAAAATATATAAAATGCAACGTCTCTCTGTTTATCTGTCTGTTTGTCAGTTAGTGCGCTTATCACTCGAGAACCACTTACCTGATTTACGTGTTTTCGTTTTAAAATTAATACATTTATTCTCTGGCCAGGTTATCTATCATCTTCTATAATATGTATATATAAAATGCAACGTCTCTCTGTCTGTCTGTCCGTTAGTGCGCTTATTACTCGAGAACCACTTATCCGATTTACGTGCTTTATTTAAAACACACATATGTTCCCTGGCTAGGTTATAGGATATATTTTATTACGTTAGGTAACATAAGGAATAAGCAGTGACGATAATAGTGTGTCAAGTCGGAAAAAAGTTTCCCGCTAGCGCGTTCTCTTGCAATCCACTGCCTAAACCATTAAATGTGGAACAATATCATGTAGCAAAGAATATAATATGTATAAAATGCAACGTCTCTCTGCCTGTCTGTTTGTTCGTTAGTGCACTTATCACTCGAACACCTCTTATCCGATTTACGTGTTTTTTTTATTCATACATATGTTCTCTTTTCAGTAATAATCTATATTATTATATATATATATATATATATATATATATATATATATATATATATATATATATATATATATATATGTATATGTATATATATATATATATATATATATATATATATATATATATATATATATATACATATATATATATATATATATATATATATATATATATATATATATATATATATATATATAAAGCACTTAAATCGGATAAGTGGTTCTTGAATGTTAAGCACACTAACGGACAGACAGCCAGTTGGGTTTTATATATATACGAGGCTGGTTTGAAAAGTCCGTGCAAAAATAAAAACTACTTATGTGTTTGAGGTAAACCTTTTTTATTTTTCGACATAGTCTCCTTTTAGGCTTATACACTTCGTCCAACGATGTTCTAGTTTGTTGATCTCTTCCGAATAATAGGATTTGTCCAAGTCTGCAAAATATCCATTAGTGTCTGCAATCACCTCCTCGTTTGAATAAAATCTTTGTCCCGCCAGCCATTTCTTCAAATTGGGGAACAAATAGTAGTCCGAGGGAGCCAAGTCTGGAGAATAGGGGGGAATGTGAAACGAGTTGGAATCCTATTTCCATTAATTTTGCGACCACAACTGCTGAGGTGTGTGCTGGTGCGTTGTCGTGATGGAAAAGGACTTTCTTGTGGGCCAATCGCGGGCGTTTTTCTTGCAGCTCGGTTTTCAAACGGTCCAATAACGATGAATAATATTCACCTGTAATAGTTTTACCCTTTTCCAGATAGTCGATGAGGATTATCCCTTGCGAATCCCAAAAGACAGTCGCCATAACCTTTCCGGCCGAAGGAACGGTCTTCGCCTTTTTTGGTGCAGATTTCCCCTCGGTAACCCATTGTTTAGATTGTTGTTTGGTCTCAGGAGTATAGTAATGTATCCATGTTTCATCCACAGTGACGAAACGACGTTTAAAGTCCTCCGGATTCTTCTGGAACAGCTGCAAACCATCCTTGCAACACTTTCCAACACACGATTCCGTTTTTGGTCAAGCGTGAGCAATCGCGGCACCCATCTTGCGGATAGCTTTCTCATGTCCAAATGTTTATGCAAAATATTATGTACCCGTTCAGTCGAGATGCCCACAGCACTAGCAATCTCACGCACCTTAACTCTTCTGTCATCCATCACCATATCATGGATTTGATCAATGATTTCTGGAGTCGTAACCTCCACAGGCCGTCCAGAACGTTCAGCGTCACTTGTGCCCATATGGCCAGTCCGAAAATTTTGAAACCACTTATAAGCTGTTCTAATCGAAGGTGCAGAGTCACCATAATGTTTATCAAGCTTCTCTTTAGTCTCCTGAGGCGTTTTGCCTTTCATAAAGTAATGTTTAATCACCACACGAAATTCTTTTTCGTCCATTTCCTGAAAATCACTCGACTTCCTTGATTCACACGAATGCCAAACACAAAGAAATAGACCAATATGGCTGAAACTTGGTGTGCGTTCATTCAAGAGATGCTACTAACTAAACATGACCTCGATACGCGCCGGTGGTGCCATCTCTCGGACTTTGCACGGACTTTTCAAACCAGCCTCGTATATATATATATATATATATATATATATATATATATATATATATATATATATATATATATATATATGGTATATAAAAAATAACTACCGCTATAATACCCTTTTTTTAAAAAAGTAGCTTAAAAGAGTTAAGGGTTTCCAAAAGGTTAGCCGAGTTAGTAGCTTAAGTACTAAGTAGATACCGACTGTGCAGCTCTAGTAAGAAATTAATCAAACGTTCTCTCATCGTAGCTGTAAAACGAGCTGCTACGTGAGTATAACGCTTTAAACACCCTTACAAACTATTATCATTATTAATAAATGGATTCAGATTAGACGTTATGCCACAAAGTGTCTAATATTTAGAAAACAGTCAACAATTTATACCTAATATTTTTAGGTTTAGTAGCATTAAAATATTATAAGTATAAACCAAAGGTCCATAATGGTTACGTGCTAGATAAAACTACTTAAATATAGTATACCTGTTCCATTATGCAGGTAAAAATTTTTATGCCCAAATAAGAAAATGCAACTTACAAAATGTAATGATTTGCTACACGTCAGATTTGAAGTTACGGCTTAAATACCTTAGTTCTAAGAAGTAGGTGGAGGTAAGCCCATTAAAAAATGTACACTCTAATGCACCTGGGGATTTGGTCTGAATTTGTTTTTTAGTGTAGTCGCCGAAATGTCTAGAGATATTTTCTGGGAAGTGAACCATATATTTCTTCTGTCAAGGTTTGTTTTGTTTTAAGTAACGTAAGTAACCAGTATAAATTATAACAATGTAATACAAATTTTATATCAAAATAATGTTTATGTATATATGTATATATATATATATATATATATATATATATATATATATATATATATATATATATATATATATATATATATATATATATATATATATATATATATATATATATATATATATATATATATATATATATATATATACATATGTATATATATATACATATATATACATATATATATATATATATATATATATATATATATATATATATATATACATATATATATATATATATATATATATATATATATATATATATATATATATATATATATACATATATATACAGTGCCATTCAGAAAGTTTGCACCATATGGGAAAAAATTTTTTATTATAAGAGTTTTTGAAAATTTAACTTCGAAGTATGTTAGTACATGTTTTATGTTTAGGATTACACCTAAATTAGGTCATGATGTCACATGACATTTATATTTCAAAATGTGAAAAAATCGTATTTTTATTGAAAATATCGAAAAAAGTTATAAAGAAAAAACGATTGTATTGGAGTTTTACATTTATGTACCAATGTTGGAGAAGATTTGATGAAATTGACTTTTTATAATTATTTTTCCCTAAAATGGCAATCAACTGTTTTTCCACATAAATTATCTTATGTACTTATTTATTAGTTGATGTTTCACTAAATGTTAAGAAAAAAAAAAATTAGGCCTTAAAATTAAGCTGAAAAACGAGTTCTGTCAAAAAGTCGTAGTTTAACAATGTAATCTTGGTGCAAAGCTGCATAATTTTTATGACAACTCAACTTCTAAGGGCTAATATAATAAATATTAATGTTATATATGTGTTTTAAGTTTCTTAATTCCTTCTTCAATGTACAAAATAGTTCTTTTATAAATTATATGGCAAACATTCGCGAGAAGCTCTTTCTTAATTTCATATACAGGTTTTAGGGATAGTTTATTCTAAATGTTTTTTAACGTATTTTCAAAAGGTCAAAAACAAGATTTTTGAAAAATTATTACTATGTTTTGCAACGCAATATTAGTGGAAAGAATATACATTCATGTTTTGCTATTAAGTCAAACAAAATTATAATATGATAGGCTTGCACGTATCTTTGTCGCAGTTGCCATGGATTTCGTGTTTTGTTCCTTTGTCACATAAAACATCAAACTGACATTAGTTTGTTCACTATTATTAATGCAATAATAACAGTTCTCTAAATTTTCTCCTTTAATAAAAATGCCAGTTAAATTGACTAAGCAAGATAAAATAGAATTAGTTTTGATCGTGGGTGATAACTACAAAATTCAAAGAGAAGCTGTCGTCACTTTTAACCAACGACATCCGGAAAAAGTTATAATGCATACAACAGTAGGAAGGATTCTTGCCAACTTTAAAATTACTGGATGTGTGGAGAATAAGTTGAAACGTCAACATGAACATTGGGTTACTAATGAGGATGCTGAGTTTGCAGTTATGCAGAGTGTGATTGAAACGCCTAGACCTTCAATTGCCAAAATATCGCACAATGTAGGCTTATCTCATAATTCAGTTCCAAGAGTGCTTAAGAAAAATAGGTTTAAACCTTATAAACCAAAGTTTGTCCACACTCTCAAACAAGATTATGATAGGCGCATATATTTTTCTTTCTGGCTACAAAGTCAAACTGAAGAAGACCCGTCATTTACAAAGTATATTTTGTTCAGTGATGAATGTACTTTTAATTCTGATGGTGTTGTCTCGTCGCAAAATTATAGATGGTGGGCGGATAGCAATCGAAATTTTACAAGAGATCAATCTTCCTTTAAAACTAACGTTTGATGCGGTATTTTTAATAACAGAATTATTTATCAGCTTTTTTTAGAGAAAATCCGCCCGCGAGATACTTACAGTTTCTAAACAACGAACTTTCGAATGAACTGGAAGATTTTAGTTTAGAAGAAAGAATGAAAATGTACTTCCAACAAGATGGAGCACCTAGTCACAGCACCTTGGAAATTAGAAATTGGCTGGACGAAAAGTTTTCTGGAAAGTGGATTGGTAGATTTTCCTATGAAGTACCTTGGCCGCCGCAGTCACCCGATCTTACACCCTGTGACCTTTTTTTGTGGAGGGTATTTAAAAAATTTAGTTTATGCTCAGAGACCTTTTGAAAATATCGCACACTTAGAAGAAACTATTCGCCAGTCTGTAAATGAAATCAAGCCGGAGTTCTATGCGAATATTCGTCATGAAATTTATAACAGAACTATTATGTGAGGAAGAAGCGTAGAAACTTAAGAACGTTTTTTCTTATTTAGTAAATAACATTAATTTTTCATAATAGCAATCCTTAAAAATTGACGTGTCATAAATATTAAGCAGCTTTGCACCAATATTGCATTGTTAAATTACAACTTTTTGAAAAAAAATAAATTTTCAGCCTAATTTTACGGCCTAATTAATTTTTTTTCATAACATTTAGTAAAACATTAACCACCAAAAAAGTATATAATATAATTTATAAGGAAAAACTTTCGATTATCATTTTCGGGGGACATAAATGAAAAAAGTGAATTTTGTCAAATTTTTTTGAAAATTGGCATATAGACGTAAAACTAAAATACAATCTTTTTTTCTTTATAACGCTTTTAGATACATTTTTTTAAAAAATCCGTTTTTCCCCGTTTTAAATTTTAAATGTCAAATTTGACAGGCAAGGCTTGTGACGTCATGACCTTATTTAGGTGTAATCATAAACATAAACATGCACACATTTCGAAGTTAAATTTTCAAAAACTCTTATAACAAAAATTTTTCATATGGTGCAAACTTTATGAATGGCACTGTATTTATATATATATATATATATATATATATATATATATATATATATATATATATACATATATATATATATATATATATATATATACATATATATATATATATATATATATATATATATATATATATATATATATATATATATATATATATATATATATATATATATATATATATATAAATATATATCTGCATTCTCGCGCAGCAATGACCTCCAAATTTTTCGAATCTCGCGAGACAACTGTATCAAAGTCTTTTATATGAGCTTTCTCTTTACAACGGACCAAACGTTTTCAATAGGGTTGGCGTTCGGTGAGGGCTACTCTAGTATCTTATCCTGAGCCACTTCGCGACGTGATTTTCGCCCATCAAAGGTTTCTTCAACGTGCTTCGGAATTCCAAATCATGAGTACGAAGACGTCGAATGGTCCCAATTTTCTTAATTTTGCTGCGCAGCGTCAATTTCGGGTTCCGTGAAAATAAAGACACAATTCGTTTTTCAACTTTCGGAGTGACTTTGCCTACCCAGCCACGTTTTGGCAAGTCGTCGACATTTTTCGTCTCGTTAAAACGATTTACCCACTTCTTCACAAACGATACCGACTTTTTAATATATTAAGCGGCCGCGGAATGTGTCATTTTAGGGCCCTTTGGATGGGAACAAAAAAACCGCCTTGAACCGACACGCAAACAAGTGACTCATTTTGGATTTTACCGCGATTTTGACGACACATCGGAATTCATATTACAGGTTGTTGTTATATAAAATTAAAAAAAAAACATTTTGCTGAAAAAAATTAATAATAAAACTTTATTGCGGAAGTATCCGAGTACTATCAAGAATTGGTCAAAGAAAATAAACTGGGAGGCGGCCATAGCGTACTGGGTCTTCTACGCCGGATTTCCGAGTTCGGAACTCGGCTCGGAAAATAATAAATTAAGAAAAAAACAACTTCACAACGTGATGATCGCCTCTCGCGGGAAGGCAATGGAAAACCACTCGTAGTAACATGGCTAGTAAAGCCCTCTGACTTTAACTGTACGGAACCGGCATTAAACTGTAGGTCCAATTTTTCTGTGGAATATTTAAAAAAAAAACACCAACCACAGGCAAAAGCGAGAGAGTCGCCTAAGTCCGTATCAGATGTGGCACTTCAAGAAGAAGCTTTAAAGTAGATATACAACACCTTGTAGTAGATAACACAATGCCATTTTACAGGCCTAAACTTATTATTTATTTATTTTCTTAAATTAATTAGTTTATTCGAAACCACCTCTTAAAAATGCTGAGAAAGGTCATGAGAGAGAGAGAGAGAGAGCAAATATTATATAATTTAAATTCGAAAAAGTTTACTATATGATTTCAGGGGTCATATATGTATATATATATATATATATATATATATATATATATATATATATATATATATATATATATATATATATATATATATATATATAAATATATATAGTGACAAAGTGTGCAACATAAGGGATTTTTCTTTATTATTTAGATTTAAAGGAAAAGTAAGTTTATTAGTGAATTCTGCATCACTTAAAACAAACAAAATGGATTTGATGGTCTTCACACAGGTCCAGCCTTCCCCAAACACTTATTTCACTACCTCCCAGCCACCCAAGCCATCATCTATTCGTGTTCACTCCGAAAAGCCCCAGGGCACGACGGAAGCAGCGTTAAAACCCTAAAAAACTGCCAAAGAAAGTCACACAGTTACTAACATTATAAACGGTATCTTGAGACTTGGCTACTTCCCGCATTTCTGAAAAACAGCTGAGATTATCCTAATCAGGAAACCCGACGCTCCTTCTCTTTGCTTAGGCAAAGGGGCTGAGCAAGTTATCCAAGCTAAAAGTTCAGAGCTCAGAGTCAACCCAAATGAACAGTTTTGGTTTCGACCCTCCCACGGCGCCGTACATTACACTACAGCTCTCTTCCAACATATCGTCAACAGCTTCCTTGATTTGAATTTGGCACGAAGATTGTATCCTCAAGTTCATCCGTCACGGCTATCCCACAAATATCTCGCGACTAGTGCTTTCCTTCCTCTCGGATCGTACATTCCAGGTTCAAGTCGACCAGACCACCTTCAAAGTCAAGCCCATTCGAGTCTAAGTCCCCCAAGTCTCCGTCCTCTCCTTCTATTTATTCAACGTCTTCACCGCCGACATTCCCAAGTCGGACCATACCTCCACCCTCATGTAAGATGATGACACCGCCATCATCGCTACCACCAAGTACGAACATTGGAAAATCCAGATCAACCCAGCGAAGACTTAGGCCATCTTCAGTCTTGCAGTACCATATTGGCAAGTCTCACCCTCCAAGGCACCAGACTCCGATAGTCAAACAGCATTAAGTACTTGGGCTTCTACAAGCAGCTTGTATGGAAGGACCAGGTCGCCACCTACACCAAAAAAGCCAACCTACTCCTTTATAAGACCAGTAAATTGTCTGCTCGCAACAAGTTGACAGTTTACAAGATGATCAGCAGAGCCGGATTGACCTACTCTAACTCAGCACGGTGCCAAATGTCACGTACAAATAATAGATTCACTCTTCAGACCGTTAAAAACGAGGCCCCTACAGCTTCAGAGAGACCTCCAGATACCTACAATCCTTGAGTTCATGAGCAACACCCAGCTCAAATTCCTGGTCAAAGCCACACACCCCCCTAATCTTACAGACAGGAACGCTTACCGCCCTCCCCCGCGCCATGCCCGACGTCGACTTCTAAGACCCTCGAACCCCCTACCCCAGGATTAGCTTAAACTAACCTTAATTGATTTTAAGTTCAATTTAAGTTGTATGTTCGTCAAGTAAATATCTTAAGTTTAAATATCTTAAGTTCTTTTAACACATTTATCCTTACCTAGGTTAAGTTAGTTAGATCCCTGACATTTACATATTTTAGAATAAAATATGTGAATCATTTTTTTATTAATCATTGTATGATAGTTATAGCTATAAGCTACCTAATAGCTAATAAATTACATCAGACATTAGAATGATTTTGCAGTGCCGATTGCCGTTTGGAGAGACATCTAGATTTTCTAATGTTTAAAGTCCAAAACTCGGTCTGTGTGTTAAAATATCGAAATATGTATAAGGTTTGGACTTTTATTGTATGGTAGTATTCAAAATTTTAGATATATTGGACAAAAATCGTATTTTGTCAGTTTTTGACCAATAAAAATATCGCACAAGGAAACATCTCTTGGAAGAGCGACCGCTCTAGATTTTTCTTAATATTCAGTTAAGTTGTTCTAACAATGTGTTACATAGATTAGAACATCCGTTTATCTTTGCTGAAGAAAGCTACATTGGCGGTTGCGGTCGCTAATAATATTAAGTCTTTCCAAATATTTAAAGTGACGCTTCCATGCGAATGAAAGCAACCTATCTGATTGGCAGTTCTTTGACATTGTGTGTTGGCCTTTTGTTTACTTTTCTAGATGAAGGGAAGTATGGTATCTGTGAAAAAATCACTCTCCGATGTTTTGGTATTTCTTCACATTTCAGGGCTCTAGATCACGAAAGATATGTATTTCCCCGTCCGTTTATCCGTCTGTCTAACTTTCGGAGATATTGATTTGATATTTGGTACAGATATAATTCTAAAAGTGAGGATGGACGTTATAGTTTTTGAGCAGTATCGCTAAAGGGAAAGGGATAAATGGGAGGGGTTGTAAAATTTTTTTTTTTTTTAAATTACTAAAAGAATTTTTTGGACTTTTAATTTTTTTCATTATTTTTAATTTTTTATGATCAAACATATAACGGATAATGAGGTGGGGTAGTGGCTTAGAGAGGTCGCTTGGTATATGTTTTGTTACATTTTCTTTTTAGGATTCGTGGAGTAGCGAATTCTGCAAATTGTGTTATTTTCTTACTATTTTCAATTGTTTTTAATCAAATATATAAGAGGTTAATGAGGTAAGAAAAGATGTTAGAGAGGTTGTTTGTGTATATCTTGTTATAAGTCAATTTTTAAGGTTCTTGGAGTTAAGGAATATACGAATATTTTACGATTTTTGTGTTACGTGTTATTATATGTACTTTTCAGGGTTCTTGGAATCGAGGAATCCGAAGATATTTGTAATGAAGTGTTTTTTAAGTATCTACAATTTCTCAAATTTGTAAAATGTTAAGGAGGTAGGCTAGATGGTTCGAGGAGCTACTTACGTCTGAAAATTATGTTATTTTGTTATTGTTTTCAATTTTAAGAGAATTAGTATGTAAATGAAAACGTTAAATTTCAGTTGCAAATATCTTCGACGCTCTTTCTGTTCTCAACGTTTTTTTTCTTATTAATATGTTTCCATAAATTTCCTATTATTTAAAATGTCGACTTTGGATTAAGATATTTTTTGTGTAAGGAAGTCAAATTTATTTAAAACTATAATGGTAAGATACAACTAATTGTACCACATTTGAAGCACATACCTCGTGTTCCATTGGAGGCTTACAGCCGACAGAGTGGTTGCCAGCACTCACCGTAGACAACGATATTTGTGGTTATCCCCCCTTAGGCATATGAGAATTAATATATAACAACTGAAAACAGATCAAAGTCTACCCACTCTTTTCTTATTTGCCAATCCACCCCTACACGCGTTTCACCGTATTACGGCTCATCAGTTGGGCTAGGATCTACAAACAAGAGAACAAAATTTCTAATACTCTATCCCGGTACTTACGGAACATAATGGGAAGATATAACGAATTGTACCATACTAGAGAGCTATGTATATTCTTGTAACAGGGTACCTTTACAGGAGATAAATTGTGGAGAGAAACTTAAGCACTGAGAAGAGTAAAAAGTTAAACTGTAAGTCTTGGAGCTAAAGGGCTGTATGGTTAGGTCTGACCACTCTTTTGCTTTTGTTTCTTTGTTCAGTTGTTTTATAAATTACTATTAATTTACAACCTTTAGCTCTATCTTAAGAGGTGCGTACTTTAGAAGTAAAAACTCCAGAAACGAAAACATATGTATTAAGATAATATTTATTAATTTTGATTTGTGTGGTTTTGATGTCGCAGTCTGTTATGATTCGGGATTAAGCTAATATTTTTCCGTCAGTTGTGACTTTAAAAAATTTCCATTGCCAAATCAAGATGAAATTTCTTGGAGGAGGGATTCCTAGCTTGTTAATATCCGTAAAAATTTAATACTGATAGTTATTAAAATTTAAACTTGTCAGTAAAAACATAAAGTTAAATCAAGAAATATGGAGATATTTCAAAAATAACAGGATTATAAATACTGTACATATCTGCGGTGCGCTCCAAAATTCCCGGAGAAACGCTATAAAATCTGAAATAATTACTTTTAGGTTTCTTGATTCCCGTCACCTTCAATATAATCCCCTTGCTCCAGAATGGACCAGTTCTACTAGTTTTTCGAATATTTATGGAAGATTGATGCTGTCACTGCTTCCTGCGATTGGCGTTTTATCTCTTCTATCGTCTTTAATTCATCTTTATATGGAGGAACAGCCTGAAATTATAGGGCACCAAATCAGGCAAATAAGAGGAGTGGAGAATGAAGGTTATGGAATTGCATACAGAATGAACGGTGTTTTGTCGTGATGTAGGCCGAAACTGTTTTCGCCCCAAAGCTTCAACAGTGTTCTTCGAACATTTATGGAGGTGTTTCAAAACATCGCAATAGAATGCTGAATATACTGTTTGCCCCTGTAAAATGAATTTTAAATTAACAATTGACTGTCCAACTCGCAATGAGATACAATTACAGTGCATACAGAACAAATTAAATGAGCTAGCAAGTTGAAATTTGTCCCGAAGCACTGTTAGGTATACACCTACCGCCACTTATCGACGAGAGTCAATACTATTTCGCGTTCTTGCTATATAGCATTAGTCCAAGAACTTTTCGATCACACTATCATAATTTAGAAACATAGCATACAAGAACAATATACTATACTTATTTATTTTTTTTATTATTTTTTGCTTGATTTAAAATAAAAATGTAGATTCCCTTTTAAGAATACTGGAAAAATTTGACCTAAAATATAAAAAAACTCCATTTCTATCAATTAGCTACTACTTATCATGTTCGGTTATTTATACCACTTACTGTTTGATAAGATTTCAACCTGAGATCATCATCAATAATGAAGTGCACATAAAGTGCAACTTTTATTTAAAAGTTACGTTTAAATTGTTGTATAGGACTGAATGATGATTTTATAATTAACATATCTCTACAAAATTAATATAATTTTGGGCTAATGCTTTTAGAATAGTCCTTAAATGTAGCGATATTAAGACATATGGGTCATAAAATCTAATTTTTAAATCTTGAACCTGTGTAGCATCAATCGAAAACAATATTAGATTTCAAACACAGGCTCAAAAAAATCAATACCATAACCGCTTTTGTGACTAGCTATTTATAATGCTGGAAGCTACAATTTGACCTGTTGGTAGTGTTATTTTTGAAGCAATTTATTTTCAGTATTTTTGAATAGTTTTAAGATAGGTAAATCCTAATATCCTATAACATCATATTAATTTCATACATAGTAGTATAATGTAATGATTTGAAATAACAATTTAATTAAGTCCAGTAATTTTGCAAATTTCAATATAGATTGGGACCATCTGTCATCTGCATATCTAACAACTAGCCAGCATTTCTTTATTTGGGATCAGCCATGATCTTAGTAATTGACCTAATATAAATGTTGCTTTTACGATCTTTCAAATATATACCCAGCATTTGTCGTTCCATAGCACGTTGTTTTGTCTTCAGTTGACTCATAGAGTGCTTGGTAAGTGTCTATATTTGAGCCTCCTAAGTTAGGACTCGCAGGATGCACTGGTCGAAGAGCTGAATCCGCAGGTACATAGGAAATGCTACCCAAGCCAATCTTTTTCTTCTATAAACCTCGGTTGTTTGATTTTCTTAGCCCAGTTCTATTCTATTGCATATTCATCAACGTTCTCCAGAGTAGTGTTTTCATCCGTGATGTTTGGGTCTTCTCTACACATTACCTTGATTTTTTGCAAATTCCTCTTCAACCCGACAGTTGATAATAATTCTATCTCTGTCAACATTGCTTGCAATTCAGCGGGATTCTCTCCAATTAAGACCATATCATCCGCGTACCGAAGATGATTCAGTCTTTTTCACTTTCTATATTGAAATTGAGACCATATGTAGATAAGCGATCGAGAGGATGCCCTCTCAAAGGTTAGACTGATGATATCAAACGAACGGGGGGGTTTTTGTGGATGAGGCGAGCACAGGACCATTAAAGTTGGAAAGATATAGGAGAGGCCCATATCCAGCAATTGATCGACGAAGGCTGAAGAAAAAGGAAAATTTTGCACATTCGCCCAATTAAAACGTCTTTTTTATGCATTCGCCCGGAAACTCAATTTCCAGATTTTTAAATGTATTTATTCAACGAATAGAATTTTTAAACTGTTAATATACCTGATGGATATAGCACATTACTTAACTCGGAAATTACAGTTTCGTCCGTAATCCCTTTTTGCATAAATTAAGACATACATTTTCTTCCGGCGTCTTAAATTTCAAATATACACTTTCGTTCCAGGGTAACGCAGGTAAACAGACGGATGATTTGAAAAACCCATGCAATAAAAATAATTATGAAATATTTAGGCTTATAGGGGTGGTTTAACCATAACTCATTATTCCTTGAGGTTTGTTCAGGTTAGTTTAGGTTAGTTCAGGTTCAATCATCCTAATATATTTGTTTTTTTGAAAACAATTATATATTACCAAACAGTTTTAAACGTTTTTAAACAGTAAGACACAGAAGCAAAAAAATTTTATACAAGAAAATATTGTAAAACTTAATAATAAACAAATTTCTATGCTGCAATATGTAATATTAAATTCACATTATTATAGTTTTTAAGAATATTAATTATATGCAATTATATTTGTTCTAATAAACTTTTCGTATGTACTCGTATTTTATTATTTATGTATATTTTAAACCAGATAAATCGGACGAAAATGTATATTCCCGAAAATTAACAGCGGACGAAACTGTATATATATTCAGGTAAAGGGTTTCTTCACATTTGACCATTAATTAATGCGGGCGAACGAAACTGTATGTGCCCTACTTAACTGTCCTACATTCATATGGGAGGGTTAAGTTCCATTTTGATAAGATCACAGAAATATAGATATAAAACTTTTTTTATTTTATTGTACACACAATAGAATATTAAAATATAATTAACAAGTAGGATTATTCTTTAGGTACTCAGAGTCATTATATTAGCAGCAACACTAAAATATTTCATGAAACAATAAATCCCTAAAAATGATAATGATATTGATATATTTATAAATAAAACAATAAATTCCAAACTTACTAACCGCATTCCATTAAAGCTCTACTAATATTCTAAAAAACAGAAATATTATGAAATGAGCAACTTCAGATTGTGTATAATTTTTTTTATTTGTTAAGTGTATTTCAATATATATATTTATATATATATATATATATATATATATATATATATATATATATATATATATATATAGAGTCGACACTGTTTATAGTGAAACTCTATATAGTGAAAAACTCTTTATAGTGCAATTTTTTCAATTACCAATATAAAATACATACATAGCAATATATACGGATTTTTTCTTTATATAGTGAAAAACTTTCTGTAGTGAAATTTCGGTCAACATTTTGGTCTTTCACTATATAGAGTGTCGACTGTATATATATATATATATATATATATATATATATATATATATATATATATATATATATATATATGTATAAAAGTAATTAGCAACAATCAAAAGTACTTACTCATCGATCTTCAGTTTATAAATTCAGTGTTGTTAGAATCGTCTAAAATAACTTGTTCCATTCTACTATCAGACTACTCATTTGTTTTTTTTTATTTTTTTAACAGGCAATCAGGAGTTGCTAGTTTGTCAATTACCCTGATACTTCATTTGACCCTTAACATTTGTTGCTTCCTACATCTTTTCATTTTTAATATTTCCAATAACGACGAATCGTACACTTTTCCGCTGTAGTCAAAGATGTTATTGAGTAAATGTTATATCACTCAGAATTTTCATTTTTTCTCAGAAGTTTTCAAAATAATTAAAAAAAAAGTTATTTAGGTACCGAATAAAATTGTAGCGCGCAAACTTTCAAACCCAAAACCAATTAAGCCTATAATTTGGTATCAAGGCAAACTAAATTTCGAACTACAACCATTTAAAATTTGATGTAAGTGAACTGGGAATTTTTTGACGAGCACAAAATTTGGGTAATATTTGAAATATGTGGTAAACGAAAATTTTTGAATATGAGTTAGAGCTTTCAAAAGAATTTTTTCTCAAAGAAAAATCAAACAACAAGACAATCATAAATTAATGTAAAAATAACTTTAATAGTAATATCAGACAAAAACAGGGTATAGTAAATCATTACTTACCTTCTTCAAAAAATAATTTCAAGTGTCAGTATATATCGGAGAGAATATTAATGGTTAAACTAAGAATAAGCAACAAAAATACAAATGCAGTGGAAATTTATGCCCCTGAAAACTGTAAACCAGAAAAAGACAGGGAACAATTCTATGAAGAACTTCAGAAAATGATAGATGAGATACCAATCAACGAAACAATAACAATAATGGGTGACTATAATGCAAGAGTTGGAAATGAGGTAATACCAGGAGTTAAATGGAGATTTAATGAAAACATAAAAAATGACAACGGGGAGCTTATGATAAATTTTTGCGCTACAAACGAGTTGATAATAAATAATACATACTTTGACCATAAGGAGCAATATAAGTATACATTCGAGAACACTAGGGGTAACAGATCAATGATAGATTACGTCCTAACAAACAGAGAAATACATCCATGCCATATATTAGACGTAAGAAGCCTGACATCACCAAACGTAGGAAGTGATCATAACTTAGTTATGTGTAAACTAAGGTGGAACATAAGAAACACAAAGCTACACCAAAATAAGGAGCTGGAATCAAAGATAAGAATAGAACATCTACAAGAAGAATCAACGAGATACCTGTACCAGAGAAGACTGAAAGATCAGAATAAATCAAATAAATGAGCCTGATAACATAAATGATGGTTGGTTAAAAATAAAAACAAATGTATTAGAAGCTGTATATGCGGCATTAGGGACTAAAACTGTCGATAAAAATAAAAAATGGAGAACAAAAACACCGTGGTTCAGTGCAGAGATAAAAGAGAAATGCCGTGAAAAGAAAGAAAGCTATCTAAAGTACAGGTCAATTAGGACAGATAAAGTCTGCCAAAGATATAAAAAAATACGAACAGAAACACAAAAATTAGTAAGACGAACAAAAACGAAATAATGGGAGAGATACACAACAAAATTAGAGTCAGACTTCTATCGTCAACAAAAGCAAATTTGGAGATTTATAAGACAACAGAGAACTGAGATGAAAGAATTAGTGGAGTATACACACGTGAAGAAAGGAACGTGGGTAACATATCTTACACAATTATATAAAAGAGAAGAGAGTATCACACTGTCACAAACATCAGAAGACATAATAGAAGCACTGGAAAGATTAAAAAACCGTAAATCTCCCGGCGAAGACCAAATAGCTAATGAACTACTAAAATATGGAGGACGCTCTTTGGTTAAGCAAATCCAGACACTTATAGAGAAGATTATAAGATCGAATAGAATCCCAGATGAATGGAGAACAGAGACAGTTATATTAATTCACAAGAAGGGAGAAAAAGAAGATCCAAATAACTATAGAGGCATAAATCTACTAAACTGTATACTGTAACAATAAAGATTATTACCACAAAAATAAGCGCGAGAATACAATTGGATGCCGTATTCATTGTGAGACAAGTAAAAGAAAAATCTATAGAATACAACATTCTAGCATACTTGTGCATGATAGACTTAAAAAAAGCTTTTGACAATGTGCAAATAGAAGACGTTATTCATCTATTATATAACAGGAACATTCCATTAGACCTAATTAAAACTATCAAGAATATGTATTAAAGACAATAAAGTAGTCGCAAGATTAGCAGAAGGAATGACAGAACCAATCAACTATGAATATGGAATCAGGCAAGGAGACTCTTTAAGTCCTCTTCTATTTAATATTGTCATGGATGAAATTATGAAGAAGGTCAAAAGAAATAAGGGATATAGAATGGGTAACAGAGAACTTAAAAGTATATGTTATGCAGATGACGCGATAATAAGGGCTGAGACCGAGAACGATCTGCAAAAGCTGCTATACGAATTCTACCTAGCAGCAAAACAATATAATATGTCAATCGCAACTGAAAAAACCAAGACAATAGTAATAGCAAAAGAGCCGATTAGGTGCAAGCTGGTGGTGGAAGATAAATCAATAGAACAGGTGATGGAGGTGGATTACCTAGGCATCAAAATATCTAGTATCGGAAAAATCGAGGAAGAAATAAAACATCAAGTTAACAATGCTAATAGGATAGTGCAATGCTTCAGTGGTACCATATTTAGAAACAAATTCCTCTCCGTGGAGACCAAAACAAGAATATACAAAAGCGTAATACGACCAGTAATGACTAACACATCTGAAATAATATTCGATACAAGTATAACACAGAGGGTGTTGGAATTAATCGAAATGAGAATACTTAGGAGACGTACAAATAAGACACTGAGGGATAGAGAACGGAGTGAAGATATAAGACGCACACGTAATATAGAAAATATCAACCAGTGGATAAGAGGAAGCAAAGTGGAATGGGATCAATACATAGGAAGTATGGCAAACAACAGGGTAGTACGGATAGCAAGAGACAAGTCACCGAATGGAAGAAGATCAATGGGACGTCCAAGAAAAAGATGGAGCGACGATTTATAGAGCAGGGAACAAAGAAAACAGGCAATAGTGTCTAGCTATAAGTAGGAAGAAGAAGAAGAAGAAAAAATAATTTTATCACCAATCTCAAATACATGAACTTAATGCTATAATTGTCACTGAAAATTAATTTTCAGTAACTTAGGTATGAAAACAATCTGGTGATTTACAACCAATTTTAATAGGGGAGTCAATACTAACATTGATCCACACCTCCCCCAACCAAATGTCCTGCTTCTTGATTCCTGATTTTTTTTGTTTGGAAAATAATATTTCCTAAGCTGGTCTGGAAAATATTATTTTTAAAATGATTTGGCCATATAATAGCAGACCATGGGATGTTTTTGTCAATATTTTATATCTGCCAAGGGAATTTTGACAAGTAAATAAAATAATAAATATTCGTTTGTTATTTTTTGTATTCTTCGTTCGTACCCGGAACAGATGAAAAGAAATTATCGACGAAACCAAGAAGGCACACAATTAAAGAAGTTCTTGCGTTCCCCAACAATTCCAGGTCATTTTGGTCGGTTTCTAAAACTATTAGAAAAAATTTCACTAAATCTACTATAACACCACTCACACAATCAGATATTACTATTGCTACAACACCTGTTGACAAAGCGATCTTGTTACCTGAACTCCCTGCTTCATATTCTACTATCAATTTCCGAGGAAAAACGCTATCCACCATTCGCAATGTACAGTCAAGAATGCCCGATATTGTTTTCAGACGGCGTGTCATAAAACGTATTTTAATGACTAGGTACCATAAAAGCTTCTCGCGCTGATGGGATATCTGCCATAGTACTAAAAAAAGGTGCAGGCGAACTAACACCAGTGTTCTGTAGGCTTTTTAACCTAACATAGAACTACCAATCAGTCGCACTACTTTTAATAATATAATAAGTTATGGAAGAGGCTATTAATTAGCATCTTCTAAAATATCTAGAAGGATTCAATATTATTAGCTACCATTAATCTAGCTTTCGTAAGCAAAGGTCAACAGGTGTTCTAACTTATATCACACATGTTTGGAACAATGCAATTGAACATTTTAAAAAATCTCAAGCGGTTGCACTTGATATATCCAAGGCATTCGACCGTGTTTGGCATGACGGATTATTGATTAAGCTACATTCTTGTAGTGTGTCTGAAAGGTTTTGTTTATGGCTCTCGTGTTTCCTTAGAAAGCGTTCTTTACTAGTGGCAGTCCACAAATTTCTTTCTAATATCTTCACTATCAACGCCGGTGTATACAAAGGCTCCATACTGTATCTTACTATATTTCTTATTTACAGTGACGATCTGCTGGAAATGACTAAGAATCAAACCTAAATATGATGATAGTACGATTATTTCTTCATTCACTTTAAATGCTCGAACATCGGCTACTCGTACAAATATCCGTAGACAGACTTAGGGTCCAGTAACCAAGTAGAATTCAGCGCATTCTTAAAAATTTAACGTTGTGGAACCCTGAATTATGTCGGGCGCTTCGTTCCTCTAGCATCGTCACTTAATTCGTCGGGTGTCCCCTTGGGAGCAATTATATTTTGGCATCAATGTATTACATGTATATCAAAGAAGGGGTACTTAAAAGCTGGGATTCTTTTTAACTAGAAAACTTTACACTCCACAACAACTATTAATTCTGTATAAAGTTCAAATTCGACCAACGATTGAAGACTGCTTCCATGTTTGGGGCTGTGCTCCCAAATATATACTACATTTCTTGGATTCTATTCAGAAGAGAGGTGTTCGCCTGATTGGAAACGTAGAATTCATCAGCAATCCTGATTTCCTGGAACATCGAAAAACTACAAGTACTTTTATGGAAAGTATTCGATAGATATAGCCCGCTTCATTCCTTTCAGAGCGGTGCATGCTAGAAATACACGTCGCGATAATACATTACATCCGCATGCGGTTCACTCGTCGTGTAACCCTTTTTAAACAGTCTTTTATATGAAGAACCTCATCCTTTAGAATAAATTGACTGTGTTTCCCACCGAATAAAATTTGCAGGGATTCAAGACCACGATGAATCGCTTTTTGGGTACAGGTGTCGTTCCTGTAGCGCTTTAAGGACTTTTCTGCCCCACGTGTACTATACCCATAAAAAAATATTATTTTAAGCAAACTCACAAAAAATCTGGTAAATGCCATGTATAGTGGCGCGTTGTAGTAGAACATATAAATTCTGTTTCTCGTATATACTTTTGATATATTCCAAACTGCTGCATATTCATCGGTTCAGTCGTATGATGATTATACACAGTTGCTTCAATTCTTTGAACCATCGGATCCTGAGTCTGCAGCTGAAAATTTAAATCAGGATCTAATGGCCTTGTCAGCTTACTCGGATGAACATAATTTGAGGTTAAATCCAGACAAGACGCAAGTTTTATTGTTTTGCAAGGAAAATCGGCGACCAACCTTGAGCATTGCTTTGAAACTGAGGCTGGCTGATCAAAATTTACTATTTTCTGACTGTCTCAAGAATTTGGGTCTTTGCATTGATACACATCTCAGATTCAGGGAACTTGTTAGGGTGCTCTTACAGAAAAGTTAAGCAAAAATGAAGGTTTGACATGCAAATCGTTTTATCCTTAATTTTAAGATGAGAAAAAAATTGTGTGAATCTTTGGTCTTGTCCTCGTTTCATTATGGTAATATTGTGTACTATCCTTGCTTGGATGTGCTTTCAAGGAGACGATTGCAGTACATATGTACAGAATGTTTGCTGTAGGTTTATATTCCATTTGAGGAAATATGATCATGTAACTTTAAAAATAAATGAGATAAAAGGTTAAATGTTGATAACACTGTGCAACTGCATTTCATAATATTTTTAATGAGGTTCTTAGGAACTTCAGTCCCGATTTATTTAAAAGCTAGTGTCCCAAAATTTGGTACATGATAGGTATATTAGACTGCCTGACCGCTTGACTATGCCTCAGCATCGCACTGCCTGGTTTCAGCGCAGTTTTACATATAATGCAGTAAATATATACAGGGTGAATCAACGATAGAGTAAAGTTCATTATCTCATTTGTTTCGGAAATGAAAAAATATTAAATACAATAGTTTTAGGGAATGTTAAGGTGCATCGTTTAAAATTATTTTTGAGTATACAGGTTACTTCAAAAAAGTGTGGCCGATATAACATATCTTTTTTAAATGGAACATCCTATTTTCTAATTTATTTTGAAATTCTGCGTAAAATTTTAGAACTTTTTAGTGTTCCGTACGGAACACTTATTAGATCACTTCGGTGTCTGTCCGTCTGTCTGTCCGTCTGTCCGTCTGTCACACCCGATTTTCTCCGAAATTATTTGTCGTAGAAAGTTGAAATTTGGTAGTAATATAGGAATTGATGGCCTCATCAGAACCATGTAGTTTTGAAAGTTAAATTCTGACTTAAGGGGTTAGTTTTGGGGGGTGAAATCGGAAGTGAAAAAAAAAAAAATTTTACTAAGTAATCGAGTGTGGTGTCAAATGAAAGCTTGTGAAAACACGAGTAATTAAAATTATCACGAGTGCATTATCTGTAATAATTTATCTGGTATATAAAAAAAACAGAAATTTCAAGGTCATCAATTTTCAGTAAAGATTGGAAATAAACTTTGTTGAAAACTTATTTGGGGTGTGTTTTGTGAAGTCACTGATCATTTTATATTACCGTAACATAAATTTTGACTGAAGAGATTCGTTTTGAGGGGTGAAATCGGAAGTGAAAAAAAAATTTTTTTTACTAGGTCATCGAGTGTGGTGTCAAATGAAAGCTTGTGAAAACACGAGTAAAAAAAATATATATAATGTAATACTTGCGCACACTTTTCTTCGTATTACTTTTAAAAAATCGTGAAAAATCGCTGTCCCCTACCTTATCTCGAAAAGTACTGATCAAAAAATTTTGAAAAAATCCTGGAATATTCTCCACGGGGTATAGATTGAACGAAAATTATCATTACCTTTAATAATTTATCTGGTATAGAAAAAAAAAAACAAAATTTCAAGGTCACCAGTTTTCAGTAAAGATTGGAAACAAACTTTGTTGAAAACTCATTTGGGGTGTCTTTTGTAAAGTCACTGATCATTTTATACCACCCTAACAAAATTTTTTATTTTAAAAACAATCAACGTACGGAACACGAATTGTGCAAGTTCAACTTGCACTTGACTGGTTTTTTATTAATAGTGTTATACACCTAAACCTAGTAGTTTTTCTAATATTTCAATTTTTTTAAAAAATACTAGTTTTCAGTTTTGAAATAAATTGCCAGTAGCGTCATTGTTTCTGAAGGTGGAATACTCATAATTGGTACGAGAGTTCTATAGAGATGAAAAAAAAGATATATGTAAAGATATTTGAGTTAGATGCTACAGGGTATTCAAAGTAAACACCCGTAGATATGAAAAATAGGATACGGGATGCGTGCAGGACAATAACGTCATTTATGCTAAGGAAAGTGAAGGAAAATATAGTAAAACGACTAAACATGTGTATTCAAGTATTCAAGGACATATTTTGAACATTTATTACGTCATAACAATTAATCATTAGATAAGTTAAACTCTATTAAAATTATTATTAACTGTTTGTTTATGTTTTCACAATAGCGCAAGTGTATTAAAAACAAGGGTAACAATTGAAAAATTCAAAATAAATCGAAAACTATTAGAAATAGGTATATGACATACTTAATAAAAGTTGGAGAGTTTTGTAAAATTTATCAGAAAAAATAATAATATACAGAGTGTGCCATTTAAATAATTTGAGATTTTTCAGTTTAAAATAGTCGAAATGTATAAATTTATTTAGAACACCCTGTAGCATCTAACTCAAATTTCTTTACATATATCTTTTTTTTCATCTCTATAGAACCCTCGCACCAATTATGAGCATTCCACCTTCAGAAACAATGGCGCTACTGGCAATTTTTTACAAAACTGGAAACTAGTATTTTTTTTAAAAACTTGAAATATTAGAAAAACTACTAGGTTTAGGTATATAACATTATTAACAAAAAAGTTATAAAATTTTACGCAGAATTTAAAAGTAAATTAGAAATAGGATGTTCCATTGAAAAAAATATATGTTATATCGGCCAAACTTTTTTGAAGTACCCAAAGTACTCAAAAATAATTTTAAACTGTGCACCTTAACATTCCCTAAAACTATTGTATTTACCATTTTTTCATCATTCCCGAAACAAATGAGATAATGAACTTTACTCTATCGTTGACTCACCCTGTACAATACCATAAATCCAGATCTGAAAACGTGTACTATTAGCCAACTTCGTCAATTATATAAAGAAGAGCTGTTGTATAAGCAGAATTCTCAGATGGAGTTTATTTGCATTTTTAATGTCTCTTCTCGATTATTAATTAAGTTTTACTATGTTGGTCTATAATTATTTCATTTTTCTTTGTAAGCGCGGTGCGTGGAGGAGGTTAGATGTAAGAATAACCAATGGTTAAATCTCGCCTCTTGTACTACACGATGTGTGTGGCTAATACGTACTTCCAGCAAATGAATTCACATCTTAATAAAGACGATATTTATTTATTTATTTAAATAGCTATTTCTTTTGCTTTTAGTCATCCTAGAAAATACGACATTCCGAATTTAGTATACATAAATAACTATTAATGTAATATTGGTAGTTTAACCAACCTGTACCTATTTTCATGTATTTACGTTATCAAAAATAAAATCGTATCGTGTTATGCCAATAGTCATTAACATACAGCGTTATTATTACATGCATTAGCATCGGAAATACCTCGAACTTTTAATGCACGAAGTTCGAATAATATAGAAATCTACCATGTAAATCTAAATTTTCGATTACGCTTTAAGTCAGATGTCATCGCATGTCATCTTATCGCTTATGCCAGTCACGCACGAGAAAAATTAGCGCTGCTAACTTAAATGAGTTGAAAAGTACTGCCAACATGCGTTTTTTTTACACGTCGAATAATTCATAGGCGGTGCTTTATCTCACCCTAAAATCATAGACTTTTAGCTAAGTCATTAGGAAACGACGTAATTATGTGATTAAAGCCTATGTTAACATAAAACTGCACGGTAAACTTAATATAGTTTAATATGGCTTGATGACAGATGGAATAAAAATTATAGCCACGGGTTATTATGTATTAACGATTAGTTTTGTTGTATCCTATTAAAAAATTCCAAACTTTAAATAAAAGTTGTAACGTTATCGGTACACTTTCTGATTGCATCAAAAACTGGAGAATTTGCGACAGATAGTATGAAAAAGTCGATATACTTAAGTTCTATAGACCTTTAAACAGTCGTTAAGATATTATTATTATTATATAAGTAAGTCACAAGAAATTCACAAATAACACAGAGCGTCTACTAAAGGCAAGAATCATAATGTCCAACAGCTACTTCATTATATAGTCAACAATGCTAAGTCCACCGTTCATCCTACCAAATCAAACCCTGATATCTAGAAAGAGAATTTAAAAAAAAATAATCAGAAAACATACTCAATAATGGTTAAGAAAAACCTTTAACCCAAAAAATTGTTTAGAAAAAATATATATTTCTCTACGTGCTACTGATGAAACCTGAAAAAAACAAAAAGTTCTAACACCAGTATTACTTTTGACACCATTCTCGATAATTTTCGATCCATTTGGTTAATTTTCATAGGCTATAGTTTTATATAGTTTGTTGTTGCTGGTCTTCTGACCTAACATGAATCCCCTATGTGTTTTTTTAAATTGCAAACTTATCTTATAACTAGAGGCCGGATTATATGCAACATAAAAATTTTGAAATATGCATGAAAAATGCTTAAAATATGCATGAAAAGGGTCAAAATATGCAATATTAAATAATAATAAAAGTAGTAATTTTTAGTTTTTTATTTCAAAATCAGCATAAAATTAACAAGTTAATTAACAATTGTTTACCATTTTTAAAAATTATTTAACATTTGTATTCTTGTACACGTAAACAATAAAGTATTGTTCCAAATGTTGGGTAGTAAGATTGTGTCTTCGATCACTTAAAATATTTTTATAAGTGGAAAAAGATCGTTCCACATCCACTGAGGTAACTGGGCAGTGAGTGCTAATCAAAGCTATTTTTTTTAATATCAGAATCGTTAAATGTTTCCTTGGATTGACGAACTGCCATAGCCTCTGCACTATCGAAGTCATTTACTACACCTTTGATGGCCTCGAAATGTTCATTGTAAAATAGTACAGCTTCAATCCATGTTCCCCATCGAGTTACCACTGGTTCGGGAGGTAAAGGCACATTTGGCAGTTTTTTTTTTATAGGCGTTATTGCGAGCAGGTGCCTTAAGAGACACTTTCTTTGCTGATGAAATCAGTTTATTTAAATTTCCAAACGTGGATCGTACTTCTTCAGCGAGTCGATGGACTCCGTGAGCAAAGCACGTCACATGAATTAAATTTGGATAAAATACTTGGAGGATTTTGACTGCCTTGATCATATAGGGAGCAGCATCTGAGAGAAACACACCATCTGCAGAAGATTCAGGAAATATTTTTTAATACCCTCATTCACAAATCTGGCGACCGTAGAATGATTTGTCTTGTCCAGTTCTTTGCAGGCCACCAAATGGGAAGAAGAAGGCTCTAATCTTAGTGCACCCACAATTAAATTCGCAATATAGCGACCACAACTGTCGGTAGTTTCATCAGCTGAAATCCAAATAATGTCATCCTTAAGTTCATTACGTATTTCTTCCAGAACATGTTGGTAAATTGTTGGTATGTAATTTTTACGCAGTGTTCATTCGTCTGGTATTTTTTGATTCAAGCAATATTTTCGCAGAAAATCTTTGAATGTAGGATTTGTAAGTTTGTGGAGAGGAATATTACTTGCAAGCAATGCTTCACATAAATCCATGCTAAAGTGGTTTTTTGTTTGCCTATAGAAGAAGAATCACTGCTACTTGCTGCTGTTATAAGTTGTTGTCGTGGGTCTTTTTTTGCAATCCTGCGATATGAAGACTTGTCTTGACATGCTGGTCAATTTGAAACTTTTTTGTGCACGAAACATTTTTCTCGCAAACTCGACAATATAAAACATTTCTGTCGTATGTAAATGTTCCAGGATAATCAGCTACCCACGAAGAGGCACTTTTTTTGCGGGTGGCATGGTACACGTTAAACTTTAACACGTTAAAAATTGCAAAAAGACTACACTGATGCAAGCGCGTCAACAATAATGTTAAAACTGATATCTTGTTTTAAAATAAAAATTCGTCTTCGAGAAAATTGTTTATTTGATCCACGCTCAAACAAATATTCTTAGAAACTAGCTACTTATCACTTAATAATAGTCATAATAGCACTCATAAATTCAGTGCATCAACACCTGCAATCAGATAAACCTCATGTACTCGCTCTATGTGAAACCAAGGTCAGCCCATCGACCAGCACGGTCAACTATCTTTATCCTGGGTACGACTTCTATTCCCGATTTAGGCGTAACTTTGGAATCTGTCTTTTTGTCAGAAGCGACCTCTCCTGTCAACGAGAAGAAGCTCTGGAGCCCCCAAACTTTGATGTTATGTGGTTAAAAATAACGACTCAACAAACCACAAGGTTCATCTGTATCCTGTATCGACCACCAAGTGATACCAATTTTCGAACACTTTTCGCTTCTCTTGCAGACACCATCGATCATTTACAAAGTAACTATCCAAGTGCCGAAATTGCCATCCTGGGCGACTTTAATGTCCACAATATCAACTGGCTCAAATATTCAAATACTACCGACGAACAAGGTCGTGAAGTTGAATCATTCTCAATCAGTTATGGCTTAACTCAGCTTATTGACGAACCAACACGGATCCCTGATCGAGACGGGGAGTTCGCCAGTCTTCTTGATCTGTTTTTAACCACCAATCCGGAGCTTTACACGGTCACCGTAAATCCGCCGTTAGGTTCTTTCGACCATAAACTGCTTTCGACATCGAGTATCCTGTCAATCAGTGATAGAGAGGCGCCTAGGCCGCGCAAGATTTGGCACTACAAATCTGCTAAATGGGAAGATCTCATGGAATACTTTCGAACTTTCCCTTGGATGGACATTTGTTTTCGATCCGATAACCCATTTGACTGCGCCAGGGAGGTCTCCGATGTTATTTTGGCTGATATGGAAGCTTACATCCCTTTTTCGAAGAAATGCTCCTCCAACGGCAAGCCTTGGCTCGACCGAAAATGCAAAGAAGCTGTTGCTTCTAAACATATTGCCTACCGACAATGGCGTGAAAATCCTAACACCGTAAATCGAAACATCTTTGTTCATGCCCGGAACAGATGCAAGGGAACTATCGACGAAACCAAGGAGGCACACAATCAACGAATTAGAAACAAACTTCTCGCTTGTCCCAACAATTCCAGGTCCTTTTGGGCAGTCGCTAAGGCAGTTAGTCAAAATTTTACCAAATCCACCATACCACCACTCACACGGCCAGATAATTCCATTGCAACCACACCTGTTGAGAGAGCGAACTTGTTGGCTGAACTCTTTGCTTCACATTCTACTGTCGATTTCCAAGGAAAAACACCACCTACTATCCCCATATTTCAGTCAAGGATGCCCGATGTTGTCTTCAGACAGCGCATCATAAAGCGTATTTTAATGAAGCTAGACACCAAGAAGGCTTTTGGCGCTGACGGAATACCTGCCATAGTTCTCAAAAACTGTGCAAGGGAACTAACACCAGTTTTCTGTAGACTTTTTAACCTATCCTACAGAAAGGGAATATTTCCGTCCTGCTGGAAATGTGCCACGGTTCAGCCGATACCTAAAAAAGGCAAGAAGACCTTGCCAAATAACTACCGACCAGTTGCACTGCTTTCAATAATATCGAAAGTCATGGAGAAGGTTATCAATGAGCATCTTCTAAAATATCTTGAACGATTCAATATTATTAACGATCACCAATATGGTTTTCGTAAACATAGATCAACAGGAGATCTTCTGACTTATGTAACACATGTTTGGAATAACGCAACTGAACACTTTGGAGAATCTCGAGCGGTTGCTCTTGACATATCCAAGGCATTCGACCGTGTTTGGCATGATGGACTGTTGGCTAACTTGCGCTCTTATGATATGTCTGAAAGGTTCTGTTTGTGGCTCTCATGTTTCCTCAGAGAGCGTTCTTTACGAGTGGCGGTCGACGGATTTCTTTCTAACACCCTCACTATCAACGCCGGTGTGCCCCAGGGCTCCATACTGTCTCCTACTCTCTTTCTCATTTACATTAACGATCTGCTGGAAAAGACCCGGAATCCAATCTATAGCTTTGCAGATGACAGTACGCTTGTCTCTTCATTCACCTTGAACGCTCGGACATCGGCTGCTCAGGCGAATATCCGCAGACAGCAGGAGGTTGTTCAACTTAATAAAGACCTGGAGGAAATTCTATCTTGGGGTGACAGTAACCAAGTGGAATTTAACGCTACAAAAACCCAAGCGGCAGTTTTTTCTAAAAAAGTTAACGTTTCTGAACCCGACATAGTTATGTCGGGGCACTCCATTCCCCTAGCATCGTCGCTCAATTTGTTGGGAGTTTGGGAGAAAATATGTCTTGGCATGAACATGTTGCAGGCATAGCAAGGAGAGCTTCTCAAAAGTTGGGAATATTATTTAGAACCAGAAAGCTTTACACCCCACAACAACTGTTAATTCTTTACAAAGCCCAAATTCGACCAACTATGGAATACTGCTCCCACGTTTGGGGCTCCGCTCCCAAACATACACTGCATTTGTTGGATTCTGTTCAGAGAAGAGCGGTCCGTCTGATTGGGGACCCGGAATTGACTGGCGGCCTTGATTCGCTGGAACACCGAAGAACGGTTGGCGACTTGAGTCTGTTCTACAAGTATTTTCATGGAAAGTGTTCGAAGGATGTAGCCCGCTTAATTCCTCCCAAAGCGGTGCGTGTTAGAAATACACGTCGCGCTGGTGCTTCGCATCCGTATGAGGTTCAGCTTGTTACTCCGCGTACAACGCTTTTCAAGCAATCTTTTATATGGAGAACGTCATCCCTTTGGAATAATTTGCCCAGCGTTGTGTTTCCCACCGAGTACAATCTACAGCGATTCAAGAACAACGTGAATCGCTTTTTCCGCACTCGTGCCGCTCCTGGAGCGCTTTAGGGACTTCCCTGCAGCACGTGTGCTAGACCAATAATAATAAAAAAAATATATTCCGGCCAAGAAACAAAGGAATAAAATACCGTCGTAATTTGGAGTATTCCCTTCCCAGGTAATGTCCCGGCGATAAGATCGGTTCCAGACGGCAACATTAACAATACCCTGAGCAATTCAATTGCCTAGTAATACCGAGAAATATTGTAAATATAGGGAAAATATGCATCATTACTAGATTTTGGGTAAAATATGCAATAATCGGTAAGAATGGCCTAAATATGCAAATGCATATAATCCGTTCTCTACTTATAACTTTGTTACGTGCAACCATTACCTTTGATACCATAAAATGTTACGTTATGAAAATTTTTATTATTTTTTTAATAACATTTATTTAGGTCAGGTATAATACTTTTACTTCTATTCATGCACGTGGTTTAGAGTTAGAGAGTTGTCAAAACAAGAATGAAAAACACCACCAACTATTCTCACAGTGCAGTCTAGAATGCCCGATATTGTCTTCAGACAGCATATCATAAAACGAATAAAGCTAGGCACCAAAAAAGCTTGTAGTACTGACGAAATACCTAAAAAAATGCGCGAGCAAAGTAGCACCAATTTTATGTAGACTTTTCAATCTGTCCTACAGAAAGGAAATATTTTCTTCCTGCTGGAAATGCGCTACAGTTCAGCCGATACCCAAAAAGCAATAACTACCGACCAGTCGAACTATTTTTAATAACATCAAAAGTTATGGAAGAGGCTGTCAATTAGCGTCTTCAAAAAAAATATTGCGAAGGAGTCAATATCATTAGTAACTATTGCTATGGCTTTCGTAAGCAAAGCTCAACAGGAGATCTTCGAACTTATGTAACACATGAATGAACCAAAGCAATTGAACATTTTAGAGAATCTCGAGCGATTGCACTTGTATATCCACTGCATTTAACCGTATTTGGCACGACGGATAATTATCTAAGCACCGCGTTTTCGACGAATAGCAGTTCGGATGTCTTCGTAATATCTCCAGAATTAACGCCGGTGTGCTCCAAGGTTCCATACTGTCTCCTACTCTTTTTCTGATTTCCATTAACGATCTGCTAGAAAGACCAGTAATCCAATCTACAGCTTTACAGATGACAGTAAGCTTATTTCTCCATTCGCTTTAAATGCTCGAACATCGGCTACTCATGCAAATATCCGCGGACTACAGGAAGTGTTTCTACTTAACAAACGCCTGGAAGAAATTCTGTCTGTGTTCAACTTGCTGGGCGTTAATTTGGGAGCAAATATGTTTTGACACGAACATGTTGCATTTATAGCAAAAAGGGCTTCTCAGAAGCTGGAAATATTATTTCGAACTAGAAAGCTTTACGCTTTACAACTGTTCATTCTGTACAAAGCTCAAATTCGCCTAATAATGGGATACTGCTCCCATATTTGGGAGTCTACTCCAAAACACACTTTGCACTTGTTAGATTCTATTCAGAAGAGAGCTGTTCGCCTGATTGGTGACTCAGCAGCAACCTTGATTCCTTGGAATATCAAAGAACGGTTGCAGACTTGAGTCTATTTTAGAAGTATTTTCACGGAAAGTGTTCGATAAACGTGGCGCGCCTAATTTCTCCCAGAGCGGCGCAAAATGTTTAACGCTGGCACACGCTGCGCTGTCATATCTGCGGTTAAACATCGACCTTTCATCTTTTCGGTTTCGACTGGAGTCGGCACGTATCTACACAGAAAATTTGGATCAAAATTTCCCGTCAACGTCTGCTCAGCATTGAGATTAGCTAGAAGGTTGCAATGAAGCAGCAAAGCTTGAGTCTTCTGCTATTCTGCGACCAGACAGCTTAGTGACCGTTGAGAAGGGTGCATTTTTACAGTTTGTTTTTGACAATGTGAATGTAAATACTGCTAATGGAAAAAACACATTCCACGAAATAGGTAGAATCATGTGCGTAGCTCCACATACTGCGATTTTGCCAAACAAAACTATTCCTCGGCTGAAAACCTATGTGTTTGCCAATGTTGTATGCTCTATTGTTTCCATTCAAATAAAACGCTGTACCACTCAGAGAAATGCAGGTTTGCCAGCCATACCAGGTACTGATTTGCAGGGTGTTGTGCCCATTGATGGTGGCATACTGCACTTATCGCCAGACCTCGTGTGATTGTATGCGAAGTGGACGAAATATCTAAAAGAATTAGTTTTAGTGTTCTTACAACAACACTCCTCTGCTGAAGACGTAGCCAACGCAGGAGAGAAGTATCGTGTCACTTTGTATGGTGGTAACATGAAGTCACAAAATATGGATCACTTCCGATACTTTCATTTCATCAAGGCGGCTGCAAAGAGTAGCAAATTAAGTCTTTCACGACTGCCATCGACACAAGATGCTGCCAGATACCATTCCTTCCGGATATACCACACAGTCTAAAAGTGGTTGGGGTTCGGAAAACAATCTACAGACTGGGGTTAGACACATACAGATCAAGGGCTTGCACCGATTCAAGCTAGTAAGGATCCCGCTCCTCAAACAGTGCCGTGGGGATCGCACCTGTCAAAAAGCAGGCCTAAAGTGTTCAAGAGTTTACACTCTCTGTTTTGGCCAGTCATGCCAAAACTTCTGTTTTGGAAGACAGTGACATAGGTGAAGAATAGGCTATGGATAATCTTGACCAAATTGAGGAGCTTGTTATCAGTCCTCCGCACACTACCATTACAGTCAACATAATGTGTGATGGGGAGGATTATTCAAAACCAGGTCCTTCAAAGCGAGCTAGATTTTGAAAATTGCATTAATAGTTTATGTATCATAAGTTATTAACAGCATAAATATAATAATATGTAATGTATAAAAGATAATATATTATGTATTAACAATTAATATTTTTTTATTTGTATTTCTCTACGTAATATATGCAGGTTTCGTAATTTTCCAAAAACTCTGACACTTTCACTCATCGGTAGTTCGATAACTGTTGCACGTAGAAAATAACCGGTCAAGTGCAAGTTGAACTTGCACAATTAGTGTTCCGTACGTTGATTGCTTTTAAAATAAAAAATGTTGTTACGGTGGTACAAAATGATCAGTGACTTCACAAAAACACACCCCAAATGAGTTTTCAACAAAGTTTGTTTCCAGTCTTTACTGAAAATTGATGACCTTGAAATTTTTGTGTTTTTTTTTATATACCAGATAAATTATTAAAGATAATGCACTCGTGATAATTTTTGTTCAATCTACACCCCCTGGAGAATATTCCAGAATTTTTTCAAAATTTTTTGATCAGTACTTTTCGAGATAAGGTGGGGGGACAGCGATTTTTTAGAAATAAAACAAAGAAAAGTGCGCGCAAGTATTACATTATATATATATTTTTTACTCGTATTTTCACAAAAAATTTTTTACTTCCGATTTCACCCCCCAAACTAACCCCTTAAGTCAAAATTTAACTCTCAAAACTACATGGCTCTAATGAGGCCATCAATTCCTATATTATTACCAAATTTCAACTTTCTATGTTAAATAGTTTCGGAGAAAATCGGGTGTGACAGACAGACAGACAGACACCGAAGTCATCTTATAAGTGTTCCGTACGGAACTCTAAAAAGTTGTAGTACAATTTATGCTCTATAATATTGATAATAACAATTTTTGCTCTCCGATGTCTAGCAAAAATCGAAAAAGGTTAGAAAATGTCTATGTGATTTCAATATAACTTTACTCGCATAGGGCGATATTTAATATACTGAATTATTTTGTATCTTTAAATTGTTGGTTAGGTTTTACCATTTTTCTGAATAAAAGTTTTTCAATTTATTTTTAATAATTTGGGCTACTTTGTTAGCTAATCATTTAATAGCAGAACCACTGGTACGGCAAGCTAGATTTTTTAAGCTATTTTTGTTTCTAATTTCATTTTTAAGGTCTTGATTCAAACAGCCGTATTTGGAGAATTTTGAAACTTTTGTATGAGAGGGCAGAGTTAGAGCTGTATTGCATTTAATTACCGCATCTTCGAGCATAAGGGCACTTATAACAGGGCCTAATGGTTTAGTTTCTTCAAGAACATTCTGAAATCTTAGCCAGTTGGTTTTTGTCCTGGTAATGAAGCCCTGACTCATACTGCGAGGATCCCGACATTCAATAATTACGGAAAAGTGAATCTAAGTTAAATCATATAAAATTTGTGGGTGTGAAAATCTATTAGTGTTTTTAATTGAAAAAACATACGATTTCAGATAAGCCCCTATCACACAGTGAGTATGTGTAGTAGGGGAAGAATGTGATAATTAAAATTTAATGAAAAACTAGTGTGAGTTATTTGTTCCACAACCCCAGATTCTATCCTTGGAATTCAGCTCATTCCCTAAGATTATATTTTCATTGACTCTAAGATGTTTTAAAGACTTTCAATTTTAAAATTTATAGTAGGACTGCCATATACAGATCCTACGTTAATTTTTTGATAATTATCTAATACTAGCCGGGCCCGCGGCTCCGCTCGCGTGGACTTGATTCACCACTATCGTCACTGCTTATTCCTTATGTTACCCAACGTAATAAAATATCTCCCATTATTTCCCCTTATCTCTCAATATTTCTCCTTATCTCCCATTATCTCTACATAATTTCCATTATCTTGACTTAACTCTGCTCATCTCCCATTATTTTTCCTTATCTCCCATTATTTCTCCTTATCTCCCATTATCTCACCTTATCTCCCATTATCTAGGCTTATCTCGACTTATCTCTCAATATTTCTCCTTATCTCTCATTATTTCTCCTTATCTCCCATTATCTCACCATAACTCCCATTATCTAGACTTATCTCTGCTTATCTCCCATTATTTCCCCTTATCTCCCATTATTTATATTTATCTCCCATTATCTCACCTTATCTCCCATTATCGAGCCTTATCTCGACTTAACTCCCATTATTTTTCCTTATCTCCCATTATCTAGGCTTATATAGAATTATATAGAACATATGTTTAAATTTATAAAAACATGTAAATCGGATAAGTGGTTCTCAAGTGATAAGCGCACTAACGGACAGACAGACAGACAGAAAGACGTTGCATTTTATATATATTCTAGATAGAAGATTTTAGATAACCTGGCCAGAGAACAAATGTATGAATAAAAAAAAAAAAAACACGTAAATCGGATAAGGGGTTCTCGAGTGATAAGCGCACTAACGGACAGACACATAGACAGAGAGACGTTGCATTTTATATATATTATATTCTTTGCTACATGATATTGTTCCATATTTAATGCTTCAGGTAGTGTATTGCAAGAGAACGCGCTAGCGGCAAACTTTTCTCCGACTTGATTCACTATTATCGTCACTGCTTATTCCTTATGTCACCTAACGTAATAAAATATATCCTATAACCTGGCCAGAGAACATATGTATGTTTAACAAAAAAGCACGTAAATCGGATAAGTGGTTCTCCAGTGATAAGCGCACTAACGGACAGACAGACAGAGAGACGTTGCATTTTATATGTATATTATAGATATTCTTTGCTACATGATATTGTTCTATATTTAATGGTTTAGCATGTTTAAAAAAAAAGCACGTAAATCGGATAAGTGGTTCTCCAGTGATAAGCGCACAAACGGACAAACAGACAGAGATACGTTACATTTTATATATATTATAGATGTAATAAAATATTTATCTATAACCTGGTCAGAGAACATATGTATGAATTTAAAAAATCACGTAAATCGGATAAGTGGATCTCGAGGGATAAGCGCACTAATGGACAGACAGACAGAGAGACGTTGCATTTTATATATATTATAGATATAGATTATTATTATTATTATTATTATTATATAACCTGCCGAAGAATATATGTATGAATTTAAAAAAAAGACACATAATCGGATAAGTGGTTTTCGCGTGATAAACGCACTAATGGACAGACAGAGAGATATTGCATTTTATATATATTATAGATTATAGATTATTTATATTCTCTGCTACATAATATTCCATATTTAGTGGTTTAGGCGGTGTATTGCAAGGCAATGCGCTAGCGGCAAACTTTTTTCCGACATCATTCACTATTTTACGTCACTACTCATTCCTTATGCTATCTATCGTAACAAAATATAGCCTATAACCTGGCCAGAGAACATATGTATGTTTTTTTAAAAAAAGTACGTAAATCGGATAAGTGGTTCTCCAGTGATAAGCGCACTAACGGACAGACAGACAGACAGACAGACAGAGAGACGTTGCATTTTATATATATTATAGATAATTTGAATATAGCTACCTTCAATAAAGTTGTTAGTATCTGGGTTTGGAATTGAATAAACCTTAATGCGCTCCTAGATCAAAAGCATCGTACCACATCTAGGTCTATCAAGTCTGTCCGACCGAAAAACATTAAAACTTGGAAAAGGAAAACAATTACCTCTGTGGAATGTTTCATGGATAATAAGCACATGAAGGCTGTTGTCTTCAATGAATTTAATTCATTCACATTTTTTATTTTATTTTTATTTTGAATATTATTGATATTTATAGCATCTATGTTTAAATACTAGATCTGTTATTCACTCTGCTAGTCATTTTTAATTTGTATTATTAGACGGATTTTGGATATACTATAAACTGCTTTGTAGCTTTTTATTAAAATTTACTGCATTGATTTTTGGAAAAACAGTATTATCATGTCAATATATTTGTCTTGTTATTACTAGAAAGTTTCCTGTTGTCGTGTTCCCTCCATACAAACTGTGATTTTTTAGCCGCAGCTGCTGCTAGATTTCTAAAATATTTAGGACAAATAGGATTATTTGCTGTGTAAACCTTCTCAATTTGCACAAACAGGTGAGCTTACGGTATTATTTTCATCTTAATTTTTTAGATGGTCAAAAGGGAAATAATTTTCTGCACATTTAAAATACTTTGGTAGGGCTTTGCATTTGCGAACGCCCATTATGACATTGTGTTTCCTTGGATTTAGATTTCTGATATTCAACTCTAACTGACATCAAGGTTGTTGAGATTGAATATACTTTTTTTTTTAATTTCTGGTAAAATAACAAGGTCTAATGGCATAGGTGTGCCATTTTTATGATGCCATCTGATAATTTTGGACGGTGAGAAGCAACCACTTTTTAGATCACTTTTAATTTTTTCTACAGCTATTGTTTATGATATCATAATTTTAATCTCTTTGGTGCATTTTTTTTTGACTATGTAGTTTTATAATTAAACTAATGTAGCCAAAACTGACACTTTTTTGACAACGAAAAATGTTAATTATATTAATGACAATCAATCTTTATATGGAATGTAGATGTACAAAAATATTAATAAATAATTGGCCATAAAAATAAGTTGGAAAACTTAACTCACTTAAACATATAGACTAAAATATATGCTACCACTATTGACTGAATTGGACAACTACTTATCTGTACCTATATGTGTCGTCCAATCTAATTATTTATATGTATCTCCTTTGAAACTAAAATTTTCAGACTAATAAATATATTAACACGTCAGGCAAAGGTTTAAAATTATTACTACCCTCAGCAAAGTCAAATAAAACCTGAACTACACCTCTATTATTAATAATATTAAAACATTTAAAATATTTGCTACTTTTCATAAAAAACAACCGTTTTCCTCTCTTCTCTGGATTGTATTGTGCAGATATCAGTGACAGCGAATATTTTTAATTAAAAATTGGTACTAAAAATGTATTAATCACATAAACGTATAAAATATAGGTTAAAAATTGGATATGCCACTCACGACATAAGAAATATTACTACTTTTGAGCAGTTAAGTAAAAACTAACTTCCGGCGACATCATTTAAACACTTCATATATTTTTAGAAATTAACTTTATATCGACTTAAAACTTTTTTTTTCTCTTTGCTGCATTGTAATTGGGATTTCGGAGGACACAGTGACAGTGAATAATATTTTTTTATTTTAAATAGTCCAATGATCTTATAAAATTTTCAATTATTTTCCAATTTCTAGAAAAAAAAAAGTATGAAATGTGTATTCATTTGATTCCAGGGGTCACCCATTTCAAAATAAAAAACTATTTATAACAAGCTGTATATATATATATATATATATATATATATATATATATATATATATATATATATATATATATATATATATATATATAACCTTTGAAAATGGCCATTGACCTATCCTGCTTCACTTTTATAAATAAAAGTAAATCTTTGTAAAACAAATAATAGTTAATGTAGCATACCCTCGACAGATGGGTTATATGATTAATACTTTTATTTCCTATATTTACCTGTTGCATATCATTCAATTAAAAGTTTTCGAATAGAATTTTTTAAATTCGAATAATAAATATTTTTTGGGACACGTCTTGTATATAATTTTTCGAAATAAAATGTAGCTCATGACTTGGCTCAGGTAATTTTATCTTCTGGCAAGTTTCGTCAAGATCCATTTAGCTGTTTTTTTTTTTATGCTTGAACAAGGAAAACAAATTTTACAAATTGTTATTTTGGCTGCTGTATACATTGAGTAGTACCATTTACCATTCACAAGTTCGAAAAAATAGACGACGTACAGGCCCAGCTTCTGCTACTATTTTATTATAACATATAATAATCTGTACCCGCGGCATCGCCTGCTATCACACTTATTCCCGCAGTAATCCTACAAGGAGATCACAGCCTAAGTGCATGTTTATGGATTTCACTTAACATTTTAGTTTTGATAGATGTCAGTAACCTTTTTTTGCGAATGTTATACCTAGTGTTCAAATTTGATGGTAATCGGATCTAAAGTTATGGCAACTGTCAACGTAATTTTTATGGAATCACTTCGGTATCCGACTGTCTATCCATCTGTCCGTCTGTTACACCCGATTTTCTCCGAAACTATTTGACATAGAATCTTGAAATTTGGAACTAATATAGGAATTGTCGTGTAGTTTCGAAAGTTAAATTTTTAACCTAACGGGTTAGTTCTGGTGGGTGAAATCGGGAGTGAAAACAATTTTTTTTACCAGTTCATGGACTGGGGTGTCAAATGAAAGCTCGTGAAGACACAAATTCAAAAATATATATGATGTAATACTTTCGCGCGCTTTCCCTTGTGTTATTTTTAAAAAATTACCTAAAATCGGTCCTCCCAGCCTATCCCGAAAAGTACTAATCAAAAAATTTTGAAAAAATCCTGGAATAGTCTAAATAAAGTGTAGATTGAGCGAAAATTATCACGACGCTAAACGTTATGACGAATTTAAAGGAAATTTGGCACACAGATTTATTACATGTTGGAATGAGACATAGGTTATAATTTTTACAGATTGACAGCTGCCAAAACTGAAAGCCTTACATCTTCTTTATTTATGGTTAGATGTAAAATTGGTCAAAAAAATTGAAGCTATTAATCTAATTGCTTATATTTTCTGCGTGCGATTTGGTCAGTAATTGGCAGTTTTTGAGCTTAATCTTATATCTTCTTCATTTACAGAGCGTTTCAGATCAAATTGAAATGGTAAACGTAGATCATATATTTGCTAATTGCTAAAATTGAGATTCTTACACTTTCTTTATTTTTTGGCTGATATCGACCAAGTATAAAAGGTATGTGTAAAATTTGTTAAAAGAATGTTTTAATAATGATAGTTATTAAACTAACAAATTAAATGCTTATGTCTTTTTTATTTATAAACCGATAAATGATCAAATTTTAAAAAGTAGCACGCTTAAAGAAAAATTCTAAACAGTAGCGTTTGTCAAAATTAACTCCGCCTTCATTTATGAATCAGTTTTGACGATGTTTGCAAGGTAGATATAAACTTCATAAAAAGACTGGTCAAGTGCAAGTTGGACTTGCATAATTGTGTTCCGTACCGTGATTACCTTTAAAATAAAAATTAGCTACCTAATAGCAATAAACGAATCTAGCTCAATCTATAATCTAGTAATAAAAGTTTTAAATACATATTTACTACAAATAAAGTAAAATTATTTTGTCTTCGGTATCCAGCCGTTGGTCACCAGTCATCATGATATTATTGATTGCACCGAATACCTATTTATATTTCGTAGCTCTTAGTCCCGGTTGAAATCTCAACTTTTCAAACCTTCATCATTCTGTCATGACACACGTTTTTTTTTTGTTATATCAGAAAAATTATCAAACGTAATGCAGTCGTGATAATTTTTGCTCAATCTACACTTTATTTAGACTATTCCAGGATTTTTTAAAAATTTTTTGATTAGTACTTTTCGGGATAAGCTGGGAGGACCGATTTTAGGTAATTTTTTAAAAATAACACAAGGGAAAGTGCGCGAAAGTATTACATCATATATATTTTTGAATTTGTGTCTTCACGAGCTTTCATTTGACACCTCACTCCATGAACTGGAGTTTTGTTGTTTTCACTCTCGATTTCACCCCCAGGACTAACTCGTTAGGTTAAAAATTTAACTTTCGAAACTACACGACAATTCCTATATTAGTGCCAAATTTCAACATTCTATGTCAAATAGTTTCGGAGAAAATCGGGTTTAACAGACGGACAGATGGATAGACAGTCGGATACCGAAGTGATTCGATAAAAATTACATTGACAGTTGCCATAACTTTAGATCCGATTACCATCAAATTTGAACAGTAGGTATAACATTCGCAAAAAAAGGTTATTGACATCTATCAAAATTAAAATGTTAAGTGAAATCCATAAACATGCACTTAGGCTGTGATCTCCTTGTAGGATTACTGCGGGGATAAGTGTGATGGCAGGCGATGCCGCGGGTACAGATTATTATATGTTATAATAAAATAGTAGTAGAAGCTGGGCCTGAAGGTCGTCTATTTTTTCGAACTTGTAAATGGTAAGTGGTACTACTTAATGTATACAGCAGCCAAAATAACAATTTGTAAAATTTGTTTTCCTTGTTCAAGCATAAAAAAACAGCTAAATGGATCTTGACGAAACTTGCCAGAAGATAAAATTACCTGGGCCAAGTCATAAGCTACATTTTATTTCGAAAAATTATATACAAGACGTGTCCTAAAAAATATTTATTATTCGAATTTAGAAAATTCTATTCCAAAACTTTTAATTGAATAATATGCAACAGGTAAATATAAGAAATTAAAGTATTAATCATATAACTCATCTGTCGAGGGTGTGCCACATTAACTATTATTTGTTTTACAAAGATTTACTTTTATTTATAAAAGTGAAGCAGGATAGGTCAATGGCCATTTTTAAAGGTTACCTACAGGAAGTGCACAATAATGGGTTAAAATAATTTCATGACGCGGCAGTAACATACATTATTTTGTTTATTTATAAGTAATATATATCTGGGTAATAGGTACAGGTAGAGTACTTTTTATTCCAAAATATTTTCCCGTAAAAGAAAATATAGCCATCAAAAACCCAAAAATATAAGGCTTGATATTACCTTAAAATATTCATTATTATTTTCTGTTTCATTAAAAATAACTTTGGTACAGTTACGTGATTGATATCTGTGAAACTATATTGAGAAAATTACATTATTTTGTATCATTTTATTCACTTAAAAAAATACAATACTTTCTTGTATGAAGGAAAGCAAATTACGCTGGAAACGTTCCGATTTTGTATCCACTCGATGCCCCTAAATTTTGTCAAAAATACATTTTATTTACCATATTTTCTTGTTTTTTTATAAAAAGAAAATATAGAAGTTGTAACACAATAATAAAAGAAAATAATATGTAAACGTTACAAAATAGAACGTAGAATGCTTTTTTTCATTAAATAAATCATAAGCAAATTCCGCCAACAATACGGGGGTAGATTGAAGTCTGGCAAATTTCTATGAAATGGCGGGAAATTATGTTAAGCGGCATGATTGTTGGTAAGCATGATTCTTATAACAGTTATATTCAATATTTCAAACAGATTAAATGCGAAGTTGTTTGTCGGCAACTATCGTTCGTGATAGGTGTTACATGTTTCGTAGAAAGTAATAAAATATGTGCAGGGATAAAACATTTTTGTTTAAAAAAGTGAACTGCGGCCTAGATAGAAACTCAGAAACAGAAGTTCATGGGGACTCTGCACCAGTACTGCAGATGCTGTATGTTCAGAACGCCCCATTAAGGTTTCTTCTGACGATATGGTCGGTAAAATTCATGGTATCGTGATGGAAAATCGTCGCATTAAGCTCCGTGAGGTTGCTGAGATGGCAGGTATCTCATATGAACGAGTACATAAAATCCTGCCTGAAATTCTAAAAATGAAAAAGCTGAGTGCGCGATAGGTGCCGCGTTTTGACGGCAGACCAAAAACCAAGGGGGAAGGATATTTTAAAATTGTGTTTGGAAAAGTGCAGCGTGTTGAGAATTAAATGTTTGTTCTTGGAAAGAAATGTTATTTACCTTGTTTTTTACAAGACTCCTCGTAGTTTGAACACTGCTGTAGCTTCACATCTGAAATCCCGAGGTGCTTGGACCATAAAAGTCTTAGCCTAAACCTTGGTTAATAATACAATATTAATTGCTTTACTATATGTCTAAATGGAACTGAAATAATAAAGTTAAGAATATTAATACAAATATATAATAAAAGAGTGTTTTTGGTCAGTTTCTACTGGTTTATTTATAATTTTTTTTTTGATGACTCGTTTCGCTGTCGGATCTATATTTAACATGTCAAGTTTAGTTTGTTTGAACAACATTGAATATCTTTAATGTTTACAATTTTATATTATTTATTTATTATACTATTACACCTATTTAAATTGTATTGATATATATTGGGAAACCCACACAGAAATGGTATTAAGAAAATAAATTCAATAATGGCGAATTACTTAAACCGACCTGGTCGTTAAGAAGAGTACCCGTATTCGGTAATCGATTTATTTGCACTGTTTCTAAAAGGTTTAGTTGTAAACCTATTTGTTGGGTATGTAAAATTTTGAAATTCCTATTAAACGTGTGATTATCAGTTAAAAGATTACTTGCAGATGTTAATTAAATTTTTTATGGATGAAACTTTTTTCGTGTTCTGTAATTCTTTGTACAAATGTTCGTCCAGTTTGTCCTATGTATGTTTTAGGACATAACCCGCATGTTAATTGATATACCCCTGATTTACCAGGTGTACAAGTATGAAATGCGGATTTCAGACAACAGATGGTGCACCAATGCAGTTGGTGCTATAAGGATTTGACACTGCGCCATTTTGTTGTGTCATCAACAAGTGTCAGACGCGCACGAGTGATAAATTGGAAAAGTGTGTGCATAGTGTCGTGTTCAATATTTCGAAATTTATACCGAACAAAGAGCATTCGCGGACAGCATTAATTTTTTGTTTTCATTTGAAGAAAACTGCTGTTGAATCATACCGATTACTTCGAGAAGCTTATGGTGAACATGCTCCATCGCGAGAGACGTGTGAACGATGGTTTCGGCGTTTCAAAAGTGGTGACTTCGATGTTGCAGACAAGGAACGTGGAAAACCGCCAAAAAAAATACGAAGATATGGAATTGTAAGCATTGTTGGACGAAGATGATTCGCAAACACAAAAAACAACTCGCCGAGCAATTGGTCGTTAGTCAACAAGCTGTTTCCAATCGGCTACGAGAGATGAGAAAGATTCAGAAGACCAGTAGATGGGTACCACATGAGTTGAACGACAGGCAACTGGAAAAGCGCAAAAACACGTGTGACATTTTGCTCGTTCGGTACAAAAGGAAGTCGTTTTTTGCATCGTATAGTTACAGGGGATGAAAAGTGGATTTATTTTGAGAATCCCAAGCGCAAAAAATCATGGGTAGACCCAGGCGCACCATCCACATCGACCGCAAGACCGAATCGCTTTGGCAGAAAGACGATGCTCTGTGTTTGGTGGGATCAGAGAGGGGCGTGGTCTATTATGAGCTGTTAAAACCTGGAAAAACGGTTAATACTAAACGTTACCAACAATAATTGACCGGTTTGAACCGTTTGCTGCTTGAAAAAAGGCCCGAATACCGAAAAAGGCAACACAAAGTTATTTTTCTTCATGACAATGCTCCATTACATACGGCAAAACCAGTTCGCGATACGTTGAACGCACTCAGCTGGGAAGTTCTACCCCATGCGGCTTACTCACCAGACTTGGCTCCTTCCGATTACCACTTGTTTGCATCGATGGGTCACGCACTTGCACAGCGCTTTGGTTCGTACGAAGATGTGAAAAAATGGCTCGATGAATGGTTCCCAGCAAAAGGGGAGGATTTTGACTAGCGTGGTATTCACAAATTGCCCGAAAAATGGGAAAAATGTATAACAAGCGATGGAGCATACTTTGAATAAAGCACTTTTCATCATTCTTTCGAATTTAACATGTTTTTTTTTTTAAAAAAAATCCGCATTTCATACTTGTACACCGGTACACAGATTTCAATTTTTGACAAATTAGCTAGTAACTAAAAACTGTAACTAATTTACAATGAGTAAAATAAGCATGATTTACAATTTAGGTCTTAGGATATGTACATTGCAGGGACCTAACTAACTTAGCCTAGGTATTGATAAACTTAAAATATTTCAGAACATAAACTTAAAAATTGGACTTAATATTAATTTTGGTAATCTTAAGATTACGCATGGTAGGGATCTAACTAACTTAGCCTAGGTATTGATGAACTTTATATATTTCATGAACATCAACTTAAAATTAAACTTAATGTTATACTTCGTGTGAACTTAAGCTAATCTCGAGGCATGGGGTCGCTGGGTCTTAGCAGACGGCGGCAGGCATGGCGTGGAAGGGGGGCGGTAGGCGGTCCTGACTGTGGGGTTGGGGTGGAGGGCGGCTTCGTCCAAGAATTTAAACTGAGTGCTGCTGATAAATTTCCGGATTGTTGGCATTTGGAGGTTTCTGTAGAGCTGAGTATTACGGACAAACCATGGGGCGTTGGCGATGATGCGAAGGGCCTTGTTTTGGATGGTCTGGAGGGTGACATCTGGCACCATGTGGGGCTGGAGTAAGTCGTTCCAGTTCAGATGATCATCTTGTAGATTGTCAACTTGTTGCGTGTTGACCATTTTCTGGACTTAAGAAGGGGGGAGAGCTTGCCGAGGAGATAGTTGGCTTTCCGGGCGGAGGCGGTGACCTGGTCCTTCGATACTTGCGCTTGTCATAGTGGAATCCCAGATACTTGATGCTGTTGGACCATCGGAGTCGGGTTTCTTGGAGGTTGAGGCTTTCTGGCGGTGGGAGTTGGGCCTTTGAGAACATGATGGCTTGAGTCTTCGCTAGGTTGAGCTGGATTCTCCATTGTTCGAACCAGGGGAATCGCATGTTGGGGTGCCGTTGGAGGTGGCTGATGATGATCCTCGTCGACTTGGTTGTGGCTGTGATAGCGGTGTCATCGGCGTACACGAAAAGAGAGGTGTGGTTCGACTTGGATGTGTCTGCCGTATATATGTTAAATAAATAGGGGGAGAGGACGGAGCCTTGGGGTACTCCAGCTCGGATGGGCCTGACTTTGGACAAGGTCTGATCGACACGAACCTGGAATTTGCGATCCGAGAGGAAGGACAGGACCAATCACGTCATATTTGTGGGGAAGTTGTGGCGGATGAATTTGAGGATGAGTCCTTCGTGCGAGACTCGGTCGAAGGCTTTGGGAACATTGCTCCTACCTTGTGTTTGAGATTGAAGTGAGAGGGACGAAAACCGAATTGTTCATTTGGGATGAGAGTAAACTGATAAGGGAATATTAGTTAATATGTGGTGGGAACTATTATGAATTGTGGTGTCTGTATGAGAGGGTTTGTGATATATTGCAAATTGATGTTTTTTTTTCCGGGTTTTACTGATTGTTAAGTCTAAGAAGTTTATTTTCCCTTCGACTTCTTCTTCCGTTGTAAAATTGATATTTCTGTGTAAATAATTAATGTACTGTGAAAAGAGTGATAATTTTTTAAAAAAATTAATTTACATACCTAACAAAAAGATTTAAAACTAAACCTTTTAGAAAGAGTGCAACTAAATCGATTAAGGACTACAGGTACTCTTCTTAACGACCAGGGAGATTTAAATAATTCACCATTAATGAATTTATTTTCTTAATGCCATTTCTGTGTGGGTTTCCCAGTATATATCAATATGATTTAAATAGGTGTAATAGTAGAATAAATAAATAATGCAACATTGTAAACATTAAGGATATTCAATGTTGTTCAAATAAACTACTTACCGTTTTAAATATAGATCGAAGCTGCACCGACAGAGAAACGCGTCATCAAAAAAAAAATAATAATAATAACTGGCCAAGTGCAAGTCGGACTTGCGCAATTAGTGTTCAGTACGTTGATTGCTTTTAAAATAAAAATTTTTGTTACAGAGGTAACAAGGTAGGTAGGAGGAGGAGAGTAATGATGAATGACTTCACAAAACACATCCCAAATGAGCTTTCAATAAATTTTTTTTGCTATCTTTGCTCAAAACTGATGACCTTGAAATTCTTTTTATAGACCAGATAAATTATTAAAGATAATGCACTAGTTATAATTTTCAAAATTTTTTGATCGGTACATTTCGAGATAAGGGGAGGACAGCGATTTTTCACAGTTTTTAAAAAATAACACAAAGAAAAGTGTGCACAAGTATTACATTATATCTATTTTTGAATTCGCGTTTTTAGGAGCTTTTATTTGACCCCCACTTGATGACCTGGTAAAAAAAAAAATTTCACTTCCGATGTCACCCCCCAAAACTACCCCTTAGGTGAAAATTTAACTTTCAAAACTACACGGCTCTGATGAGGCCACCAATTCTTATATTATTGCCAAATTTCAACTTTCTATGTCAAATAGTTTCAGAGAAAATCGGGTGTGGCAGACACACAGACCGACAGACGCCGAAGTGATCTTATAAGTGTTCCGTACGGAATACTAAAAATATAAATAAATTAGTGGAAATTGCCTAAAAATAGTCTTTTATTATATATTTATAATGAATTTCCATCAAGTAGAAGCTACAACCATCCGAAATATTAATATATTCACATTACATATTAACTTACTTCTAAAGCTGTTTACTGACTAAACACGCTGTTTAGCACCTTAATTAATACAAACATTTCTAAAGTAAGTTCTCCGATACGGTATTAAACGATCGATGCTAGAAAAGCAAATTACATCTCTAAAGGTGACAGGTTGGAAATTGCATCTCGGCGAAGTAAAGGCAAGACACAAAGAACAGGTGGTGCGAAGCTGATATTTGAGAGAGTGTTATCAGCAAGTCACTAGATGAGTGTTGAGATCCTCCTATTTCACGCTTAGTTACATGACCATGCGTGTGGTACATTGTTGGTAATATTGAGATGAGAAGCGATAGAAGAGAGGTATGTTGAAAACATGAAAAATACAGCGTGTTTGAAATTTAAATCCCCATAGAGTGTAAACAGACCAATATTTTAACAGATACAACTTAAGATTAAATTGAGTAAAAAATTCTAATGAGATTCTCCCCAAAAAGGTACTTGAATGAATATACAAATTAATATAAAATACACGTAGCAACTCTTCTTTTCTAAAATTTTGTAAAAATATGGTTTGGGTGCTGAGTTTATTAGATTAATATATTTCTCTACTAAGATAATGGCAATGTAACACCTTGGTTTCATAAATGGATAAAGGCTAAGAAAGGCAACTGGGATGACCAAGTGAATAGAATGGCGCCTGACAGATTGGCTAACAAATGCAAAAATAACAAACCGTACAGTAAAAAACGGACAAGAAAACCAAAGAAGTAATGGAAAGATAACCTACTAACAACAACAGAAACGGAATAAGAGGCAGGCAAACAGGAGCAATCCTAATCATACGAAGAAGAAGAAGATAATGGAGAAAAAATGCAAATTTAGTAAAAATAAAACCGGCCAAGTACAAGTCGGACTTGCGTCATTAGTGTTCCGTACGTTGTTTGCTTATAAAATAAAATTTCTTGTTACGGAGGTATAAAATGATCAATGACTTCGAAAAACACCCCAAATAAGTTTTCAACAACGTTTTTTCCGAGCTTTACTGAGAACTGATGACCCTGAAATTTTTGTTTTTTTTTATATACCAGATAAATTACACAGGCCAACGATGAAAAAACTTTTTTTATAATTTTACCTGATTCCTATGTTTTTTGGTGTGCTGAGTCCGAAAATAATAATAAAAAAGTCGTATCACCCACCAATTTTTCACATTTCAATATTCAAAATGTGAAAAGTTTATTTTTTCTTCGAATTTTTTTTTTTTTAGGGGTCTAGCTACAGGGAAATCCCTAAAGCGCTACAGGAGCGACACGTGTGCGGAGAAAGCGATTCACGTTGTTCTTGAATCGCTGTAGATTGTACTCGATGGGAAACACAGTCCTGGGCAAACTATTCCAAAGGTATGATGTTCTCCATATAAAAGACTGCTTGAACATGCACCGCTCTGGGAGGAATTAAGCGGGCCACATCCTTCGAACACTTTCCATGAAAGTACTTGTAGAATAGGCTCAAGTCGCCAACCGTTCTTCGATGTTCCAGCGAATCAAGGCCGTCGGTCAGTTCCGGGTGTCCAACCAGACGAACAGCTCTTCTCTGGATAGAATCCAACAAATGCAGTGTATGTTTGGGAGCGGAGCTCCAAACATGGGAGCAGTATTCCATAGTTGGTCGAATTTGAGCTTTGTAAAGAATTAACAGTTGTTGTGGAGTGTAAAGCTTTCTGGTTCGAAACAATATTCCCAACTTTTGAGAGAAGCTCTCCTTGCTATGCCTGCAACATGTTCATGCCAGGACATATTTGCTCCCAAATTAACGCCTAACAGATTGAGTGACGATGTTAGAGGGATGGAGTGCCCCGACATAGCTATGTCGGGTTCTGCAACATTAACTTTTTTAGAAAAAACTGCCGCCTGGGTTTTTGTAGCGTTAAATTCCACTTGCTTACTGTCACCCCAAGATAGAATTTCTTCTAGGTCTTTGTTAAGTTGAATGACTTCCTGCTGTCTGCGGATATTCGTCTGAGTAGTCGATGTCCGAGCATTCAAAGTGAATGAAGAGATAAGTGTACTGTCATCTGCAAAGCTGTAGATTGGATTCTCGGTCTTTTCCAGCAGATCGTTAATATAAATAAGGAAGAGAGTAGGAGATAGTATGGAACCTTGGGGCACACCGGCGTTGATAGTGAAGGTGTTAGAAAGAAATCCGTCGACTGCCACTCGTAAAGAACGCTCTCTGAGGAAACATGAGAGCCACAAACAGAACTTTTCAGACATACCGTAAGAACGTAACTTAGCCAACAGCCCATCGTGCCAAACACGGTCAAATGCCTTGGATATGTCAAGAGCAACCGCTCGAGATTCTCCAAAGTGTTCAATTGCGTTGTTCCAAACATGTGTTACATAAGTGAGAAGATCTCCTGTTGATCATTTTTACGAAAGCCATATTGGTGATCACTAATAATGTTGAATCCTTCAAGATATTTTAGAAGATGCTGATTGATAGCCTTTTCCATGACTTTCGATATTATTGAGAGTAGTGCGATTGGTCGGTAGTTATTTGGCAAGGTCTTCTTGCCTTTTTTAGGTATCGGCTGAACTGTGGCACATTTCCAGCAGGAAGGAAATGTTCCCTTTCTGTAGGATAGGTTGAAAAGTCTACAGAAAACTGGTGTTAGTTCCCTTGCACAGTTCTTAAGAACTATGGCAGGTATTCCGTCAGCGCCAGAAGCCTTTTTGGTGTCTAGCTTCATCAAAATACGTTTTATGATACGCTGTCTGAAGACAATATCGGGCATCCTTGACTGCACTATGGGAATAGTAGGTGGTGTTTTTCCTTGGAAATCGACAGTAGAATGTGAAGCAAAGAGTTCAGCCAACAAGTTCGCTTTTTCAACAGGTGTCGTTGCAATAGAATTATCTGGCCGTGTGAGTGGTGGTATGGTGGATTTGGTGAAATTTTGACTAACTGCCTTAGCGAATGACCAAAAGGACCTGGAATTGCCGGGACAAGCGAGAAGTTTGTTTCTAATCCGTTGATTGTGTACCTCCTTGGTTTCGTCGATAATTTTTTTGCATCTGTTCCTGGCACAAACAAAGATGTTACGATTTATGGTATTAGGATCTTCACGCCACTGTCGGTATGCAAGATGTTTAGAAGCAACAGCTTCTTTGCATTTTAACTCAAACCAAGGCTTGCCGTTGGAAGGGCATTTCTTCGAAAAAGGGATGTAAGCCTCCATACCGGCCAAATTAACATCGGAAACCTCCCTGGCGCAGTCAGATGGGTCGTCGGATCGAAAACAAACGTCCAACCAAGGGAAAGTTCGAAAATATTCCATGAGATCTTCCCATTTAGCAGATTTGTAGTGCCAAATCTTGCGCGGTTTGGGCGCCTCTCTATCACTGATTGGTAGAATACTCGATGTCGAAAGTAGTCTATGGTCGGAAGAACCTAACGGCGGATTTACGCTGACCGTGTAAATCTCCGGATTGGTGGTTAAAAACAGATCAAGAAGACTGGCGAACTCTCCGTCTCGATCAGGGATCCGTGTTGGTTCATCAATAAGCTGAGTCAAGCCACAACTGATTGAAAATGATTCGGCTTCACGACCTTGTTCATCGGTAGTATTTGAATATTTAAGCCAGTTGATGTTGTGGGCATTAAAGTCGCCCAGGATGGCAATTTCGGCATTTGGATAGTTAATTTGTAAATGATCGATGGTGTCTGCAAGAGAAGCGAAAAGTGTTCTAAAGTTAGTATCACTTGGTGGTCGATAGAGGATACAGATGAACCTTGTGGTTGGTTGAGTCGTTATTTTTAACCACATAACATCAAAGTTGGGGGGCTCCAGAGCCTCTTCTCGTTGGCAAGAGAGGTCGCTTCTGACATAAAGACAGATTCCAAAGTTACGCCTAAATCGGGAATAGAAATCGTACCCAGGATAAAGATAGTTTACTGTGCTGGTCGATGAACTGACCTTAGTTTCACAGAGAGCGAGTACATGAGGTTTATTTGATTGCAGGTGTTGGTGCACTGAATTTATGTTCGAATTTAAACCTCGTATGTTGCAAAAATCCATTTCGAAATTCTGTTCTCTGCATGTCGACGCCCCTGAACCAGCCCTCACCCGGAGATCCGAACGGGGGGCTATTTTACCTCCGGAATTTTTTGTATCCAGGTGCCTCATCATGCTATTTGGTCCCACAGTCCGGGACATCGGCACAGCCACGAAACGTTAAGCAACTTCACGCAGCCTAAGCCGATGCGATGGTATCACACGCGATGCTGGTGGTGGTAATGTTATTAGGTTAGCAATAAAATCAGAATTTTATAACGTTGGTAGTAAAATTAAATGTTATTAGGTTGGCAGTTCCGATAAATGTCACAGCTGTTTGTTTTCTTCCAGTTAATATAACCTCGCATTGCAGTGTTTAACCCATGTGCTTTAATTCACACTTAAAGTATGGCTAATCGTGGTTGAAAAACTCTCCCAACACTTTTTGTTACATATGTTGTGAGTTTGTAATTAAAAAACATCAAAGGAACATTACTGACTTTGTAAAAAAAGTATATTTTGCATATTTTGGTGTAGAAATCGGTAATCAAGAAAAATGTTGGGTTCCTCGCAAAGTCTATTATGTTTGTGTCGAGGATTTTAGGAAATGGTATAAGAAAGAAAAGAAAGCTTTTAGATTTGCAGTACCCATGGTATGGAGAGAGCAAGAAAATCATTCAAATGACTGTTATTTTTGCAGATTTGCTGTTTCTGGATATAACTCCAAAAATAAGAAAGTAATTGTCTATCCTAACATTACTTCAGCTAATCGGTCGGTAGGACATGGACCGGGACTTCCTGTTCCTGAGCTACCTCTGTCTATTCATGACGTTTTACAGTCCAGTCCCGAATTTAATGAAAGTCGACCGGATGATGATGAGTTTCAATGTTCTCTAGAAAATTTAAAACCACAGTTGTTTACACAAGCTGAGTTAAATAATTTGGTGAGAGATTTTGGTTTGACTAAGGAAAAAACAGAATTGCTTGCTTCTAGACTGAAAGAAAAACATTTATTGGAATCTGGAACATCTATTTACCATTATAGAACAAGAGATCAATAGTTTACTCAGTTTTTCAAGCAGCTATTTTGAAATTTAATCGATGTCATATTGTGAGAGAACTATGGATGATACAAAAAACTGATACAAGATACAGTTTCTGCACTCAAAAATACATAATACTTAGATGTATTGTGTTATTAAAGGTAATGCATTCGTGATAATTTTTGTTCAATCTACACCCTGTGGAGAATATTCTAGATTTTTTGCAATTTTTTAAAAATAATATCCAGAAAAGTGTGCACAAGTATTACATTATATAACATATATTTTTGAACTCGTGTTTTTACAAGCTTTCATTTGACACCCCACTCGACGACCTGGTAATTTTTTTTTACTTCTCATTTCACCCTCTAGAACTAACCCCTTAAGTAAAATTTAACTTTCAAAACTACACGGATCACATCAATTCCTATATTAGTGCCAAGTTTCAACGTTCTATGTCAAATAGTTTCGGAGAAAATCGGGTGTGACAGACGGGCAGACACAGAAGTATTTCGTACGGAACACTAAAAATAAGATTAGTCGCAACGTCTACTGACATGCTGTTACCAATATCATCTTAACCCTAAATTTCACTTCTTGTTATAAGACACCAGTAAAAAAATAGAGCAAGAAACGGTCAAAATAGGGATCTTTAATCTTTGTTGCTTCTGTTAGATGTCATAAGTTTGTCACTCTCTTAAAAAAGATAAGGAAAAGGAATGTCAAAAAGTGTGCTTACAGAATCGCATCTATGGGGTGTGATCCCTATTTTGACAGTCTCTTTCTCTATTTGTTTATAGAATCGCAGTTTAATTTGTTACGCATTTTAATTATCTTTATTCTATTTGTGATTTCTTCTTTTGGAACGAAATGGAATTGGGAAGTATTTTGTATGTTTTAAGTTTTTCTTCCATGCTAAAAGGAAGTATGGTATTCGAAATTTTGCATTTTTTTTTTACTTTTCAGGCGTGCGAGATCACAAAAAAAGTAATTAGTTTCCCTTCCTGTCTGCCTGTTTATTTGTCCGTTGGGAATAGATCTCAAACAAAATGAGATATTAATTTCAAAGTTAATCTACTTGAAAGAGGAACAGAATCTTTTGTTTTTGAGCGATATTGCTTCAAGAGAGGTGGGTAGAAGGGATGAGGGTCGATAAATTTTATGCATTTTCAATAATATTATGAGAACTTGTCCTGATGTTTGGTTAGAGTAAGGAATAAATTTTAAGTTTAATTATTTGTTGTTAGAGATTTAACGGGTTAAAAGAGTGGAGGAGAGGGTTGGAGAAGTTGCTCTGTATATATCGTTTGAAAATTGTATTATTTTTTCATCATTTTCAATTATTGATAATTAAACATATAAAGGCTTAAAGGGGTAGGGGAGAGAGTTAGAGGGATTGCTCCGTATATATTATCCTCTTTAGAGTTTGTGGAGTCGATGAATTTGGAAATTGTGTTTTACTTTCTCAATATTTTTAATTATGTTGAGTAAAAAGTATAAAGGGCTAAAGCAGTTGGGGAGGAAGATAGAGGAGTTAGTTACATATAGATCGTGTTATACATACTTTTTAGAGTTCTTAGAGTCTTTTTCTTCTGCCAACTTATAGCTAGGCACTATTGCCTGTTTTCTTTATTTCTTGATCTATATATCGTCGCTCCATCTCTTTCTTGGACGTCCCATTGATCTTCTTTCAATCGGAGGCTTCTTTCTTGCTATCCGTACTATCCTGTTGATTGCAATTCCTCCTATGTGTCCCATTCTACTTTTCTTACTCTTATCAACGGGTTGATATATTCTATATTACATGTGCGTTTTATGTCTTCACTCCTTTCTCTATCCCTCAGTGTTTTGTTTTCTTAAATATTCTCGATTCAGTTGATTTCAGCATCCTTTGTGTTATATTTATGTCGGGTCTTTCAGATGTGTAAGTCATTACTGGTCGTATTACGCTCTTATATATTCTTGTTTTAGTCTCAACGGAGAGGAATTTATTTCTAAATATGCTGCCATTGACGCATCCCGCTATCCGATTAGCCTTGTTGACTTGATGTTTTACTTCTTCCTAGATTTTTCCGATACTAGAAATTTCGATGCCCAGGTAATCGACCTCCATCACCCGTTCTATTGGTTTATCTTCCACCACCAACTTGCACCTCATCGGCTGTGATTTTTTCAATTAAGATTGGCATTTTATTGTTTTGCTGCTATGCAGAATTCGTACAGCAGCCTTTGCAGATCGTTCTCAGCCAGCATCTCTATAACATATAAAATTACGCATGTTACGCATTCTATATTCCTTCTTTTTTTGACATTCTTTATATGACATGACATGACAATATTAAATAAGAGTCTCCCTGCCTTATTCCAGATTCATAGTTCATTGGTTCTGTCATTCCTATTGCTAATCTTGCGACTACTTTATTGTCTTTATATATATTTTGGGTAGTTCTGATTAGGTCTAGGCCATTTCTTAGAGTCGAAGAATCTAAAAAGGGGTGTTACTTTTTTATTATTTTCAAGGCTTTATAGTCAAACATATAAAATGTTTTAGGGGTGGGAGATGGAGGTTAGAAGAGTTGTACAGCATATGTCTTATTATACATGCTTTTCCGGATTTTCAGACTCGAGAAATCTGAAAATTTTGTTAATTTTTTTGTTATTTTCAATCACTTATACCCAATCGAATAAAGGAGTGGGAAAAGGAGTTAAAGGAGTTGCTTCGTATATATCGTGGTACACATAATTTTTATCGTTCCGAATTGAATCCGAAAATTGCATTATTTATTACCAATCATATATAATTATACAGTTGGGAAGAAAATTAGAGGAATTGGTTCATATATAACTTGTTTTATCTTCCTTTCAGGGTTTTTGGGTCGAGAAGTTTGAAAATGATGTTATTTTCTAATTTAATAAAAAATAGTAAGTCGAGTGAAATAACAGGTTCCAGTTTTAAATAACTCTGAAGCACTTACCCTGTCAGTTTTTTTAGCTATGAATGTGTGTCAAGTACCTATCAATTAAAATATTGACTTGTAAAGCTTGGATTAAGTTATTCTTTAGTATGAGAAAGTCTAACTTAGCATTTTTTAAAATGAAGCTCAACTACGTGTATGACTTTTTAAAACTCTTTGCATTTCTGTCGCTAAGTATTACATGCGTGAAAAAATCAGCCTCTTTGAAGGTCTTCAAAGAGGCTTACTGTTAATAAATGTTTTTTTTTACTTAACCAAAGAAATCCCTCATTTAAATACATTAAAATATTTTTTTAATATTTTTATAACACTATGAATACAGAGGCGTAATCGAGTTGAAGGAGCGTGGGTGAATATAAATATAAAGGACATTGTTTTAAGGGAAAAAGGGAACACCGGCACTGGAACGTTTATAGCTTAAACCCTTCCCAAAACAGTAAAGTAAAAATCGATTACTGGAAGTGAAGACTTCACAAAAAGAACCCTTTCCTGTCCAGTTGAACCTTAAAAAATCACAACCGCTTGTAAAACGATGACCAATAAGGCGGAGGAGATTTTCCACAAAAATAACCCCTTTCGTTGATATATATATATATATATATATATATATATATATATATATATATATATATATATATATATATATATATAATTTAAAAAAATCATTGCGTCACCCTTGTCTCATCAACATTACTGACAGAGGGAGCGTGAGTTACTAATGCCGGTTGAAGGGAAATGCCAAACAGCGATGATAAGGTTTGTTTACTTCGTAGAACGTATTCCAAAAATTTTTTTTTTTCGTGAAATATTGCCAACTTAAAATGCAAAAACTATTTTAAGTATTTTCTTGATGTTGATAATAGTGACAATTGGTTTTTATTACAGTTTGCTATACAAAATTATTGATATTTTCTATGGTCTGTGTTCGTAACCCATTACTGATGTGTTTAATGCAATTCTGATTGCTGATTGCTGAGGCGAAACACATTGTTTTACTTATTTCGAACTTTACGACTACGAAAAATATACTTGTAATTTCCAATTATCGTCGATCTGTCTCTAAACCTTTTGTCGCGATACGAACGAAGGAGTATGTAGTAAATGTAGTAAATTTATAGAACCTGCAGTACCTGAGATAAATCTGTAGTATTCCAGTAATTTTTCTTAAGGGTAATGAAGTTTGAAGATAAATAAATTTTGTAGAGTTTCATTTGAATAACATGAATTTTTGTTTGTATTTCTATGAGAAAGTAAACAAATTGAGTATAAATATTTATTGTCATATAGAAAATGGTGGATTATTTTAAATCTTTAAAAATAAAAAGTAGAGAAGACAGAGAGGTGATTACGAGTGTCCTCAAAAACACATACTAGAATTATTACACTTGTGATTTGTTTTTTGGTTAAATGTATCTACTTTCAGTAGCACATATAGGCAATGTTAAGGACTTGGAACATTGGGGTAAATTCCAGTATTTGTGATTAATATCTCACCTTAAGGTAGCGGCTTTTTCTTTAAAATATTGGGTACTAATGCAAAAGAAATAGCTATTTCTTCTGTAATAATAATGATTATTCTTTAGTGCGGGAAACTCAAATTTTGTATTAATTTTATTTATTTTTCTTACACGGGAAGTACTGGGTAAATAAGTTTACCATTTTTTTTTTACCGAAAAACTCCTATTTTTATGCATTCTTAAGAACAAAGTGCAAGCCACGAAAATTGACAATAAATGTGGCTTTAGGGCATTTTAACATTTATTATAACCTAAATGCAAAAAAACCCGATAGTAAATAATTAAATTGAAATTGAATAATAAACTATTCTACTTGTTTTTGTGGTACCTATTTATGTGCTTAGTTGTTTTAATGTTGGTAGTTGGGTATTGGTATTTTTATTTTGGTAAAATGTATTTCTATATGAATCAGAACAGAATATAGGAAAAATTGAATAAGAACGGATAAAAATAAGTAACGTCGTAAAAAAGTGTTTTTAATACTATATTTTACTCATGTTCTCATTTTGAAGCAGATTGCAGATGGAATGCTCTTAATCGCATCTAGTAACGCATTATTTCTGGACTATTTAGTATACTATTATAGATACAACGTGCAATTTTTTATGCATATTTACTTATACAATTTTAAAGGAACCATTCACTGCTGTGACAAAAATCATACACAGGAAGCTATTTTATTTGTTTTTTGGATATGCTAAGGTGAAAAAGTTGTGGCAAATATTTGCTTGCTCTTTTTAATCTGTACCAAAACCATATTTTTAATTAATAGGCTAGGAATTACCCACCTCAAAAATTGGATTTTAAGTGGTAATATAAAGAAAAAATACACTCTGATTACTTATAACACAAATTTGACCTTAAATTACTATTAAAGCAATACTAAAATATGTGCTACAGCTTTGAACTAAGAAAATGTAAAGTATGCATCATAAGAAATGTGCGAGTTTTGAAAATAGGGCGGTTGTTTCTTGCTTTAAAAGTAGCTATTTTGATACATTTTAAACGAAACAGCACGAGCCTATGTGTTAAATGTTAGGTACTTTATCGAAACATATTAATCTATAATATATATAAAATGCAACGTCTATCTGTCTGTCTGTCTGTCCGTTAGTGCGCTTATCACTGGAGAACCACTTATCCGATTTACGTACTTTTTTTTTAAAACATACATATGGTCTCTGGCCAGGTTATAGGCTATATTTTATTACAATAGGTAGCATAAGGAATGAGCAGTGACGATAATAGTGAATGAACTCGGAAAAAAGCTTGCCGCTAGTGCGTTCCCTTGCAATACACAGCCTAAACCATTAAATATGGAACAATATTATGCAGCAGAGAATATCTATAATCTATAATATATATATAAAATGCAATGTTTCTCTGTCTGTTTGTCTGTCCATTAGTGCGTTTATCACGCGAGACCCACTTATCCGATTTACGTGTCTTTTTTTAAATTCATACATATATTCTTTGGCCAGGTTATATAATAATAATAATAATCTATATCTATAATATATATAAAATGAAACGTCTGACTGTCTGTCTGTCTGTCCGTTAATGCGCTTATCCCTCGAGAACCACTTATCTGATTTACGTCATTTTTTAAATTCATACATATGTTGTCTGACCAGGTTATAGATATATATTTTATTATATCTATAATATATGTAAAATGCAACGTATCTCTGTCTGTCCGTCTGTCTGTCTGTCCGTTAGTGCGCTTATTACTGGAGAACCACTTATCCGATTTACGTGCTTTTTTTTTAAACATACGTATGTTCTCTGGCCAGGTTATAGGTTATATTTTATTACGTTAGCTGACATAAGGAATAAGCAGTGACGATAATAGTGAATCAAATCGGAAAATGTTTGCCGCTAGCGCGTTCTTTTGCAATACACTGCCTAAAGCACTAAATATGGAACAATATCATGTAGCAAAGAATATAATATATATAAAATGCAACGTCTCTGTCCGTTAGTGCGCTTATCACTCGAGAACCACTTATCTGATTTACGTGTTTTTTTTTAATTCATAAATTTGTTCTCTAGCCAGGTTATCTATAATATTCTATCTATAATATATATATATATATATATATATATATATATATATATATATATATATATATATATATATATATATACATATATATATATATATATATATATATATATATATATATATATATATATATATATATATGTATATATATATATATATATAAATATATATATATATATATATATATATATATATATATATATATATATATATATATATATATATATACGAGGCTGGTTTGAAAAGTCCGTGCAAAAATAAAAACTACTTATGTGTTTGGGGTAAACCTTTTTTATTTTTCGACATAGTCTCCTTTTAGGCTTATACACTTCGTCCAACGATGTTCTAGTTTGTTGATCCCTTCCGAATAATAGGATTTGTCCAAGTCTGCAAAATATCCATTAGTGTCTGCAATCACCTCCTCGTTTGAATAAAATCTTTGTCCCGCCAGCCATTTCTTCAAATTGGGGAACAAATAGTAGTCCGAGGGAGCCAAGTCTGGAGAATAGGGGGGATGTGAAACGAGTTGGAATCCTATTTCCATTAATTTTGCGACCACAACTGCTGAGGTGTGTGCTGGTGCGTTGTCGTGATGGAAAAGGACTTTCTTGTGGGCCAATCGCGGGCGTTTTTCTTGCAGCTCGGTTTTCAAACGGTCCAATAACGATGAATAATATTCACCTGTAATAGTTTTACCCTTTTCCAGATAGTCGATGAGGATTATCCCTTGCGAATCCCAAAAGACAGTCGCCATAACCTTTCCGGCCGAAGGAACGGTCTTCGCCTTTTTTGGTGCAGATTCCCCCTTGGTAACCCATTGTTTAGATTGTTGTTTGGTCTCAGGAGTATAGTAATGTATCCATGTTTCATCCACAGTGACGAAACGACGCTTAAAGTCCTCCGGATTCTTCTGGGACAGCTGCAAACCATCCTTACAACACTTCACACGATTCCGTTTTTGGTCAAGCGTGAGCAATCGCGGCACCCATCTTGCGGATAGCTTTCTCATGTCCAAATGTTTATGCAAAATATTATGTACCCGTTCAGTCGAGATACCTACAGCACTAGCAATCTCACGCACCTAACTCTTCTGTCATCCATCACCATATCATGGATTTGATCAATGATTTCTGGAGTCGTAACCTCCATAGGCCGTCCAGAACGTTCAGCGTCACTTGTGCCCATATGGCCAGTCCGAGAATTTTGAAACCACTTATAAACTGTTCTAATCGAAGGTGCAGAGTCACCATAATGTTTATCAAGCTTCTCTTTAGTCTCCTGAGGCGTTTTGCCTTTCATAAAGTCATGTTTAATCACCACACGAAATTCTTTTTCGTCCATTTCTTGAAAATCACTCGACTTCCTTGATTCACACGAATGCCAAACACAAAGAAATAGACCAATATGGCTGAAACTTGGTGTGCGTTCATTCAAGAGATGCTACTAACTAAACATGACCTCGATACGCGCCGGTGGTGCCATCTCTCGGACTTTGCACGGACTTTTCAAACCAGCCTCGTATATATATATATATAAAATGCAACGTCTCTCTGTCGGTCTGCCTGTCTCTCTGTCTGTCTGTCTGTCTATCCGATAGTGCGCTTATCACTGGAGACCCACTTATCCGATCTACGTGTTTTTTTTTTTTAAAAACATACGTATGCTCTCTGGCCAGGTTATAGGATATATTTTATTGCGTTAAGTAACATAAAGAAAAAGCAGTGACGATAATAGTGAATCAAGTCTTAAAAAAGGTTACCGTTAGCGCGTTCTCTTGCAATACACTGCCTAAACCATTAAATATAGAACAATATCATGTTGCAAAGAATATAATATATATAAAATGCAACGTCTCTCTGTCGGTCTGTCCGTATCACTTGAGAACCACTTATCCGATTTACGTGTTTCTATAAATTTATACGTATCTTCTATATAATTCGATATAAGCCTAGATAATGTGAGATAAGGTGAGATAATGGGAGATAAGTATAAATAATGGGAGATAAGGAGTAATCATGGAAGATAAGGAGAAATAATGGGAGATAAGCAGAGATAAGTCTAGATAATGGGAGTTATGGTGAGATAATGGGAAATAAGAAGAAATAATGGGAGATAAGGAGAAATGTTGCGAGATAAGTCGAGATAAGCCTAGATAGTGGAAATTATGTAGAGATAATGGGAGATAAGGATAAATAATGGCAGGTATTTTATTACGTTAGGTAACATAAGGAATACGCAGTGATGATAATAGGGAATCAAGTCCACGCGAGCGGAGCCGCGGGCACGGCTAGTCATATATATGAGTTTAACGGAGAAAAGGCTTCAGAGATATATATGGTACAACTGAAATCTGATTTTCGTTCGACACACTCTTTCTGTTAAAATTTAGAATAACAACTTTCAGATTCCAAGGATTCAAAACCCAAAAAAGCCTTGAAAAGGACGTATGATACAATATATACGAGGCAGTTAATCCAGTTCCCTTTTCAATTAAAAATAATGAAAAAATAAAACAATTGTAACAATCGTCGATTCCAAGATCCCCGAAATGGCCCCCCCTCCCCTATCTCTTTAAAGCCTTTTAAAAATAATAAAGAAATAATACACTTTTTTAGATTCTTTTAGTCCTCTTTAAAGGTTTTATAATACGATAAATACGCGGCACCCACTATAACGCTAGCCTCTATCTTATTAACCCCTTATATGTTCAATCAATTGAAAATAAAAAAAAAATAACACAATTGCCACATTAGTCGACTCCGATATATATTCGCGGTAACCACCATAACCCCCCTATCTCATTATTTCTTACATTTTTACTTATTGAAAATACCGAAAAAATGATACAATTTTCAGATTTTCAGACTCCAAAACCCCTCAAAAGGATTTATAAACACGATATATATTAAACAACTTCTCTAACACCCCTACCTGATTAACCCCTTGTATATCTAAACTCGACTCGACTCCAAAAACTCGGTGTTACACGATATATACAAAGAAACCTTTCTAACTCATCCCTCTTACTTCATTGAGTCCTTATTTAATTAACTATAAATAATTACAAATTCTGAAAAAAATACCACAAATTTCAGATTCACTGACTCCAAGAACACTGAAAACGGCGTAAACCCGATATTTACGAAGCAATTCTACTAACAACCTCTCCCATTCCCTCTAACCCCTTAAATATTTGACTATAAATAATTATGCTTTAAATTTGTTTATTAAACCTATTCAAAACTAGAATAAATTCTTACAATGATATAGAAAATCAATAAAATGTATCGACTCCTACGCCTTTCACTCGCCAGGTTTTATTCTTACTTTAGGCATGATATGCGAACCAAATATAAATCGATATCTCATTTCATTCAAGTGTTATCGTCCCTATAGACAGATCGACAGACCGACAAAAATGTGGGACTATATTTTTCGTGATCATCCCAAGCAAAAATATCGAAAAGAGATTTTTTCATGAATAAAATACTTTCCTTTGGTAAGGAAAGTAAAAATAGAGTGACTTAGTTTATAGCATTTTAATTAAAAGTTATCATTGCAACAACTCGATCCTATGACTACTTTGAAATTGAATTGTCTCATATAATTACTATGGGGCCAATATTATGGAAAAAATTTGTTAAATCTAAGAATTTCGATTTAATTCATTCATCTTCTTTTCACCGAGGTTCGTCAAGAACCAATATTGTCACATCTAACACTTCTCCATCATTCAATTTTCTCCTGTATTATTGTGATAGCTAATTGTACTTTTCTCCCCTGACAACTTGCCCCAAGTACAGCGGTTTTCATTTCGTCACTGCATTTCTTATACCTTTATTTCTTAATTAGTTTTCAGTAATCTGCATTACAACCATAGCTCACATATATCCAATTTCCGAATATCCAACTTTATCTTATCCACCTTATGTATGTTTATAATATTTCTCCTTTGTTTGCCTTATATTTAGATTTCTCATTGGAGGTCTTTGAGTCGTGATTTTTCACATTTTATCGTTCATCATTTCAACGTCATATCATTTATAATATATATATATATATATATATATATATATATATATATATATATATATATATATATATATATTATATATATATATATATATATATATATATATATATATATATATATATATATATATATATATATATATATATATATATATATATATATATATATATATATATATATATATATATATATATATATATATATATATATATATAGACAGTCCAAAAAGTCTCCATACACCACCTGCTTTGTATACTATTTTTCTGTTATGTTTAACTAATTAAGTGGAACTATGAGAAAACATGTTTAAATTAATATTTGAAACTTAACCAACGAGGATTAGTATTAAAAACAACTACGGAACATTGTTATAAAAATGTAAAAAAAGTTAATGTCAAAAAAGTTTCCATACACTTAACAGTTACCAATAAGAATATGACGAAGTTTAACGGAATATAACAACTTCATTTAAACTAATATTTAGTGGGACCACCGTTGGCCTTGATAATCTCCTGTAACCTTTTGGTCATGCTTGCAGCCAGCTTTGTAGTAACTTCTGCTGGCATGTTCTCCCATTCATTTATTATTATATATATATACATACATATTTTAAAAACAACTACGGAACATTTTATTTTGAAGTTACATCATTGTTATAAAAATGTCAAAAAATTCTCCATACACTCAAGAACTGCACTGAAAAAAACATATTATAATCAGCCGCATTTTATCAAGCTATCTATTGCTCGCTAAACTGAAAACAAATGAATAATTTTCGGCCATACTTTAAAATCTGTCACTTGTTGCTAATAGTTTTGAAGTGGGTTTTCAAAGTAGTATTAAAAATAAGCGAGAGGAATTGTGAAATTTCATTTCAAGTTCAAAAGATCATAACTGATTTGTGGAAAGATGGAAAATCGTACAGAAATTTAGGAAAAATTGTTAAAAAGTCACATGCTACTGTTCAGTACATTGTAAACCAGTATAAATCAATGAGTTCCTATAAAATTCAACCACGCTCCGGTCGTCTCAAGAAACTGACTTGAAGAGGCCAGTATTATTAGACAAATAATTATAGAATCCAAGAAAAGTGGATCAAAATTCAAAAGAAGAAGTACGGGAACTATTTTCGAAAAATGTTTTTTCACAAACAGTGAGAAATTGTATACACAGAGCAAGCTATAATGGGTGTGCAGCCAGGAAGAAGCCGTCAATTTCAGAAGCTAATCGCAAAAGGGGTTAGCTTTTGCTAGGGAATACGTTACTAAACCTCTTGAATTTTGGGAATCCGTACTCTTTAGTGATAAAACTAAAATTAACCTTTTTGGGTCCGATGGAAGAACTAAAGTTTAGAGAAAGAAGAATACCGCCTTCGATATTAAAAACATTTGTTCCACGGTGAGACAAGGGAGTGGCAGCTAACCATGTTAGCTTCATCAGGAGCGATGATCGCTCCTGATGAAGCTAACATGGTTAGCGAAACGCGCGTCGAGTGCAAAAATAAAGTGTTTGGTGTAGTGGTGATATATACTGAGTAGTATATATATATAGTTTAAAATATAAAATTTAACTGTAAATCAAAATTTCATAAAATATATACGAAGGCTTTGTTTTTATAAAAAATATTTTCAGTTAACTAATATAAAAAAAATTTTCGAATGGATAATATTATTTTCAAATAAAATGATTCTTGTTTTAACTTGAAATGATTTTATCGAGAAGATAATTTAAAAAGATAAATAATATTTCTATATTGCAAACTCTTTTAACCACCCTATATCGTAGCACAACTTTCTGTTTAGTTAAAAATGACTGTTTAAAATAATTATACTCGCATTCCCATAAACCAAACACCATTCCGTGCCGCACCAAAGTCACGGTATCGTTTGGTAATTACACGTCCTGTGGGTTATGTTAAATTATTTTACCTAAAAGTATTTTCACATAAAAGTAGAATCTGTGTTTCCTGCACTGATATAGTTTTGTTATACAGGTGTATGCATAATATACGTTAACTGCTTACGTAACTTGCTATTCCCACGGTAAAATCACGACAACCCTAGGAGGGTGAACCTCCCCCTTTACTACACACCACAATTACCGCGCGCTTCATATCGCGAGTTTCTCATGGAGTGGACGTTACACTGGGAAAATTCTTTTGGTTAATGCGGTATAGATTTGAAGTAGTAAATAATTAAAACTAAATTGGAAATATGTCAAAATTGATTCTTTTGGCAAATTAAATATAAGTCTTATTTCCATATTTAATTAGAAAAAGAAAAAGGAATATAAAATGTTTTTTTAACCAAATGTTTCTATGATACACATGTGGATTACTGAAACAAGAAATGTGAACAAAACTAAAAGCGGAGATATTTTTGTAGTATAGAAAATTTGTTAGGCTTATACATTGAGGTAGATACGCCTTCTGGTTCGGAACTGCCAACTTTTTCTCAATTTCCCAGTCTCATTTTTTTTCCCACATGGCCCTCTGGATACTGCCGAGGTTGTTCTCGGTCATCCCTCCATTTTAGAATTTGTTATGACATTCGCAGTTTTCTCATTCTTTTTACGTGTTTATATTATGATAGCCTAGTTGTTGAATATCCTCTATTAATGTTCTTTTAACTTTCGTGATTGCTCTTATTCTTTGGTTTCTAATTATATCCATGCTTGATATTCCATCCGATCTTCGCCAGAAGTCCATCTCAAGAGGAATGAAATGTTCTAGGCTGTTGGTTAGTTGCTAAACTTGGTTTTCATAGAATACGATGCTATTAAGAATCACTTTGTAGATATATGCATCTTTTCAATTGATGTGTTCTTTTTTCAGAGGACGAAATTGAGGTGTATGGCCGTTTTTCCTTTGTTTTCCCTATCTTTATTTCTTGTGAAGTTCTGCCGCCCCTGTCTAATTTTGTCCCTAAATAAATGTATTCATTATAAGCTTCAACTTTTTAACCTTCAATTTTTTTGCATAATTTACAGAGATAGGTATAGGATTTACCAGTTTTTAAATTGACACCGAATCATAAGCTTTTGTTAGATCTACAAATAAATGAACTGCTTTATTTGTTTCTGTTCTTTTTTTCTCGTTCGTCGTTCAGCTGAATATATTATGCTTGCATGCCATTGCAGCTCTAAACCCCGATTGTTACACAATTTTATAAGGATAATATTTATTTGCAATGATATTCAGATTTGTTTCCTTTTGTGTATGAGTGTTATCCAGACTTACTTCTCAATGTGTGGTATTGATTCACCATGCATTTAAACAGATATATTGTTCCCTATTGTTAGAAAGTTCTTGAGCGTATAGCGGCATGTCATGTCTTTAATTTTATTGAGTTTATATTTATTTTGTTTACGTTTTCTGATCTTAATGATCTGAAGAATTTCCAAGCTTCTGTGAATTTGGTACTTCCTAAGTATGAATCTAGTTACCTACATTTCCTATCTCTAATTACATTTTTATTTTGGATGTTCATTCTTTGGAATCTTCTCTGTTCCTGTTTATATCTTATTTTGTAATTGTTGTCTGTTGTGGTCGAATTTGCTTCTAATCCTAAGGCTTTATATGCGGAATGTATTTCTTTTAGTACGCGTCAAATTTGGTAGCGGAATGACGTTAGTCCTCATTTAGTTCTTGATCCAGATGGTTTTTGTAGAGTGACTTTATATTCCTTTAGTGTAGCCTATTGTTATACGTAATTTGTTGTGTCCGTTCCCATTCAGAGGATGACTGATAAACTTAGTCTGTTAAATTTGAATGGTTTGTAGATCCGGGATACTTTTAGATAATGATCTGAGGTGCATTCGGTTCCTCCGTGGGCTCTTAGATCTTACACTGTCCATTTGGAGTCTTATAACTGACTGAATGTAGTCAGTTATAAACTTTAGTCTTCTCATTTCTTGATGCCAAGTACAGCTGTGTAAGTCTAGGACCATTCTCATTTACTAGTCCTTCTCCTTATGACTTCATCTTTTATCTTTCTTTCTATTTCTCTCTCTTTTTGTTTCCCAAATACTGTGCGAGTCTTTATTGGGACCATATACCAGGTGTACAAGTATAAAATGCGGATTGCAGACAACAGATGGTGCACCAATGCAGTTTGTGCTATAAAGATTTGACACTGCTCCATTTTGTTGTGTCATCAACAAGTGTCAGAGGCGCACGAGTGATAAATTGGAAAAGTGTGTGAATAGTGTTGTGTTGTTGTGTTCAATATGTAGAAATTTAGACCGAACAAAGAACATTCGCGGACAGCATTAATTTTTTGTTTTCATTTGAAGAAAACTGCTGTTGAATCATGCCGATTACTTCGAGAAGCTTATGGGGAACATGCTCCATCGCAAGATACGTGTGAACGATGGTTTCGGCGTTTCAAAAGTGGTGACTTCGATATTGCAGACAAGGAACATGGAAAACCGCCAAAAAAATACGAAGATGTGGAATTGCAAGCATTGTTGAACGAAGATGATTCGCAAACACAAAACCAACTCGCCGAGCAATTGGGCGTTAGTCAACAAGCTGTTTCCAATCGGCTACGAGAGATGGGAAAGATTCAGAAGACCGATAGATGGGTACTACATGAGTTGAACGATAGGCAAATGGAAAAGCGCAAAAACACGTGTGACATTTTGCTCGCTCGGTACAAAAGGAAGTCGTTTTTGCAGCGTATAGTTACAGGGGATGAAAAGTGGATTTATTTTGAGAATCCCAAGTGCAAAAAATCATGGGTAGACCCAGGCGCACCATCCACATCGACCGCAAGACCGAATCGCTTTGGTAGAAAGACGATGCTCTATGTTTGGTGGGACCAGAGGAGCGTGGTCTATTATGAGCTGTTAAAACCTGGGGAAACGGTTAATACTAAACGTTACCAACAACAATTGACCAATTTGAACCGTTCGTTGCTTGGCCAGAATACCGAAAGAGGCAACACAAAGTCATTTTTCTTGATGACAGTGCTCCAACACATACGGCAAAACCAGTTCGCGACACGTTGGAAGCACTCAGCTGGGAAGTTCTACCCCATGCGGCTTACTCACCAGACTTGGCTCCTTCCGATTACCACTTGCTTGCATACGAAGATGTGAAAAAATGGCTCGATGAATGGTTCGCAGCAAAAGGGGAAGATTTTTACTGACGTGGTATTCACAAATTGCCCGAAAGATGGGAAAAATGTATAACAAGCGATGGAGCATACTTTGAATAAAGCACTTTTTATCATTCTTCCGAATTTAACATGTACACTGATCTCAGTTATTATTAGTCCCTTTGCTTTAAAATTAGTGCTATTATTCGTACATTTAACGTTTTTCAGATTGTTACTATGCCTACGCTCCTGGTTGCTCTGTTTGTTTTTGCCATATTTTTGGATTTTTTCTCAAGATCCTGGATATTCTATGTACCAAAAATATACCTATATCGTATTGCGATCGTCAATCTACTGAGTTTCTATTTATATTCCGAGCCTTGGTCCTGTAAATTTTTGCTTCTTTTGTTTTTTCTAAGAACTCATTGCCCCAACCCCAGCCCTGGAGGGTCGGGAACTTCGTTGTCGAGCTTTTCTTCTTTTCCATTTTGCCTTTAGTATTATGTACGTTTGGTATTTTTCATTCCGCTACGTTCTCTAAACCATTCTATAATTTTTTTATCCACTAGAGTTATATTTAGGGATGCTCTCACTGTAATTATCCAAATTTCAGACCCATAGTACGGGACTGGGATAATATATTGATTTAATATTTTTGTTTCCATGTATCTCTTAAGTCTTTTGTTTTTGTTTTGTAATATTTGTTTTAATCTCCCAGAAGCTCTCCATGCGAGTCTTACTTTTTCGATTTATAGCTTGTTTTGTCCCAGAGATATATATTGTTCCATTTTTTCTATCCTAGTGATCTAGTCAACATGATGGATCGGTTATTCTATTAAAAGGATCTCTTTATTATTTTTGTTTTGCTATATTTCCTCTGATCTTCCTTTTAGTTCTTTTATCATTTCCTACAGTTCCAAGCCATTCTCCATAATAAGCATTACATCGTTTGCATATCTCAGTGTGTTTAATTTTTGTCTTGCAAGGTGTATATCGTAGTTTTGCTTGATTGAGCATATTTTGAAATACGAACGTCAAAAGCATCTCCTTCCCTTATTCATGTTTGAATTTAAATTCTTTTTGTTCGTGAATGTAATTTTCCTCTACTGGATGCGTCTGCATATATGTTCTCTATGAGTCCAATATATCTTAAATACAAGTATAAAGGGCAAGTATAAGTGTACACATTTCGAGCCAGTATAGATCATTAATGCTAAGTAGAAGTCTTTGTTATGTTTTAGGATATTTTCGATGATGAACTGATTATTTGTGGTCCATAGTATTCCACATTGTTTTCTCAAACTGGCTTGATCATTATTTCTATATAATTTGCATTTGTTTGTGAGTCTAGCAGTTATTATTTTCATAAATAACTTATATATTTGACACAGAAGACTTATTTGTCTATAATTCCCCAGCGCAACTTTATCTCCTTTCTCATGCAGTAACACGATTACAGTATTATTCCAGTCCTACGGTATTTTTCTTTGTTCTAAGAATTTGTATATTACAATTTTAAGATTTTTATAAAAGGTTCTCCTCCGTATTTTAAAAGTTCGGGAATTACACCGTTTTCTTCTGGCATACGTACGTTATTGCGTCTATTTTTATTGAAGGCTTCTCCTCGGAACCGGTGTTTGAATGTGTTTTATTTTACTTTTTTTTGTTTTCCCACCTTAAAACAGAACAGATTTCGATAATATTTATTTTATTTGAATGACCCCTTTACTATCATTTGTTACTGTTTCGTTCTACATTTTCAAGTGATTGATAATATTGACATTTGTGCTTATATAATACTTTTGAGATTATGATTTCTCCAATTGTTTCTACTGTATACTCCGTGAGTTCCGGGATGTCTTCTTTTGTACCCTTTTTTGTAGTTTTATTTAATTCGATGTATTCTATAACGCCTTGTTTACCATGGTTCGCTAGCTCCCTCCTGTTTCCCATTCTTCTTTTTACGACGCCGTCTCCTCACGAAGGATGACGACATATAGGTAAATGAACTTTAGAAACTGCTACTCGAAAAATATCGCCCGAAGCACATCCAAACCACCTTCTCATATCTCCCAATAGTTTTTTTACATATTTTACATTTTTTCCTTTCTGGTGTTTTCTTTCTTGTTTGCAAGATTGCATTTGTCATCTCTTGTTTTAATTTTATTTCTTTTCAAAATTTACTATATCCTAGGTTCCTTTTTAGTTCTTCTTGATACTCAGTCTTTTCTCTAAAAAGTTCATTCTGAATTTCTTTTTTATTCTTCATCATTAGCTCTGTTTGTATATATATATATATATATATATATATATATATATATATATATATATATATATATACATATATATATATATATATATATATATATATATATATACATATATATATATATATATATATATATATATATATATATATATATATATATATATATATATATATATATATATATAAATATTCCCTTTTAAGATTCTATGATCACCACTCATTGGGAATTTGTTAATTACTGTTACATTTTATCATCATTATGTAAGGTTTAGCAAACGCAATAACCTGTTAAGAAACATAATCTAATTTGAAAACACTTAGTATAATGAAATGCGTGCTGAATCAGGTTATATACATACATCTTTGAAGAGATGATCGTGTATATAAGCATCCCTTTTTGCCTTTTTTTTTCTTTATTTACAAGAAAATAATACCAATGCTTTCCTTCAATATTTACCAGCTTTCTATATCTTTATTTATGTTTTTTTTTCGGCTTAATTACCTATATTGTAAAATAGATTCTTGTTTTGTATTTTCAAATTTAAAGTTATATTTGTAAATTTTCTTAGTACTTAGTTTTATTTGTCTTTAATATATAACTCCTATTCTCATATACCATAACCTAACGCTGCTAAGTTTATAATATGTAACTATTTTTTAATGTATAATTATTATTAAGCGTCAGTACAATAATCCAAAATGTCAACACTGAAAAAATTAGGTAAAAGCCAACTTACAATGCACTTAAATACTATTTAAATAATCTCGAGTATTTTAATTGTGGAAAAAAGATGATTTTTTTCTTGGAAAAACATAAATCATATGATTGCCATAACGGTAATCATATGATTTATGAATTAATTAAAATCGAAAAAAAAATGTTGCATCTTGCATTGAGGCGCAAAAGCACAGCTTTCTTTTATTTTAAAACGTTGTAGTTAAAATCATAGTAAAGGTTTATGCGTGTTAAAAACCTATTCTGGAATATAAAAAAAAACCGGCCAAGTGCAAGTTGAACTTGCACAATTAGTGTTCCGTACGTTGATTGTTTTTAAAATAAAAATTTTTGTTAGGGTGGTATGAAATGATCAGTGACTTCACAAAAAACACACCCCAAATGAGTTTTCAACAAAGTTTGTTTCCAATCTTTACTGAAAACTGGTGACCTTGAAATTTTGTTTTTTTTTTATATACCAAATAAATTATTAAAGGTAATGCACTCGTGATAATTTTCGATCAATCTATACCCCGTGGAGAATATTCCAGAATTTTTTCAAAATTTTGTGATCAGTACTTTTCGAGATAAGGTAGGGGACAGCGATTTTTTAAAAATATACGAAGAAAAGTGTGCGCAAGTATTACATTATATATATATATATATATATATATATATATATATATATATATATATATATATATATATATATATATATATATATATATATATATATTTATATATTACTCGTGTTTTCACAAGCTTTCATTTGACATCACACTCGATGACCTAGTAAAAAATTTTTTTTTTCACTTCCGATTTCACCCCTCAAAACGAACCCCTTAAGTCAAAATTTATGTTACGGTGCTATAAAATGATTAGTGACTTCACAAAACACACCCCAAATGAGTTTTCAACAAAGTTTGTTTCCAATTTTTACTGAAATCTGATGACCTTGAAATTTTTTTTTTTTTATATACCATATAAATTATTAAAGGTAATGCACTCGTGATAATTTTCGTTCAATCTACACCCCGTGGAGAACATTCCAGAATTTTTTCGAAATTTTTTAATAAGCACTTTTCGAGATAAAGCCCGGGACAGCGATTTTTTTTTTCGCGAATTTTTAAAAATAATACAAAGAAAAGTGCGCGCAAGTATAATATTATATATATATATATATATATATATATATATATATATATATATATATATACATATATATACATTATATATATATATATATATATATATATATATATATATATATATATATATATTTTACTCGTGTTTTCACAAGCTTTCATTTGACACCACACTCGATGACCTAGTAAAAAAAATTTTTTTTCACTTCCGACTTCACCCCCAAAACTAACCCCTTAAGTCAAAATTTAATTCTCAAAACTACATGGCTCTGATGAGGCCATCAATTCCTATATTATTACCAAATTTCACCTTTCTATGTCAAATAGTTTCGGAGAAAATCGGGTGTGACAGACAGACAGACAGACACTGAAGTGATCTTATAAGTGTTCCGTACGGAACACTAATAAAATTATAGAAAATCCATTAGTATATATTTCATAGCATTTAAAAAGCTTACAAAGAATAATTTGGATTGAGATTCTGTCACGAAAACAGGGAAAAAGAAGATAAGAAAAGAGGAAGTTCCTTGTCTTTATGAAATTTGTCATTATATTAGTTATTCCTTTTCCTGGTATATTTCAGCTACACTCGGATTCTTATGCACATTAGGAATAGTTTAGATTACGCATTTTAACAATATCGACTAGTTGTTTTATTTTCGCGAACATTACAGGATTTTTTAAGTCCTATTGGTTTGCGGCTTGTTGTCTTTAGTACTTTTCTTTGGTTTAGGTTTCCTCCTTTTTTCAGTTATGCTTCCCATATAGAGGTCCTTAATTAATGCAACTGAAAATAACGAGGCGCAGAATGCAATTCTCCATTGAAATATTTCGCTGATTATTCACTTTCGTTATTTCGTCTATTTTTATTGAAGGCTTATAAAAATTTAATAGTAAAAACGAAATAAATTTTTAAAGAAAGTTCACACAAGAATTAAATTGTGGTTATATTTGGCTAAAAAAGTTAACGTTATTTCAAAATCAGAAGGACAAAGATAAATGAAACGCAGTGACTTTTTCTTTCTCTTTTAAATTCGGAAGCTAGTCGGTTGTGCCGATGATAATCGAACTTTGTTATCAACTGACCAATTTGACATTTATTGCGAATACATCTCTTCCCTTTTGTTTGTTACAGAAAAGTAAAAACAATGAAAAAATAATGAAAAAGTGGAAAATTACACATGAGAATTAAGAAAATAGTAAACTAACAAAATAAGAAACAATATACAGTGAACAGTTTTTTTAAATTTTTAGTGGATAAATGTAGATAAGTCTTTCTCTAATAGTTTTAAATATTGACATTTCGTGTGGTTATGCTCTTGATGTGAGAATTGCGATTACTGCTTCAATATTTGTTATGATGTATACAGAGGCATAGCTAGGTTGAAGGGGTAGGGGCATATGGTTACAAAAGGTGTTTCTTTAAGGAAAAAAAGAGAACACTGAAGGCGGACTGCTAATCCGCAAATATGGAGGTGCCATATGACAACCAGAGAGAGGGCAGGGGCAAAACCCCTTTATGAAAAAAAAAGACATTCTTACACTATAACTCTAAAAGCTTAGACCTCTCCCAACACAAAACACTTAAAATCAGTGACGGGAGAGGGGAAGATTTTTTACAAAAGGAATTCTTTCCTATAATGGAACTTCAAAATTTACGCCTCCCTAAAAAATCGATGGTTGGGAGAGAGGAGAAATTCTTTACAACATAAGTAACTCTTACTACAGTGCAACTCTAAAAACAAAAAAAAACGGTCAAGTGCAAGTTGAACTTGTGCAATTAGTGTTCCGTAAGTTTATTGCTTTTAAAATAAAAAAAATTATTACGGTGGTATAAAATGATTAGTTACTTCACAAAACACACCCCAAATGAGTTTACAACAAAGTTTGTTTCCAATCTTTACTGAAAACTAATGACCTTGAAATTTTTTTTTTTTTATATACCAGATAAATTATTAACCACTCGTGATAATTTTCGTTCAATCTACACCCCGTAGAGAATATTCCAGAATTTTTTCCAAATTTTTTTATCAGTACTTTTCGATATATATATATATATATATATATATATATATATATATATATATATATATATATATATATATATATATATATATATATATATATATATATATATATATATATATATATATATATATATATATATTACTCGCGTTTTCGCAAGCTTTCATTTGACACCACACTCGATAACCTAGCAAAAAATTTTTTTTTTTACCTACGATTTCACCTCCGAAAACTAAGCCCTTAAGTAAAAATTCAACTTTCAAAACTACACGGCTCTGATGAGGCCATCAATTCCTATATTAGTACCAAATTTCAACTTTCTGTGACAAATAGTTTCGGAGAAAATCGGGTGCGACAGACAGACATAGGGACAGAAAGATGGACAGACAGACGGACAGACACCGAAGTGATGTTATAAGTGTTCCGTACGGAACACTAAAAACCAAGAAATAGTTCTTGTCTTATTTTGCAAAACAAGTTTATTTCTGGTCAAATGTAGCAATATTATATGGTAAATTTTGGACTGGTCCAGGGCCATAAAGAATTTTTTTTTAATTACGCGAAAGTAAGTTTAAAAAACAATTTGCTCCAAACTACGATGATATGATGTATATTTTTCTTTAGTTTATATTTTTATATCATTTTTCTGATACATTTTTAGATTTGCATAATAGCATTAAACCATATTTTTTATGTCTGTATGTGTAATAAAAGAATCTAGCCCTCCCCTTTCAACATTTGTACTAATGAAAATTGTTTGGATAAACAACATTACTGGGTATTTCGACCCTGAAAATCAGTTCTCTCTAAAAGGGAAAACACCGGCTATAATGTAAGGGTTGGATGATTTGGTTGTCCTTTGACTATAACCGTAAAATTATACCCTTATATAATTGAAGTTGCAGCAAAATTATTTTGTTTAATGTTATTGGCCACCCTTTGGGCATTTCTAATTGACCACGAGGACTCATGAATAGAGTGTTTTATAGAATTTTGAAACACAATAATTTTCAGTAATAGGCCCACGCTGCTTAATTGTAATATTATAATATAATAATACACGTTAACATTAAGCCGATTTGTATTAAATTTGTATCTCGTATTCGAGTTTGTATAATTGTACAGAATCAACATGTAACTAGTGGAGAATTAGGAGGCATATGACCCTCTTCGCGTAAAGATTTAGCAAAAATTGACCCCTCTTCTTAATCAGCAGGTTCGATTTTCTATAACTTATTAATATTCTTTTTTGTTCTGAAAAAACACTCTTTGAATCCATCTGTCACCAAACTTTGCCCGGGATAGACCAAGAGGGCGACCCGAAATTTTGACCTGTCGACTAACCGTCTGCCTTTCATTCTATCGGGCAAGTCGAATAAAAGACTTTAACATTGATTTTGCGGCACCCCTGCATTGGAATGCCCAAAATGCTACATCCAAAAATTTAAACCACTTGAATCAAATACCATAACATTTGTTGGCACTAAAAAGTCGAGCGTCACAAAGGGCAGACGCCGCCGAGACCGGACCCAGCTTTAGGGCCCAAAAAACATCGATCCAAAAATGGGCTGTTATTTAACTATATAAAATCAATAAATTTAGTTTTTTCTTGATAAAATAAGAGGGAACCGGCAAAATGCAGATGCCGCCAATATCGGAGGACTCTGGACCCGCTTTTTTCAACCAAACCAGCCGTTTTGGCTGAAAACCCTTGGTTTAATCGAAAATGCAAAGAAGCTGTTGCTTCTAAATATCATGCCTACCGACAGTGGTGTGAAAATCCTAACACCATAAATCGTAACAGCTTTATTCGTGCCCGGAACAGATGCAAAGAAATTATCGACGAAACCAAGGAGGCACACAATCAACGAATTAGAGAAAAACTTCTTGCTTGTCTCAATAATTCCAGGTCCTTTCGGTTAGTCGCTAAGGCAGTTAGCCAAAATTTCACCAAATCCACCATACAACCACTCACACGGCCAGATAATTCTATTGCAACAACACCTGTTGCGAAAGCGAACTTGGCTGAATACTTTGCTTCACATTCTATTGTCGATTTTCAAGGAAAAACACCACCTACTATTCCAACAGTGCAGTGAAGGATGCCTGATATTGTCTTCAGACAGCGTATTATAAAACTTATTTTAATGAAGCTAGACACCAAAAAAGCTTCTGGGGCTGACGGAATACCTGCCATAGTTCTCAAAACTGTGCGAGGGAACTAACACCAGTTTTCTGTAGACTTTTCAACCTATCCTACAGAAAGGGAATACTCGTATTTCCTTCCTGCTAGAAATGTACCACAGTTCATTCGATACCTAAAAAAGGCAAGAAGTCCTTGCCAAATAACTACCGACCAGTCGCACTGCTTTCAATAATATCGAAAGTCATGGAAAAGAGTATCAATCAGCATCTTCTAAAATATCTTGAAGGATTTAACATTATTAGCCACCACCAATATAGCTTTCGTAAACATAGATCAACAGGAGATCTTCTGACTTATATAACACATGTTTGGACCAACGCAATTGAACACTTTGGAGAATCTCGAGCGGTTGCTCTTGATATATCCAAGGCATTCGACCGTGTTTGGTACGATGGATTGTTGGCTAAGCTACTCTCTTCTGGTATGCCTGAGAAGTTCTGTTTGTGGCTCTCATGTTTTCTCAGTAGACGGATTTCTTTCTGACATCTTCACTATCAACGCCGGTGTGCCCCAGGGCTCTATAGTGTCTCCTACTCTCCATTTACATTAACGATCTGCTGGAAAAGACCGGGAATCCAATCTACCGCTTTGCAGATGACATTCGCTTATCTCTTCATTCACTTTGAACGCTCGGACATCAGCTACTTAAACGAATATCCGTATACAGCAGGAGGTCGTTCAACTTAACAAAGACCTGGAAGAAATTCCATTTTGGAGTGACAGTAACCAAGTGGAATTTAACGCTACAAAAACCCAGGCGGCAGTTTTTTTCTAAAAATGTTAACGTTGCTGAATCCGACATATTTATGTCAGGGCACTTCATTTCTCTAACATCGTCACTCAATTTGTTGGGCGTTAATTTGGAAGCAAATATGTCCTGGCATGAACATGTTGCAGCATATCAAGGAAAGCTTCTCAAAAGTAGGGAATATTATTCCGAACCAGAAAGCTTTACACTCCACAACAACTGATAATTCTTTACAAAGCTCAAATTCGACCAACTATGGAATATTGCTCCCCTGTTTGGGGCTCCGCTCCCAAACATACACTGCATTTGTTGAATTCTGTTCAGAGAAGAGCTGTTCGTCTGATTGGAGACTGACCAGCGGCTTTGATTCGTTGGAACATCGAAGAACGGTTGGCGACTTGAGTCTCTTCTACAAGTATTTTCATGGAATATATTCAAAGGATGTAGCCCGCTTAATTCTTCCCAGAGCAGTACATGTTAGAAATACAAGTCGCGCTAATACTTCACATCCGTATGAGGTTCAGCTTGTTACTCCTCGTACAGAACTTTTCAAGCAGTCTTTTATATGGAGAACATCATCCCTTTGAAATAATTTGCCCAGGAGTGTGTTTCCCACCGAGTACAATTTACAGCGATTCAAGAACAACGTGAATCGCTTTTTTCCGGATACATATCACTCTTGTAGCGTTGTAGGGATTTCCCTGCAGCAATGGGTGCTAGATCCATAAAAAAAAATTATTGATTTTATGGTTAAATGACATTTTTGGGCCCTAAAGCTGGGACTGGTCTCGGCAGCATCTGCCCTTTGGGCCGCTCGACTTTTTTAGTGTCAAGAAATATTATGGTACTTGATTCAAGTGGTTAAACGACAGTCCATTTTGGATGTAGCATTTTTGGGCCTTATCTCCCTTATCTTGGATTTATTCCAGGGCACGGGAGCCGCAAAATCAACATTAAAGGCTTTTATCCGACTCGCCCGTTAGTATGTACAATTAGGCAGCCGGTTAATCGAAAGGTCAAAATTTCGAGTCGCCCTCTTGGTCTAGAACACTTCTTCCTCTTTTTCCTACTTATTGTATTCAGCTCTTTTACCTATCGTTCTATCTATATCTAATGTTTTATATTTCTGCTTATCAGCCAATGGTCTATAATATCTTTGTCTAATTTTGTTTGTTCTTTCTTTATCTAATAGCTTTTTAGTGTTCTGTACGGAACACTTATAAGATCAATTCGGTGTCTGTCTGTCTGTCACACCCGATTTTCTCCGAAACTATTTGACATAGAAAGGTGAAATTTGGTAATAATATAGGAATTAATGGCCTCATCAGAGCCATGTAGTTTTGAGAATTAAATTTTGACTTAAGGGGTTAGTTTTGGGGGGTGAAGTCGGAAGTGAAAAAAAAATTTTTTTACTAGGTCATCAAGTGTGTGGTGTCAAATGAAAGCTTGTGAAAACACGAGAAAAAAAAAAAATATATATATATATATATATATATATATATATATATATATATATATATAATATTATACTTGTGCGCACTTTTCTTTGTATTATTTTTAAAAATTCGCGAAAAATCGCTTTCCCGCGCCTTATCTCGAAAAGTACTTATCAAAAAATTTCGAAAAAATTCTGGAATATTCTCCACGGGGTGTAGATTGAACGAAAATGATCACGAGTGCATTACCTTTAATAATTTATCTGGTATATAAAAAAAAACAAAAATTTCAAGGTCATCAGATTTCAGTAAAGATTGGAAACAAACTTTGTTGAAAACTCATTTGGAATGTATTTTGTGAAGTCACTGATCATTTTATACCTCTGTAACAAAGTTTTTTTTATTTTAAAAGCAATCAACGTACGGAACACTAATTGCGCAAGTTCAACTTGCTTAATATTGAATTATTATTATTTAAGCGTTTTAGGAATTTTTTAGTGTCAACAAATGTTATGGTACTTGATTCTAGTGGTTAAACGACAGTCCATTTTGGATGTAGCATTTTTGGGCCTTATCTTCCTTATCTTGGATTTATTCCAGGTCACGGGGGCCGCAAAATCAACGTTAAAGGCTTTTATCCGACTCGCCCGTTAGAATGAACAACTAGGCAGATGGTTAGTCGAAAGGTCAAAATTTCGGGTCGCCCTCTTGGTCTAGAACATGTAGCGTTTTAGGGATTTCCCTGCAGCACATGTGCTAGATCCATAAAAAAAAAATATTGATTTTATGGTTAAATGACTAGTCAAGTATGCTGTTCTTTTCGTCGTATTTCTATCTTCGTTTCGCATTTCTGTGTCGAATCACCCAAATTCCGTATAACTTTGCTAAAGTACTTAAACTTAACTTCTCTTATAATTTTTTCATCAAGCTTACATCTTGATGGTATTTTAGATGATGTAATATAACTTGTTTTTGCTGCCATTATGGACATTCTATTTTTTTACTGTTTTTTTCTAATTTAGGCAAGTAAACTCTGAAGTACATAGGGTGAAGTCTTGGATACCTTTCATATAGTATGATTTGTGGAATTCTCTAAAATAAGCCTTAGTTTCACATTCGACTTCTTCATTTGAGTCAAATCTCTTTTCCTGGAGCCACCTTTCCAAGTTTGGAAAGAAGTAATAATCGCTGGGAGCCAGATCCGCTGAATCCGGCGAATGAAAAAGCAATTCATAGTCCAATTAGTCCATTTTCACCATCGATTTTATGGAGTTGTGAGCTGGTTCATTATTTTGGTGAAATAATACTTTTTCTTTGCCAAATATAGCCTTTTTTTCTTGATTTCATCATTCGAACGGTCCAATAAACCAACTTAATAGTCTCCAATGATTGTTCGCCCCTTCTCAAGATAGTCGATCAGTATTATTTCATCCCAAAAAATACTTGCCAAAACCTTTTCAACTGATATTTGTGTTTTTGGACGCTATGGTCGGCCTTCATGCGGTTCCAGCCACTCTGCGGACTACCTGTTGGACTCAAGCGTTTAGCGGTGGATCCGTGTTTCGTCCGTTATAACGAATCGATGTAAAAACTCCTTTGGATTACGCCAAAACAGCGTTCTGAATCTTCGACACGTTGCTGTTTTTGATCAATCGGGTGAGTGCGCGGCGCCCATCGGGCACATAGCTTTTTCATATGCAAATATTTAGGTAAAATATGCCTCACTCATTCTGCTGATATCTTCACGATGTCAGCTATCTCTCTCACCTTCACTTTACGGTCATTCAGAATAATATAGTGGATTTTTTTTGGGTTTTTGGAGTAACTGCCTTATTTGGACGCCTGAAACGTAGTGCATCATCGGTGCTTGTACGACCGCATTTAAGTTCACTAAACCATCGACCTATAGTTGCTTTCGACGGAGCAGATGTGTCATAACACTTTCTTTGGTTCTGGCTACATTTTTCCCATCAAAAGCACTGTTTAATTGAATCGCGAATTTTAGAAAGGGCACATCTCCAAATATCGTAATTTTTTGTTTACGTCCAAATGTTGACTAAAGTGTAGCTTTATATGTTAAGAGCTTAAAGGACACAAGTCCTTATAAAAAATGTAAAGCTAGGTAGAGAAACAAATCTTGTTAATTTTAGAAAGGGAACAAGTCCCGGAGTTGTGCCTTTTCTGGCAACCCTGATTCTGCTTATGACAAACAGCTGGAAGAAGAGAGGTTACACTGTGGTTACAATATCTTGTTCGTTCTTGTGTGTAAACGTTTATTTATATTAGTATATCTTTTAATATGGAAGAAAATAATAGTAGAAAAAGAAAAGGAGTAGTTAATAAAGAGAAGTATAAGTGGAATGTAATAAAAAATGCTCGGCTAGAAGGGAAAAGTTATACAAACACTTTCGGAAACCAAGTGAATGAACGTAAATCTGGTCCAGAGTGTGGGTAAGCACAAGTTACTTTTCTTTTTCATTCTGTTAATGCTCATTGAGATTATTATTGTAGTTATTCACATTATTATTATTTGTTTGTTTGCAGATGCCTCAACCACTGTACAAATAAATTCACTGAACAAGAAAAGATGGCATTGATTGAAAGGATAAAGTCTATGACGTCCAAAGATGCTCAAGATATTTTTATGCAAGGTTGTATTAAAAAAAGGGATATTACAAGACGCAGACCAAAGAACAAGGATGAAAAATGTTTCGAAAAAGTATGTAACTTTGAGTTTACTGTAAATGACATAAAGGTTTGTAAACGTGCTTTTATATCATTACATTCAATGTCGACTAAGAAAGTTAGGCGATTATGTCAACTGCTAGTACGATGTAAATTTCCTAAAGATCTCAGAGGTAAAAACCAAATAAAGAGAAATCAGATGCCTATCGATGAAATCTCCGCGTTAGACCAGCATATTTTAAGCTTTCCAACCAAGTAAACTCATTATTCCAATAGGGAGAAACAGTATTTGAGGGCAGACTTGAACGTACGCATCATGTTCGGCCTTTTCAAGGAGAAGTTTCCATTGTCTAAAATAACTTACCCCTACTATGCAAAGTATTTTAAAGAAAATTTTAATATTCAGTTTGGCAGGCCTCAAAAAGACGCGTGTTCAATATGTGAGGAACAAAAAGCAAAAACATCTGCGATGGTTCCAAAAAGGCTGCTGAAGCTGAACTCGTTCACAAACGAAGAGCTGGAAGTTTTATAAAAAAATGGAGGCTGTTAAACTGTTGGCAAAGGCAAGGAAAGACGTAGTTGGAATTACAATGGATTTTATGCAAAATTTTCCCTTACCGAATATCCCTGTACAATGAAGTGTTTTACTTTAGACAGTTATGGGTAAATATTTTTAATATTCACAGCTTAGGAGATGATACGTCAGTGTTTTATGAGTACCACGAAGGGCTGGCACATAAGGGGCCCAATGAGGTGTATTCTATGGTAGTGGATTATGTAGAAAAGTACGTCAGCGATCATGTGACTGAGTTGTATATTTTTTCAGACTCATGTGCGGGACAAAACCGCAACCATACTTTTATTAGGTTGCTATGCGCCTTGACAAACAGATTCAAAAAAATCCATTAATGCTTACCTGTGAGAGGGCACTCATTTATGCCCAATGATAGGAATTTTTGGGTAGTAAAGAAAAAAGTGAAGCGTCTTGACAGGGTTTATTTACCCAAACAATACGTGAAGTTAATAGCGAATTATTTTTCATACGGGAAAACGGTTGTACAAAAAATTTCTAGTGAAGATGTTTTAGATTTTAAAGCTTGCTGGCCATCGTTTTACAAAAAAAAAAATGTAATTTCAGAGGGTACTAAAGGTGCAAATGTTCCACGCAACAGCAAACTACATTTTGGGATATCGTCTTACAGACATTTCACTTTTTCCAAATATTCCCCAGGGATTGTAAAATGCCATAGTTTTATTGATGGTTTGAATGAGCATATCTGTGACTTAAATAAACGAAATGCAAATTTGGTGACACTTCCTCTAGAAAGAGCTTATGATTCGGGTAAGGTGCGAATTAATTTTAAAAAAATTGAGGATATAAAGAAACTTATTCGCTATAATCCTGAAGAACATCTGCCTTTTTATCGGTATATTATAAACTGGCCAACAACAGAAGCGGAGAGAGACAATGACGATTAAGGACTGGATTCGTAATACACAAAAATCCAACTAATTTTTTAATTTTACTTGTAAGAGAACTAATATTTTTATTTTACTTGTAATCGAACTATTTTTTTTTTTTGAATACAATATTCGTTTTATTACTATTTATTTTAGAAAGGGCACAACCATATTTTTTTTAAAAATTCGCCTGAAAAAATTAAATGAAAATTTTCTATTTAGAAATCGTTATTTCCTTTTTAAATATGTTATAATTACATATCATTTAATCATCTACGGTCAAAAAATTAATAATTAAAGAAAAAAAAGTTTTTCTCAATTTCCCACAAAAATTATTTTGGCGGTTGTGCCCTTTCTAAAATTAGCGATTCAATTAACACACGAAATTCTTTTATTCCCTCGTTTTGTAAAAATCAAAAGTGGCGTCACTCATTGTTACACCTGCAACTTGCAAGCTAACAGGCACAATGTTATGGAATTGTTACTAGAATCTTCTGAGAGTTAACGCTAATTGCAAATCTTTCTATCCCATGTAGCAGTCACTATTCTTTGCTATCAGCACGTTGTGCAACGTGCTCGTTGGTTTTGCTTGCTTCGTACTTAGTTTTAGAGTTATAGCTAAGTTTTTCCTTCTGTAACTTATTAATAAGTGTTTATCTTCTTTTTTTCAACAGCAAAATTGTAGCGCTAATTCTCCATTTGTCCGCAATTTTATTGTCGGTAAAAAATTTGTTAATTAAAGTTGTAGCAGTCAGTTTTCTTCCACCATATTTAAGCAGTTTTAAAGTGATCCTTTCTTGGTCTGAACTTTTTTTGGCTGTTAAAGTGCTTTTTCTCCATCCGTTTTGGCAACAGAAACTTCGTTGTCTATTTATTTCTGTCTCTTTTTCTTCTTTGTTAAAGAGTTGTGTCAAACACTTCGGCAATATTTCTTCTTATATGTAATTAGAGCTTATTATTTTATTAGCTTTTTTTCTTTGACTTCTTATTAAGTTCATGAAACACGTTTTCCATTTTTCGATGAAAATGTCGAAACGCTCGTCTTGATTTGCCTTACTAATGATGGTAGCGTTACAGATTCTTTTATAATTCTCGTACAACTTTGCATTGGTTTTTGATTTCTTTATGGGTCACCGATATTCTGTTAAGTCTATGGTTTTGTTGATTCATATTATACACTCCTGGTGCTGCAACTGAGGGTTTTTGAAGGTTTGCTTATAATTTTTTCCAGCTGGTATTGATATCTTCTTCCCCTTCTAATGGCCTCTCGTAAATTTTTCCAGTTCTGCATCGATGAATGTCAATTTCTTCCAATACTTCTGGTTCTTTGCATTATCGGCTCTTACGATAACGTGTCCCAAATACGATAGGTTTATTCCTTAATCTATTACTATTCAAATAAATAACTGGTATAGCTGGGAAAAAAAAACTTTCCATTTTATAAAAACATTCGGCGTGAATCCAGATATGTTGTATTTTGGTTTTGGTGCATGGGACCTACGTCACATTATAGGATAATAATACTGAAGGAAGCAAAAACATTGTTATGTAGGCAAATTCTAAAATTTGAAAAAAAACCTTTTTTTTACGTGAAAATATTTCTGTTTAGTCCAACATTATCCTATAATTGGGTGATGATTCTATGCATAAAATAGAGAAACAAAGCATCGTGATTCTTCGGATCCTTGAGTGGAATATCTTAAGGATTATATTGCGAATTTCGATATTTTCCGTTAAAACTAACGGTAAAATAATAGTAAAATAACACAATATGCCGAAATTATGCCTACAACGTACACTGTGGGCCCTCGCAAAAGTAAACTTACTAATTAGATTCCGGAAAATCATTTTTTCATTATATTTAATTGATTTGACTTTTAAAATTTTGATATATATTTGATTAAAATGAAAAATGGGGCAAGTCTAGTTAAATTTTATTCGCGATAATAAAATGGACTTAAGGCACGCTTACGTGATATAGCCTACGTGTACACATATATTAAAAAATATATTAAAAGATCCATAACATAAACGTAATATAATTTTTGCAAACATTTTTATAAAATATGTAATTGCGGTACTCCGGTAAAACCCTCTCGCTCGATATAATTTATATTGTACATTGTTCGTATTTAAATACACACATATACTCGCGTGCACACGCAGCTTCACGTATCCGTAGTCTTACACACACAAAAAGATACACATCCATATACACATATTTCTTTGGGGTGATTTTGGTATTATCGGTCAAGATTCTCTTTCTTAGGATCGCTTGAAAGTAAAAATGCAACAATCGCAAGTCATTTGCAATTAATTCTCGACTCGAATAAAAATGAAAACATGCTAGTGCGTATGTATTTATTTTTTCACCCTTTATTAAATCCTGTGGACATTCTCGGGGGTGATTGATAGCCGCCGGACCTCCGCTTCGCGCGACCGAGATTCCCATGCTGCCGCGCTTCCGCTTCCGGACAGGTGAGTGGCGCCGCTGCGGAGAAGCCGGGAAGTACGCTTGCCTGCCGGCCTACCCAACCGAACACGGCTCTGATTTCGCACGAGCGATGCGCTCCACTGGCTTTTTAGACCTCTGGTTTTCCCCACGTGTTCAAATCATAATCATTTCAATTATTTAAACAATTATTAACCTATCAGTCATCATGAAAATCTATAACAGGTTTTGAATTTCGTAATATGGTAAACAAGTTCCAAGTTTAAAAATACCGTTATGATAATTACGTGGGATAAACCATACTTATAGCAGATAAAAAATAACCGGTCAAGTGCAAGTTGAACTTGCGCAATTAGTGTTCCGTACGTTGATTGCTTTTAAAATAAAAAATTTTGTTACGGAGATATAAAATGATCAGTGACTTCACAAAACACACCCCAAATTTGTTTCCAGTCTTTAGTGAAATCTGATGACCTTGAAATTTTTGTTTTTTTATATACCGGAAAAATTATTAAAGGTAATACACTCGTGATAATTTTGGTTCAATCTACACCCCGTGGAGAATATTCCAGAAATTTTTCAAAATTTTTTGATAAGTACTTTTCGAGATAAGGGGTGGACAGCGATTTTTCGCGATTTTTTTAAAAATAATACAAAGAAAAGTGCGCGCAAGTATTACATTATATATATGTTTTTTACTCGTGTTTTCACAAGCTTTCATTTGACACAACACTCGATGACTTAGTAAAAATTTTTTTTTTACTTCCGATCTCACCCCCCCAAAACTAACCCCTTAAGTCAAAATTTAACTTTTAAAACTACATGGCTCTGATGAGGTCATCAATTCCTATATTATTACCAAATTTCAACTTTCTATGACAAATAGTTTCGGAGAAAATCGGGTGTGACAGACAGACAGACGGACAGACACCGAAGTCATCTTATAAGTGTTTCGTACGGAACACTAATAATTATAATAAGATCGATATACTTGAATTTGAAAATACACTTATATTTTTCAATAAATTCTTTTTGCGAGTAGCACTTATTTTCTTACTGTATCTATTTGACACCCCTATTTTAGGCATATGTGGTTTCTTTTAAATGTTTTTTATGAAGCTGAATATTTGTCCAATTTTCCTTTAGATTTTTGGGTTCTAATAAGATAGAGATGATAGTAGATAATAAAATATCGATGTAATAAACAATAAAGGAAAAAACTTCTATGAATGATTTTTAGCGATGTTGCTAAGTTGTATATGGCTCTTAGTAGGGTAGCGTTGGATGGAAGGTAAGTCCTTATTTTAGGCGAGGGGTGCTCACTTTTCCGGGGAGGGTACTGGTGCCTTCTTGTGATTGGCTGGGGCTCTACACATGTTCAGTTCCGCGAAATTTGAACAACGTCATCAGCATCATCATCATCAGCTTACACTCTCCACTGCTGGACGAAAGTCTTGCCACTTTTTACTGATCTGGAGCGCTTGTACCCAATTTCCAGCCACTCTTTTCAAATCATCAGTCCACCGACTTAGTGGTCTACCTCTACTCCGATAGACTTCGCATCTTGGTCGCCACTCTATAATTCTCTTTGTCCATCGCCCATTCTTAAACCTAGCAACATGCCCAGCCCAGTTCCATTTAAGATGTAGAATGAATTTGACTGCGTCTTGTACCCCCGTTCTCTTCCTGATAATTTGATTTGGGATGTGATCTCTAAGAGTAACGCCTAACATTGACCTCTCCATCTTTCGTTGCATGACACATATTTTATTGATGTTTTTCTTCGTCATTGTGAGAATATCGGCTTCGTACGTAAGAACGGGGTGTATGCATCTGTCAAATACTTTTCTTTTTAAACACATAACAAGGTTATATTTTAATACATAGGCCATTTTGCCATATGCAGCCCAGGAGAGACCTATTCGCCGCTGAATTTTATGTGTTTTGGTTATCTCGTCCTATGCTATTTATATTAGTGCACTTGCTCTATCTCTATGTTATTCAGTTTTATAGTGTCACTTAATACAAGATTTGTCATAAACTGGATTTTGGATAGATTGATTTTTAGACCAACCTTTCCTGAAGCTTCCTGAAGCATGTGTAGCATAGTTTGTGCTTCTTGTATTTTGTCTGTTATTAAGACAATGTCGTGGAATATCGATGATCAATATGACACTCAGCAAGCGCTTCCAAGAGTCTCTTCTGATTTACAGAATCAAAAGCCTTTTCGAAGTCCACAAATTTGAGTACAAGAGGCCTATTATATTCTATACATTTTTCAATAAGGATTTTAACTGTAAGCAGATGGTCGTTTGTTCCATACCCCGAGTGAACCTGTTCTTTTGAAAGGAAAAACGCGAATTTATATACTAGACATTTGGTAAGTATTTTCGTGAATAACTTGTATACATGGCTCAGGAGGCTAATGGGTCGATAGTTTGTAAGGTCTGAAGTATCTTGCATGATAACAATAGTTGCATTATTTCATTGCGATGGAGTTATTCCTTCCAGGAGGCATTTATTGGATAACATTTTTAGTGATTTGATAATTTGTTGTCCTCCTTGTTTAACTGCCTCTACTACAATATTATCTTCACCCGGAGCTTTGTTATTTTTCATGTTCTTCAAGGCTGATGTGATTTCTTTTTCTGTGATATCTGGGATATCCTCCGACCCCTGATTTAGGACTTTTGGTATGTTCATTTCTGTTCTCTTATCTTGTAAGGTAACATATATAATTGTTGATAAAATAATTCGATGATCTGTAAAATATCTCTTTTGTTTGTTATTACATGACAGTGCATGACCTTAATCTTGCATATGTCTTTTCTTCCCATTGTGTTCCGCCTTCTCAAGACTTTTAAGCTTTTATTTTGTTTTACAACGTTTTTAATTTCCTCTGCATTTTTTTTGCCCTTTGTCTTTTATAATTTCCCTCGATATCTCTCTATGTTATAGTTCTGTATTCATCTGTAGCCTTATCTACCATTTCTATCCTTTGCTTCATTAGCTGTTTTACTCTTTGATTTATTTTCTGTTCTTTTTGTTGTTTTAGGCAAGTTTTGTCAATGGCATTTTCTATACTATTTTTGATGTTTTCAAATGTCATCAACGGCTATATCTACATTGTGTTTCAAGTAGCTTGCGATCTCTCTTTTACAGGAATCTACCTCCTCGGGGTTGTCCATTTCTTATAGTTTCTTTTAAGAATCATGTTGTTTCTTTCCTGTTTAATGTTAATAAACACTTTTGCTCTCACAATGCGATGAACCTGAACTAACCTGTCATAGTTCATGTTTAATATTCTCTAATAAAACACTGTTTTTTTTTTTATTGGAAATAAAAGGAACGAAATGCCAATCACAACAATTTTTATTATTTATGTCAACGTCAACGTTTTAATGCTGTAATATCGCATTTTCATTTTGCCGACTTCTGGAAAAACTCTTGTGATTTCGGTTATTAATATGGAAAATGACATCTGTTTTAATTGACATTCGGTAATTGTATGAAAAAATTACGATTTTGAGAAAGTTTTTGTAATTTGTACTCGGTTGCATACTTTAGTCGTCAACTTCTTGTTGATGAAGTACTCAGTATCGTACCGCATGATAACCAGTCCCGTTTTTTTTCTCTGTGTATCTATATTTATCATCAAATTACCTGTCAAAAATAATTTTTCTATGATCTTTTTAGTGTTCCGTACGGAACACTTATAAGATGACTTCGGTGTCTGTCTGTCCGTCTGTCTGCCCGTCTGTCACACCCGATTTTCTCCGAAACTATTTGTCATAGAAAGTTGAAATTTGGTAATAATATAGGAATTGATGGCCTCATCAGAGCCATGTAGTTTTAAAAGTTAAATTTTGACTTAACGGGTTAGTTTTGGGGGGTTAAATTCGGAAGTGAAAAAAAAAATTTTTTACTAGGTAATCGAGTGTGGTGTCAAATGAAAGCCTGCGAAAACACGAGTAAAAAATATATATAACGTAATACTTGCGCGCACTTTTCTTTGTATTATTTTTAGAAAATCGCGAAAAATCGCTGTCCACCCGCCTTATCTCGAAAAGTACTTATCAAAAAATTTTGAAAAAATTCTGGAATATTCTCCAAGGGGTGTAGATTGAACGAAAATTATCCCCTTTAATAATTTATCTGGTATATAAAAAAAAATTTTCAAGGTCATCAATTTTCAGTAAAGATTGGAAACAAACTTTGTTGAAAACTCATTTGGGGTGTGTTTTGTGAAGTCACTGATCATTTTATACTTCCGTTACAAAAATTTTTATTTTAAAAGCAATCAACGTACGGAACACTAATTGCGCAAGTTCAACTTGCAATTGACCGGTTATTTCTTTTTCCAGTGGTGATGGTTGGTCCGATTTTGACATGATGTGACCGAACACTTTCCAATTTTACTTTTCGAGAATCAAAATTTGTTTACAACAGAGGTGTAAGTCCAACAATGCATATAAAATGTCATATATTTGTGGATTCTCCCAAGTCCGAAAACATCCGTACTGCGCTTACGCAATATTGGCAGCCAATACCTCACCACCCTCCTCGCAACTGCTGTCACCCCGCTCGTTTACCTTCCGTCCCTATATTCCTATGTCTACGATCGAGCATCGTTCATTAAAAAAAGTATTTATTTAAGAGTTTTTTTTTATAGCATTCGACACTAAAGGATTACCATTAAAATCATAATGAATCAGTAGCTTGTTCAGTCCTCATCAATGTGTTTCTTCTTCGGGTCATACTTTCGACGAGATTTTCCGCGTATTCTTGAGGCAAAGATATTTGGGGTTGTCATCCTCTTGAAGAATGTACTCCTGATTTTTATTGACAAACCACCATTTTGCAGTCGGTACAAATGCCTTCTTGTAAATTTGGAGCATTTCTTCGGAGTTAAAATTGTAGGTAAAGATGAAGAGTCTCCCAAAACCTTTTCCCGAAAGACATCCCCAAACATGGATTTTCGCAGGGTGTTTCACGGTGCACTGAACTAATCAGTTAGTGGAAATTGACCAGGGCTAGTGGGGTGATAACATAACCCCAAAATGAAGCTTCATCGGAAAAAATTACATTGCTCCAGTCTCGATCTATGTTTTCCCCTCCCCACACGAGTCGTTTCTCTCTGGGTTTTCGCTCAGCAATGGTTTCTTGATTGAACTCCGCCACTTAAAATCGTTAGCCCGGAGATGAGTTTAAATGGCTTCATACGATATATCCAAACCATTCTGCTTTAGTTTTTGCGTTAATTGAGAATTTCGGAAAAACATGTTAATTATCATTTTTTCGTCGTTGTCCGACACTTTTCCTGCCAAACTACGTCTTGATAGATCATCAACATGTTTTAACTGAGAGTACCATTTCACCCACTTGCTAACGAATACCCCCGGCTTGCCCACATACTTAGCAGACTCAATGGGCGTCATTTCCGGACCCTTTGGATGATTACATAGGAACACAGCCTCGAAGCGCAAAGCGTATGCAGCACTCATGTTTGACAATGTACTATTTAACCATAAATAAGGTTAGAAATGAATCTCTTTCCACAAAGCATTGTTTGTAGGGGTGCCAACAATAACATAAAAAATCTTTTCCCGACTACAAGTTATAGGCGACACGTTCTTATTTGACCGGCTGTAATTATATGAAATACTCATGTACTCTTTGATAAAAATATAAAACTGGACACACATGTTGACAACGTAATAATAGTATCTTAAGCTCTGGGGTCATCTTGGATCAATCATTTACGGAAACAAAGAAGAAAAATCTCGACCATTGCGAACACAAACTGTAAACTTTTTGATTTTGTGTGAATACTATAATTGAAGAAACAAAAATTTTCTACAAAAAAGGTTCTAATTAATCTTGTCATAGGATTAGAGTATTTTATCAGCATTGTGATGTGTACGATTACGGTTTTAGGTTATTTTCTTTTATAAAGAAAATTTGCCACAATTTTAACTCCTAGTTTTAACCAATGAGGATACTTAGGAGATGTACAAACAAGACTCTGAGGGATAGAAAAGGGAGTGAAGACATAAGACGCAGATGTGGTATAGAAAACATGAACCAATGGATAAGAGGAAGAAAAGTGGAATGAGATCAACACATAGAAAGAATGGCAAACAACAGGATAGAACGGATAGCAAGAGACAAGTCACCGAATGGAAGAACATCAATAGGACGTCCAAGAAAGAGGTGGAGCGACGATCTATAGAGCAGGAAAGAAAGAAAACAAGCAATAGTGCCTAGCTATAAGTCGGAAGAAGAAGTTTTAACCATCTCAAGTTTTTTTGTACATTCTTTAGTCAGAGTGCACAGTGCATAAAAATAAATACTGGGAAAAATTAGAACAAAAAATATCTGATCTAGCAGTTTTTTTTAAAATTATGATTCATTTTTTAACAATAAACTTTTTCGATAAAATGTGTGTTATTAAATTTTATTGCACTATTACTTCTGAAAAAGTAGCAAGTGTTTAGTTTTTCACATTTAGAGAGATTTCACGTTTATATAAAGAGACCTGCAGAAATATCTCACCAAATGGAAAAAGATAGACCTACACGTATAACTTAATTTTCTAAAAAAAAATTGGTAAAATGATTTACCCGGTACCTTTCTTACAAACATGCAATTCTAAAATAAACACTAAATTTGACTAGCTCGTACTAAAGAAAACACATATGGCGAAATATTAATACAAAAAAATTAGAAATTTACCTTGTTTATATAATCAAAAAAATATTTAGTGATTAAAAACTGCAATCTTCTCTTTTAAAATATCATCAAACTGCATGCTCTCTGCCAACGTACATCAAAAAATAAAATTCAAAAGTGGATGATACAAATAAAAATTGACAGGTATGCCAAAAAAAATCTTTTAATATGTAAGTAAAAACAACATCTTTTATGATATGTGGTTAGTTTATTATTTTGTGATAGTTAATATTATTTATTATGAAGTTATAAAAAAAATATGTTTCGTCATCTAGAAGACCTGAAAAAAGAAGAATATTGAAGGCGTATTTTTTTACGAATACACTACTTCCTGTTACCAGGAAAAGTAAATACAATAATTTATCTACTGTTCCATAAATATATTTCCACCAACTTAACAGTTCGTATTTCTAAAACTTCCTCTATTCAACTAAACATTTTTCAGGTTACTATGTATAAGATCTCAATTTCTTCCATACAATATTTCTGTTAAAGTGGGAAATAATTAAGAAACAAGAATACTGAATAAAACTGTATTACGACATACACGCAATTATTTTGTTAGCCCCGTACCTCATTCCTTTGGCCCCGTATATATTTCACTATAGAAAAATTATTTAATATCCAATATTCCAAAAATCAGGAAAAATTTTTATAATACTATTGCAAAAATACAATAACCTCCACCTCTTTCAATTTCTTCTTATGATAACAATGAAAATAATGAAAAAAATGTAAAGTTTCAATTCCTTGACTGAAAAAACTCCGAAAAAGAGCAACACGAAGTCACTCTGCTATCTTCCTTTTCCACCCCTTTGGCACCTTAGATGTTTTGTTATAAACGATTATGTTTTCAATTTGCTCATTATACCACCAAAAAATCCTGAAAATTTTCTCATTATACTATTGAAACTATACAAGATTCTCTCAACTTTTTCGTTTTTTGCTATAAGGTATAAGTTATAATTTTATATAGAGTTGTCAGGAATGTTATGAGTAATTGCTCGGGGTTTTAGTTTCATTATTTTTAAGTTTGATGTATGTTTGCCTTCTGTCAGGAATGTTGAAAATATTGTGCAGTTTTTGTTTACATTTATTAACTTAATTTGGGAGATGTTCTTGCATAGATGCAAAATGTTTATACCAAATGTTGTGTATGTGATCGAGTCCAGGATTTTTCAAATTATGAGCGTTTTTTAATATTTTGCTAAGTTCAAGCTTCATGACTTAATAATCCTTTTAATCGGTCATGTTTGTTCTTCTCCCTTGAATTCAAGCTGTTTCTGGGCTATGTTCTACTGGAATAGACCAAATACCTTTCCAGTAATTTTATATTTTTTCCTTACTGCGCGTTTTTAGTTAAGTTTGTTCTTTATTTAGTTTTTGATAAAAACGTTTTTTTTATTTCTGGTAAACAAACTGTTTTTTGGGTTATTGGATTTTGTATAACTCCTAAGTATTGTATGTTTAAAGTATGCCTAATATTAAATAAAAGTACTTCGAAAATTTTTAATTTATAATTACAAAAAAAGCGACTTTAGTAAAATTAGTCTGGACCCGCGACTTATCGCATTAGCATTTTTTCTCTCTTATATGTTTTTTATCTCGTCCCTACTCGTGCCATTTATAAAAATATACAGTACTATAAGTTACATTTTATTTTTCCCTTTTAGATACGGACTGTCCTCTAATAACACAATTGTTAAATTCATTTAGTGATGTTGTGGCAACATCATGAAGTTTCATTTTGTGCACATCTTGTATATAACTTTTAAGAATGACAGTAATACATAAATTATTTTTAATGACCCATATAAAAATAAGTGGTTTCCTTGCAAAAGATTTATTGAAATTCATCCATAAAAATTATGATGTGTTATCATTACACCTTATGCTAAATGAGTACTACCCGTAGAACCTATGGTGTCGTTCATAAACTTAATAGTTTATTAGTAAAGGAATGTCTCAAATTCTTTAAAAGTATAATATGTTATTATGAAACACCCCTCATAGGAGGTATATAAGTAGTAATTTTATTACCTATATTATTCTTTATCTGTCATGTAAATAAATGTGTTAACGAAGAAATTTTTCCAATTCAGAATAAATTCTAGCCTATAGCAGAATCTGGGACCCGCTAATATTCCATCAAGATCCAGTGAGCCATTTTTGTTTGACGCCACAACAGACAGAAAGACAAGAAGTCTACAAATTATTACTTGGACCTTTACGTACAACAAAAAATTGCCAATATACAGATACAGCATCTGTGTCAATTTTATGATAAGTATGGATTAATTTTTACACTTCTTTTGCTGTTTAATAGGGTTATAAACTTGCTGTTTAATTTAAAACGTAATTTTTTATGGTTATTTCTACCAAAACCAGAATTATAAACATCATTTATAATTATGTATATTCATGCTTTTTAATTCTACTTTGTTGAAAATATAATTTTCCAATATTTTTGGTTTCACCACATAACATTTATATATATATATATATATATATATATATATATATATATATATATATATATATATATATATATATATACCAGGTGTACAAGTATGAAATCCGGATTTCAGACAATACTTGACACTGCGCCATTTTGTTGTGTCATCAACAAGTGTCAGACGAGCACGAGTGATAAATTGGAAAAGTGTGTGCATAGTGTTGTGTTGTTGTGTTCAATATGTAGAAATTTATACCGAACAAAGAGCATTCGCGGACAGCATCAATTTTTTTGTTTTCATTTGAAGAAAACTGCTGTTGAATCATACGGATTACTTCGAGAAGGTTATGGTGAACATGCTCCATCACAAGATACGTGTGAACGATGGTTTGGGGGTTTCAAAAGTGGTGACTTTCGATGTTGCAGACAAGGAACGTGGAAAACCGCCAAAAAATACGAAGATGTGGAATTGCAAGCATTGTTGGACGAAGATGATTCGCAAACACAAAAACAACTCGCCGAGCAATTGGGCGTTAGTCAACAAGCTGTTTCCAATCGGCTACGAGAGATGGGAAAGATTCAGAAGCCGGTAGATGGGTACCACATGAGTTGAACAACAGGCAAATGGAAAAGCGCAAAAACACGTGTGACATTTTGTTCGCTCGGTACAAAAGGAAGTCGTTTTTGCATCGTATAGTTACAGGGGATGAAAAGTGGATTTATTTTGAGAATTCCAAGCGCAAAACATCATGGGTAGACCCAGGCGCACCATCCACATCGACCGCAAGATCGAATCGCTTTGGCAGAAAGACGATGCTCTGTGTTTGGTGGGACCAGAGGGGCGTGGTCTATTATGAGCTGTTAAAATCTGGGGAAACTGTTAATACTAAACGTTACAATGCTCCATCACATACGGCAAAACCAGTTCGCGACACGTTGGAAGTACTCAGCTGGGAAGTTCTACCCCATGCGGCTTACTCACCAAACTTGGCTCCTTCCGATTACCACTAGTTTGCATCGATGGGTCACGCACTTGCTGAGCAGCGCTTTGGTTCGTACGAAGATGTGAAAAAATGGCTCGATGAATGGTTCGCAGCAAAAGGGGAAGATTTTTACTGGCGTGGTATTCAGAAATTGCTCGAAAGATGGGAAAAATGTATAACAAGCGATGGAGCATACTTTGAATCAAGCACTTTTTATCATTCTTCCGAATTTAACATGTTTTTTTTAGAAAAAAAATCCGCATTTCATACTTGTACACCAGGTATATATATATATATATATATATATATATATATATATATATATATATATATATATATATATATATATATATATATATATATATATATATATATATATATATATATATATATATATATATATATATACATACATACATACATACATACATACATACATACATACATACATATATATATATATATATATATATATATATATATATATATATATATATATATATATATATATATATATATATACATATATATATATACATACATAAATATATATATATATATATATATATATATATATATATATATATATGTATATATATATATATATATATATATATATATATATATATATATATATATATATATATATATATATTCAATGTGTTATAAAAATCATTTAATAATAAGAAATCCTAAAAAATTATAATGAATTATCGATAATAACACGTAAAACTAACTCAAGAAAGTCTCAAACTCCTAAAATCAATGCTCCCACTGCCTAGAAAAGTACATATAGAAATAATGTGTTAATTACATACCCATAACTATTTTACCAGTGCAATTAGTTGATTTTCGTTATCTGTCTAGTTCAACGTAAATAAAAGAAGGTATTTCCCTTCAGCAGTTACAAATTTCCTAGTAAGATATGCATTAAATACATCAGATATAGATTATGAAGACACCTCAATAATTCTGTTTAATTAAATAAAGTGTCTTAAAAATCAGTTGTCACTAAACATCTATAAACCATATTTTGTATTACCAATTTACAATATTTCACGATTTTTTTTCCACAACGTAAACAAATTGTTTATCTGTTAGAATTTAACCCACATTATAAATTCACGCTCTCTCTCAGCCATGATAAACTTATGGGTTACAAAGGCTACAAACCACAAAACACTCTGGCAGACATTCTTCAGCTCTTTTTCAACACCATCATGATACTGGTCACAACATCAATTTTGAGGGATCTGAACAAATAGCCTCGATTTCACATTCTAAAACACAAATATGTTAGTCAGAGAAGCCTTGGAAAACGAAAAGAATGAACAGCTAAATAAGCGGGATCTTGTCCTTAACATGGCTACTACATGGAAGGGTCTACTAGCTAAACTAAGGAATAACCAAAACATCGAGAAGGCAACAGTCAGAATAGCGCCGGAACCCGTAATTACCACTAATACGGGCACCCAGTCGGCAAACACCGATGCCTGGGTGAACACTCCTGATGCCCCCTACAATCTGCGTAAACGCCGACCTATAAAAGACGGCGACCGCACTTGGTTTCTCTTCAAGGATATGATCCACGAACAATTAAAAACATTCATGACCCCTGCCCAAATTGACACCAGACAATGAATGGACAACATAAACCGTTGACACTAAACACAGACTTGACCATTGACTACCCTTTTACTTAGCATTTAAGGATAAGGCTGTAGTTTAGATGAGCAACTCCTATCAGTAAAAAGTGTAAACATCATACACAACTAACACTATTGTAACTCAACATTCCCCGGAACTTGGAGATTTAGGTTAATTTAACTAGATAGCAAAATAGCATAAAGTAGATTAGTTCTAGTCATTAGAAAATTAACCTTAGAGTTAAAAACATGCAAGCACCTAGACATTAAAAATCGCAGTATGTAAAAGGAGTAAAGGGTTTTCCCAGCTCACAAGGAGCTTTAATGGGTATACCAACCCCTGAGTTTGGAAAGACCCACATAACTATAGCACTTTGGGGAACCCTTATAGTGACCTAGAGTGCTCCAGAATCCATAAGGCGGATTTCTCCCTGTAAAAAAAAAATATCGGTTTCTCAGCTTCGAGAGGCAGCAGCAGCAAGATCACAGTATTGAGTAGCAGCAGCACCAAGAGCACTTGAAAATGCCAAATGAGATTTTGGTGAAACGTCGTGCAAATTCATTGTTAGACGAACGGATTGAAACCCGGAATTTTAATGTATTACATTCCACCATTCGTGAAAACTTCTTTTTTTTTTTTTTTTTATGGGTCTAGCACACGTGCTACAGGGAAGTCCCTAAAGCGCTACAGGAGCGACACGTGTGCGGAGAAGGCGATTCACGTTGTTCTTGAATCGCTGTAGATTGTACTCGGTAGGAAACACAGTCCTGGGCAAATTATTCCAAAGGGATGATGTTCTCCATATAAAAGACTGCTTGAAAAGTGTTGTACGGGGAGTAACAAGCTGAACCTCATACGGATGTGAAGAATTAGCGCGACGTGTACTTCTAACATGCACCGCTCTGGGAGGAATTAAGCGGGCCACATCCTTCGAACACTTTCCTTGAAAGTACTTGTAGAATAGGCTCAAGTCGCCAACCGTTCTTCGATGTTCCAGCGAATCAAGGCCGACGGTCAGTTCCGAGTCTCCAATCAGACGAACAGCTCTTCTCTGAATAGAATCCAATAAATGCAGTGTATGTTTGGGAGCGGAGCTCCAAACATGGGAGCAGTATTCCATAGTTGGTCGAATTTGAGCTTTGTAAAGAATTAACAGTTGTTGTGGAGTGTAAAGCTTTCTGGTTCGAAATAATATTCCCAACTTTTGAGAAGCTCTCCTTGCTATGCCTGCAACATGTTCATGCCAGGACATATTTGCTCCCAAATTAACGCCCAACAAATTGAGTGACGATGTTAGAGGAATGGAGTGCCCCGACATAACTATGTCGGGTTCAGCAACGTTAACTTTTTTAGAAAAAACTGCCGCCTGGGTTTTTGTAGCGTTAAATTCCACTTGGTGACTGTCACCCCAAGATAGAATTTCTTCCAGGTCTTTGTTAAGTTGAACGACTTCCTGCTGTCTGCGGATATTCGTCTGAGTAGCCGATGTCCGAGCGTTCAAAGTGAATGAAGAGATAAGTGTACTGTCATCTGCAAAGCTGTAGACTGGATTCTCGGTCTTTTCCAGCAGATCGTTAATGTAAATGAGAAAAAGAGTAGGAGACAGTATGGAGCCTTGAGGTACACCGGCGTTGATAGTGAAGGTGTTAGAAAGAAATCCGTCGACTGCCACTCGTAAAGAACGCTCTCTGAGGAAACATGAGAGCCACAAACAGAACTTTTCCGACATACCATAAGAACGTAGCTTAGCCAACAGCCCATCGTGCCAAACACGGTCGAATGCCTTGGATATGTCCAGAGCAACCGCTCGAGATTCTCCAAAGTGTTCAATTGCATTGTTCCAAACATGTGTTACATAAGTCAGAAGATCTATTGAAATATTTATATACATATATTTATATACATATATATATATATATATATATATATATATATATATATATATATATATATATATATATATATATATACATATACATATATATATATATATATATATATATATATATATATATATATATATATATATATATACATATATATATATATATATATACATATATATATGTATATATGTATATATATATATATATATATATATATATATATATATATATATATATATATATATATATATAAATATATGTACACACATATACATATATATATATATATACATATATATATATATATATATATATATATATATATATATATATATATATATATATATATATATATATATATAATGTGTATGAGATTTTTCAAATGACATGCCTCTATCTCTATGATGATCCGTCTAACTTAAATAGAAATAATTTTAAACATTACAACTGATAGTCGTGCTCTAAAACGAAAAAATAACGAATACAAAATTAAAGTGAAGGACCATATTAACATCACTCAAACATAAAGATATTTTGAAAAAAATATAAGAAATAATTTTAATTGGTTTTTGAGGAAATAAAGATCAAATTAAACAAACTTGTTGGTAATGAAAAGAAGTTCTTACTTTGAAAGGCGATCTTCGTGCGCAAGAATCTGCCCATTACCTGCTCTACTCTGTTCTCTCCACAGATTGTCATTATGGCGGACATGGTGGCAATTTTATTATTCAATATTATAAGGGTTTCAATCCGTTCGTCTAACATGAATAGATAAGCACTACCAGTAACAGTAAGCAACAAGTTACTACATTACTTACTTTCTACTTGATTATTTAACTTGCAGTTTAGAGAATTTTTGATTGATCCAAGTGCTCCTAATGCAGGAAGATCTCAAATGGAATTTTAAAAATTGTAGCCGGATTACGAAATTCGACGAGAGGCAATCGAGTTAAACAAAAAATATATTTTTTTCATTGCTCACTTCTTAACAAATGTTTCAAAAATATCGCTACGAAATACCAATAAGATTCGATCAAATTTGCTCGGTAGCTAAAACATCATCGTCATCATCATTAGCTTATTCCATTCATAGTCGGATATAAGCTTCCCCAAGGTGTCTTCAATGAACTTTGTTGTTTGCTTTTTGCACCCAATCATGCCTTGCTAATTTTTTTATGTCGTCCGTCTATCTTGTCTGTGGTCTACCTCTGCATCTCTTGTATTCTCTAGGCCTCCATTCAACCATACAGCGTGTCCATCTGTTATCATTCATCCTTGCGACATGCCCCGCGCATTTCCACCTTAATATACATATTCGTTGTATTACATCTGTCAGTTTTGATCTTCTTGGTATCTCGATGTTCGGAATTCGATCTTGGAGGTAGTTAAATACCCTGTAGAAAACCTAGAATTCGAAGTATTCCAGTGTAGTGCTGAAGTTACTTGATCGTGTATTTTTCGGGATTTATTTCATAAAATTTCAAATTAAAAAACTTTGATTAATTTTCAGAACAACACTCTATGATGTGAATAACTTATCTCTAAATCAGTTGCATGAAATCTAATTACCTTATGATCTCATTAAATTTTAATGAAGTTCCCCTAAACTTTAATACATTTGCCCCAACGTAGCAGATAGTGATTGTACAGACTGAATACCCTCATAATATAATTAAATATCTGGGCCATCTAAAAACTCTACAGTCGTTGGGAAATCGTCGCTAGCGTTGGAATTTCTTGGGGTTCTGAAACAGAAAGTAGTCACTGGGGGCCAGGTTTGAGCTTTATGAGGGATGGTTGATCTTTATGAAGGCAAGTTCCTTGATATCAGCTTGTGATTGGCGTGGTTGTGTGCAAGCGAATTGCCTTGGAGTAGTAAAACTAGTATTTCTATGGCGTTTCTGTTTGATAGCTTCGTGTAGAATCATCGTTGTGGAGTCATACGTGTCTGCAGTAATTTCTTTAACTCATAAAAAATGTTGCTATGATCTTTGCAGCTAATTGTTGCTTATGAGGGAGCTTGAGGACCCCTGGTGTTTCCTTTACGTGGATTCTCGTTTTGTGTCAGGGTCATGACGGTGGGCTCATGTTTTATACCCTGTGATAACTGTTGAGGGGAAGTCATTTTGGTGCTCTCCCAGGATGTCTAAATTCTTTTGGGAATATTACTGGCAAAATATTTTATGCTTGGGAGTCAACATTCGTGGCATTCATCGGGAAGTCACCTTAACTGGAGGATAGACTGTACGGATGATACTGTGAATCACTTCAATTAAAATGTCTGTTTCATGACCTATTAGACTGAATTTAACACGACTATGTTGTCAAATGATGACACACTCTCTTTGACGATGCCTTCAAGGTGGCTCTAGAACGTCTTAAACGCGGGTCTTCTTCAATCAATTCCCTGACTCACTTAAATTGCGTCACGCTGAACTATATTTGAAAGCATCGAATCACCACAAATTGTGTTTTTCCTCTCGTAAATTTCTTTAGGTATATTCTCTTCCTTCGTGGATAATTTTATTACAGAACGACTCTCCAAACCTATCACTTTCACTGATGATACGTACGTCACTGCAGTTCTCATCCTCTCAATTTGAGCGTTTATTGCAGACTAATTTCATTCAGGTTTGGAACAACGCAATTGAATACTGTGGAGAATTTCGAGCGGTTGCTCTTGATATAACCAAGGCATTCGACCGTATTTGGCACGATGGATTGTTGGCTAAGTTCTGGTATGTTTGAAAAGTTCTGTTTATGGCTCTCCGGATTCCTTCAAGAGTGTTCTTTACGAGTGGCAATCATTGGGTTTCTTTCTAACACCTTCACTATCAACGCCGGTATGCCCAGGGCTCCATACTGTCTCCTACTTTCTTTCTCATTTACATTAAAGATCTACTAGAAAGACTAAGAATCCAATCTACAGCTTTGCAGATGACAGTACGCTTATCTCATCATTCACTTTGAATGCTCGAAGATCGGCTACTCATGTAAATATCCGCAGACAGCAGAAGGTCGTTAAACTTAACAAAAACCTGGAAGAAATTCTATCTTGGGGTGATAGTAACTAAGTAGAATTTAACGCTACAAAAATCCAGGCGGCAGTTTTTTCTGAAAAAATTAAGGTTGCTGAACCCGACATAGTTATGTCGGGACACTCAGTTCCTCTAGCATCGTCACTCAATTTGCTGGGCGTTAATTTGGGAGCAAATATGTCTTGGCATGAACACGTTGTCAGCATAGCAAAGGTTCTCAAAAGCTGGGAATATTATTTCGAACTAGAAAGCTTTACACAACAACTGTTAGTTCTGTACAAAGTTCAAATTCGACTAATGATACAATACTGCTCCCATGTTTGGGGCTCTGCTCCCAAACATACAATGCATTTGTTGGATTCTATTCAGAAGAGAGCTGTTCTCCTGATTGGGGACCCGGAACTGGCGAGCAATCTTGATTCATTGGAACATCGAAGAACGGTTAGCGACTTAAGTCTATTCTACAAGTATTTTCATGCAAAGTATTCGATGGATGTAGCCCGCTTAATTCCTTCCAAAGCATTCTAGAAATACACATCGTGCTAATACGTCACATCCGGTTCAACTTATTACTCCTCGTACAATCCTTTTCAAGCAGTCTTTTATATGGAGAACCTCATCTCTTTGGAATAATTTGCCCAGGACTGTGTTTCCGACCGAGTACAATTTACAACGATTCAAGAACAACGTGAATCGCTATTTACGCACACGCGTCGCTCCTGTAGCGTATGCTAAAAATGTATAGTTTCTTTTCATAACAAAATTATGTATACTATAAGAAACATATAAACGTAACTATTTTTAGTTAAATATTTTTGTTACTAGATGTCCGTAACCTACCGTAACATAAACTGCAATTCAATATTAGGTATAGCATTGCAGTTAAAAGTAGTGCGAATTCCATTCATGGTGTGCAATCATTCTCTATCTAGCAAAACAACTAGATTCGGTAACTTAATTTGCAAACGAAACGCTGTTAATTTTGTGGTTTTTAATACCGATATCCAATTATGTTACGACATTACTAGTTAACGCAGAACCATGAACCGTGGTTCCCATTTGTGGGTGTAATTGGGTAACTTTTTTCCTGGTGAAATTAATAATTATTACTAAGTTTAATTTTGGTAGTGATAAATATACATTTGACTCATAGTATGTATTATAAAAACAGTATTTTAAAATTAACTTATGGTCTTAAGACGGGTATACATAGGTTTAGTAATTTAATAGATTAGCTAGTAGCTTAATTAAATTAACAATGTACAGACAACAAGCTATGGGTGGAACAAATTTGTCCCACCAAATATTTTAAAGAATGTATGCGGCTTATTGCTAAAGATTATTTACCTGATTTAATTTTTCCTGTTGACAGACAAGGAATATAACACAACGCACCCGAAATTGAGAATACATTTTAGCTAAAAATACATTCAATTAAAATACGAGGCTGGTTTGAAAAGTCCGTGCAAAAATAAAAACTACTTATGTGTTTGGGGTAAACCTTTTTTATTTTTCGACATAGTCTCCTTTTAGGCTTATACACTTCGTCCAACGATGTTCTAGTTTGTTGATCCCTTCCGAATAATAGGATTTGTCCAAGTCTGCAAAATATCCATTAGTGTCTGCAATCACCTCCTCGTTTGAATAAAATCTTTGTCCCGCCAGGCATTTCTTCAAATTGGGGAACAAATAGTAGTCCGAGGGAGCCAAGTCTGGAGAATAGGGGGGATGTGAAACGAGTTGGAATCCTATTTCCATTAATTTTGCGACCACAACTGCTGAGGTGTGTGCTGGTGCGTTGTCGTGATGGAAAAGGACTTTCTTGTGGGCCAATCGCGGGCATTTTTCTTGCAGCTCGGTTTTGAAACGGTCCAATAACGATGAATAATATTCACCTGTAATAGTTTTACCCTTTTCCAGATAGTCGATGAGGATTATCCCTTGCGAATCCCAAAAGACAGTCGCCATAACCTTTCCGGCCGAAGGAACGGTCTTCGCCTTTTTTGGTGCAGATTCCCCCTTGGTAACCCATTGTTTAGATTGTTGTTTGGTCCCAGGAGTATAGTAATGTATCCATGTTTATGCAAAATATTATGTACCCGTTCAGTCGAGATGCCCACAGCACTAGCAATCTCACGCACCTTAACTCTTCTGTCATCCATCACCATATCATGGATTTGATCAATGATTTCTGGAGTCGTAACCTCCACAGGCCGTCCAGAACGTTCAGCGTCACTTGTGCCCATATGGCCAGTCCGAAAATTTTGAAACCACTTATAAACTGTTCTAATCGAAGGTGCAGAGTCACCATAATGTTTATCAAGCTTCTGTTTAGTCTCCTGAGGCGTTTTGCCTTTCATAAAGTAATGTTTAATCACCACACGAAATTCTTTTTCGTCCATTTCTTGAAAATCACTCGACTTCCTTGATTCACACGAATGCCAAACACAAAGAAATAGACCAATATGGCTGAAACTTGGTGTGCGTTCATTCAAGAGATGCTACTAACTAAACATGACCTCGATACGCGCCGGTGGTGCCATCTCTCGGACTTTGCACGGACTTTTCAAACCAGCCTCGTATTTGTTTTAGACTTACCTTTTATGTCGTGTCCATCAACAGCCACTGTTGTTTTTTTTTGTAGGATTCGACAAAGGCATCAAGTGAAAATGGAAAAGTTAGAAGTATTAATATCTGGTATAACTATGTTTTTGAAATTTGTAATGACCACTAAGTATAAGAAATTAGAGCTAATATATAGTATTGAAGTACGTTGAATTCTAGTTAGTTTCATTTTCAAAGATATTTTAATATTAGTTTAGCTGCGCAACCATACTACGTTGTTCTCTAGTTTATAACCTTTTTCTGCTCATTATTTAAAATTTGTATTAACTGGCTATTTTCTGTAAGAAGTGTACTAATATTTATTTAAAAAGAAGATAAACCTCCAGTTTCTAAAATTTTAGATAACAATGATCATGTATTCGTTAAAAAAAAACACTGATATTTTTGCTTTTCATCACATTTAATGGTTCTCAGATCACGAAAAACATAGTCACTCATTTTCGTCCGTCTGTTAGCACGTTAACTCTCGAACGAAATGAGAAATCAGTTTTAAACTTGGTACATAGATAATATCTGAGGGCATGAAGGATATCGCTCCAGGCCAAGGGGGTGAAGGGGTGGGAGGTCGATAAATTTTAAGTGGTTTTAATAATAATATGATAGTTTTCTGTTTTTTTGTTGCAACAATAAATCAATTTTTTGCATAAATATTTATAGTAAAACATAGGGGCGAAAGAGGTGGAGGAGGAGATTAGAGGGGTTGCTTCATATATATCGTGTTATATATCCTTTTGAGAGTTTTTTAAATCGAGAAATACAAAAATCAAAAAACCCAGAATGGGGCTGAAAGGGGCGGGGGTATTTTAATATGGTAAAATTTCAATAGTGATTTTCAGATATTTCCAGGTTTTTTGGTTGATGTAATAGACAACTGTCAAGTATATTATTTATAGTAAAATATGTAAGATGTTATAAGAGCGGGGTAGGGAGTTAAAGGGGTTGCTTCCTATATATGGTATTATAGGTGGTTTTTGGGGTTTGTGGAGTCGAGAAATCTGAAAATTAAGCCATTTTTTCGTTACTTTAAATTTTTATGGAGTGAATGGGTGAAAGACGGGGTGTGGTCAAATACTGCATGAAGATAATAAATAAATTATAAGTATAAATATTTATTTACTATAAATAATTATGCAACATATAAGAGGTGAGGAAGGGAGTTGACGGAGTGATTTCGTATTTATTGTGTTATAGGTGTTTTTCGTGATTCTTGGAGTCAAGGGATAGAAACGTTATATTGTTTTTTTCGTTATTTCCAATATTAACAGGAAATAAGGGTGAGAGGGGTGAGGTTCATTATATATTGTATACTTTCAATATTATTATGAAAATTTGTCCTGGTTTTGGGTTGCGATATTTTATGAAATTTTAGCAAAATATCTATAGTAAAAGATCTATGAAGTGAAAGGAATGGGGTAGGGGGTTAGAAGGGTAGTTGCGTATAAATCATAATATACTTATATTTTAGTGTTCTAGCTAGTATTGTTTAAGGGATTGAAATCTGGTTACGGACTACCCTAAAAAATGTTAAGTTGATTATAGAAATAAATTTAGGATACCAAAAGGAAAAAGTTACTCAAAACAATGGCTTTATACGTATATATACACATATATATATATATATATATATATATATATATATATATATATATATATATATATATATATGTATATGTATATATGTATATATGTATATATATATATATATATATATATATATATATATATATATATATATATGTATATGTAAATGTATATTACAATAGAGGTTTTCACGGATGGTGGAATGTAATACATTAAAATTCTGGATTTCAATCCGTTCGTCTAACAATGAATTTGTACGACGTGTCGCCAAAATCATATTTGATATTTTCAAGTGCTCTTGCTGCTGCTACTCGATACTGTGATCAGCGGCAACAGTAGCAAGATTACAGTATGGAGTAGCAGCAGCAATAGCACTTGAAAATGTCAAATGAAATTTTGGCGAAACGTCGTGCAAATTCATTGTTAGACCAACGGATTAAAACCCGGAATTTTAAGGTATTATGTATATATATATATATATATATATATATATATATATATATATATATATATATATATATATATATGTATATATATATATATATATATATATATATATATATATATATATATATATGTGTATATATATATATATATATATATATATATATATATATATATATATATATATATATATATATATATATATATATATATATATATATATATATATATATATATACACATATAATATGAGTATTAGGGTAGAATAGTTATAATAACAAGATGAAAAAAAGTCAGATGTCAAAAGTAATAGCAGAGCTATAAAGGTACTTTAAACTTTTTGGTTCCCGTCAGTAGAACGCAGCGAAGTCATCGAATAGAAAACTTGCAAACTTTTGCAGGCGTGTTTTGACAGCATCTCTGATAACTCATCTATAATTTATATAAAATGCAACGCCTGTCTGTCTGTCTGTCCGTTAGTGCGCTTATCACTGGAGAACCACTTATCCGATTTACGTGCTTTTTTTAAAAACATACATATGTTCTCTGGCCAGGTTATAGGCTATATTTTATTACGTTAGATAACTTAAGGAATAAGCAGTCACGATAATAGTAAATCAAGTCGGGAAAAAGTTTGCCACTAGCGTGTTCTCTTGCAATACACTGCCTAAACCATTAAATATGGAACAATATCATATAGCAAAGAAGATCTCTAATATATATAAAATGCAACGTCTCTCTGTCTGTCTGTCCATTAGCGCGCTTATCTCTCGAGAACCACTTATCCGATTTACGTTTTTTTTTTAAATTTTTACATTTGTTCTCTGGCTAGGTTATCTATAATTAAATATGGAACAATATCATAAAGCAAAGTATATCTGTAATATATATATAAAATGCAACGTCCCTCTGTCTGTCTCTCCGTTAGCGCGCTTATCTCTCGAAAACCACTTATCCGATTTATGTGTTTTTTTTTTAATTCATACATTTGTTCTCTGGCCAGGTTATCTATAATCTTCTATAATATATATAAAATACAACGTCTCTCTGTGTGTATGTTCATTAGTGCGCTTATCAGTCGAGAACTACTTATCCGATTTACGTGTTTTTAGTGTTCCGTACGGAACACTTATAAGATCACTTCGGTGTCTGTCTGTCTGTCTGTCTGTCTGTCTGTCTGTCTGTCTGTCTGTCTGTCCGTCCGTCCGTCCGTCCGTCCGTCCGTCCGTCCGTCCGTCCGTCCGTCCGTCCGTCCGTCCGTCCGTCCGTCCGTCCGTCCGTCCGTCCGTCCGTCCGTCCGTCCGTCCGTCCGTCCGTCCGTCCGTCCGTCCGTCCGTCCGTCCGTCCGTCCGTCCGTCCGTCCCGTCCGTCCGTCCGTCCGTCCGTCCGTCCGTCCGTCCGTCCGTCCGTCCGTCCGTCCGTCCGTCCGTCCGTCCGTCCGTCCGTCCGTCCGTCCGTCCGTCCGTCCGTCCGTCCGTCCGTCCGTCCGTCCGTCCGTCCGTCCGTCCGTCCGTCCGTCTGTCTGTCTGTCTGTCTGTCACACCCGATTTTCTCCGAAACTATCTGACATAGAAAGTTGAAATTTGGTAATAATATAGGAATTGATGGCCTCATCAGAGCCATGTGGTTTTGAGAATTAAATTTTGACTTAAGGGGTTAGTTTTGGGGGGTGAAGTCGGAAGTGAAAAAAAAATTTTTTTACTAGGTCATCGAGTGTGGTGTCAAATGAAAGCTTGTGAAAACACGAGTAAAAAATATATATATAATATTATACTTGCGCGCACTTTCTTTGTATTATTTTTAAAAATTCGCGAAAAATCGCTGTCCCGGGCCTTATCTCGAAAAGTACTTATCAAAAAATTTCGAAAAAATTCTGGAATATTCTCCACGGGGTGTAGATTGAACGAAAATTATCACGAGTGCATTACCTTTAATAATTTTTCTGGTATTTAAAAAAACAAAAATTTCAAGGTCATCAGATTTCAGTAAAGATTGGAAACAAACTTTGTTGAAAACTCATTTGGGGTGTGTTTTGTGAAGTCACTGATCATTTCATACATCTGTAACAAAATTTTTTATTTTAAAAGCAATCAACGTACGGAACACTAATTGCGCAAGTTCAACTTGCACTTGACCGGTTATTTTTTTTAAATTCATACATACGTTATCTGGCCATGTTATATAATAATAATAATAATCTATGTAATAAATATAAAACGTAACGTCTCTCTGTCTGTCTGTCCATTAGTGCGCTTAGCACTCAAGAACCACTTATCCGATTTACGTGTTTTTTTTTTATAAAATACAAAGGGAATAAACAGACACAAAATGCTAATATGTAGGAAAAAAGATGGAAATTTAGCAGTAAGCTTGGCGGAAAGACTGAATAGTTGGGCGGAATACTTTAAAGAAACATTAAATGGAGATGAAAATGAGGAGTTGAATGAGAAATAGGAATCAAAATTAACCGAACAGCAGGAGGGGACAAACAAACCCTGCAAAGAAAAAATAAGAGAAATACTCAGAACCCAAAAAAAATAAGGCCCCGGGTGGAAATTGTATAATACCAGAAATGATAAAAGCTGGAGGAGTAGATCTGGAAAATGAAATATGTCATTTGGTGCAAGAAATATGGGAAACAGAGAAGATGCCAGTGAGCTGGGGAGAGTCGCTCATTTGTCCAATATACAAAAAAGGAGAGAAAACTATATGTGCTAATTATAGACCAATAGCCTTACTGGATGTCGTGTACAAGATAGTAGTGGTGACTATCAAAAACAGACTAGAAGAGAAAGCCAAATTTATTCTGGAAGAGTACCATTGTGGATTCAGGAAAAATAGATTGGTTACAGACCAGATATTTTCGGTTAAGCAAATCCAAGATAATAGCTTAGAACAAAATTTGGCGCTATACTTGGTCTTTGTGGATTTCAGAGAAGCATATGACTCTGTAAATAGAGAAGGACTCTACAAGATAATGGAAGAACTAAAAATTCCAAGTAAATTGATTCGCATGGTGAGAATGACCCTGAATGACACAGAAAATAGAGTATTGGTTGAGGCAAAGTATCAGACAAGTTTAAGGTGAAGAGAAGATGTCTATTTAATTTGGTACTAGAGAAGAGAATCCGGGAGTCAGAAACAAATGGAACGATATACCAACAAACCTGCCAATGCTTGGCCTATGCGGATGATGTAGCAGTGATTGCAAGAGCAAAAGAGAACCTCAAAAAAGCCATAAATAGGATAGAAGAAAGGGAAAGGATGAGAGGACTAAAGATAAATGAGGAAAAAAACAAAATACATGGAAATTGCAAAGAAGAAGGATTTTATTATCCTTTTATTATCCAATATTGAAATCAAAGAATGTATCAAGAAAAACAAAAGAAAGAATATATACGACAGTTGTCAGACCCACGGTGACATATGGATGCGAAACGTGGAAACTGAATGCTAGAGAAAAACAGACGTTGGAGGTGTGGGAAAGAAAAGCATTGAGAAGAATCTACGGAGGAAGGAAAGAAGAGGGACTGTGGAGAAGAACAACATACTACGAATTAAAATGCCTATATACGAAACCCCTTATAAGCCAAATCATAAGAAGCGAGCGATTAAGATGGTTGGGATACGTGGCAAGGATGAAGGAAGAAAGACCGGCAAAGCAAGCCCTAATAAGAGGAGTGGTTGGAAGAAGGGTAGACCTCGATCTACGTTCAGGCAGTAAAGCAAGATCGGGAGTTGCTGGGAATCCCGCACTGGGAAAAGTTAACAGGAGACAAAAAGAAGTGGAGACAAGTATGCAACCAAGCCATAGGCCTCTAAGACCCCTCGAGCTATATAATAATATAAACCTAACGAATAAGTAGTGACGATAAAGGTGAATCAAGTCCACGCGAGTGGAGCCGCGGGCACGGCTAGTTTAAGTATATGCCTGTAACAAAATATACACGTAAGGTTATATATATAAATATATATTAAATTTGTTGAAAACTTTTCATGCAAACCTTCCAAATACAATGTTATTGAATTTAAAATAAAATATCCGATCGATAAGAAAAAATAAACACTTTTCGACTTATTTCTAGTTGTTACTTGTAGTTCAGAAAACCTGTATGACAGTACTTTTAAAATTTTGTTAAAAAAATATTTATATTTAAGATGACATGTTTACTTACTAAGACGGTCATGTACATTATATCTTCTGCTCCGTCGGAAAAATAATATGATTAAGTAACTCACGCTGGGGCTACAGCTACTTGTATTTTACCTCGACTTGTCGCAACATAAAGTCGTTTTTAATACTGATAGTAAGCTTATTTTACTAAATTAATTACCGCCGTGTTTATGCCCATTATTAACACCACCTTGGTTGAACATATTTCTCACACATGATTTAAAAGCTGGAATGAAATGTGAGGTATGAAATCTGCATTAATTTTAAAAATATTAACTGAAATATGTTTAATTAAAAAATGAAATATGAAACGTTGAATTGGCTCACGGATTATAAGTTTGCAAAAGGTAGATACATATATTAAGTAATATTTTATTTAATTTAAAAATGTAGTTTTTTATATACACTGATTTAAAAAAATCGACTCAAACTATTTGGCTTCATTTAACACGGATCCTAGAATTTAGTGTTCATATATTTTTACGGATTTTAGTATCATCTGAAAGTCCATTCTATTCTCTTTCTAATAAATGATTGAATAAGGAGAATAAGAATTGAAAATAGGGGTAAGAGAAAGAAAAAATTAAACAAATTTTAACTCTAGCAATTAAAGTTATTGATAAAAATCAGAATCAATATTTTGTATTAATCCCCCTATCCTCTGTTACTACTTCCAGTCGGTTTTTTATGAAACGGGTGAGCGTTTTTATGTTACCAGTGTCTGTGGAATTCTTCCCCACTTTTTCGCCATCACAACCTTTAAGTCTCTCAGCGATGCAGCAGCTAGATTTCTCGCTCGAACCCTTCTTTTGAGTTCATCTTACATGTGCTCGATTGGATTGAGGTCACGACTCCGCACAGGCCAGTCAAATGTGGCACTTTCGCCAGGTATTGACGCACCGATGCAGCATTATGTGGCCACGCATTGTCGTGCATTAGCATGAAGCTATCACCAACAAACCCAGCGTAAGGAACGACGTGTTCCTGCAGGATTTCCTGGATGTACCGGTACGAGTCTTATCAGTCACGAAAACCAAATCGAGTTTCGCATCCAGTGAGATGCTTCCACACACCATGACAGAACCTCCTCCGTAGGCGACCGTTTCAGTAATACAGCACTGCGTATAGCGCTGCCCAGGCCTCCTAGAGACTTGTCTTCTTCCATTATTGCCATGTAGGCACATTCGGGAGAGTAAAACGGAGCGCCATTGCGCTAAGGTCCAATCGACATGTTCTCGAGCAAATCTGAGTAGCATTTTTCGATGAGCTGCTGTAAATTTGGGTTCGTTAGCTGGTCTCTTCGGTGTTAGGTTAGCTTCTTTAAGCCTTCTTCTGACTGTCCAATGACTGGACCTCAACGTCGATCAAAGGACGATTTGTTCGAGTTGTGTTGACAATGAAGCGGTCTTCTCGCTCAGAGGTACACCTGCTTCTTCCTGATCCTGGTCTCCGTGTAAAGGCGCTAGTCTCTTGGTAACGTCTAAAGACTCGGGAGACAGCTAACCGACTCAGGTGCAGTTACGCAGCGACTAGGGTTGGCTTTGTCATTCTTGCAGTGACTTGTACCGTTTTTTCTGTGGTGGTATTCATTTTCCGATGATGTAATTAGTGAGCAGATATAGCAGAGATGTTGATGGTCCAAGTTCCGATAAAGAAATGAGATGAAAATGCAGTTGCATGTGTTTTTATAGGAATGATTAGCTCGAAAGGAGAACGTTGCTGAGCGAGCAAAAACGGTTCAATTGAATAAAACTGTTTTAATCCGTAAAAATAATACCACTGTTTGAAAATGTAATTCAAGGATCGGTGTTAAATGAAGCTAAATTGTTTGAGTCGATTTTTTTGCTCACCAGTGTACTTTGATACCATTGCAGACATATACGAGTATATATATATATATATATATATATATATATATATATATATATATACATATATATATATATATATATATATATATATATATATATATATATATATATATATATATATATATAAACATATGACACATATGCCACTTTTTAGCGAAGATTGGTTAATTGAAGGAAAGAAATTTTTTACTAAACTAAAGAAAAAAGTCATATATCACCAAGTGACAAAAATATATAGTAAGTACTATATTTTATCCAGTGGCGGAACCAAGTTGGCGGTAGGAAGCATATACTCGTCTTAAAAACAGTTTTTTTTTTTAATTCAAAAGATTTAAGACTCTAAAATTGTATTATATGAAAACATCCTTTATTGTGAAAAGCCTCCGTGCCCCCGCGTATTCAATTTTTAAATTGGGTTGAAGCTTTTTTTATAAAAAATCTTCCTGTAATCCGTGATCAACATTGTTTTAAAAAAGGTATAGTCTTTAAGATTTCGATGTAAGAAAGATTTTTTTTCGATACAAGCAAAGAATATGGACTTGGTCAAGATGAGAACGCACCTTTTAATTATTAACGTACTAAAAGATGAAGACGCAGAATGCACAATATATTGCAATGGAATGAGAGATAGAGATTTGTGTTCCACGGCTTACTTGCACGTAAAAACCGGATCAATTCTGTATTAGAATATGGTAATGACTACTACCCCGTGTGGGGTTGCATGTCTTCCCTCAGGTGTTTTCCCAGGTGTCGGATCGGAGAATGCCTACCAGATATGGGTGGTACCGACAAAATGAAATACCCGGGGTGCTGTAAAAGTAGTAGCTGAGAAGCGGCAGCTGGCTGTGTCGACTGGCCACTGGCTTAAATCATGACGATTTATATAGTTGTGTATCCAGAAACCAAATGACGTAGTGAGAATCACAGAAGCGGTGTCTGCACAGCGGTGGAGAAGTTCACAAGAAACCATTCCACTAATAATAGTTAAAATAGAAGCTGCCCTTAGGCTTTGGCACTTCTTACGTGAAGAGAGAGTGCGAAGAATCCCCCAGTTACACAAGTAAACAAACGAAACCAAACGTAAAATGGCACATAGAATGTCCAGAATATGTATTGATCCGGAAGAACAGCTAATATCATTTAGGAAAAGAAAAGACTCAAGATAGATATACTTGGTTATAGTGAACCTCGTTGGCCAAATAACGGTCAAACCACAGTGGAAAAACATCGTATCTACTATTCTGGAGACGATACAACACAAAACAGAAATTGTGTCGCGATCATCGTAAATCAGAAAATTAAGAGAGCTGTCATTAGGTTTCTTCCTACCTCCGATAGAGTTGCAATGTTGAAAATAAAAGTAAAACTAACTAATATGAACATTCTTCAAATATACACACCAACAGCAGAAAGCACAGAAGAGGAAATTGAAGGCTTTTATCAAACGATGAAGGACAATCTAAAACATATGAAAAATGAGGAAAGAAATGTGATCATGGGTGATTGTGACCCGAAAGTGAGGAAAGGCACAGTAGAAAATACAGTGGGAAAATTTGGAACAAGAAACGACAGAGGTGACTACCTAGTCCAGTTTTGCCACCCAGTTGGAGCTGCCTTCAAGAATATTCTACACTTGAAAAGCACCCACTGATAGCCCACACCCGATAACATTGATTATGTGATGAATAATAAAATATTTTTTAATGGAATTAAATCGATCAAAACCTATCCCGGAGAAGATATATACCCAAATCATATTTTGCTACTTTTAGAAATCAAAACAGAAATCTAAGAAAAGTCAAAGATCAACACACAGAAACCAAAGCAAAGCAATGTAAAAAAAAATGAAGGAAGCGATAGAAGCTGAGCTGAAAGTGATCGCTTAAATATTCTTGTCTCCACGACAACAGAGTGCGCACAGAAAAAATACGAAAAAATCAGTTCTGGATGACAGCCGAGATATTAGAAATTATGATAATTAGAAGAAAATGGAAGAACAAAGATCGAGAAAAATATAAGGAATATCATAGGAAAGTCCTCAAAGAAATTCACTTCACTGAAAAATGTTTGGAGATAGAAATTCTGTAGAAGAAATATGATGCCTTTGGCTTACATGAAAAGATAAAGGAAGCAGCTGGAAACTATCCGCCAAGATCAGTGGGGGTACTGGAAGATAAACAAACAATTTACTAATTAGCATAGAAGATCAGCTGGACAGAGGAAAGGATTATTTGACCGAGCTTTTTGATGATGAGAATCAACAACCAATACAGTTGGGTTCTTATGGTCCAGAAATAACAAAAGAAGAAGTCAGTTATAAATAAATAAAAATTGGAAAATTCTTAGGATCAGATGAAATATACGGTGAAGTGGTAAAGTTGCTGGAAGATAATCAGATCAGCACTTCAACGCAGTTGTTCCATTGTTAAAAAAGAAATATGCATAGAAATGAGAAGAACACCGAATTATGAGCCGGATGAGCCACGCATTGAAAATACTGTTGAACATAATTCATACTCGCATATATCAAGAACTGGAAGAAAATTTCTCTAATGTGCAATTTGAGTTCAAAAACGGTTTTGGTAAGAGGGAAGCACTTTTTACTATAGTATTGAAGTGTTAATACAAAGAGAATGAGATATTAAATCCGACGTCTTCACCTGTTTCATTGGTGTTGAAAAGGCGTTTGATAAAATGCAACATCAAACTTTTTGAGACTCTAAGAAAATCAAACGTCGACGATAAAGTCCCCAGACTAGTAATGAATCTCTACAGACAGTAAGAAGCAACAGTATGCGTTAATTACCAACTATCAGAAGAAGTTTGAGTATAGAGAAGAGTACGACAAAGATGTATTCTATCATCTTTATTATTTAATGCGTACTCAGAATGTCTATTTCAGGAAGCTTTGAGAGAAACGGATGATGGAGTTGTCATAAATGCGAAATAATAAATAATTTGGGATACGCCGATTATACTGTGCTGCTAACAGATAGTACTGAAGGTCTTTAACATCTTATCAGTAGTGTAGTTAATGCCAGTGAAAACTATGAAATAAAACTTATTAGCAAGAAAACCCAAATTATGACTATAAGCAAACATCAAAACATCAACGCAGATTTCGTTGCAGGTACCAACCCTTTAAAGCGAACTGACAAAATCACATATTTGGGTTGCTTCATAGTCGACAGTTGGGACCACTCACGAAATTAAGTGCCGCGTAGAGAAGTGCTTTTAATCATCTTAGGACAGCACTGTGTAATTTGAAGCTTAAGGTGCGACTGCGTCTCCAGATTCTTAGATGTCACGTTTTCTCAGTACTTTTATACGCACCAGAGATTTGAACTCTTCCTGAAGCCTCTAATAAGCGGTTGCAAGCATTCAAGATGTGGTATTATCGTTGCATGCTTAGGATTTCCTGTATACACCACGTAACAAATGATACTGTTATAGAATGCTTCAAAAAAGAACCAGAAATTCTTAACACTAGCAAAGAAACAAAACTAGCGTATTTTGGTTATTTAATGCGAAGCGAAAAGTATCGACACAACTAATTATGTAGGAAAAACAGAAACAAAACGGGGTCCTGGACGTCGCCCTACATTCTGGCTTAAAAATCTCAGGCAATGGAACGGTATGACACTGGATCTTTTTAGATCAGCGGTCAATAGAATTAAATGGGCCAATGTGATCGCCAACACCCACAGCAGATAGGCACTACTGGAGACGTTCAATAATTATACTATATCTTACATCATCGTTAAATATTTGATTCTCCCAAGAACATATTTCACCTTTGGCCTTGACAAAACTACATCCTCTATACATGCTAAAAATGAGTATTAGTGAAAATTGCAGAATCCTTTATAAAGTTTTGTGAATTAGAAGATATTACCGGGGATAAACTAAAGGATGTTGAAATCAGTAATCTTTTGAACGAAACCGATGCTGATGTCTGATAAGACTACATTCAAATTTTGTTAAAGAAAATTGAGATGAAAGTGACACAAAAATCTCATGAAACGGAGACGAATATAAAGAAATGATCCTACAAATTTCAGATTAGAATTGGCAGAAATAGATAAAAAAATAAAGAAAAAGACCAGAGAAGACGCTAGACAGTACAGAAACTCGAAAATAGAAGAAACTTTGACAGAGGGAAAAAGTTTGAAACAGCTAAACAAACGAATGAATTAAAGGAGACATCAAATAATAAAACTTAGAAATAACGATAACCAAGGGATCGCATAAATCAAAGAGATAAAGGAAGCTACAGAGAAATATTATCAAAAACTATATGACACGAAAATATTGCCACCGCCCGATGAAGAAGAAGGAAATAGAGTGATAGTGAGCAATGTGGGATCTGCAGAAATTCTCGTTGTACCAAGAACCAGGGGACGATGAAATAACTATAGAAATGATAAAGTATGGAGGGACATCGATAACACAATCTCGTCAAGCTCTATTTAACAAGTGCCTCATAGAAAGAAAACGGGTAAACGCCTTGATTTTGCTTATATTTAAATTGGAGAATTACAGACCCTTCAGCCTATTATCGGTACTATACAAAATCCTCACTAGAATCATAACATACAGGTTAACGAACAAATTAGACACTTATCAATCACGTGAACAAGCGGAATTTAGAAGGGGATACAGCACTTTGGACCATCTTCAAACAATTATATCACTAGTGGAAAAAGCAAATGAATATGAGGTCTTGTTGTGGATAGCAATGGTTGACTACGAAAAAGTATTTGATTCTGTAGAGATATGGGCAGTCTTTAACGCTTTAAGTAACAGCAGAGTCGATGAAAGGAACACAACTCTTCTTTAATACATATATAAAAATGCCACATCACAAATAATGTTTGAAGAAAAAACAAATAAAACCAAAATTAAAAGAGGAATTAGACAAGGCCATTCGATATCCCCAAAGCTGTTCATTTTGACTTTAGAAGACATGTTCAAATCGTTAAAGTGGGAAAATAAAGGAATACTAATGGACGGTGAATAATTAAATCATTTGAGGTTCGCAGATGATAATAATTCTGTTATCCAACACAAAAGAAGAATTGCAAGAAATGCTAATGGAATTAAATAACAAGTCTCGAGAAGTAGGTCTAATAAATAAACCAAATATTTGAACAACAAAAGTGAAGATAACAGCCAGGAACTATTAATAGAAGGTGAAAGAATAGGTCAAAAAATCGAAATATCAAAAAATAAGGCTGACTTGAATAGAAGAGACTCGTTAACTTGGTCTGTGTTTGAAAGGTTACAATCTACATTTAAATTGGACATCCCAGAGTATTCGATCAGTATGTACTGCCGGTATTAACATACGGCACTGAAACGTGGACTTTAAATAAAAGTATAATAAATAAACTCCAAGTAACCCAAAGAGCAACGGAGAGGAGAATGCTCAATATTAGACTTCAAAATCGTATTCCTAACATCGAGATACGAAGAAGATCAAAAGTGGCAGATGTAATACAACGAATATGTATATTAAGGTGGAATTGGGCGGGGCATATCGCAAGGTTGAATGATAACAGATGGACATGCCGTATGGTTGAATGGACGCCTAGAGAACATAAGAGATGCGGAAATAAAAAGATTAGCAGGACACGATTGGATGCAAAAAGCAAACAACAAAGCTCATTGGATACAACTTGGAGAGGCATCCGACTATGGATGGAATAAGCTAATGCTTGTTAATTGTGTGACCTATCCAGAGTGGAATTATTCGATGTAACCTCCCTTAGCCGCAATGACCGCCTCCTTCCTTGGCCCGAAGCTCTCGCACGCTCTCTTTAAAGCAGGACTGTCCATATTGGCAAATGCTGTTTCGATAGCGATGCATAAAGATGCCACATTAGGGTTTCTGGTCTTGTTTGTCAATTACGCTCCAAACATAGTAGTCGAGGTGGCTCAAATCCGGGCTATTTGGGGACCAGAACTCTTTAGACCAGACATATCCACGTTATCCTATAACTAGTTTTGGAGTAAATGGCTCGTCTGTGCCGGTCCACCATCCTGTTGACACACTTACACGCCTCATGTCGTATACAGTTGATCTCCGGTACTCGAAAAAACCGAATTATTTCAGTCGCCGAACGTCCAGCCAGCGCGAAGACTCTTCAGTTATACTCCGCAGTTGTTCACAACGGCTCGGTCGTTTCGAGGTTATGACTATTTACTAAAACTATGTTGCTTTCACGAACGTCAACAACCTATAGCGGAACTAATATATGGCCGAAAATTCAAATTTAAATGTGTCCGGATTTAAGCGTCGCACCCTGTATATGTATATATATATATATATATATATATATATATATATATATATATATATATATATATATATATACACATACATATATATATATATATATATATATATATATATATATATATATATATATACATATATATATATATATATATATATATATATATATATATATATATATATATATATATATATATATATATATATATATTTCAAATTAAAAATGCGCTATATATGCAATAACAAAACTTTGCCTGTGTAACTTCTATTTTATAATTTTGTTGTCAAATGTTGCTAAAATTACTTATAGCGGAGAAAGTTCTCGATTAGTCAGACAGTAATCTTCTCCCAGTGAAACGACGCTGCTAACAAACAACTTCGTATAGAGAAAAAGAAAGCTTTTTAAATGTTGAACTTTACATTCCTGTTGATATTTTTTAAGTCAAGTACATTCTACATTTTGTTTTTCGATATGTGCAGTGTTCGGTAAAATATTTGATTTTACAAAAAAAAGTTAAATTTTTCGCTCATATAGATCTTCCTATATATCACGTTTTATCGAATTCTGCTGCTAATGAAGGCTTTGCGTGAACCATAACAGCCTTTACTCCTGACGTCCCTCTATTAATTAGGTCTGTTACGTGTTGGTCACGTAAATCGTCTTTTAAATATTTGCCCTTTTGTTTCGTTTTGTACCTGTACATTACGTCCCGGTTGGGTCGAATATCAATAGCACGTGGCCGTCTATAATTTCTTTAGCAGAGGAGATATGAAGCCCGATAGCTACCAACACCATTGTGTGTAAATTGTGGGTTTTGAGCCCATAAGGTGACAAATACAATTTGTTTTAGATTTGTTTAGTGTTAAAATGAATTATAATGATTTTGTGTAGGAGTGAAAAAATTACAGGTAATATAAATTCGACCCAACCCCATAAGAAATCAAGTAGCATTTCCGATATAAATGTTAAAATAGTCTATTTTTAAAATATATGTAAATATAAATCGTTTGGTATTTTAAATTATACTAACTCGAGTATTCTATAATACCAATTAGCTTTATATGAAATATTTTAAAAAACTTGTTGCTAGAGCCTGTTTAGCATTATATTAGAAATATTTATTAATTTACTTTAATATTTATTGTTTCCTAGTCATTATGATGTTTAATTGGCATCAAAAAAAGATAAAAAATATACCTGTATTTGATCATATTAGACGAAATTTGTCCTTCAAGTGGGAAACAATTCCTGCACGTATATAGTATTATTATTTTGGTATGTAGTTGGGCTTAAAATCGTGGTAAAATTTAAGGCTAAACCTTATCTATAATATATATAAAATGCAACGTCTCTCTGTCTGTCTGTCCGTTAGTGCGCTTATCACCGGAGAACTACTTATCCGATTTACGTACTTTTTTTTTTAAAAACATACATATACATATGTTCTTTGGCCAGGTTATAGGCTATATTTTATTATGATAGGTAGCATAAGGAATGAGCAGTGACGATAATAGTGAATGAAGTCGGAAAAAAGTTTGCCGCTAGCGCGTTCCCTTGCAATGCACAGCCTAAACCATTAAATATGGAACAATATTATGTAGCAGAGAATATCTATAATCTATAATATATATAAAATGAAATGTCTCTCTGTCTGTCTGTCTGTCCATTAGTGCGTTTATCACGCGAGAATCACTTATCCGATTTACGTGTCTTTTTGAAATTCATACATATATTCTTTGGCCAGGTTATATAATAATAATAATAATAATCTATATCTATAATATATATAAAATGCAACGTCCCTCTGTCTGTGTGTCCGTTAGTGCGCTTATCTCTCGAGAACCACTTATCCGATTTACGTACTTTTTTTTAAACATACATATGTTCTCTGGCCAGGTTATAGGCTATATTTTATTACGATAGGTAGCATAAGGAATGAGCAGTGACGATAACAGTGAATGAAGTCGCTAGCACGTTCTCTTGCAATACACAGCCTAAACCATTAACTATGGAACAATATTATGTAGCAGAGAATATCTATAATCTATAATATATATAAAATGCAATGTCTCTCTGTCTGTCTGTCTACCCATTGGCGCGTTTATCGCGCGAGAACCACTTATCCGATTTACGTCTCTTTTTTAAATTCATACATAAATTCTTTGGCCAGGTTAAATAATAATATAAATCTATATCTATAATATATATATATATATATATATATATATATATATATATATATATATATATATATATATATATATATATATATATATATATATATATATATATATATATATATATATATATATATATATATATATATATATATATATATATATATATATATATATATATATATATATATATATATATATATATATATATATATATATATATATATATATATAATGCAACGTCTCTCTCTCTGTCTGTCTGTCCGTTAGTGCGCTTATCACTGGAGAACCACTTATCCGATTTACGTGTTTTTATAAATTTATACATATGTTCTATATAATTCGATATAAGCCTAGATAATGGGAGATAAGGTCAGATAATGGGAGTTAAGTATAAATAATGGGAGATAAGGAGAAATAATGGGAGATAAGCAGAGATAAATCTAGATAATGGGAGTTATGGTGAGATAATGGGAGATAAGGAGAAATAATGGGAGATAAGGAGAAATATTGCGAGATAAGTCGAGTTAAGCCTAGATAATGGGAGATAAGGTGAGATAATGGGAGATAAGGGGAAATAAAGGGAGATGAGCCGTTATGTAGACATTATGAGAGATAAGGAGAAATAATGGCAGATATTTTATTACGTTAAGTAACATAAGGAATAAACAGTGACGATAGTAGTGAATCAAGTCCACGCGAGCGGAGCCGCGGGTACTGCTAGTAATAAAATAAAAGTCATAATAATTTGTTGACAAAGCTGTAATTTAAAATGATATTGCAAAATATACCTTCTTCAGAATACTATAAAGTCCATCACAGTTAGTATTAGCAGTATTTTGCTATTTAATTGACAGGTAGTTTTCAAGTTTTATTATTATCTCTTCTCAATAATGAAGTTGGCAGATTATATAGACAGCTACCCTTACCTTTTATTTTAATTCGCCCGCTGTTAGATTGTTGAAATGTTAAGACGTAAGAACTTTTTAAACTAGATCTAAGTAAATCAAACCTTAAACATATTTTTCTCCCTAAAAATAAATATGAAAACTTAGATCAGTTACAGAATGGGGTTGACAGATTATGAATACCATTTTCTGATGAATTTTTAAAATCATATAACATATAAATCAATAACCCTTATCACTGACACGAATTTTAGAAATTCTCAAAGGACAAAACATTTTATCTCTAACTAAAATTATGTTTCCCTACTAATATTTTTTAAGGATATATTTTTCCCATCAATAAAGTAATATTTGTTGAAAGTTGACCTAGAAAATCTAAATGAAACCAATGAATACATGACTGATATTTGCTTTGTGCATTTTTTAAAGTTTTTTACGTAATTTATTCGAAATTACAATGCACTTACTTTAAAAAAATATTGTTTGTAACCTAAAATTTATACTAATGTAAAACGTTCTAAAAATGTATATATGTAAGACGAATTACAAGATCACAAATAAAAATAGGAAACAAATTATCCCCAAAATTTTAATTAAATAAGGAATTTCGTCAAGGCTGTTGTATATTCCCCATTTTAAAATATATATTCGAAAAGCCTTAAAAGATTGGAAAAAGAAATGTCATGAAATGGGTATAGAAATAGGAACAACATGTCTATATACCCTGCAGTTCGCCGACGTCCAAGTTATTATGGCCAATGATAAAGAAGATCTAGAATATATGGCTCGGTAAACTGCAGGAAGAGTAGTGTAATTGGGGTCTAGAATTAAACGTACAAAAAAACCAAGTACTTACCAATTGGAGCAGAATTAGTCGCTATACAGCTTGAAAACAATGGGGAAATTGAACCATGTGAAGAATACACCTACTTGGGAACTATTTTGAATAAAAATATCTCATAATGACAGAGTGTGAAACGAAGAAATACGTATAAGAATGAGTATAGCACTTTTTGTGCTCTAATCTTGGTCGCTTCTGCTTCAACTCACTAGGCGAACGGTCAGTGATGTTGCGTAATAAAAGCCAGACGCAATTTTATTTTTTGCAAATAATCAATCATGATACCCTGTGAGTCCCAAAATATGGTTCCTAATATTTTTGCTGCCGTTAAAACTGTTTTTGTTTTTTTTGATGAACTTTCATCTTTGAGAATCCCCTGTTTTGACTGCCGTTTTAACTGAGGGGTGTAATGGTGGATCCATGTTCCGTTTACAGTACAGTACAGAAGTCCTATGCATTACTCTGCGACTTTTCCAAACACGATTTTAAAAGTCTTCCTCGTGCGTTTTTGTCCTGCATTCAACAAACGCAGCACCCATCACGGATATTATGTACCCGTTCATAGGAGATGACTACCATCTCAGCAATCTCACGAAGCATGCATCGATCTTTAATCACGATATCATGAATATTATCAACCATTTTTTCAGAAGAAACTTCAATCGGGCGTCTTGAACATACAGCATCTGTAATGCTCGTACAGTCACGTCCAAACCCCTTTATCCAGTAACAAATTGTCTGGAGTGCTGGTACGGAGTCCTCATGAACTTTCTTCAGTTCACTTTTTATCTGGGTCATAGTCCATCGCTAAGGGATCAACATCATATCCGGTTTGTATTGGCATCAGACATCGAAAGAAAAATCGAACAAAGCCTATCGGAGGATGCTTCTATCAAGAAAGGAGTGCGACAGGGATGTATTTTAGCGCCGCTCCTCTTCAACCTCTATGCGGAGACTGGTTTCAAAGAAGCTCTAGCCCAGATTACAACGTGAATTAAAGTTAATGGCACCATGGTTAACAATCTAAGATATGCAGACGACACCGTTATTGTGACTGATAATTTACCCGATCTGCAGAGCATGATGAATCTCATAGTTCGTCGGAATGAACAATTTGCACTACATATAAATATAATACAGAACAAGCTAGTTGTGTTATCAAAATCACACTTGATGCGAATCTTATTGTCAATGGACAGATAATTCAGGAGGTTTTGTCATTTAAATACCTGGAATGCCGAAAATAGAGATTAGATCGAGAATCGAGCAGGCCCGTGAGATCTTCATGAACATGAAAAATCTTTTTACTAAATCCGACCTTAGTCTAGCACTTCGAATGCGTATGATTAGATGCTATGTTTTCTCGGTTTCTCGGATGTGAAGGCTGGACTCTTGATCCAGAGAAATGACTCGAAGCTTTCGGAATGTATGTTTATAGAAGGCTTCTACGGATATCATGGGTGGTTAGAGTAACGAATGCTGAAGTACTTAGGCGAATCAGCAAATCCGCAAATCCGCAAAACTGCTGCTGACTACAAAGGAGAGAAAAACTAGTTACATCAGTCATATAATGAGCGGAGCAAGGACTGACTTGCTGAGACTGGTCATCGAAGGCAAAATACAAGGAAGGTTAGAAGATGTCAAAATTTCTGGTTAAAGGACATCCGAAGATGGTTTAATGGCTCATCAATAGATATTTTTAGAGATGCAGTTTCCAGGACTATGTTAGCCATTTGGATCGCCAACCTTCCTCAGAAGTCCATTTTTTTAAATAAAAATGTTGTACCTTATATCTATTTATTGAAAAAACTAACAGACTGTGTCTCCCGGTTGCATTAATCGACCATAATGTTAAAATTTTTCGGGAAATATTTTTGCTACTATTTTCTTATTATTAGCACTGACACAAATTTTTGAATTTGCAAGTACAGTCTTGTTCGCAGTTACAATATTTTATATAATGAATTCGATCAAGCGATTCAAAAAGCCAATATTAGGTGTGCTCTTTATTCTATCGATGACTTTGGACTCAATATAATAAATAACGTTTTTATGAATATGTGATGAAAATACTATGAAATGCAATAAAATTTAAGCGTAGTCACAAGGCAATGCCTTTAATGATATAGGAAGAGCTGAGGAGAAAAAGATCCAATCCCCTGCATTCATTCAGTTTTTATCTATCTCATAGAAAGAAAGTTGACGAATTTTCGAATAATTTCCGGTTCTAATCGCATCTTGAATTTATTCCAAAAATTGGTTTTAATAGGCCCATATATATATATATATATATATATATATATATATATATATATATATATATATATATATATATATATATATATATATATATATGTATATATATATATATATATATGTATATATATATATATATATATATATATATATATATATATATATATATATATATATATATATATTGCAACGTCTCTCTGTCTGCCTGTCCGTTAGTACGCTTACCACTCGAAAACCACTTATCCGATTTACGTGCTTTTTTTTTAAACATACGTATGTTCTCTGGCCAGGTTATAGAATATACTTTATTGCGTTAGGTAACATAAGGAACAAGCAGTGATGATAATAGTGAATCAAGTCGAAAAAAAGTTTGCCGCTAGCGCGTTCTCTTGCAATACACTGCCTAAACCATTAAATATGGAACAATATCATGTAGCGAAGAATATAACAAATATAAAATGCAACGTCTCTCTGTCTGTCTGTCTATCTGTCTGTTCGTTAGTGCGCTTATCACTCGAAAACCACTTATCCGATTTACATTTTTTTTTAATTCAGACATTTGTTCTCTAGCCAGGTTATTTATAATCTTTTGTAATATATATAAAATGCAACCAACGTCTCTCTGTCTGTCTATCTATTTGTCCGTTAGTGCGCTTATCACTCGAAAACCACGTATCCGATTTAAGTGTTTTTAAATTCGTACATTTGTTCTCTTGCCAAGTTATCTATAATCTTCTATAATATATATAAAATGCAACGTCTCTCTGTCTGTCTATCTGCTGTGCCTTAGTGCGCTTATCACTCGAGAACCACTTATCCGATTTACGTGTTTTATTTTTAATTCATATATTTGTCCTCTGGCTAGGTTATCTATAATCGTCTATAATATATATATAAAATACAATGTCTCTCTGTCTGTCCGTTAATTCACTTATCACTTGAGAACCACTGATCCGATTTATGTGCTTTTTTGTTAGAAGATACATATGTTCCCTGACCAGGTGATAGAATATACCTTATTACGTTAGGTAACATAAGGAATAAGCAGTGACGATAATAGCGAATCAAGTCGGAAAAAAGTTTGCCGCTAGTGCGTTCTCTTGCAATACATTGCCTAAAACATTAAATTTGGAACAATATCATGTAGCAAAAAATACAATATATATATATATATATATATATATATATATATATATATATATATATATATATATATAAAATGCAACGTCTCTCTGTCTGTCTGTCTGTCCGTTAGTGCGTTTATGACTTGAAAACCACTTATCCGATACATTTTTTTTTTTTTTTAATTCATACATTTGTTCTCTGGCCAGATTATCTATAATCTTCTATAATATATATATAATGCAACGGTTCTCTGTCTGTCTATCTGTCCGTTAGTGCGCTTATGTCTTGAAAACCACTTATCCGATACATTTGTTTTTTTTTTTAATTCATACATTTGTTCTCTGGTGAGGTTAGCTATAATCTTGTATAATATATATATATATATATATATATATATATATATATATATATATATATATATATATATATATAAAATGCAACGTCTCTCTGTCTGTCTGTCCGTTAGTGCGCTTATTACTCGAGAACCACTTATCCGATTTATTTGCTTTCAATCAAGTCGGAAAAAAGTTTGCCGCTAGCGCACACTTTTGCAATACGCTGCCTAAACCGTTAAATTTGGAACAATATCATGGGATAAAGAATACAGTATATATAAAATGCAACGTCTCTCTGTCTGTCTGTCTGTCTGTCCGTTAGTGCGCTTATCTCTCGAGAACCACTTATCTGATTTACGTGTTTTTAGTGTTCCGAGTGTTCCGTATGGAACACTTATAAGATCACTGCGGTGTCTATCCGCTGCCCCCCCCCTTTATCTCGAAAAGTGCTGATTAAAAAATTTTGAAAAAAGTCTGGAATATTCTCCACGGTGTGTAGATTGAACGAAAATTATCACGAGTGCGTTACCTTTAATAATTTATCTGGTATATAAAAAAAAATTTCAAGGTCATCAGTTTTCATTAAAGATCGGAAACAAACATATGTTCACTGGCTAGGTTATAGGCTATATTTTATTACGTTAGATAACTTAAGGAATAAGCAGTGACGATAATAGTAAATCAAGTTGGAAAACAGTTTGCCGCTAGCGCGTTAACTTGCAATCCACTGCCTAAACTACTAAATAGGGAATAATATCATGTAGCAAAGAATATAATATATATAACTGTCTGTTCGTTAGTACGCTTATCATTCGAAAACCACTTATCCGATTTACGTGTTTTTTTTATTCATACATACGTTTTCTTTCCAAGTTCTATAATAATAATAAGAATCTATAATCTATGATATATACAAAATGCAACATCTCTCTGTTTGTCTGTCCGTTAGTGCGCTTATCATTTGAGAACCACTTATCCGATTTATGTGTTTTTTTAGATTCATACATATGTTCTCCTGCCATGTTATGGTATATATTTTATTACTTATTACGTTAGGTAATATAAGAACTAAACAGTGACGGTAATAGTGAATCAAGTCGGAAAAAAACTTTGCCGCTAACGTACTCTCTTGTAATACGCTGCCTAAACCGTTAAATATGGAACAATATCATGTAATAAAGAATACAATATATATAAAATGTAACATCTCTCTGTCTATTAGTGCGCTTATCACTCCAGAACCACTTATCCGATTTACGTGTTTTTTTTTAATTCATACTGTCCCTCCCACGAGGCGAACAGCTACCGCCCTATCAGCCTACTTCCCGGTCTAGGCAAGATAGCTGAAAAAGTCATCCTCGAAATCATCAGAGTCCACGGCTCTCCGTATTATACCTGACAAACAATTCGGTTTCCAACCTCTTCATGGCAGTACTCACCATACCATCAAGCTCGCCCAAACCATTCCCAACAGCTTCAACAGACACAGAGGTGTGTTCTGCGATGTAGCTAAGACCTTCGACCGAGTCTGGCAGGAAGGCCCCATTCTGAAACTGATCCGACACGGCTATCCCCTTGTCATAACCAAACTCATTCAGTCCTTCGTCTCTGACAGAACCTTTCAAATCAGAATCGATACGGCCATCTCCAACGTCAAGGCCATCAGAGCCGGAGTCCTACAAGGCTCCGTCCTCTCTCCTCACCTCTTTAACATCACTCAATCAAGGAGCAGCCGCACTATCACCAGCTGCAGCGCCACCTAAACATCCTTGACTCCTGGTTTGACCGCTGGAGGCTCAAGCTCAATCCCCACAAAACACAAGCCATCGTCTTCTCCAAGGGCAGGGCCCCCCCTCATGGATATCTCCAGCTTCAAGGCTCCCGCATCCAATGGGCAAACTCCATCAAGTACCTAGGCATCCAGTATGACAAAGAACTCGTCTGGAAGGACCAGGTCTACTGTCACCAGGAAAGCGAAGCAACTGCTCGGCAAATTATATCCCATCATAAATCGCTCCAGTAAGTTGCTACCCAGGACCAAGCTACTGATCTACAATACTATCGTTATGCCTGCCCCACATGGTGTCAGCTCTCCAAGACAAGGAGAGCCCAACTCCAGGCAGTGCAGAGCATGAGAAATCAACAAATACATAGAGACCTCGGTGTGCCTACCATAAAGGCATACATGAGGAAAACCCAAATGAAGTTTCTGGAGAAGGCGTCTCAGCACCCCAACCCATGCATCAGACTCCCACCACATGCCCGCCACCAATTCCCGAGACCTTCAGACCCTCCCTCGGATGAAGACGATGACCCTCCTCGATCGCCGTGACAGAAGATTATTAAATTAGATTAAGTTACAATAAGTCCTAGGTTAAGTTAACACTAAGTCCTAAGTTAAGCTCGCGTAAGTCTTAGGCTAAGGTAGTTTAAGTCTTGGGGGATTAGGAAAACCATGTTACAAAAAACCCATCTCCTAGGTTAAGTTACTATAGGACCGCTAGTTTAAGAGCTTAGGTTAAGTTAGAATAAGCAAACTTTCACCTTAGGTTAAGATCTGTCATAAATGTAAGAGGCGTAGCCTTACCTTTAATCCAATAAAGAAAATGCCAAAACAGTTCTCAGTACAATTATATCGAGATGGTTCCTTTTAGAAAAATAATTTGTTTTGTAGTTGTTTGTGGTCTAATATTTTAATTCGGACAACCTGTGTGTATACGTGTTGATATCTAAGTAGCAAATTTAATTATTGTTTATTTATAGGGATCCCAGATTAAATTATGATTTCATCACGGACTTTATTAACATTTTAATAATTAAAATTATTTATCAGTTTATTAATCTTCATTTAAAAATAACTCTGTAGTATACGTAGTAAAAAAGTTTATGAAAATTACCTTCTGTTTTTATATAACCTTGAAGGATATTAAACGGTTGTAAATTTATTCCTTAAATAAATTCCATCCAGAGGTCACCCTCTATTTCTACTTTTTTTAATCGTTTATGGCAGGTAAAGATCATCTCGAATATTTTAAATCTGATTTATGGTAGAGGTTTTCTCGAAATAGTACTAATAAAGCATGCATATTAAGATTTTAACGACTACCAAAATTTATGATGAAATCAAACGCAAAATTGAGTTAAAAATAATATGTTTTATAGTTTGTTTTACTGCTCATAAATTACATTTTATAGATTTATACCCATTACACGACATTAACCGAAAAATAGTTTTTCATTAAAAGTTTAGATAATTTAGTTTAAAATCTGAGAGGCTTATTGCTTTTTTAAATTCATTTAAACCAAAGAAAAGAATTTAAATAAGGTGAGTGACAACCAAGAAATTTTTAGAATATTTATATAATATTTATATATTTCCCTTATTACCACTAAAAAGATGGAGTGTATTATATGTAATGTTCAGTGGGAATACCCAACTTTCGTAAAACCGTGGTTAAAAATACTAAAAATAAAAATAAAAAAATTATAAGCAGTTGAAATTAAGGATCGTTCAGTACTAAAATTACCACATTAAAATATAAAAGTAACCAAACGGATGAACTGATATGGAAAACTCAATGACCGCTCCTTAAACGGAAACAAAAATCCTTAGAAGGCGTAAAAACTTCAAACCTGCCTGTTTTGTTAGCACATCTTGTGGTAAGTACTCTTGAAATATCGGATCCTATTCCGCTCCTGTGCCTCCTCTGTCGTAAAGAGTTTATCTTTCACTTTTGCTTATCTGAAATTTACATGAAGTTACATAGTCTGGTAAGAATAATTCTTTCATCTATGGAAACATGTAAATCAAGGAAGAAGTCACCACGAATCATCTCAAAGTACAGGTGGATCTATGATTTTGCTTGGTGGCTGCATTAGATATTTTTGGAGTACATTTAACATTTGGCAGAAACTGTATTAAATAGAAATACACTATTAGATTCGAACTTTCAGGGCAAAATTTTTCGGTACTCTTATCTTTATGAGACATTCGAAATAAATTTTGTTAAATTTTTTTCATTAGACGAGATTAAATGTTTTAAAATATAGCACAATAAAAAACAAAACATAATATATTGTAAAATAGGTATACCTTTCTTGTATCGATGAAATTTTTCCCAGAGTGCCTTTCGTCCACTTCTGAATCTGCTCCTATTCTAGGGAAGATGGCTGGAAGTATCTATCGGGGAATCTGATCTCTATAAACCCATATTTTTTGCTCAATTTAATTATATCATGCGACATCAAGTCATCACAACCAGTGTCCCACCCGGCGGCGCAGTGAGTAGATATGTGCACGTGCTTCATTTTGGCTAGGTAACGTAAAATATTGATTTCATAAAATTTGGCTTTTCGTGTCTACAATTAATTCATTTAAAACTTTTAGTTTTGCATATAGTTTCAAAATGTACTTAATTATATTCTTTAAAAAGTTTCACGTTTAGCAACATAATTTTATAAAATTGTTGTTAAATGTAGAAAGTACGGGGCTTGTGGTAACAATATCTTGGGGCACATTATAACATGTTATCCGGCATATGGCCTTTTAATGCCGATATCTTTCAAAACAGTGACTTTGCACCATCATATGTCACTGATCGTCCAAATCCTATTAAAAAGGCAGAAAAATTTAACGTCCAGAATTATTACAATCTGTTCCCGAACTTGATAATTATACGTGACATTGAAACTGCAAAAGAACCAATTAAAAGTTGCTTAGGTTTGCAAAAACATTTTTCACCTTCGAAGGTTAGACCTCTTCCAAAGATTCCATCGCGGAAACAAACAACGTATAGCAGACGCAAAAGAAAATCCACAATTTCAATTGATACACCTGAAAAGAAAGCTTTAAGAAAAGAATATGAAGACAAAATGACAAAGAGACAGAAAAAAGATGGTAAAGGTGGATCAAAAGGAAAAGGAAAAAGGGGAAAAGAAAGGCAAGGGCAAATCAACAAAAAAGAAAGATGATAAGGAAAGAGTTGAAAAAAGAATTTTGAGGTCTGATTCAGAACCTGAAACTGAGGAGTGGCATTGTCTAGTTTGCGGTGAAGCCTATAGCAATTTTGATAAAGAGGTAGAATGTATATTATGTAAAATGTAGGCACATGTGAAACGTGTGACAGGAGATACTATATTATTTATTTATATTAATTGTTACTTTGATGAAGACTGAAGTTAGTCATTATGTAGCGTCTATTTTTCCAAGGCTGATTATTTTCTTAGATACTTATGTGTTAAATAAATTAATGTGATTGAAAGTACCATGTTGATTATAATTATAATTTATCTGTCATTAGTTAAACACTTAAATCTTAAATGTTGATTGTTTTTGTAAAAGTATGTTTTAGTTTCACTGATGATAAATATTATAGATAATGTAAAGTGTTATGTTGGTTTGGAAAATAACAGAATTAAAGCTCAAATATGTATCAAAATTTATTTTATTTTTACTGTTACTACCTGCCCCATGGCTGTTACATCCAGCCCCAAAGACGGGGCAAGTTGTAACAACGGTCTTTTTTTAAGAAAATGTCTGGTGTGAAGTATATATTAATAATTTCGAACTTATTCCTTTTTGGTATAATAGAGGGACAATTAGACTATCGACAGAAGCTCTTTTAATGCTAAAACAGGAAACAGATATTAAATTAATTTATTTTTTCTAAAAGTTGTTACAACACGCCTTTCGCTCCCCTACTGGGATTGTTGTCATTTAATATCAAGTAGTCCTGCTTCTATGAAAGTAGTTAATAATAGGCTTGTGAAGTTTTTGGAATTTTCTATATTTTCTAAGAGGATGATTCAGATATTTCCAAAAACAAAAAATAATTGAAAGGTTTCCCTAAAATTCTGTTCCATCTTGTAAAGTTATATGTCCAGCTTACTTTTTCTCCGTAGTATGTTTCGATAATACATAAATTCAATAGAAATATAAAATATGATATTACAGCTATAGTCCTAATTAGTACCTATGGTTTAGTTAATAACTTAAAATGCTAGTTTCAGGTAAACAAATCATTTATCAAGTAATCTGTATATGGCCATAGTTGGCCTGAAAACTATTACTGAGCATCCAGTATAACGTTACGAACACACAGCGGCCTCTCAACATAACGATTTTTTAATTGCAGCGTTGTAATTTATACCCTGAACACTATGAGATTATTCAATCTTAGTGATTTTTTTAACAGTCAGTGCTTGCTCAGGGTTATATTTCTGCAATGAAACACTCGCAGTATGCACCGAGCCTAAGAAATAAAGTTATAATTTAAATATTTTATGAGCCTGCCTAAAACATTAAATACGGAACAATATCATGTAGCAAAGAATACAACATATATAAAACGTCTCTCTGTCTATCTGTCTGACCGTTAGTGCGCTTATGACTTGAAAACCACTTATCCGATATACTATTTTTTTAATTCATATGTTTATTTGTTCTCTGGCCAGATTATCTATAATCTTCTATAATATATATAAAATGCAACGTCTCTTTGTCTGTTTGTCTGTATGTTTGTCCATTAGTGCGCTTATCACTCGAGAACCATTTATCCGATTTACGTGTTTTTTTTCATTCATACATTTGTTCTCTCTGGCCAGGTTATCTATATTCTTCTATTATATATATAAAATGCAACGTCCCTCTGTCTGTTTCTCCGTTAGTGCGCTTATCACTCTAGAACCACTTATCCGATTTCCTTTTTTTTTTTCATTCATACATTTGTTCTCTGGCCAGGTTATCTATATTTTTCTATTATATATATAAAATGCAACGTCCCTCTGTCTGTCTGTTTGTCCGTTAGTGCGCTTATCACTCGAGAACCACATATCCGATTTAGGTGTTTTGTTAAATTTATACCTTTGTTCTTTGGCCAGGTTATCTATAATCTTCTATAATATATATAAAAATGCAACGTCCCTCTGTCTGTCTGTTTGTCCGTTAGTGCGCTTATCACTATAGAACCACTTATCCAATTTCCTTTCTTTTTCATTCATACGTTTGTTCTCTGGCCAGGTTATCTATATTCTTCTATTATATATATAAAATGCAACGTCCCTCTGTCTGTCTGTTTGTCCGTTAGTGAGCTTATCACTCGAGAACCACTTATCTGATTTACGTGTTTTTTTTTTTTAAATTCATACCAGGCCTGACTGTCTGTTTGTCTGTTAGTGCGCTTATCACTCGAGAACCATTTATCCGATTAACGTGTTTTTTTTTTTCATTCATACATTTGTTCTTTGGCCAGATTATCTATAATCTTCTATAATATATATAAAATGCATACGTCTCTCTGGCTGTCTGTCTGTCCATTACTGCGCTTATCACTCGAGAACCACTTATCCGATTTACTTGCTTTTTTTAAGACTTACATATTTATGTTCCCTGGCAAGGTTATAAGATATATTTTATTACGTTAGGTAACCTAAGGAATAAGCAGTGACGACCAAGTCGGAAAGAAGTTTGCCGCTAGCGCGTTCTCTAGCAGTACACTGCCTAAACCATTAAATATGGAACAATATCACGTAGCAAAGAATATAATATATATATATATATATATATATATATATATATATATATATATATATATATTTATTTATATATATATATATATATATATATATATATATATATATATATATATATATATATATATATATATATATATATTTATATATATATATATATATATATATATATATATATATATATATATATATATATATATATATATATATATATATATATATATATATATATATATACATACATATATAATGTAACGTCTCTTTGTCTGTCTGTCTGTTTGTTAGTGCTCTTATCACTCGAAAACCGCTTATCCTATTTACGTGTTTTTTTTATTCTCTTTCCAGGTTGTATAATAATAATACTCTATAATCTATAATATATATAAAATGCAACGTCTCTCGGTCTGTCTGTCAGTCCGTTAGTGCGCTTATCCCTCGAGAACCACTTATCCGGGGATTTTTCGCAAAAACAATTTCTGCCAGGATAACATTAAGGAGAAAATATATTGCTAATGAAAAGTCGAAGTAAAATTTTCAGGTCATTTATTTTTAGAAGTTGTTTATTTCTCTTAAAACAATGCCTTTTGGAACACTCCGTCCTCTTCCTGCCTCTGGAACCTGGTTACGACATCTCTTCTTTAAACACACTGACAAACAGATCTCTAACTAAGCATATTTTATGGTAAGATGCAACGACTTGTACTAAGTACGCATAACTAATACTTCATCGGAGGCTAACACAGTAGCTACAAGCCGACAGAGTGGTTGACAAAGTTAACACTTCAATGCAGGCACCACGCTTTTCGAAGGATCCCCCTCAAGCATATGATGGGTTAATCTAAACAAACTGAAAGCTAAGAGGGTTTAGATTTCAGCAGTCTACCTACTATTCTCTTTATTCGTCAGTCCACCCTGACACGCATCGCGGCTCATCAGTCGTGCTAGAATTGACAAACAAGAGAACAGAATTTACTAATACTTATCCAGGTACTTACGAAACACATAGTAAGATGTGCGTGTAAGGTACAACGAATTGTACCAAATACGCATACTCATTCGACAGAGTGGTTGATAGTCAACATTTCAACGCAAACAGCACGTCTTTCGAGGGATCCCCCTTAGGCATATGTGGTTTAATGTAAGATAACTGACAACGAACAAGGCTTATATTTCAGCAGTCTACACACTATTCTCTTATTTGTCAATCCATCCCGAGGCACGTTTCGCCGAATCACGGCTCATCCGTCGTGCTAGAATCGACAAACAAGAGGACAGAATTTACTTGTACTTATCCAGTACTTACGGTATCTTACCATTATGTTCCGTAAGTACTAGTAAATTCTGTTTTCTGGTTTATCGATCTTGGCCCGACCGATGAGCCATGATAGCCTTGTCCGTTTTTAGTTGTTTTACATCAAGCATATTTTAGTTCTACTGTGTTATCTTGGAAGACATGAGACGCCGATGTCGCTTAATCAAGAGTACAAAAAATATTTTTGCAATTTTTCTTGATCTAAAATTGTTGAGATCGAGATTAAACTTAACAATATAATGCATTACGAAAATGGAGTAAAGCTATGACTGCAACAATGTAAGTTATTAAATATATCAACATACCAAGCAGTATAATAATGTTGCAAATCACAATAGCTTATTTTTTGAGAGCTTATATTCGCGATCATTAATTGGTCATTTTAATTTAATGCTAAACGGGAAAAAATTAAAATTATGTTAGAATTTACAAAACTACTAATTTTCATATCTATTAAAAGGACTTAACTATATTTTTATTTTACGTTTTCTTATATGAATAATTATTTGGTAATATTTGTAATACATAATAAAATAACATCAACAACAAAATACACCCATATTTTTTAGGTTTCATGGTATCTAGACAGGATTTAAATCTGAAACTTGTTACTCAATCTGGCTGGTATGGGCGTTTGTATGTAAAAGAAACTCCATCTTACGACACTGTAAAAATAGAGAGATTATGTTTATAGCCCCCTGAACTTCTGAGATTAATCTCACCAATCAAAGTAATTAATCCAGCCAAATTCTAGTTGCTATAAACATCTTCTCTGTGCTTTTTTGTTTACAGTGTTGTATAAAATGGAGGTTTCGGTTAATTATAAATCCAGTTGCCTAATTTAGTAAAAATGTATAACTTTACAACTGGTCTAACTTGTCATTTAGGGATTTATTTTGGCAAATTTAACAGTAAACTACCTAAACTATGAAGTTTGAGTACTAGACCCGGAAACCCGTTTTAATTTAACATTAAACTTATAAAAATTATGTTAATTTCGAAAACTACTTGTTTATTTAGATACTTATTTAATATCATTTTTATACATGATGGAATAAGATTAAAAAACCAAATACGCCTGGATAACTAAAAGTTTTAAATCCTATTGTAACTATATTGGATTTAAATTTCAAACCTCTTCAGTAAATATGACTGTGAAAATAATAACTTGGTAATTATTATAAAAAATTGGTTTTACAATGATGCATGGAATCAAATATTATAGCAACTTAAAATTATTACGATTATTAATTGTCATCTAATAATTTATATTATAGAGATGCAAATAAATTCTTTGGCTTAAACCCTAAGATTATATAGAACTCTTGTGACACTATCAATAGATCAATAGGATAATACAAATGGTAGAAAAATATTACCCTAATCATAATAAAATTTATTTCGATTATTCGGCTTGCATGCCACAAAATTAAATTATAAATTAAGAGGTTAGCTTCCCAAAAAAATATTTAAAGTTATACACCTTTTATGGAAAACTCCGGTTTTACAACAATATCATTAAAGAATTCATACTTCACTGCATAAACTATACATACAAAGGTCACCTTACATTCATAACCCGCAATGTACACTATGTAATTCCTGAATAAAAATAACTCTGTGTTTTTTATTCTTTTCTTTTAAAGATCATGAGCCTTAAAAAAACTCAATCTCCTATTTGCCGAGTAAAAATAAATTTGTTATAGATCTAGAAATACCGAATTTTTCTTGTACAAACATATGCGCCTAACTATTCATTCAGTAAATTTATATGCATAGAATGATTTATACCTGTAATTTATATAAAATGCAATGTCTCTCTGTGTGTCTATCCATTAGGGTGCTTATCACTCGAGAACCTCTTATCCGATTTACGAGCTTTTTTTTAAAACATGCATATGTTCCCTGCCAGGTTATAGGATATAGTATATTACGTTAGGTAACATAAGGAATAAGCAGCGATAATAGTGAATCAAGTAGGAAAAAAGTTTGCTGCTAGCGCGTTCTCTTGCAATACACTGCCTAAAACATTAAATACGGAACAATATCATGTAGCAAAGAATACAACATATATAAAACGTCTCTCTGTCTATCTGTCTGACCGTTAGTGCGCTTATGACTTGAAAACCACTTATCCGATATACTATTTTTTTAATTCATATGTTTATTTGTTCTCTGGCCAGATTATCTATAATCTTCTATAATATATATAAAATGCAACGTCTCTTTGTCTGTTTGTCTGTATGTTTGTCCATTAGTGCGCTTATCACTCGAGAACCATTTATCCGATTTACGTGTTTTTTTTCATTCATACATTTGTTCTCTGGCCAGGTTATCTATATTCTTCTATTATATATATAAAATGCAACGTCCCTCTGTCTGTTTCTCCGTTAGTGCGCTTATCACTCTAGAACCACTTATCCGATTTCCTTTTTTTTTTTTCATTCATACATTTGTTCTCTGGCCAGGTTATCTATATTTTTCTATTATATATATAAAATGCAACGTCCCTCTGTCTGTCTGTTTGTCCGTTAGTGCGCTTATCACTCGAGAACCACATATCCGATTTAGGTGTTTTGTTAAATTTATACCTTTGTTCTTTGGCCAGGTTATCTATAATCTTCTATAATATATATAAAAATGCAACGTCCCTCTGTCTGTCTGTTTGTCCGTTAGTGCGCTTATCACTATAGAACCACTTATCCAATTTCCTTTCTTTTTCATTCATACGTTTGTTCTCTGGCCAGGTTATCTATATTCTTTTATTATATATATAAAATGCAACGTCCCTCTGTCTGTCTGTTTGTCCGTTAGTGAGCTTATCACTCGAGAACCACTTATCTGATTTACGTGTTTTTTTTTTTAAATTCATACCAGGCCTGTCTGTCTGTTTGTCTGTTAGTGCGCTTATCACTCGAGAACCATTTATCCGATTAACGTGTTTTTTTTTCATTCATACATTTGTTCTTTGGCCAGATTATCTATAATCTTCTATAATATATATAAAATGCATACGTCTCTCTGGCTGTCTGTCTGTCCATTACTGCGCTTATCACTCGAGAACCACTTATCCGATTTACTTGCTTTTTTTAAGACTTACATATTTATGTTCCCTGGCAAGGTTATAAGATATATTTTATTACGTTAGGTAACCTAAGGAATAAGCAGTGACGACCAAGTCGGAAAGAAGTTTGCCGCTAGCGCGTTCTCTAGCAGTACACTGCCTAAACCATTAAATATGGAACAATATCACGTAGCAAAGAATATAATATATATATATATATATATATATATATATATATATATATATATATATATATATATATATATATATATATTTATATATATATATATATATATATATATATATATATATATATATATATATATATATATATATTATATATATATATATATATATATATATATATATATATATATATATATATATATATATATATACATACATATATAATGTAACGTCTCTTTGTCTGTCTGTCTGTTTGTTAGTGCTCTTATCACTCGAAAACCGCTTATCCTATTTACGTGTTTTTTTTTATTCTCTTTCCAGGTTGTATAATAATAATACTCTATAATCTATAATATATATAAAATGCAATGTCTCTCGGTCTGTCTGTCAGTCCGTTAGTGCGCTTATCCCTCGAGAACCACTTATCCGGGGATTTTTCGCAAAAACAATTTCTGCCAGGATAACATTAAGGAGAAAATATATTGCTAATCAAAAGTCGAAGTAAAATTTTCAGGTCATTTATTTTTAGAAGTTGTTTATTTCTCCTAAAACAATGCCTTTTGGAACACTCCGTCCTCTTCCTGCCTCTGGAACCTGGTTACGACATCTCTTCTTTAAACACACTAACAAACAGATCTCTAACTAAGCATATTTTATGGTAAGATGCAACGACTTGTACTAAGTACGCATAACTAATACTTCATCGGAGGCTAACACAGTAGCTACAAGCCGACAGAGTGGTTGACAAAGTTAACACTTCAATGCAGGCACCACGCTTTTCGAAGGATCCCCCTCAAGCATATGATGGGTTAATCTAAACAAACTGAAAGCTAAGAGGGTTTAGATTTCAGCAGTCTACCTACTGTTCTCTTATTCGTCAGTCCACCCTGACACGCATCACGGCTCATCAGTCGGGCTAGAATTGACAAACAAGAGAACAGAATTTACTAATACTTATCCAGGTACTTACGAAACACATAGTAAGATGTGCGTGTAAGGTACAACGAATTGTACCAAATACGCATACTCATTCGACAGAGTGGTTGATAGTCAACATTTCAACGCAAACAGCACGTCTTTCGAGGGATCCCCCTTAGGCATATGTGGTTTAATGTAAGATAACTGACAACGGACAAGGCTTATATTTCAGCAGTCTACACACTATTCTCTTATTTGTCAATCCATCCCGAGGCACGTTTCGCCGAATCACGGCTCATCCGTCGTGCTAGAATCGACAAACAAGAGGACAGAATTTACTTGTACTTATCCAGTACTTACGGTATCTTACCATTATGTTCCGTAAGTACTAGTAAATTCTGTTTTCTGGTTTATCGATCTTGGCCCGACCGATGAGCCATGATAGCCTTGTCCGTTTTTAGTTGTTTTACATCAAGCATATTTTAGTTCTACTGTGTTATCTTGGAAGACATGAGACGCCGATGACGCTTAATCAAGAGTACAAAAAATATTTTTGCAATTTTTCTTGATCTAAAATTGTTGAGATCGAGGAGATTAAACTTAACAATATAATGCATTACGAAAATGGAGTAAAGCTATGACTGCAACAATGTAAGTTATTAAATATATCAACATACCAAGCAGTATAATAATGTTGCAAATCACAATAGCTTATTTTTTGAGAGCTTATATTCGCGATCATTAATTGGTCATTTTAATTTAATGCTAAACGGGAAAAAATTAAAATTATGTTAGAATTTACAAAACTACTAATTTTCATATCTATTAAAAGGACTTAACTATATTTTTATTTTACGTTTTCTTATATGAATAATTATTTGGTAATATTTGTAATACATAATAAAATAACATCAACAACAAAATACACCCATATTTTTTAGGTTTCATGGTATCTAGACAGGATTTAAATCTGAAACTTGTTACTCAATCTGGCTGGTATGGGCGTTTGTATGTAAAAGAAACTCCATCTTACGACACTGTAAAAATAGAGAGATTATGTTTATAGCCCCCTGAACTTCTGAGATTAATCTCACCAATCAAAGTAATTAATCCAGCCAAATTCTAGTTGCTATAAACATCTTCTCTGTGCTTTTTTGTTTACAGTGTTGTATAAAATGGAGGTTTCGGTTAATTATAAATCCAGTTGCCTAATTTAGTAAAAATGTATAACTTTACAACTGGTCTAACTTGTCATTTAGGGATTTATTTTGGCAAATTTAACAGTAAACTACCTAAACTATGAAGTTTGAGTACTAGACCCGGAAACCCGTTTTAATTTAACATTAAACTTATAAAAATTATGTTAATTTCGAAAACTACTTGTTTATTTAGATACTTATTTAATATCATTTTTATACATGATGGAATAAGATTAAAAAACCAAATACGCCTGGATAACTAAAAGTTTTAAATCCTATTGTAACTATATTGGATTTAAATTTCAAACCTCTTCAGTAAATATGACTGTGAAAATAATAACTTGGTAATTATTATAAAAAATTGGTTTTACAATGATGCATGGAATCAAATATTATAGCAACTTAATGTTGTACTGGAAACAAGTCGCTTTTAATTGTGCGCCCCAAAAAAAATCGCAGAGATAATCCTACTTTCTATTTTTATCGTTCACTCCCTGCGTCAATAGAAACTAATTCTGTTCTATATCACAATGTAATCGGCAAGGATGTTTTAGTGTTCATAAACATTGTCCAAATGCCGACATATACATGTCTATTTCCCACAATTTTTACACTTCTGTAAAAACCGCTACTAGTATATAAGTGAGTTGATTGATTGGTCCGTTACTTTGAGACAGTACATTTTAACAATAAAAATACTTTAGTGACAGTCACTAAATATTTAGTGACAGTCACTAAATATTTAGTGATAAACACTAAACATTTCGTGACAGTTAACAAAGTAATTAAGTAATTTTATTGTTAGTATATAAGTGGCTAGTCTTGACAACAGTATTTAGTTTCTCCAAGCAATCACCATCTTAGTATTATCCTAGATCGGTGTACGATATGTAGGAGAACTTTGTGCTATAATTTATAGCATATCATGATCTTTAAAAAGTTTAAAAAGTATATATTTTTCCTGAAAATGGTTCTAGTGATTTCTGGCATATCAAAACCCAGTAATTTCTTACATTTTTTGTCCGAAGTCCCTGGTTGTGGTTCTGCCGTGTTATAACCTTAAGTTATTTTTAATACAGATACCTAAAGTTCTTTGAGAGATAACTATTTCTTTATTTTCGTTTTGTAAAGTAAATTATAGAAACCTACCTATATCACTACTCCTTTAAGGTTGGTCCAAAAAATATAACTGTCAGATTTATTAAACCACTTTAACTAAAGAGGTGTATCAACCGTTTTGGTGAGAGTAACAAGAATATTTAATGTATTTTCCTTGGCATATTTATATCTTTTTGTGTTTTTGTTCGGTCGAGCGCTGTCTGTATGATAAATACCAGTTTGGAATATTGATTTACAAAACAGAAGATTAGAAGATTAATGACATAAAGTGAGACAAGAAATACTAGAATATACAAAAAAAAATTAAATGTCCAGTCAAATTTTTATTCATAGCAAGGAAGTAGTTAAAGAATTATAAATTAAAATGATATAAACAATTAATTCATACAATAATTATTCCTATATTTATAAATTATGTCAAGTTTGTCCTTTAGGGTTACTTTTTTTATTGACCATTGACTAGGTAACCTTGTAAATTTCCTTTCCTCTTTTTCAATTTAAGTGACTACCCAACAGAATGATTTATGATATTCTTTTAGTTTTACCACCCAAACAAACTTTTGATTTTCAGTAAACAATAAAATTTGTACAGCAAATGCTCTAAACTCCGGAGAGGTACTCGAAAATTATTATACACCCTTAGTGCAAACTTTTGTATATGATTATCAGATAAAAGAAAATTAGTTAGCAACAGAAATAAAATAAAATAAATACCACTTGAATTAACTAAAAATTAAAAATACAGATACAACTGTTTTCATTAGTATAGGAATAAGAAATACTTTTGAATTGACTTCTTATAAATTACATTTGGCCGTATATATATATATATATATATATATATATATATATATATATATATATATATATATATATATATATATATATATATATATATATATATATATATATATATATATATATATATATATATATATATATATATATATATATATATATATATATATATATATATATATATAAAGTGAAGCGAAAAACAGTTCTACCGAAAAACTATGTACAGCAAACAGACAGCAGTGACTGAACCACCAAACAAACAAGAACTCACAGATTCTTGGAAAAGTATCTGGTCAGAACCCAAACTACACAATAATAACATCTCCTGGATCAAAGCTAAAGAAAACAAACATAAACATGTGACAGAACAAGAAAATTCCACATTCACTACTGTGGGACCAAATAGCATGATGAGGCACCTGGATACAAAAAATTCCGGAGGTAAAATAGCCCCCCGTTCGGATCTCCAGGTGGGGGCTGGTTCAGGGGCGTCGATATGCAGAGATCATAATTTTAAAATAGATTTTTGCAACATACGAGGTTTAAATTCAAACATAAATTCAGTGCACCAACACCTGCAATCAAATAAACCTCATGTACTCACTCTCTGTAAAACCAAGGTCAGTTCATCGACCAGCACAGTCAGCTATCTTTATCCTGGGTACGACTTCTATTCCCGATTTAGGCGTAACTTTGGAATCTGTCGTTTTGTCAGAAGCGACCTCTCTTGCCAACGAAAAGAGGCTCTGGAGCCCCCAAACTTCGATGTTATGTGGTTAAAAATAACGACTCAACAAAACACAAGGTTGATCTGTATCCTCTATCGACTACCAAGTGATACCAACTTTCGAACACTTTTCGCTTCTCTTACAGACACCATCGATTATTTACAAATTAACTATCCAAGGGCCGAAATTGCCATCCTGGACGACTTTAATGTCTTGTGTTAATGTATCAACTGGCTTAAATATTCAAATACTACCGACGAACAAGGTCGTGAAACTGAATCATTCTGAATCAGTTGTGGCTTAACTCAGCTTGTTGACGAACCAACACGGATTCCTGATCGAGACGGGAGTTCGCCGGTCTTCTTGATCTGTTTTTAACCATCCGGAGATTTACACGGTCACCGTAAATCCGCCGTTAGGTTCTTACGACTATAAACTGCTTTCGACATCGAGTATCCTACCAATCAGTGACAGAGAGGCGCCTAAGCTACGCAAGATTTGGCACTACAAATCTGCTAAATGGGAAGATCTTATGGAATATTTTCGAACTTTCTCTGGGATAGATATTTGTTTTCGATCCGACAACCCATCTGTCCGCGCCAGGGAGGTGTCCTATGTTATTTTGGCTGGTATGGAAGCTTACATCCCTTTTTCGAAGACATGCTCCTCCAACGGCAAGCCTTGGTTTGACCGAAAATGCAAAGAAGCTGTTGCTTCTAAACATCTTGCCAACCGACAATGGCGTGAAAATCCTAACACCATAAATCGTAACACCTTTGTTCGTGCCCGGAACAGATGCAAAGGAATTATCGACGAAACCAAGGAGGCACACAATCAATGAATTAGAAACAAACTTCTCGCTTTTCCCAACAATGCCAGGTCCTTTTGGGCAGTCGCTAAGGCAGTTAGTCAAAATTTCACTAAATCCACCATACCACCACTCACACGGCCAGATAATTCTATTGCAACAACACCTGTTGAGAAAGCGAACTTGTTGACTGAACTCTTTGCTTCACATTCTACTGTCGATTTCCAAGGAAAAACACTACCTACTATTCTCATATTGCAGCCAAGGATGCCCGATGTTGTCTTCAGACAGCGTACCGTAAAGCATATTTCAATGAAGTTAGACACCAAAAAGGCTTCTGGCGCTGACGGAATACCTGCCATAGTTGTCAAAAACTGTGCGAGGGCGCTAACACCAGTTTTCTGTAGACTATTCAACCTATCTTACAGAAAGGGAATATTTTCTTCCTGCCGGAAAGGTGCCACAGTTCAGCCGATACCTAAAAAAGGCAAGAAGACGTTGCCAAATAATTACCGAGCAGTCGCACTGCTTTCAATAATATCGCAAGTCATGGAAAAGGTTATCAATCAACATCTTCTAAAATATCTTGAAGGATTCAACATTATTAGCGATTTTTTCTAAAAAAGTTAACGTTGCTAAACCCGACATAGTCATGTCGGGGCACTCCATTCCCCTAGCATCGTCACTCAGTTTGTTGGGCGATAATTTGGGAGCAAATATGTCCTGGCATTAACATGTTGCAGGTATAGCAAGGAGAGCTTCTCAAAAGTTGGGAATATTATTTCGAACCAGAAAGCTTTACACTCCACAATAACTGTTAATTCTTTACAAAGCTCAAATTCGACCAACTATGGACTACTGCTCCCATGTTTGGGGCTCCGCTCCCAAAGACACACTGGACTGACCGGCGCTGGAACATCGAAGAACGGTTAGCGACTTTAGCCTGCTTTACAAGTATTTTCATGGAAAGTGTTCGAAGGATGTAGCCCGCTTCATTCCTCGCAGAGCGGTTCATGTTAGAAATACACGTCCCGCTAATACGTCACATCCGTATGAGGTTCAGCGTGTTACTCCGCGTACAACGCTTTTCAAGCAGTCTTTTATATGGAGAACATCATCCCTTTGGAATAATTTGCCCAGGGCTGTGTTTCCCACCGAGTACAATTTACAGCGATTCAGGAACAACGTGAATAGCTTTTTCCGCGCACATGCCGCTTTTGGAGCGCTTTAGGGACTTCCCTGTAGCACGTGTGCTAGACCCATAAAAAAAGTTAGGTATAAAGCAAATGATATATTAGTAATATTCAAGATAATTTTTGTCCGCAAACTTCTAAACACACTACAACCGTAAATATTACTTTATTGGGAGCTTTCTAAGAAACAGACGTACAGAGAAGTCGCAGCAGCATATGTTAACGACGCCTCTATTGTCCAGACATCTTGATTAAGGGGAAAAGACTGAATCATCTTCGGTACGCGGATGGTATTGTCTTAATTGCGGAGAATCCGGCTGAATTGCAAGCAATGTTCAGGGACTTGGAGAGAGAATTATTGACTGAATTGAAGATGAATTTACCAAAAAACAAGGTAATAGGTAGAGAAGACCTGAACATCACAATTGACAACATTACTCTGGAGAACGTTGACGAATATGTATAGCTTTGCAATAGAATAAAACTTGGCTACGAAAATCAAACAACTGGAATTTATAGAAGAAAAAGATTGGCTGGGGTTGCATTTGATAAAACGAGGAAAACACAAAAATATCCCTAAATACCTGCAGACTCGGCTCTTCAACCAGTGATCTTGCGAGTCCTAACTAACGGGGCTTAAATATGGACACTTATTAAGCACTCTATAAATCAATTGAAGACAACACATCGTGCTATGGAACGACAAATGTTGAGTATATCTTTCAAAGACCGTAGAGGCAACATTTATATTAGGTGAATCACTGAAGTCAGAGATGTAGCAGAGACGAGGTTTGAACTCAAATAGAGCTATGCTGGCCATGTTGCTAGAAATACAGATG
>CM032447.1:133448898-133651398 GCA_019049505.1 Pachyrhynchus sulphureomaculatus
CGTACACTTTTATCACAGCTCGTTGTTTCCAGTAAAGGTTACCAATTATTGTTATGTATTTCTCATCTATTTCAGTCGATCGGAATACTTTAATGAGCTTATTGTGATGGACATTATTAAAAGCTTTGGAGAAGTCGATAAAACAAATGAAAACGTCATGGCTCACGTCTCTACATTTCTGAACCAGCACTTGTAGAGAAAATAGTGCTTCTCTAATGCCGAGGGAGTCGCGGAAATCAAACCGAGCCAGATTAGCATTTACGATATATTCGTGAATGGATTACTTTTAAGAAAATTTTAGTGATGTCATTTATTAAACTAATCAACCGATAGTCGTCCCATTTCCTGGATGATGGTTTCTTCGGTACAGATATGAAAGTAGAAGTTAGCTATTTCTAAGGTATTTTTCCAGAGTCGTAGATTATATTAAAAAGCTTCACTAAAAATTAGGAAATTCTTTACAGCCACTAAGCAGTTTTAAGACTTCAGTATAGATTTCGTCCGGACCTGAGGCATGACCATTTTTCAAATGGTTTATTGAATTAAGAATTTCATCTTTAGTTATGGGGGGGCACTGTTTGGGTTAGTTGTGGAAATTATATATATATATATATATATATATATATATATATATATATATATATATATATATATATATATATATATATATATATATATACACAAGCTGCTATTGCGTGCCTTACTACAATTTCAATTGTGCATTTATTACTAAATATAAATCTTTTTAGGAACATGTACTGCTCAGCTGCTGAAAATGTTAAAATTTTAGTTATCAACATATCTAGATATTAGCCACATTCTACAACCATTCGTAGATATTTGTTATGGCTGTATACTAACGGAATTAAACGACTTTCGTCTGAAAAATTTTAAAACTTTTGTTGCACATATTTTCAGACTTTGTGTCACCTAAGATAACATTATTAAAAAATTACAAAAAAGTTTATTGATAATAATGATAATCCGTGTTTAGAGAATTGGTAAAATAGTTAAAATTCACTGCTAGAAATAATCTAATAGCATGTAAATACACAGCTTACTAGCTACCTATAATGCTGTTAGGCCAGAATTATACGCTAAACAGTCATCAGAACTAACAACCTCCTTCAATTTCTGCTTCTACTCGTATTATACACTCCTCGAATTCTCGTAAGTTTATTTCTCGGTCAACGGATTATACGAATCTTAGCTCGGTGCCAAACCTTCAATAGTTAATAACTAAGGAATTTTTTTATAAAAATAAACGAAAAAACATTAATTATTTGACATTACCTACTAGATTTAGCCGAGACATTTTAAGTGAAATTTGAAAATGTTAACAAATTTAAGCAACAGTCGCTAATTATTATGAGAAATTTAAGTTATCAACTGAAAGAAAAGTAAATGTTTGGAGTAACGGAAACAAACATAGATTTTTGTCATGGCTTCTATTTTAACTTGTTTTGCCTACTGAAACGTATATGAACCCATCGATTTCTAGTATCTACTGTAGTTTTAAAAATATACTTATTTTATCTAACGTGGCGAGAGACGAGGGACCAGATTGATGCAAAAGACATTTTTTGGGAAGAAAATATAAAGAGGCTATATCATAGGGGCGACTTTTTAATCAGTTTCAGGTAGGGCGATTTTCTGTACCTATATACCTTGACTATGCTATTTAACGTTGAAGAATGGGTGACAAATAAAACAAAAAAATAAACTTGTCAATTTTATATATTCACATTTTCGTTCCATTGACTAATAACTGTAACACACTGTACATTTAAAAATAAACTTAAAAATAATTGAACATACAATCGTATTTACAGTAATTATAGGAGTGATATCCAAAATACTGCATTAGCAGTACGTATCACAATGATTTTTTGAAGATAACAACTCCTAAGTATTTTTAAACAATCCATCAACAAGTAACATGTGGTATTGTTAAAACAGACTTACGGTTTTGTTTTCATATATTACCAAAGTACGTGTTTTTTTTATTGGATACAAATGACAACTAATCTCATTCAGATTCAAATTAATTACGACACTAATGTCGAATTATTAAAAAGAATAATAAAATCCTAACATTTAAAATTTGGAACACTATAGTCATTTTCTAGTAAAATAATGGTTTTTGTTATATTTTAAAATTAATCTCATCGAGCCCAAACAATCAAGATACTTAAAAACTATAAATTTGATACCTCTACATAATGTGCCCAATTTACAAAAAACAAACTTTAAGAATCCATAAAACTGTAGATATTCAGTATTTTCACATGTTTAAAATATTGAAAGATTATAATTTTATTGCAGATATCCATTATTTTTTAATTAAAATTTCATTTTCATATTCTCTCGAAAGTAGTCAAGCTGATAAGTAAAAAATATCAAAGCAATTTTTTTACCACTGGTTAATTAAGACTCCTATTAAATTTTTCAAGGAAAACTCTTCGGCATAATGCTTGCAAAGTCATTTAAAAAGAGTGGTCATATTTGAAGTTGCGTGTTTTTTTTATGATTTTAAGGGGAGAAGGTAAAAATATATGTGTACAATTTGCCTAAATAAATTGTAAAAATTATTTTAAGAATATTTTTACATTAATATGTAGTTTTTAAAATAAAAAACCATTGCATTTATATACATATATATATATATATATATATATATATATATATATATATATACATATACATATACATATACATATACATATACATATATATATATATATATATATATATATATATATATATATATATATATATCAATGCAAATTTGAGCAACTTCCTTGGTATCAAAATTTTATTTAAACACAAAGACAACCTTAGAAAATCTATACCCATACAAATATATTTTTTTATAAATAAAAACAATATTATTATCCAAAAATTGTAACAAAAAGTCTGTTAAAATAAACGCAGTAAAGATAGTATACCGTTAATATATTAAATATTTTTTCTAAGAATATATATTAGATGACTGTATGAAAACAAAGGCCAAAAAGTTTCAAAAGTAGATAGACAACAGATGAGTATCTTGATATACTGTATCTTGAATTTGATGCACGGAATCCATATTAACAGGATATTCGATTCAACAAAAACATGTTTGGGTTAAAAAATATTTTTAAAATTTGTAAAAAATATGTTTTGAGTTCGGCGCCCGGCCCATTATGGGTAAACTTTTATCTTTGCAAAGAAACAAATTAATTTGGTACAGATTTGATATTTTACGTCTTAAATTTTTCAAAATTTAAAAGCTTCCGTTAAATGTAATAAAATTTAGTACAGTATTAAAAATTAATTTAATGTAAAGACAAAATTCAAAGCTGACGACCTTAAAATTTTCACAAATTTTAAGAACTTTTTTTATGTGAAAATGTTACTAATAATGCTGTTCTCCAATTTAAAGTGGGCCCTGTGCACTGAATCCAAAATACATAACTACACTCTGTATTTGTTCGTTCAGAACAAACAATATGGCACACATAAATCACTTGCAAGAAATGTCTATTATTTATAAATTTTCATTCTAACTAGTTGCATCAGTAACAAAAATATTTTTCGAGAGAATGAGACAAATATTTTATTTAGTTAATATGATTAAATGGATACTTTTTTGGCAGGCAAGTAGAAAATATATATTAGTTTAAACTGCCAATATTCAAATAAAATTATTTTAGTTGAAATGACTATTATTAAAATAAAGTAAGTAAAAAATTATAAAAAAAAACATAAATATAATATTTTATAAGCAATGAACAATATTGCTATTTAACCATTATTTTCTTTCATAATTTTACTTTAAGCTTGTTGTATTTGTTAGCGTTGTAAGGAAATGTTCAGATTAATAATATGCACTTTATAAATAATGTGTTTTACCGGTAAATATTGGATCTTCTCTTCAGACTAGAAGAATATATGTTCAATAATTACAAGAAGTAATTTATGAGAAGAAACTTCAAGAAGAAATAAGTAAGTGTAAGAATAAATTGAATATTATATTTTATACATATTCACATAAATTTCTGTTAATTATAGCATTACCGATTCCTTAACACTAAAAGACCCAAAAACCGCCATCCGACGATTTTCAGTCTTCCTGTGAATTATTCCAACCAATTATGAAAACTATTTGCACGAATAATCTCTAAGTTTATTTCTCGAACAAGATATGTAAAAAAATAAAATATGATAATTGGAGTAAAAACTTTTGGATGGAAACAGTATGTAACTATGGTATCTTGTTTTAAGAGAGTAGCTACATAGCGAATTCAAAATGAAATTTTTGCTGGTATTCCTAAAGTGAGGTGAGTGAGCGTAACTACAGATTATGATATGGCCACGTGATCCATCATATGAATAGGTAACATAAGTAAATATTATGTTATATCTTCCCCTTTTTAAATTTAATAATGCCATAAATAACGTTAATTTTAATGAACTACAACGTTAAATCAGACTTAAAAAAAAAAATAGTAGTTTTTACTCAAATATAGAAACTGCGTCTTGTAACTTACGTGATTTTCAATAATACTAGGGAAAAAGACATGATAATTTTGAGGAAATTGTACTATCAAAACAAACAAAGTTTTTTTTTAATAATTCTATTTTTTCTCCACAGTTTATGCAAACTGTCTAAAAATTGTAGCTATAGTTTGTTAAAAATTAAAATAACCTTGGTCTAAATACTTGGAGGTACGAGGGCCGCCTTTTAAGTTTTTAAAACGACAACTAGATGGTGGTACTGAGATGAGACATTACCATTGATGTAAAATCTGACAATTGTTATTATCAAAACAGTGGCAACTCAGAAATTCGCAGAGTAGTTTGTTTTCAGTGAACGTTTAAAAAAAAAACAGTTTTAGGAACAAACGGAAATTTTACATTGGATGATTTTTTTCGATTTTAGCAAAGGCGTAACTCAACAACAATGCCTCGAATCACTTCGTTTAACTTTTGGTACTGAATCACCATCAAAAAAAGACTGTTTCCAATTGGTTTGCAGAATTTCATCGTGGGCGTGCTTCCGTCAGTGATGAATTTCGGTTGTTGTGCGCAACAAGAATGAAGAGGGTCGGCATGTGACTTACCGTTAGATAGAGGCATCCTTAGACATATCGTAGATTGCAGTACATTCGATTTCGCATGAAAATTTATCTGTGAAAAAGACCTGTTCCCGATGAATTCCGCACAGTTTCATCAAAACTCAAAAATAGGGGCTCGTGTCAACTGGTGTAGGGAAATGCTCAAAATTTTCGACAGAGGACAGGCAAAATTCGTATACAACATCGTAATAGGAGACGAAACAGGAATATATTCGTACGAGCCGGAAACTCAGCAACAATCAACTGTTTGGATGTTTCAAGATGAACCGAATCCAGCAAAAGTGGTTCGTTTGCAAAGCATTTCTAAGAAAATGATGGCTTGTTTCTTTGGTTATACTGGACATCTTGCAACCGCTGCTTTAGAAGATCGAAGAACAATTAATGCTCAATGGTATACAACAGCTTGTTTGCCAGAAGTCATCGATGCAATCCGGAAAAACAATCGCAAACGTCGCATCATTCTTCATAATGATAATACCAGGTCTTACTCAGCACGTCAAACAATTGATTATTTGACGAGAAAAACATCGAATTAATGTCTCATTGTCCGTATTTACTTGATCGCCTAACGACTTCTGTTCTTCCCGAATGTCAACAAAAAATGCGTGGACTGCGATTTTCATCACTTTAAGAAGCTGTCGAATCCTTCCAAAACCATTTTTTTGAGATACCAACTTCAGAGTGGAAACAATGATTCGAGAATTGGTTTGAACGCATGCAAAAGTGTATAAATCTTAACGGCGAATGATTTGTACCAAAAATTTGTTTTCTTTCATTGTTTTTGTAAAAACATAAAAGGTAGCCCTCGTAATAGTAAGTTATTTGTATTTCAAAAAGTCATGTTAATTTATAAATAAACTCTGAAATGGAAGCGTCTTATGTAACCTACTCAATTTAACGTGAGACAAGAAGAAATCAACAAAAATTACATTTTTAATGTAGTACTCCCTGTATATGCAGTAAAATGTAATAAAATAATCTTGTTTCCAGAACAACTTTTGAAAACACGATACTTTGGTTAGTTGTATAAGAAATAACATGTACCCTTTCATCCTATTTAACAAAAAGAAAACAAGTATACACCTAGAGTAATAAATAATAAAGTCCAAATATACACGTCTCTAAAAAGTTTTAATTGAGTCACTGGTTCCAATATTAAATTCAATATTTCACATTTGTCATATAAAACATTTAAAATTGTTTTTTTTTGTGAAGTATCACATTCAGGTAACTATAATTTGTTTAAACATTTTCACTATGAAACAAATAAAGCTGTTGGGCTTATTTGAAAATTGAATTATGAAAATATTTGTAAATAGAAGTATTAATTTTAAATAAATATGACCAATGTGATCATTGAGATGACACAATATAAAATGTCAAAATTTATCTTAAGGAGGCGTATGTATATACATATTTACAAAGTAATTTTTTTCCAGGTAGCGCATAGATTTAGTGGTTAAAGTATGCCAAAATTTAAAATATACTGTTAGTTAGGAAAAGATAAAAATCGTGATGAAAAAGCTTAAAAAATATTTATCTTTTACATATTAAAAAAATAAACACTTGTTTGAGCTAAGTAAATAAAGTCAAGTGTAAAATCCATTTTTTATTAAGAAAATTTAGACTCCTGTTTTGTCTTATTAGGTTTTATTCTTTTCAAGTCTTCATTGTTGGTAACATTGATATTACGTAAGTGATTGAAGATATATTTGTAATTAATATATTATTACACTTTTGTTTAGTTCCGTTTATTATTTATAATTAGTATTGTATGGATTCGTTTCACGAATCAGAATTAATAATGCATAGAAATACATCGCAGAATACGCACACGTTTCAAGGTAGTTATGTTCTACATTCTCTGTTCACTATTTAACATTATATTAAAATAAAGACAAAAAAAACTAATGTCGTCGACGAATTCACTGAAGGAATAAAAAGATGCCCCATTGTTTTGAGGAAATACTTCAATACCAAAAATAACGAAGATATGCAAGTATTAAGAGAAGTTTTAAATTGTGAAAGTACAAATTTTAAATAAAATAAATATTTTTCCTGATACGATAGTATGACAAAAAAAACTGAGCCAAAATATGTAATTAATCTTTAAATATATTGGAGGTATTTAATTCCAATTAACAATTATTTGTTGTGTGTTATGAGTTTGGAGAAAAACGTCTCCGTTATAAGCCGCTAAGCCTGTAACGTCTTTTTTTCCTAAAAAAGATCCTTTTATCCATCTATCACCCATATCCAGAACCTGGCTACCCCATTATGTAAAGATTAATATACCTAGAGAAGTGATTTTACATGCAGTTTCAATTTACATGTGCATAACAACTAACAAAAGCAGCAAAAACGATAATTATTCCCTGATGGCGCAACTTAACATCTAATGGACTAACTACAGGGACATATTTAACGGGAATAGCTGACCAAGTTAAGTTGCTATAGTCATCCCCCAGGATATTATTTTTCATTGTGTTGTGTTTAATGGCTCCTTTTTTTTTATGGACACGTGAAGAAAAGTATTTAACAGCTGCATACTTCCCGGTCTTACGTACGGAGCCGATACTCTCACTCTGACGAAGAAAAACATTAATAAAATATGTATCATGCGTTACCCTTAGAGATCACATCCCAAATCACATTATCGGGAAGAGAACGGGGGTACAAATGCAGTCTACATCTTAAATGGAACTGGGCTGGGCATGTTCCTAGGTTTAAGGATAGGCGATGGACAAAGAATCATAGAGTGGCGACCAAGATCCGAAGCCTATCGGAGTAGAGATACACTACCAAGTCGGTGGACTAATGATTTGAAAAGAGTGGGTACAAGCGGCCTAGAACAGAAAAAAGTGGCAAGACTTGAGGGAGGCTTTCGTCTAGCAGTGGACATTATAAGCTGATGATGATAAAGATGACACATGCTTCAGGGAATCGCTGTAAATTGCACTTGTTGGGAAACACAGACCTGGGCAAATCATTCCAAAAGGATAAAAAAATTCTTGAAACGGGTTATACGAAGAGTGACAAGCTGAACCTCAGACGGATGTGACGTATTAGCGCAGCGGGTATTCTTAGCAGTCATTGCTCTGGGAGGAATTAAGTGGGCTCCATCTATCGAACACATGTAGAATAGACTCAAGTCGCCTACAGTTCTTCGATGTTTCAAGGAATAAAGGTTGCTGATGAGTTCTGGGTCTCCGATCAGGCAAACAGATTTCTTACGAATAGAATCCAACAAATGCAGCGTATGTTTGGGAGTAGGGCCACAAATATGGGAGCAATATTCCACTGTTGGTCGAAAATGAGCATTGTACAGTTGTGAAGTATACAGCTTTCTAGTTCGAACTAAGTTGGGAATGTGGAATCTTTGGCACAATGATACTACTTAGTATATATCACCACTACACCAAACACTTTATTTTTGCACTCGACACGCGTTTCGCTATCCATGTTAGCTTCATCAGGACCGATAATTAATAGTTCGAAGTAAAATTGCCAGCTTTCGAGAAGCTATCTTTGCTACGATTGCAATATGTTCATGCCAAGACATATTTGCTCCCAAGTTAACGCCCAGCAAATTAAGTGACGATGCTAGAGGAATGGAGGATCCCGACATAACTATGTGGGGTCCCGCAATGTTAACCTATTTTTAAAAAAACTGCTGCCTGGATTTTTTATAGCGTTATGCACTGCTGTAAATTTTTTTAATCTGTAAGTTTGAAATTTTGAAATTATTGTTTAAATAACACTAATATTATATATGTATATGTTGTTAGCGCGTTCGAAAATATTATGTTTAATAATATAATAGTTAGTGATAAGTGATATTTTTTTGGATTGTTAACTTCATTATTATTAATTGGAAAAAAATGGTAGTTTATAAGTAGTTGTTTTCATATGACATACTATGTAAAATAATCTTGACAAGAAACAGGATATTAAAAAAATTGTTTAAATATCTCCTATAGTAGTCGTTAATTTTTAATTGGGTTATAATCTACATAAACTAAATTTTTTATATATATTGTTTGTTAACTTTAACTTTTATCTACCTTTAGCTGGTTTATTATGATCATGAACAATCAAGGAAAGAAATACTTTTTACTAATACAAATGAAAATATTATTGAACCAGTATAAATACAATATTAAGGGTTTTTTTATTCAGAAAGTCAAGAAACTGTTGCTTGCTTTTTTATCATAACTGTTATCTTGAAAACTAATTAATTAAACGTTTTAATGTCAATAGAACAATGCTTACTTCCTTTTCATATTATTAAGGAAATGAATTTTCATTGCACAATATAAATTTTGGAGATCACTATGAAATTAAATGACAAAAAGTTTTGTAAAAAGTTCTATTTTAAAATTGTATTTCTATGAGTATTTACATAAAAATTATCGAAACATTATAGCAATTTTGATTCATATAATGTTGATACTTGTGGATTCAGCAACATGTTTTTAAAACCTTATTTAAAATAAAAATAAACAATTTCTTATTTAAATAAAGTCTTAAAATAATTTGTACTTATTGACATTAGTCATTAACCGCTAAATCCACTGTTTAGATTGCCAACTATAACTAAAATAGCAAAGATTTGGGATTTTAATTTTTAAGTGTATCTAAAAATTCTCAAATAATTTGTAGTTGGCAAAATATGAAAATAAATTGGAAGCGGAAAGGTGTTAATTGTGGTTAATGAGAATGTAAATGAAATATGTATAATCAGCAATCTAAATCGCAACACTTACGTGAATAAAAACTGCTTATTCCCTCCATTATCTCTGGAATACTGCGGCGGTTTAAGGAACCGATTTATAAAATAATAAACTAAACTATATTTACAAGTCTTTTGAGTATCAAAAAATTTACATCACACTTTAAATAGGCGGCACGTCAAGTTCGGGTGCCGTAAAAAGCGGTTCTCACATATGTGCTAGAGGTGCCAAAGGTCCTGGTCCCATTGGATCCGGTGAAGAGCTGTACTGATGGTGCTGTATATGCTGTGATCCGTCAGTAGGCAAGTACATACTAATCATTTGTCGTAGGTCCCCTTGTTGCTGTTGTCCCGTCGCATACTCTCGCTTAATACCAACAGGGGTTGGTGTATGCATTCCCGAACTCGGTGATACAGGTTCCGACTTTATACTCGAACCCGATGGACTATGTGATGAACCTGCTTGTTGCATACCATACGGTGATCCCTGAGGAAGTGCCGTTGTTCCGTAAGAACCATAACTCCCGTTCATATATGCCTGATGTTGCATTTGCCCCATATCGTAACGAGCGTAATTTGCTCCACCATACTGCTGCTGATAGGAACTAGGATCGTGCATCATATAACCATTAGGCATATATCCATTAGGCATCTGATACATATCTCTTGCTGTCACTTGTTGAACTGCAGAAGCAGTTCCCCTTGTCACATCACCAGCGGATGGTAATAAACTAGATGTACCTAAAGGATACTTATCTTTTTTGAGCAACGTTTTTGTTTTTCGCCTAGGGCGATATTTATAATCCGGATGCTCCTTCATATGTACCGCACGAAGTCTTTTGGCTTCATCAATGAAGGGACGTTTTTCCGACTCACTTAATAATTTCCATTCCGCTCCGAGCCGTTTGGAAATTTCGGAGTTATGCATTTTAGGGTTTTCTTGTGCCATTTTTCTCCTTTGACCACGTGACCAAACCATAAATGCATTCATTGGCCTTTTTACTCTCTCCATATTTTGAGCTTTGGTTGAATTGTTATTGTTATTTGTTTGGTTATGTGGTGTTGTAGTTGGTTGCTGGTGATGATTTTGTTGTTGATGTTGATGCATTTGAGGTCCTTGAGGTTGATGATGAATTTGATGCGGATGTTGAGACAGTTGATGCATAGAAGGTTGTCCTAAAGCGCTAAGAGAGCCATAACTTTGTAGGCCGTGATGAGGCGGCATGGTGGCATGCAAGCTGCCCCCTTTGAGGTCCGTCTCCATAGTCAACATATCCTCCGACGGCGCGAACAGCTTGGTAGTTTCACAAAACACTTAACACACTATATCCACTCGCACCTTCGCACTGTCCGGTGTAACACTGTGTTGTGTTATAGAGGAAACCGGCCCAGTCCATTCTTCGAGGGGCCCCCACTCCGACGATTGATTGACAGCAACGCCTGCCATGTTTCCGGTCCACCAATAGGGCGCACGCTTCGGTATAAACACCGCCTTTGATATTCCCCTCTAGCATACTGGCGCGCAGTGGCAGTATGCGCGCGGCGCTTAGTTTACTAATTATTTGCCGATTACTAATTATACCTAGCGGGTATTTTTACGGCACGTCGTCGTACGGAGCAATAATAATTAATTAATATAAGCGCATCATTTCGTGCTTAAAAATCTCTAATTAATGAGTTGCTTGCTCTTGGTTCTGTAAAATGTTCTAAGAATTGAAGTAAAATTAGCCAAGCTACTTAAAAATGAATATCAGTTATTGGTAGATGTTAAGAAATTCTTAAATTGATGTGTATGTACATATGTGATTAAATTCTTGTCTTCTTTAAATTCTGATGATGATTTCGCAAATTATTATTTTTCAATTGCAACGTCTAAGTTTGACGGTTAATTATTTTTTAGAATTTGATGTGTATGTACATATAGACTGTTTTTGATGTATGTATACATATATATATATATATATATATATATATATATATATATATATATATATATATATATATATATATATATATATATATATATATCGGATTGCTCTGAAATTGCTATCTACGCCGGCGCCGCCCTAGTTTAACTATTTTAGGTAGCAAAATGAATTTGTATGCTAGTATATTTTTAGAATAGATGCTCATTTTAGATAGAAAACAATTGATAGTCGCTTCCGGTTTCACGTAAAATGTTTGTTTTTCTTTTTAATTTTAAATGAAATACCCTATATACTATTTTTTGAATTTTACGTGTGACTGTAGGCAGATTTTACCTAATTTCCTACGTCAAATGTAAATTCATTTTACACTCAACCATTTATAGTCATGTACAGGGCTCAAATTCGACCAACGATGGAATATTGCCTCCATGTTTGGGCTCTGTTCCCAAAAATACGCTGCATTTGTTGGATTCTATTCAGAAAAAAAATGTTCGATGGATATAGCTCATTTAATTCTTCCCAAAGGGGTACATGCAAGGAATATACGTCGCGTTAATACCTCACATCCCGGTGACGTTCAGCTTGTCACTCCTCGTACTACCCCTTTCGAGAATTCCTTTGTATGGTGAACGTCACCCAGGCACCCGTGGCTTCTGTAGCGTCTTAGGGATTTTCCTGCTGCACGTGTACCATGTATATAAACAAAATAGTTTCTGAGATAATGGCCTCTGAAGATCAGACAAATTTTCACTTGCATCTATTTTCAAGAGATTTTACGATAACCCTAAAAGAATTAGTATTTCTGATTATAGCTGTAATATGCTGTCTAATAAGCAAATCGAAATAATTTTAATAGAAATTTGCAGTTTTTTAGATATTTGAATTGCTTATAATTCAAATTTTGCGTAATTAAGCATTAAAATGGTTGAATTGGGAAAGTCGATAATGTCATTATCCATAGAACGTTTTTGTTATTTAATTAATTTTGGAAATATCAACCTTCAAATCACTCTTTACGGTAAGTAACCATGTTAGAAATCCTAAATCTATAGTCTTTACACCTAACGTAATTCTTATAACGTCGCTGCAGCTTCGTGATTTTGGCGAATGCGCAGGTCGAAATTTTAAACAATTTCATATCGTAAATGTAAAATAGCTTGCCTAACCTAAGGACCAATGTTCGTAAAATAACAATTAAATAAATAAATTACACATTTATTTTAAGCTAAATAAAGGTTAAATTTTTCATCTGAACGAAAATAGCGTCCTATATTTAATGTTTAATGCATTAATGCAGCCAATTTTTTTTAGTTTTTCTCCATACAGAATGTTCTTTGTGTTATGTTAAATTTATCACCCACCAAATAAAAACTAAACAATCGGTTATTGTTGCTAAGATTCTACAATCAAAATTAGAAAATCCTAATAGAGACATATTCAGGTTTACACTATAAATTTAAATTAATTAGAAGTAGATACTGTAAGTTGAGTTATAACATTTTTATAGCACTATTGTTACCAAAATTTGTTCATCTTACGTACTCTGTGTTATTTGAATTTAAATGGAATGTTTTAGTAATTGCAAATATCTTATTGTGAGTTAGCATGTAATAGAACTAAATATAAATAAAAATGGTTAAGAAAAAAGTTAGGGACAAATCTGATATGTTTTTTTTATGTTTTTCAGCTTCTGGATTTAAGGGGTAGGTCTCGGCTAAACATAACAGTTCAAATAAAATAATGTTTTGGTTGACAGTTTAATGTTACAAATTATGTGAATCTCAATCTCTTAACTGAAATTACGATCGCGCTGCCTGGTATACTTGTATACTTATTATACTTGTTGCCAGCCTAGCTGGACAATCCTCTGTCGGTCTATGGCCTTAAAAGCCCTCGACCGAGAGCAGGTATACTTTTAAACTGTAAGCCTTCATCAGCTACAGATAAAATTGGTTGTATCTTACCGTGATATTACGCTAGTACTGTAATATATACTGCAAGTTTTGTTCTCTTGGTTGTTGATCTTAGCTCGGCTAAGAGCCGTAATATGATGAATGCATCTCGAGATAAACTGACAAATAAGACAGTGGTTAACTGTTGAAATATGGACTTTGTGAAACTATTTGACTAGCCACTGTATCAACAACTGAATCGGCTAAAGCATTTATTCATAAAGTTCTAGTTGATATTCAGGTATAGAAATTTCACTACAGAATTGCAGAGGAAAACAGGGAGGTGATATCTGTTACCTTTTCTGGTACTAATGATCTTCTATTCTTAAAATGAAACATCAAGATAGAAGAGTATTTGAACTCTCGGGTCGCCCTCGAATCGAATCTGGAGTTTTATCTTTAAAAGGACATGCTATGATCGATTCGGTCAAATTCAAAAAGCACCCCGTTAAAACTATCATAGCTTATTACATGATGCGATATATCAGACAAAGAGTAATTCTCTATAGGCTCCGCTTTGAAAATTTGAAGTTGAAATCAATTCGGGAAGAGTTAAGTTGGGAATGTGAAATCTTTGGCACAATGACACTACTCAGTATATATCACCACTACACCAAACACTTTATTTTTGCAATCGACGCGCATTTCGCTAGCCATGTTAGCTTCGTCAGGAGCGATGATTGACTAAAGTTAAACTACAAATCTACCCTATTTTTACTTAGCCTAACCCTTGAATTACTCAGGCGGAACTTATGGCATAGGTAAGGCCATCAGTTTCGGTCAAGTAACCAGTAGAGGCGACTATAAGGAATAGGCCCTCTGTCATTATTTAAACTACTTTTACATTTTATAATTTCCATACCTTCGTATGCGTTCAACAATCTCCTATCAGATACATTTTTAATTAATCTTAGATTATCTAATGTTACAATACGATCAACTTCAAGGGCATGTTCGGTAATGCTAAACTTCTGTTCTACTGTATTTTAAGTGTGCTAAATGTTCTTTAAATTGACCTTTTAGTTTGCCCAACATACTTTTTGTCACAATCATTACAACTAATTTCATAAATTCCACTTTTCTCACAATTCGGAATCTTATCTTTGGGATTTCCTAAGATATTCCTCAGATTGTCTGATGACTTATAGACTAAGGTGAGGCCTACTTTATTAAATACCTTATTGAGTCCCTTGCTATATTTTGGATTATATGGTATGGAGACATTCTTGGTGTTATTTTCTTCGCGTGTAAAAATGGTGGAATTCTGAATATTTTACCTGAACTTATGTCTATTTATTAGCTTGTTTACTAAGTCATCGTCATAACCATTTACTATAGTTATATTTCTAATACGATTCCGTCCGTTATTAAAGTTTACTTTATTCAGAGGAAAAGTGACCAAACGATGAACTAAAAAATGTAATGAGGCTAATTTGTGTTGTTTGCAATGAAATGAATCATTAGTAATATATCTATCTGTTACTGTGTCTTTCCTATAGATATCAAATTCTAATCTCTATCTATCAAATTCTCTGGTTGCGTGGAGTCAATTGCAAAAGCAAAAGATGATTTTTTTACTGAATACGGACTTCTACCCGAGAAATACGCGCGTTTAAGTTTTGATGGCTGTTCCACAACGACTGGAAACAAAAGTGGGATTCAGGTACTACTACGTTTTATAGAGAATTGGTTCTACGTCTGAGCGAAACGAGATGATCTGGGAAATGTAAGAGTATAACAATTTCCGAGAAATTGTTGAGGCCTTGACAACAATTTCCATGTAATTAATTGTAATACTCTCAAAAGCGCCATCTAGTTTCACTCAGCGGCAGCGAGTAGTTCAACATTTATAGTTGCCATGGTTTTGATCTCAAAGTTTTCTGCGGTATTAGAATATGTCGTGAATTCTTTGCAAAAACGGCTAACTTGGTTAAAGTCTCTTAGCACATTCATCGGATTGTGGATGTGTTAAAAAAATTGACAATACAGAAACAATTGCAAATAAACTAAGCTAAATGATGCCAAATAACCAGGAGAGCAGCTGGAAGTGGAACTAACCATAACGAGGAATGTAAGGAGACAACAGCATTCTGTCCAGCTTCAGCATTTAATGCGCCGGAATTCTGAAGGAAGTCTTCTCTTACAGTGTCTGGAATCCATAATTATATCTCTGGAATTGCGATTTTCTGATGAGAACTCTCCGGCCTTTGCTCTAACACACCTGCATCCTTCGTATATGCTAAATATATTCAATAACGAGTTGAAGTAAAATATTAATTCTTTTAAGGACTTTTATCATTTGGATAGCATAGATGCCAGAGTCTAATTATCGATGTTTACTCTTCAGTAGTTTATTGTAAACTGAGAGGGTAAGAGGACCAGAGATTGTAGCGCTAATTCGTCGGTGCTGTCTTCTTTGCACTGACGTGAAGGCGATGTTTAGTGAGGTATTTGTTATTGATACCTCGGTGCCTTGTATTATAATGCAGCGATGTACTGTCGCTATTTCTGTTAAAATTGATTTTGTGGTCTGTCCCTGAATGGTATTGGGTGAGAGCTGATGTGGTTTATATGTTATGGATGCTAATTTTATGTTCTTGGACCCCTAATGATTTGATCTGTGTAGGCATTATTGCAATTTCCCGATGTAAAGCTGTATACGCCTTAGTTTTCTAGTTTTGTTTTTAGTTCTAAGCGGTTTGTAGGCGGTGGATACTTTGTGTCCAGTCCGATACGGTCTGTTGGTCCTTTGAAACAGGAAAATGTTATTCTAGGTTTGTTTTCAGACAGTTCCTGACGTTTTTCTTGTGTGCTCTTTTTATGTTGTATTGCTTTTTTGATTGTCTGTGTGCTATATCCGTTTTGTTTAAGTATTTTTGAGGTGCTGTTTATTTCCTCTTGCCTGTTAGTGTTGTTGGTTAGGCGGAAAGATCTTGAGATTCATATACTGTTAGTAATTGTTGTAGGTGCTGATATAATTTGGCGTTCAAATACCTGTTGATGTGTGTTAGCTTTCTGTAGAGTATGTACTTCTATTGTTTTCTGCATATGCGTATCTTAGAATGGTGGGTGGATATTTTCTTCTAGTTCCAATATGAATTGAATTTTTTTGTGTAGAGTTTAGGTCATCTAAAGATTTGTAAAGTTCATCTTTTTCAAGGACCAAGGTCCAACGTGAATTGAATTTTCTGGTGTAATGAGTTTAGGTGATTTAAGAATTTGTGAAGTTTATCTTTTCCAAGCACTAAGTACTCAGTTCACAGGTGGATAATTGGATCGGTGGTGTTATTTTTTTAGATAGTGGAACTGCAAGAAAATTTTCTGTAATACACTAAGCGTACGAACATTTTTGCTGACCTTTAGTTATTATATTTCAGGAACTGAAAAAAAATCCATGAGTGGAATACCTTCGTAGTTATGTCGCAAAATTGACTTCACCTATAAAATAAAACCAGATAACAGTAACAAATTTACGAAAAGGAAAACGGTGAAGTCAAGCAAAAATGAGTGCAATAAGTGGATATAGTTAAAAATAAAATCTATTTTGCCTGTATCCAACCCAATAATTTTTCCAGTGACCCATAGAAAATATTAATTTTTATCGTTTTATAACATTCAAGAAGTTTATATTTATTGTTGGTTGCTCATTATCTTGGTTATTTAGTTTTTATCTACTTGTTAAGTTGTCACCGGCGCGTGCTCTTGTGATCGACAGCAACGTATGCTTCACGCGTTTTTGCCCAAGGAAACTTAAAATTATGTCGTGTTTCGGTATTTGCCTACATGGTTAGTAGTTTTTTATTTAAAATAATGACCTAAATGACAAGTCCAAATGTCATAATATCTAGCTAGGTGGTCTAAAGCTCCGTAAACAGTGAAAATTTAGTACAAATGGTACCGTAATATGAAATTAAAGATATTTCGGAACTTCCTTTGTATAATTTCCTGTGGGAGTGCAAGACAGAATATCGTCATCGGACGTACTGTCTATCTTAGAAGACGACTAAAAGAACCAGTTAGATGGTAGATGTCCAGATTCCAATATGCATCGCCCGGTGTGATACTATCGCATTGGCTTAGGCTGCGTGAAGTTGCTTAACGTTTCGTGGCTGTGCCGATGTTCCCGGATTTACTGTGGGAAAAATAGCCTGATGAAGCTCGCAGGATCAAAAGATTGTGGAGGTGAAATAGCCCCCCCGTTCGATCTCTGGGTGGGGACTGATTCGAGGGCGTCAACATGCGAAGATCGCAGTTTTAAAATACATTTTTGTATTATATGGGATTTAAAATCGAACATAAATTCAGTGCACCAACACTTGGAATCAAATAAGCCTCAAGTACTTGCTCTCTCAGCAGAGTCAACTTTCTCTATTCTGGGCACGACTTCTATTCCGGGTTTAGATGTAAGTTTGGAATTTGTCTTTTTGTGTTCTTCTCTTGTCAACGAGAAGAGGCTCTGGGGCCTTTGATATTATGGGGTTAAAAATAACGACTTAATCATTCATAAGGTTTATCTGCTGCCTCTATCGACCACCAAAGGACACTAACTGTAGAACATTTTTCGATTCTCTTATAGACATCATCGATTATTTACAGATTATTTATCCAAGTGCCGAAATTGCCGTCCTGGGAGACTTTAATGTCCACAACATCAACTGACTTAAGTATTCAAATATTACCGACGAACAAGGTTGTGAAGATTCTCACAATCAATTGTGATTTTACACAGCTTATGAATTACCCAACACGGACCTCTGTTTGAGGCGAAGAGTTCGCCAGTCTTCTTGATCGGTCTTTAACCACCAATTCAGAGTTTTGTGATATATATATATATATATATATATATATATATATATATATATATATATATATATATATATATATCTGGAGATCCAGAACTGACCGGCGCCCTTGATTCGCTGGAGCATCGAAGAACGGTTGGCGACTTGAGTCTATTCTACAAGTATTTTCATGAAGAGTGTTCGAAGGATGTAGCCCGCTTAATTCCTACCAGAGCGGTGCATGTTAGAGATACACGTTGCGCTGATACTTCACATCCGTATGAGGTTCAGCTTGTTACTCCTCGTACAACGCTTTTCAAGCAGTCTTTTATATGGAGAACATCATCCCTTTGGAATGGCTTACCCAAGACTGTGTTTCCCACCGAGTACAATTTACAGCGATTCAAGAACAACGTGAATCGCTTTTTTTCCGCACACGTGTTGCTCCTGTAGCGCTTTAGGGACTTCTCTGCAGCACGTGTGCTAGATCCATAAAAAAATATATATTTATATATTTATATATATATATATATATATATATATATATATATATATATATAAACATATATATATATATATATATATATATATATATATATATATATATATATATATATATATATATATATATATACTATATATACTATATATATGTATATATATATATATATATATATATATATATATATATATATATATATATATATATATATATATAAAGAGTCTTCTATTTGGGACTTGACAACTTTGAAATTTCACTGTGAACGCACCCTTAAGCCAATCACCGAACTGTCAACGTCAAAACATTCAGTAAAGTCAACATTTTCACCATGGTGAAGTACACGAACAAACAACGTTTACAAATAATTAAAATTTACTACCAAAATTTGGAGTCGGTGACTGCAACTTTAAGAGCGTTAACGCCAATTTTTGATCGTAATTCTCGTCCCAGTAGACAAGCAATTCATAATCTAGTGAAAAAATTTCAGTTAACAAATTCGCTGCTGGATGTTCCCGTGCCAGTGAGACAACGGGTTGGTCGAAGTGGCCAGAATATTGCTGCCGTTCAAGCGTCCATCTCAAACGAACCAAAACAGTCGATTTCAGGGCGTTCTCGAGAATTGGGCATCGCTCAGACCACACTATGGCGAATTTTGCGAAAGGATCTTGGCCTGCACCCTTATAAGTTAAAGTTAACTCAAGAACTAAAGCCACTCGATCATATGAAGCGACGTACGTTCTCGAATTGGGCTCTAGAAATGTTGGAAGAAGATGACCAATTTCATCGCAAAATCATCTTTAGTGATGAAGCGCATTTTTGGATAAACGGCTTCGTCAACAAACAGAATATGCGTTATTGGTCAGGTGAAAACCCTCATGTGCTTGAAGAAACATCACTTCATCCACAAAAAAAAATACTGTTTGGTGCGGTTTTCATGCCGGTGGTGTCATTGGGCCGTTCTTTTTCGTTGATGAAAATAACCGTCACGTCACAGTCAATGGAGATCGCTACAGAGGCATGTTGCAACGTTATTTCTTTGATCAATTGCATGGGCTAGACATTAATGATATGTGGTTTCAACAAGACGGCGCCACAAGCCACACAGCGGGTGTAACAATCGACTTACTGCAATCTAAATTCGGTGAACGTGTTATATCGAGAAATGGTCCCGTCAAATGGCCGCCTAGATCGTGTGATTTAACACCTCTAGACTTCTTTTTATGGGGATACGTTAAATCATTGGTCTATGCTAACAGGCCTGCGTCGTTAGAGGAGCTCAGAGCCAATATTGAAAGAGAGATAGCGGCTGTTTCCGTCGAAATGTGTGGCCGAGTCATCGAAAATTGGGTTCAACGAATCGACCGCTGCAAACGTGCCCATGGTGGACATATGAATGAAGTCGAATTCCATACATAAATGTTTTGATTGTACTTCAAGCCGATAGTAAAATTTTCGAAATGTCTCAAATGGGTTGCGTTTTATTTAAAAAAAAAGTTGTCAAGTCCTTAATGGAAGACCCGATATATACCATAACTGTAAATCCGCCATTAGGATCTTCCAAACACAAACTGCTTACATCTTGTATCTTCCCAATCAGAGACAGAGCAGCTTAAACTGCATAAGGTTTGGCACAACAAATCTGGTAAATGGGAAGAACTCATGGAATATTTGCGAGCTCTATCTTTGATTAGACGTTTGTTTTAGAACCGACGTCCCATCTGACAGCGTTAAGGAGGTTTCCTATATCATTTCGGTGGATAGGGAAGCTTACATACCCTTTTTTAAGAAATGCCCTTCCAACTACAAGCCTTGATTCAACTGAAAATGCGAAGAAGTTGTTGTTGTAAATATCTTGCCTAGCGACAATGTTGTTAAAAATCTTAAAGTCATAAATCGAAACATTTTTATTCGAACCCGGAACAGATGCAAAGAAATTATTGACGAATCCAAGGAGGCACACAATCAAGGAATTAAAAACAAACTTCTTGCTTGCCCCAACAATTCTAGTTCAGACGCTAAGGCTAAATTTCATTAAATCCACTATACTACCACTCACACGGCCAGATAATACTACTGCAACAACACCTGTTGAGAAAACCAACTTGTTGGCTGAACTCTTTGTTTCACATTCTACTGTTGATTTCCAAGGAAAAACATCATCCACTATTCCCATGGTGCAGTCAAGGATGTCCGATATTGTCTCAAGAGAGCGTCTCATAAAACGCATTTTAATAAAGCAAGATACCAAAAAATCTTCTGGCGCTGATGGAATATCTGTCATAGTTTTCAAAAAATGTGTGGACGAACTAACGTTAGTTTTTTGTAGACTTTTCCACCTATCCTAAGGGAAGGGAATAATTCCTTCTTGCTGAAAATGCGCTACAGTTCAGCTGATACCCAAAAAAGGTAAGAAGATCTTGCCAAACAACTACTTTTAAAATATCTAGAAAGATCTACAGGACATTTACTAACTTATGTAATACGTATTTGAAACAACGCAATTGAACATTTTGGAGAATCTCGAGCGGTTACACTTGATATATCCAAAGCGTTCGACTGTGTTTGGCATGACGGATTGTTGGCCAAGCTACTTTCTTATAGAAGGTCTAAAAGGTTTTATTCATGGCTCTCGTATTTTAGGAAGCGTTCTTTACGGTTGGCAGTCGACGGTTTCCCAATACCTTCACCATCAACGTCGGTGTGCCCCAGGACTCCATACTGTCTCCTACTCTTTTTCTCAATTATGTTAACGACCAGCTGGAACGGACCAGGAATCCAAACTACAGCTTTATAGATGACGCTTACTTCTGCATTTACTTTGCTTGCTAGCGCTCGACATTGGCTACTCACGTAAATATCCGTTCGGAAGTCGTTCAATTTAACAAAGACCTAAAGAAATTCTATCTTGGGGTGATAGTAACCAAGTAGAATTTAACGCTACAAAAGCCCAGGCGGCTTTTTTTCTAAAAAAGTTACCGTTGCTGAACCTGACATAGCTATGTCGGGACACTCCATTCAGAGGAATGGAGTGTTTGCTAGAGAGCAACGTCACTCAATTTGTTTGCCGTTAATTTGGGAGCAAATATGTCTTGCAATGAACAGGTTGTATGCATAGCAAAGAGAGTTTTTCAAAATTTGGGAATATTTGTTCGAACTAGAGAGATTTATATTCTACAGCTGTTAATTCTGTACAAAGCTAAAATTCAGCCAACGATGAAATACTGTTTCCATGTTTTGGGGCTCTGTTCCGAAATATATACTACATTTATTGAATTTTATTCAGTAGAGAGCCTCTGGTCTGATTGGAGACCCAGAACTCACCACTTACTTAAGTTTTTCTTTGACATTTAAAGAATTTGAGGTTAGGGTTCAAGCCATAGATGCTTCTCTAATTCAATAAAATTTGGACCAGTTGTTATTCACAAAAAATAAAAAATTTTAAGGGGGTAACTTATAAAAAAAAAAAATTCGACCCACTCATATATATATATATATATATATATATATATATATATATATATATATATATATATATATATATATATATATGTATATATATATATATATATATATATATATATATATATATATATATATATATATATATATATATATATATATATATATGTATATACATAATAATTTTTCTGTTGAACCTTTTGTTTACATAAACTTGATTGGTTTTTCTTGGAAAATACAAACTAGTTTATTTGACGTTTCGCCTTATTTTTTTTAGGCATTTTCAAAAATTTCTTTTAATCTTTTATTGTTCGTTCTAAAATCAGAAAATACAAAGTTAAAATCTTTTAGGTCAATCTACAGGTTTAAAAACATATAACCTTTTACGCACACTCGGACATTTAAAATATTTATACCATAACAATATAAAATAAATTAAAGAAGAGTATATACCTTGAAAGTCAACTATTTGTGTGTTTGTGAATTTCAAATTTTATATTTCTTATCAACATATCGTGTCTCGTATTTTTTATTGATTTTTTTAAATTTTATTATCTATAATAGGTGTCTTAATCAAACAACTGTTATTGATGTTAAATATATCTACCATTTTGTATTATTAAGAGGATATGTATGCCACCAGGTTTATTTTTTAATTAGGTTTGTGTAGATATGACTGATTCCTTTTATGTCAGTTCTATCATTCACAGCGTTTTAATTTTTTTTTTATTTCAATCATCTCTTTGATTTGTAGTTTGGCATAATTCCGGTCTTTGCAGAGGACCTTGGTGTCAATAAATTTAAAGTCATGTTTTTCTTCTGCTTCGTGTTTGCTAAGGGCAGTGGAAGCATTCCTAGTATATTTGTGTCCATTCAGTCTGTTTTTTAGTAACTGAGAAGTCATTCCAATATATTTCTTCGGAGAAAAACATGATATTTAATGACACCAAGGTCCTTTGCAAAGGCCGGAATTATGCCAAACTACGAATCAAAGAGATGATTGAAATAAAAAAAGATGAAAACACTGTGAATGATAGGACTGACATAAGAGGAATCAGTCATATCTACACAAACCTAATTAAAAAAAAAGGTGGCATGCGTATCCTCTTAATAATACAAAATGGTATATATACTTAACATCAATAACATTATAGATAATAACATTTTAAAAAATCAGTAAAAAATACGAGACACGATATGTTGATAAGAAATATAGAATTTGAAATTTACAAACACACAAATAGTTGACTTTCAAGGTATATGTATACTCTTGTTTAATTTATTTTATATTGTTGTTATGGTGTAAATATTTTAAATATCCGAGTGTGCCTAAAAGATTATATGTTTTTAAACCTGTAAATTGACCGAAAAGATTTTAACTTTGTATTTTCTAATTTTAGAATGAACAATAAATAATTAAAAGAAATTTTTGAAAATGCCTAAAAAAAATAAGGCGAAACGTCAAATAAACTAGTTTGTATTTTCCAAAAGAACCTAAGCATCCAAGAAAAACCAATCAAGTTTATATATATATATATATATATATATATATATATATATATATATATATATATATATATATATATATATATATATATATATATATATATATATATATATATATATATATATATATATATATATATATATATATATATATATATATATATATATATATATGTATATATATATATATATATATATATATATATATATATATATATATATATATATATATATATATATATATATATATATATATATATATATATATATATATATATATATATATATATATATATATATATATATATATATATATATATATATACATGTATAGTACATATGTACATGTATCTGGGAACAACTTGAGAACGAATAATCAATCCAAGTTTCTTAAATGTTCTTTCTTTTCTCTCATTTCATGATGTTACTTTAATAATGTAAATCGTATAGTAAGAGTAGCTAGTAATAATTATAATACTGTTAATTCTGTTACATGTTATACTGTAATTTAAACTGTTAATTTTTCCTTCTTAGAACCATTTCAAAAGCAATATTTAAGAATCAGGTAATAAGGATAATAAATCTGTTTATTTTTATTACTTGACAACAAATGTATATTGGGCAGAAACAAACCCTTAGGGTCATAAATTTTATCTCCTTTATTTAAGACTCCAAGTGGTCTGCTGAAAATTTTTAAGGGCACCAGAACCAAGTATCTTTCTGGAGGGATAAAAGGAGTTTTATTCGCTTAATTCATTTAATGACGCATATTGGCCGGTGGCTCGGGTGATTTACTCACAACCCATAAGAACGAAAAGTCAATTTACCATTTTTTCTGTGCAGCTAACAATTTTAAAACAGCCAATAATACACTGTATTAGCTGAAATTGATTCATCCCAGTAAACATTGAGATTCTTGCTTAAATAAATTATGTTTAGCTAATGGTCAAAAATTATTTCAATTTACATTTAGCCAAGATATTTTCACCTATAATATTTAAAGGTCAACTAATTTTTCGTCTGCCCGTTTTCTATTTCAATAAAATGAAGAAATTGTTAGATAAGCAGTTTTATTATAAAAAAAATTATATAACCTTACTAAAAAGCATTTTGTCCAATTGTTGATGCTAAAGGAAAGGATAAGTAAAAAATTTTCAAATCAGCCTGTGTTCTAGCTTCACGTAACATTCATTATACATATTAAAGTTACTAAAGTTGGTAGACGTCATATGTTTTTAAATAATTTGATGTATCGTTTTTCTATCCAATCTACTATTAGCTCCTTTTCTTGACTATGATGGTTTGGCCAGGTCATTTTTTTAAAAATTGTTTGGTCCACCTAATAGGCAATAAATTGTAAAATTAATAAAGTATGAGATTGTAAAATGCTTGTTTACAAGGACGTATACTTACATTAGGAACTCTTAACTAATATGGATATTAATATAGAATAGAATAGAGATGGACTTTAAATCTAACATCAAATAAACCAGGAAATTTAGTGGCTCGCTGGCCGGTTTCTATAAATCAATATACAGGGATAACCATTTACGAAATAAGAAAGAATATTTTTAAAAAATATCAGGATCATTGGCTTTATTGGATTAAAAAGTAAGGCTACGCCTCTTACATTTACCAAAGTATAATACTTAATGTGATTGTTTGCTTATTCTAACTTAACCTAAGCTCTTAAACTAGTGGTCCTTTACTAACTTAACCTAGGAGATGGGTTTGTTTTTACATGATTTTCTTAATCCTAAGACTTAAACTACCTTAGCCTAGAATTACGCTAACTTAACTTAGGACTTAATGTTAACTTAAACTAGGACATATTGTAACTTAATCTAGTTTGAAAATCTTCTGTCATGGCGGGCGAGGAGGGTCACCGGCTTTTTCGAGAGGGGGTCTGACAGTCTCGGGAATTGGCGGTGGGCATGTAGTGGACATATCAGGAAGATTTCTTTAACTCTTTTTTTTGGGTCCCTTCAACTGCGTCCGAATTATTTCATTTATTTTTTATTTATATATTTATCGATTTTTTTACCTGTTTCATGAGACCTAGAGTTTCCTTAATATTTATTAGAAACAAAGTTCTATAAATCCGTTAATTTAAAAATACATTTTACTTATAAATTTTTCATATTTCCAGGTAAATTAGATGGATGCTTTAGTTCTTTCGGGATTTGTATTTTATTTCTATTACTAGCCGTGCCCGCGGATCCGCTTGCGTTGACTTCATTCTCTATTATCGTCACTGCTCATTCATTACGTACCTAACGTAATAAAATATATCCTATAATCTGTTCAGAGAACATATGTATGAATTTTAAAAAAAAAAAAACACGTAAATTGGATAAGTGGTTCTCGAGTAATAACCACACTAACAAACAGACAGGCACATATACGAGTTTGAAAAGTCCGTGCAAAGTCCGAGAGATGGCACCACCGGCGCGTATCGAGGTCATGTTTAGTTAGTAGCATCTCTTGAATGAACGCACACCAAGTTTCAGCCATATTGGTTTATTTCTTTGTGTTTGGCATTCGTGTGAATCAAGGAAGTCGAGTGATTTTCAAGAAATGGACGAAAAAGAATTTCGTGTGGTGATTAAACATTACTTTATGAAAGGCAAAACGCCTCAGGAGACTACAGAGAAGCTTGATAAACATTATGGTGACTCGCACCTTCGATTAGAACAGTTTATAAGTGGTGTCAAAATTTTCGGACTCTCCATATGGGCACAAGTGACGCTGAACGTTCTGGACGGCCTGTGGAGGTTACGACTCCAGAAATCATTGATCAAATCCATGATATGGTGATGGATGACAGAAGAGTACGTGAGATTGCTAGTGCTGTGGGCATCTCGACTGAACGGGTACATAATATTTTGCATAAACATTTGGACATGAGAAAGCTATCCGCAAAATGGGTGCCGTGATTGCTCACGCTTGACCAAAAACGAAATCGTGTGAAGTGTTGCAAGGTTGGTTTGCAGCTGTTCCAGAAGAATCCGGAGGACTTTAAGCGTCGTTTCGTCACTGTGGATGAAACATGGATACATTACTATACTCCTGAGACCAAACAACAATCTAAACAATGGGTTACCAAGGGGGAATCTGCACCAAAAAAGGCGAAGACCGTTCCTTCGGCCGGAAAGCTTATGGCGACTGTCTTTTGGGATTCGCAAGGGATAATCCTCATCGACTATCTCGAAAAGGGTAAAACCATTACAGGTGAATATTATTCATCGTTATTGGACCGTTTGAAAACCGAGCTGCAAGAAAAACGCCCGCGATTGGCCCACAAGAAAGTCCTTTTCCATCACGACAACGCACCAGCACACACCTCAGCAGTTGTGGTCGCAAAATTAATGGAAATAGGATTCCAACTCGTTTCACATCCCCCCTATTCTCCAGACTTGGCTCCCTCGGACTACTATTTGTTCCCCAATTTGAAGAAATGGCTGGCGGAGCAAAGATTTTATTCAAACGAGGAGGTGATTGCAGACACTAATGGATATTTTGCAGACTTGGACAAATCCTATTATTCGGAAGGGATCAACAAACTAGAACATCGTTGGACGAAGTGTATAAGCCTAAAGGGAGACTATGTCGAAAAATAAAAAAGGTTTACCCCAAACACATAAGTAGTTTTTATTTTTGCACGGACTTTTCAAACCAGCCTCGTATATTACATTCTTTGCTATATGATATTGTTCCATATTTAATGGTTTAGGCAGCGTATTGCAAGAGAACGCGCTAGCGACAAACTTCTCTCAGACTTGATTCACTATTATTGTCACTGCTTATTCCTTATGTTATCTAACGTAATAAAATATATCCTATAACCTGGTCAGAGAATATACGTATGTTTAAAAAAAAAAGCACGTAAATCGGATAAGTGGTTCTCGAGTGATAAGCACACTAACGGATAGGTAGACAGATAGGTAGACAGATAGACAGAAAGACGTTGCATTTTATATATATAGAACATTATATGGCCAGAGAACAAATATATGAATTAAAAAAAAAAAACGTAAATCGGATAAGTGGTTCTCGAGTGATAAGCGCACTAACGGACAGTCAGATAGACAGAGAGACATTACAGTTTATCTATTATATTCTTTGCTACATGATATTGTTCCATATTTAATGGTTTAGGCAGTGTATTGCAAGAGAACGTGCTAGCGGCAAATTTTTTCCGACTTGACTGAGTATTATCGTCACTGCTTATTCCTTACGTTACCTAACGTAATAAAATATATCCTATAACCTGGCCAGAGAACATATGTATGTTTTTGAAAAAAAAAACACGTAAATCGGATAAGTGATTCTCCATTGATAAGCGCACTAATGGACAGACAGACAGAGAGACGTTGCATTATATATATATTATAGATACTGTGGTTTTATTTGTATATTTTACTTATGTTTTCTCTTTAAATTTGCAAGTTCTGTAAATTATTTTCATAAATTACTATAAAATATGTATCTATGAACTTATCATGAAATGGTTCAGAAATAACCATGACCAGTTTACAAAAATATCTTTTTTTCCATATGTTATAAGTTTCATGGATGGAACGATATACGATAGTACCTCTCGCCCAAATGTTTTAAATACCAAACAATTTTACTAATACATGTATTCGTCCTTCGTAACCATATGTAATATATCAGGTCAGTCAATAAGTTTTGAAAGCGATACCTATGGAACATCACTTGAACCAAATATTGAACACCATTTTGAAGCTTCATCTGTCACATGAACACGCCCTAAACTTCAAGTCGATCTGTCAAGTCATTCATTGTTTATCAGCTGGTTAACGTAGACGTGTTTGACTATTTTTTTAAAATGGAAAAAATCGAATATCGTGCAGTGATAAAATTCTTTGTTGTGGAAGGTTTATAGGCAACTGAAATCCATGCAAAGTTCGTGAAAGTGTTAAAGGAGTCTGCTCCTTCATTTCCAACTGATCATAGATGGACTGCAGAGTTTTAAACGTGGTTGTATAAGCGTCAATGATGATCCACGTTCAGGACGTCCAAAAACTGCCATAACTGAAGAAACTGTTGTGCAAGTATAAGATATAGTAATGGAAAATCGTCGATTAACCTTGGTTGATCTAGCTGAGGCTATAGGCATCTCCAATGAATCAGTACATGAGATCTTAACTAATGTTTTGGGTATGAGAAAGCTGTTCACAAGATAGGTACCGCATTTGCTAACATTGGAACAAAAACGCACTCGAGAGAAACTTTCTAAATATTTGGCTCGTTTTACAAAGAATAAAACTGATTTGTAACTATGGATGAGAGTTGGGTTTACTAGTGTGATCCTGAACTGCGATAACAAGCCGCACAGTGGACTGAGCTCGGTTGTTCAACTCCAAAGTAGCCAAAGTGGTCGAAGTCGTCCAAAAAAATTATGGCATCATTTTTCTGGGATGCAAAAGGAGTGTTGCTAATTGATTACCTTCAAACCGGTAAAACAATCACAGAGTATTATTGTAACCTTCTGGACCAGCTGGATGAGAAAATTTGTGAGAAAAAGCCCGGTTTGCAGAAGAAAAAAAAAAAATTTTTCAACATAACAATGCACCTGTTCACCAAGGTGGTTTGACAAAGGCAAAACTGGTCGGATTAAAATACGAATCCACCCTATTCGCTATATCTGGCTCCGTCTGACGTCCATGTTCTCAAACCTCAAAAGATTTCAACGTGGGAAACGTTTTTCAACAAATGATGAGGTAATAGTATCCGTAGATGGGTATTTTCAAGGTCTTCCGGAAAACCACTTCAGTAAATGACTTGGAAAATCGCGGGAAAAAATGTATTGAGCTTAAGGGAAATTATACTGAGAAATAAATGTATTTCGAATCATTAATTCATCTTCTCTCATTTTCGCTTTCAAAACTTATTGACTGACCAGTAGTTTAAGCATTATATCTTCAGTGATCAATTTGCTATTTGATTTATTAAGGACATTGTACAAATTATAAAATGGAAATCAAAGCCGTTTTGACCGCCTCGTTTTTAATGGGTGGAACTTTGGAAAAATTGAAATTAAGTGGTTGTTTTTATTTTATTTAAATGAATATGAAAACACCATTGCTAAATATTATGGATTTTAAATATCAAAAAGGGAATACTTCATTAGCAATATAATTATAAATAACATTTGCTATGGTAGTTAAGTTATAAAACCTGCTATAAAAAATACAGAATATTCAAGACAAACGTCGCCATTGTTAAGTAACTAACAGAGATACAAATTATTTCGTTACAATAACTGTGATTTTTCTTATTAAACTGAAGACGAAATATGCCAGTAGCAATAGGTAGATTATCTTGTGTTTTTTTTTTATCAATAACTGATTCCATAATACAATATACTAAGTTAAAATATTATTATTTCATATTATAGTATATATGGGAAATGATCACATTATTTTAACAGACTTGTCTCGTCTGAAAAAGTCTAAAGTGCTGCTACTCCTACTACCATTTTTCTGCCTAATTAGATTGTTCTTCGTTAGCATTATTCTCCATGTTGGCTTCTCATCCTAAATTTAATCATTTTTTATTTTAAAGATCTATACTCAAGTAAATACTAAAGCCCGTTTATGTTAGGGCTAGATGCGTTGAACTAATGTTTTTTTCACTAATTTTTTATAATCCCGTTTTATAAATAAATTAACGAGTGAGGGTATTTCCTGTCATATTAAGATTATTTTAATTTTTTTTTTAATTAGGCCCTCAAAGATGTTGTTGGTTTTAGTGTTCCGTACGGAACACTTATAAGATCGCTTCGGTGTCTGTCTGTCTGTCTGCCTGTGTGTATGTCTGTCCGTCTGTCTGTATACCTGTCTTTCACCCGATTTTCTATGACACTATTTGACATAGAAAGTTGAAATTTGGCACTAATATAGGAACTGATGGCCTCATCAGAGCTGTGTAGTTTCGAAAGTTAAATTTTGACTTAAGGAGTTAGTTTGAGAGGTGAAATCTGTTATTTCCTGTCATGTTAAGATTATGTTAATTTTTTTTTTCAATTAGGCCCTCAAAGATGTTGTTTGGATGACATAATGATAATTTCCTAGACGAATCTAGCAATATGACATTTTTAGTGTTCCATACGGAATACTTATAAGATCACTTTGGTGTCCGTCTGTCTGTCTGTCCGTCTGTCTGCCAGTCTGTCACACCCAATTTTCTATGAAACTATTTGACATAAAAAGTTGAAATTTGACACTAACATAGGAATTGATGGCCTCATTGAAAGTTAAATTTTGACTTAAGGGGTTAGTTTTGGAGGGGTGAAATCTGTAAATAAAAAAGTACCAGGTTATCGAGTCGGGTGTCCAATGAAGCTTGCAAAAAACGAGTTCAATACTTGTGCACAATTTTCTTTGTATTATTTTTAAAAAAGTGCCAAAAATCGTTGTCCCCCCTTATTTCGAAAAGTACTGATCAAAAAATTTTGAAAAAATTCTGGAATATTCTCTACAGGGTGTAGATTGAACGAAAATTATTACGACCTTTAATAATTTATCTGGTATATAAAAAACAAAAAATTCAAGGTCATCGGTTTTCACTAAAGATCGAAAAAAAAAAAACTGTTGAAAACTCATTTGAGATGTGTTTTGTAAAATCACTAATTGCGCAAGTCCCACTGGCACTTGACCGGTTATTTATAAACTGATATATGTTGCCGAGAAATCGCTAAAAAATAGTTTTGTTATCAAAATTAGTGAAGTCGGAACAGAGGAAATTTGTTCACTTGCAAGCAGTGGCATAGCTAGCATGGGTGGCACCTGGTGCGGATATTTAGGTGTCACCCCAAGAATGAAAACTGTTAAAATTAATAAACATTCCATAAACGTAAAGTATGTTTTTATTTAATTATTACAAATGACAGTCTTTTAAAATTAAGTTATTATGATAATAATAATACTGCTTCAATTATACATTCTTTCACATTGATGCATGAAAGTGAAAGTTGCAACTTGCAGCTTTGACAGCACATCGTCGAAATTTATATTTTGTGTTGCCTCGTGTTCTGTTCTTAATATGTCAAGATTGTTAAGTCTCATTTCGGTCATTGTTGCCTGTAAGTAATTTTTAATTAATTTTAGTTTGCTGAAACTCCTCTCATGCGAAGCAACTGATACGCAAATTGTCATAAATAACTTAAGTGCGACTATAAGATTCAGAAGAGATTCTGTAAAATCCCATTCGATTTCAAAAAGTCTAGAGACACCCAATTAGAAACTGTTGGCAAACATTGGCAGCTTTTAAATGTCTTCTCAATCTTGGTATCTCTAAGAGGAGTTCTGTTCTGATATCTCGTCATAAAAACTAGTAAATTTTGATACAGCTAATTTCAACTCTTCAGTATTTGCCAAAAGTAAAGTATTTGTCTGCACAACCCCCCTTTAGTTTCCACCATTTCTGAAATTCAGTCACAAATTTTGCTTTTGTATTAGTACTATTGGTGACAGTAAATAAACGACAGCAGAAGCAGTATAGGTTATTAGTTATTGGAAAATAAACCATTCATGGCCGCAGAATTTTTTCGCTATTAGACATCACTTTATAAAACCCGTCTTTTGAAAGATTGCGAACATCACCTTTTATTTTTAACCCGTGTCTGGATACAGTGGCAAACGATCCTTCTCTGTTTTGAAAATATCCACTTTCTTTTTTTATGATCTCAATGCGAACATTATCACGAACAGGTATACTTCATTGTGAGGCATCCCTCAAGTCCTGAAGTGTTTTATCCGTGCAAATTCTGTCTTCGATAGTAGAAGCATTATTAGTATTATCAGTGTCATATTCAGTATTTTTTTCTTATTCGTCTTTATCATGTGTTATCATCGTTAATTCTGTATTGTCGCTGTTGCTTCCTGGAGATGAGCTAATATTATCTGAGTCATTCCTTACATCATCGCGGGAATCTATTTCTTGTAATGAACTTTGGCTGTCATCAGTTTTTGTAACATATTTAAGAATGCATCCAGATATACTCTGAACTACATCCATTTTAGCCTGTTTGGCTTTTTTCTGCTGAAACCAACTTTTTCTTTTAGATGTATGAACTCCCCGAGCAGGTCTATGTCATAAATTATTTGTAGGACACATAATATTTCATAATAAATAGACTGTTAACGAATAGATATAACACCAAAACGCTAGATACGTAAGGGTGGCCTCTTGACGGCTGTCAATTGTATTGTATAAATATTTTTTTTCAAAATCAAGACTTAAATCAAAAATCTAGTTTGAAGGTTAATAAAAATAAAGATACAGTATATTATAAAATACTTTTACAACCTAAATCAATATCGTATTTATTTTTAATTATCGTTATTGAATTTGTTTCCGCCAAAAACGGCCTCTCTTAACAAAATCACATTTAGTAACTGAACGATACTTTTCAGGTTATACAGGTATTACTGAAAAATACCATCAAAGATACCATCTTTATTTTTAGTAACCCTCAAACCAGATTGTGGATATGTCCTAATATTGAACACAATAATTTAAAAGTTTTTCGAATTTATTTTGTTACTTAATTGATCTTTTTCAGTCAGTTATCGATCGATTCTGCAATAACTGTCTTCAGGTTTTGCATTTATTCGTTATCGTTTATTACAAAAAATATTTATACCTTGTGTTTTTGTAAGTCTTTTGTAAAACACTTTTCAAATAACAATTCATAACAATTCACTTCACGTCAATCACAATTCGCGAAAGAAATGACACAGGCGACAAGCAACGACTATTTCAGGGGAATCCCCGACCGAAAAAGCCATGGAGCTACGGAGCTACCAACATAAAAACAACAGAAAGTGTGTACACTGTAAAAAAACATGGTCTCGTGTATGGTGTAAACAATTTCGTGTTAAATTTTTTTTTTCACTATCGGGTGTCACCTCCAAACAGGTGGCACCCGGTGCGGACCGCCCCCGACGACCCCCCCCCCCCTAGCTACGCCACTGCTTGCAAGGCTTTTTTTTAAATAAGTGCTTTAATTAGTGATACTATTGTCATGTGTACCAACTATGAAGTCTTTGATTAAAAAACTTACTAGAAAACCTTCTATACTTTAAGTTAATATGTGTTAAATGTAACTGATTAAGTATTCTTATTGCGAACATATTTAAAACTTTATAAAGCATATTGCCTTGCCAACGACTATTTAAAATACAGATTCAAGATACGAAGGCGCACAAGACGACTCATTGAAAATGTATTAAAATCAAACAGAAGCCCCGGGCGCGGTCCTGCCTCGGCACGACTCATGAATCTTTGATGGGCTCTTCTACAATAGCCGCATGCACAATTTGCCATGTTGACACAGTTTTACACTGAGGCCTTGTTTGTATGCCAGCACTGTGATTATGTCTGCAAGTTTGCAAACACGAATTGTTAATAATCATGTGGTCATAGACAGAGATATAGGGTTGTTTTAGAAAACATGATGAATGTTCGATTATAACCAGGTTTATGGTATACCTAAAAATTCCTATCCAACAATCTACACTCGCATAATATATACGTTCATGAATATGTTCGATTGCCTATGGCAAGTTTAGAATTTTCCATTGTCGTGGCTACTCCTCAGGAACAGGGATGCACAAGTGGTTTATTGAATTTGGAAGTAGAGGCGCTCCCTAATAGATATAATAGATTTTACGTATAATTTTAAATATATTTGTTAGCATACTCTACTAGTATAACTGACTCAATTATCTAGTATAGTATTTTTCACGATCTAAAAAAGTGACGTAGCTACCTATACCCATTCAAAATTCAACAAGATTCGAAAGTGATTAATTTATGGCTGTTTAATGACAAGGCATCGTGCATTGCCGCACTATACCTGATTTTATAATCGTTGGGTTTCAAATTTTATTGTGATAAGACAGTTGAATTTTAATATTTTATGTACCGAATAATACACAATATAGTAATTAGACAAATATATTAAACCAGTGTACAGTGTCCTCGCGTACATTTGTTACATTTTTGATTTCTGTCTTTATCAACTCAATCACACTACTGTTTAAAGTGGGTGTATTATTATGAGCACGTATATTAGACTTTATTTTATGCCATATCAACTCGATCGCATTAAAGATACAATAATATGGTGGAAGCCGAATTATTCCGTGCCCTACTTCCTTTGCAATTTTATCACAAACGTATTCCTTGTAACTTTTTACAACTCCTAACAATTGTTTAACTGTATAACTTTCATGGAAATATATGTCACGTTCGCACAAAACGGCTTGTATTTCCCTTTTTCTCCTGGTGGAACTTGGTACCTTATTCATTTGGCGACTATGATAGGATGCATTATCCATCACAATACAGCTATTCGGTGATATATTCGGCATTAATTTGTTTTGAAGCCAATTTTCAAAAACTTCAGCGATTGTAGCGTAATGATAATCCAAGCTGGAATCTGAAATATTCTTGGCTTCTAGAAATGGACATTCTGGTTTCCAGCCTTCTTCTGACCCCGCGTGTAAAATAGTTATTCTTTTACCTTTATTTGATGGAGCTTTGATGTGGCATTTTTTGGACTTATCAATCCATCCTTTACTGGGTGTGTCGTGGGTGTCATACCAAGTCTCATCTCGGTTGATTATCGTTCGATTTTCCGATCTAGCTGTATTTATTTTTTCAAGATATTCCATTCTGAGTTGTTGTAAGCACCGTGAGTCCATTATAACTTACCTTTTGTCTATTTTTTTGTACAAAAACCCCAAACGACGTAGAATACGCCATAAATTTGTAGTGGAACATTTTATGTCACAACTATCCTCGGACAGCCTCCGTGAAAGTGACAATAACGTAGGAACTTTTTGTTCTGCATACATTTCATAAATTTTGCGGGAATTAAGTCTTCTTGACAGAAATACATTTCGACACACCTTTGTCTTTTCGTGTTTTTTTAGGCGCTATCGAATTATTTACAATTTTCCAAACTGTACTTTCAGGGATGCTTGTTAAAGCTGATGTCTCCATCAAAAGTACTTTTCGTGACCTTGTTTTTAAGTATCACTTTTGCCTCAACGGGCAAACATTTGCGGTTTCTGATGGAAAGGGCTTCGGACATTTTAAGACACTATTGAACTTTATAATATACACTATTTCAGTATAATACTACAGATAAAATGAAGAATATTTTTTATATTCATAAACACGAAGTAGCCAATAAAATGTTAGACTGAAAGCGTCGTAATATATATATATATATATATATATATATATATATATATATATATATATATATATATATATATATATATATATATATATATATTACGACCCTGTTATTGTCAGGTACGTGCGAAGATCCTAAAGGACGTTTAATGTTTTTATTGCATCAATTTACCAAATCACTTTCTTAGATTTTGAAAAATACTATACTCCCATAAAAAACTTTGACGTACGCCCTCTACAAACATTAATACTTTTTTAATAAAATTATTTATAGGTTATCTTACTCAGTTGTTATACGGTTATTGTGTGTTAACCATAGAGATATTAGAATAGAGGAGGTAAGTTCTCGCGAGAAGCGTGGCGCTCATAGAAAGAGAAAGAAATAATAGGTGTCATTCTGTCTCTCTTAGTCGGCGCACGCCCACGTGCAAGAGTGTTATTCGTATTATTCGCTCGTTTTGATAAGAGAGACAGAATTATTTCTTTCTGTTTTAACGACGCCACGTTTTCGCTCACAGCAGGCTCTATACTTTACCTCCTCTATTCTAATATCTCTATGGTGTAAACAATTTGAATTTTTGAAACAATGCAGTGGGATCATCGAGAAAATAGGATTGCTGTTATAGCTTTATTTAAATGCGGTATCGAAAAAAGCGACATTTTTAAGACCTTAAAACTTAAAATAAGTCGTATGTTTGTTTAGCAGGCGATAAAATTATTTACTGAGGACAGGCAACATTCAGGAAGACTAAGACAGTTCGAACGGCACAAGCTGTATAAAGCGCAATTTGACCGACATATTCTCCACAAACAAAAAATTTTATCTCTTGAGATGAAAATTTCGAAAAATTCTAGGTCTCGTATTAAGACCTAAGGCGCTTGTAAGAGACACATTGGTCATTTGCTAATGGAAGGTTGAAAGCAAATATGGTGGCAAAAATCCAAAAGCTTGTTGAAGGAAAACGTTAATGACAAACACAGAAAAATTTTGTGTACCGACAAAAACATTTTCACTGTGGAACAATCTTTCAATACGGAAAATGACAGGATTTATGCCAGATCTTTTAAGGAAGCGCCTGAACTTGTTCCAACAGTTCAGAGGGGTCATTATCCACCATCAGTTATAGTTTGGTGGGGAGTCAGCTTTGATGGGGTTGCCAGTATTCATTTTTGTCAAAACGGTGTGAAAACTTCAGCTAAAATATATCAAGACACTATTTTAGAGAACCTCCTAAATCATACTTTTTTCAAAACTAAGCATCGGGTCTTTTGCACCAAGACACAAAGCTAAAACAATACAAGCATGGCTTCAACAAAATGTGCCTTTATTTAATACTAGAGAAGATTGCCCTGCAAATCCTAATCTAAAACCTTTAGATTATAAACTATGGTTCCTCTTAGAATGTATCATTTGTTTTAAAAAACATTCCAGTCTTGACTCTTTAAAATCGCTGTGGACAATTTTCCGTTGAATCAAGTGCGCGCTGCCATATACGAAAGGCCTAGTCGTAAAAGGGCTTAAGTAAAAGCAGGGGGGGGGGGGGGGGACATTTTGAGTAAATGTTAAATTAATTTTGTCATTATGAATATATGAATTAATTCCATATTAGTTTCTTTTAATTCTAAGTTGCCATAAGCTATACCCCTCTAATGATAGTATTTGGGATAAAGTGATTGTTACTCTCCTGTCGTGTAGTAGAAGATTTGTAGGTACTTTTACGAGGAATAAGGTGTTGACGAGACATGATAAAATATATTTGGGGTCTGTAAATCACAACATTAGATATGTGCAGTTAAAACTTGTTTGTAGAATACTGCTAAGTCTACAAGGCTTGGAACATTGTGCTCTTTCCTACCTCCAAAGAAATTGGGATTACGGACCACTTTTATTTTACTAGGAAATTTTTGAGTTATATTATGGAGTGTTCTGCTGATTCTTTTTTTTTTATGGGTCTAGCACACGTGCGGAAAAAGCAATTCACGTTGTTCTTGAATCGCTGTAAATTGTACTCGGTGGGAAACACGGCGCTGGGCAAATTATTCCAAAGGGAGGATGTTCTCCATATATAAGACTGCTTGAAAAGCGTTGTACGCGGAGTAGCAAGCTGAACCTCATACGGAGTATGAAGTATTAGCGCGACGTGTATTTCTAACATGCACCGCTCTGGAAGGAATTAAGCGGGTTACATCCTTCGAATACTTTCCATGAAAATACTTGTAGAACAGACTCAAGTCGCCAACCGTTATTCGATGTTCCAGCGAATCAAGGCCGCCGGTCAGTTCCGGGTCTCCAATCAGACGAACAGCTCTTCTCTGGACAGAATCCAACAAATGCAGTGTATGTTTGAGAGCGGAGCCCCAAACATGGGAGCAGAATTCCATAGTTGGTCGAATTTGAGGTTTGTAGAGAATTAACAGTTTCTGGAGTATAACGCCTTCTGGTTCGAAATAATATTCCCAACTTTTGAGAAGTTCTCCTTGCTATGCCTGCAACATGTCCATGCCAGGACATATTTGCTCCTAAATTAACGCCCAACAAATTGAGTGACGATGCTAGGGGAATGGAGTGCCCCGACATAACTATGTCGGGTTCAGCAAAGTTAACTTTTTTAGAACTTGGTTATCGTCACCCCAAGATAGAATTTCGTCCAGCTCTTTGTTAAGTTGAACTACTTCCTGCTGTCTGCGGATATTCGTCTGAGCAGCCGATGTCCGAGCATTCAAAGTGAATGAAGAGATAAGCGTACTGTCAACTGCAAAGCTGTAGATTGGATTCCCGGTCTTTTTCAGCAGATCATTAATGTAAATGAGAAAGGGAGTAGGAGACAGTATGGAGCCTTGGGGCATACCGGCGTTGATAATGAAGGTGTTAGAAAGAAATCCGTCGACCGCCACTCGTAAAGAACGCTCTCTGAGGAAACATGAGAGCCACAAACAGCTTCAGCTTCACACTTGATATATTTTTATTAGATTTATTTTATTTGTAAAAACTATCAATGTATTACTGGTACTATTACTTCAAAGGTTACTAAGATATTTTACTCAGTACGGCAATAACATATTAAAAAAAATCAATAGTTCAACAACTCAAGAACTCAAGTTAAACTGTCCTAATTCACTGTTGGTCTAAGTTTATTGACAATCCTAGGTAAATCTGACTTGCTCGAATTATTGCTGCTCCGAGCACCATCTGCAATTTGGATCATCTTGCAAATTAGGTGTTAAGATAAGTCGTCGTTTTTAGGTCTTTCCTGGTTAATTTTAGTAGAGACCTGCATACTTAAAATTAATTCTCCTTACTTAGATTCTTGGACTCTCTTATCACTGGTGCTTTATTACAGTTTTCTACGAACTTATGGTTCTGTGGATCTACAATTGCTGTATCGCTCATATTACAAAGAATTCCCAAGAAAACTATAGTTCAACTCCCTATTTAGCCAGTATGTCAACCATTTCCCTAAATATCCGTATGGCTAGGTTTCCAAGCCAAAAACAAATTGTTTTAGTTGATCAGATTGGTCATCAAGAGTTTATACTCGCTTACTAGTTGCTAGCTAACCCTCGCCCATCTTAAGAATATCAGAGCGATTCTGAGATCTAAACATTTGGACACGGTCCTCCACGTTATGTTCCTTTTTACCATCTTCCAACCACATATGAGGATCGCGTAGATTTCCGCAACAACAAAACAAAACAACTGAACAGACGAACTCAGACAAAAGTAGATGCGTTGTTAGCAAATGAGTTTAGGATGAGATAGAAGGCTAAAAATGGTTCCGAAAGAAATGTATCTACTTCTTTCCAATAAAAGCTATAACTAAAGAGTCATGCGAGGCTAAACTTTAATTACAAACCGGGCATCCTATTTTAAAACAGAAATTCCAAACAAAAATAAAATACCTAAATTTGTTATTATAATTAAATTATAGCTGTAGCAAAATATTTACGTACTTAATTTATAAGAAGAAAATAAATTTCCATATCAAACAGTAATCAGCCAATAAACTAGTATATACCTTTATTTTAGATAGGAATGCATTTCCAATTATTAAAAGGTAATAATTCTTCCTTATCCTCCTTATACACCTGATTCACCGAACCATGAGTATTATCGATTATCACGTCTGACAGTATTTTCGTTTTTGTGATTTTTAATTAATCAAAAGGCCCATTAAAATCACAAAATGATTTTTCATCGCTGCTGGATCGAGTAATATTAATAGTTTTACAAAAACGATTTTTCATCGAGAAAAATTAACAGTCAATGCTATTTCAAAGGCAAAGTAACAATTTATATATGGGTCTGGCTTGGAATATCAGACCGTGACAAATTCAAGGTGTTAAAATTCAACTTTGACTTGAGGTTTCCGAGAATGCGGCACCATAATGTCTGGTGTAGAAATTTTTAGGCAGTATAATTAATTTATAAGCTATCATTTTATTATTTAAATTTATTATTACATAAAATAGACCAATATCAGCAAAACTAATAGTTGATAAATAAATATCAATTATATCGGTTAGATCTGCGTAGAAAAGCAGTTAATTATCTTTGGGATCGCTAAAACTGTTTCAACAATCTAAAGTGCGTGGAGTGACTAAATCCATTTAATTGAAAAATGATTTTGACAGTGATCCGAAATTTCTAGATAGCTTTTAAAAAGTACCAAACTTCATTATTTTAAATACTGCATCTACTACTACTTACTAGGATCAGTCTTCATATATGATATGATATTAAGTTTAAAACATTTTCCGACATTGTCTGAGGCTTAATTTCATTGTTTTCTATCATTCCATTGGCCTTCTAGTTTTCTTGAGCTCATTACTCTGAAGAGTCCTTCTTTCTAGGTCCGTTTTGATATTATAGATTCTCTGCTGTTTCGTGGTGCCCATTTCCTAACTATTTTAGGCAATCAAATTTTTTGTATAAGACTGTATCATCATAATTACTTTGTTTCAATATTCATCATCAGGGAACAATCCACTACCATTCATTGTCGTACGTCTTCATTTCCATCAAATCAAACTTTTTTCTGTTCTTTTTCTTTATCCTTCATGTCTTTGCACCATAAACCGGACTACTTTTAATAAGGAAAGTGTATTTGTTTGGAGTTTTGCTCGATTTTGCTACCTGTTTTGAATTATATTTAAGGGTTCACCGTATTTTAGGCAGAAAACCTTTGCTATACAATCTTCTTCTAATAGTGCCATCTCCATTACTGAAGTTGGGCTGTAATCACGGCGAATTCTTCCCTATCCTGGGCAATTCTTAATAAAGTATTGGTATCCAGATCTGTTCAGTCTCGTATATTTTTCAGCCAGGAACATTTTCGACGCCCCACATCTCTTTTCCCCGCAATTTTCCCTTCTATCAATAACCGGAGCAGTGAGTAACGTGGACCCCTATAAACATGTCCCAAGTAACGAGTTTTTTGTTTTTTAATAAATCTTCAATATACTGCGCATGACTCATAATTCGAAAGACTCCAAACGATTCATTGGTTGTACTCCCAAGGTCCAAGCTATATAAAAGCACTGGATATATATAGACCTTTACAAAACGATAACGAGTATCCAAAAAAAGTGTGGAGACTGTGAGAATGTGTCTCATTTTGAGAAAAGCCGCTCTAGCAATTTCAATGCGAACTCGTACCTCAACTTCAGGATTCAAAACATTAGTTACCCAACACCCTAGGTATTTAAATTTGTTTACTTATTCTATCAATTGATCGTCAACATGGATATCTGTTTGCAACCCGGGTGTTCTTGAAATGACCATTACTTTCGTTTTATTAACGTTTACTTTCATGCCTAAAACATGGCCTTCCCTAGATATAATGTTTATAAGACGCTGAAGTCCATCCGCTGTATCTGCTATAAGAACGGTATAATCAGAGTACCTTAGGTTGTTAATGATTCTGCCATTAACTTTGATACCATCTGTGGCATTCTCTAATGCCTTCTGGAATATGTGCTCAGAGTATAGATTAAACAGGAGCAGGGAAAGAACACATCCCTAACGAACACCTCTTTTTACTCCTATTTCCTCAGCCTCTCTGCTATTTACTCGTATTGTCGCCACCTGATCCCAATATAGGTGAGAAACTAACGGTAGCATAGCCGTCCGAGCGTAACCTGCGTTTAGTGTTTAATAAATAAAATTATCTTAAAAATAAAGTTATAGAAATATAAGATTTATTACCAATTTTTTTTTAATCTATAGATCTAGGTATATATACAAATCCACAATTCACGATATATAAGTACTTTAATTACAATCAAAAACAATCATCATCTTCAAAATCCGAAAACTCGAATTCTTTTAAATTGATAATTAAGGGTTCTATTTCCCCACTTTCTTCGATGTATTCGTCAAGCTTCCACATTTTATATTCTTCTATAATATGTCGAATGGCATTTTTCCAATTATCCTCTTTAATCCTCTCTATTCCGGCGAGTAATAATTACCTTACGTCTTGAAGTTTGAACGTGGTATTTTCCCTTGAAACGAAAGGTTTCATTTGTACCCAAATTAGCTCTATGGGATTCAATTCGTAATGATATGAAGGTAATCTAAGCACTGTGATATTCAGCAGTCAATGCTATTTCAAAGACAAAGTAACAATTTATATGTGGGTCTGACTTAGAATATTAGACAGTGACAAATTCAAGGTGTTAAAATTCAACTTTGACTTGAGGTTTCCGAGAATGAGGCACCATAATGTCTGGTGTAGACATTTTTAGGCAGTATAATTAATTTATAAGCTACGATTTTATTATTTAAATTTATTACATAAAATAGACCAATATCAGCAAAACTAATAGATGATAAATAAATATCAATTATATCGGTTAGATCTGCGTAGAAAAGCGTACCGGAGCAGTTAATTATCTTTGGGATCGCTAAAACTATTTCAACAATCTAAAGTGCGTAGAGTGACTAAATCCATTTAATTGAAAAATGATTTTGACAATGATCCGAAATTTCTACCTTTTAAAAACTACCAACCATCATTATTTTAAATACCACATGGTATCTATTTCTATTGAAAGAGTTTACTAGGATCAGTCTTCATATATGATATGATATCAAGTTTAAAACATTTTTTGCCGTTGTCTGAGGTCTAATTTCATTGTTTTCTATCATTCCATTGCCCTTCTCATTTTTTTGAGCTCATTACTCTGGAGAGTCCTTCTTTCTAGGTCCGTTTTGATATTATAGATTCTTTGCTATTTCATGGTGCCCATTTCCTAACCATTTTAGCCAATCAAATTTTTTGTATAAGACTGTATCATCATAATTACTTTGTTTCAATATTAATCATCAGGGAACAATCCACTACCATTCATTGTGGTACGTCTTCACATCCATCGAATCAAACTTTTTTCTGTTCTTTTTCTTTATCCTGCATGTCTTTGCACTATAAACCGGACTACTTTTAATAAGGATTTCGAAGATATTATATTTTCTCTTCTTTCTAATCTCATGGCTCTAGAATAAACTATTGGGACAGATAGTTATTTTTCTTGCATATGTTATGTATGTATTCTCTCTATTAATATCTCTCTGTCATTTGATTCTGTTGTATCAAACTCTAAACCCGTGTAGGTATAATTAATAATATATATATTAATTATTATAAGTATTTTCTCTTATAACTGAATGTTTGTTGATTATAAACCTATATACGGGTATGTTGTTTTTTGCATGTTTATTTCCAATTTTTACTGTTTGTACTCCTCATGTAACTTTTGGGCCATATATAACAGATCGACCTTACCATTTTTTATAATATCTTGGTCATCGGCAAACTGGAGGGTTTTATTTCCAATTTTAATATAATCTAAATATTTCAATTTATATTTTGGACTCACTGGGGGTATATGGCACCTATTCTAAACATAGACGACAGATATGTTTCCTCCAAAGCGAAATAAGATATTGTTTCAAAAATTTATACTTAAGGCTAGTGAGATACGACAAATTTCAAAATAGTATTAGGGTCTAGGACCTAAAGTGTATTTGTTTGGAGTTTTGCTCGATTTTGCTGCCTGTTTTGAATTATTTTTAAGGGTTTACCCTATTTTAGGCAGAAAACCGCTGCTATATATTCTTCTTCTTATAGTGCCATCTCCATTACTGAGGTTGGGTTGTAATCATGGCGATAGAGAAGACTCTATCCTGGGCAATTCTTAATAAAGTATGGGTATCCAGACCTGTCCAAACTCGTATATTTTTCAGCCAGGAACATTTTCGACGCCCCACACCTCTTTTCCCATCAGTTTTCCCTTCCATCAACAACCGGAGCAGTGAGTAACGTGGACCCCTATAAATATCTCCCAAGTAACGAGTGTCTTTTAATAATGACAATAGTTCTCTTTCTCTAGCGATCGACGAAGTATATCTTCATTAGTAACACGCTCTGTCCAAGAGATCTTCAATATTCTGCGCATGACCTATAAGTCGAAAGACTCCAAACGATTCATTGATCGTACTCCCAAAGTCCAGACCTCAACTCCATATAAAAGCACTGGATGTATATAGACCTTTACAAAACGATAACGAGTATCCAAAGAAACGGTTGAGCCATTTCAATGCGAACTCGTACCTCAACTTCAGGATTCAAAACATTAGTTACTGAACACCTTAGGTATTTAAATTTCTTTACTTGGTCTATCAATGAATATCTGTTTGCAACCCAGGTATTCTTGAAATGACCATTACTTTCGTCTTATTAACGTTTACTTTCATGCCTAAAACATCACCTTCCCTAGATATATTGTTCATAAGACGCTGAAGTCCATTCGCAGGTTGTTAATGATTTTGCCATTAACTTTGATACCGTCTGTGGCATTCTCTAAGGCCTTCTGGAATATGTGCTCAGAGTATAGATTAAACAGGAGCGGGGAAAGAACACATCCCTGTTGAACACCTCTTTTTACTCCTATTTCCTCAGTCTTATATATTTACTCGTATTGTCACCACCTGATCCCAATATAGGTAAGTAATGAATCTGTAATACCATAGAGTCATAAAATATAAATGAGGGTTCATCGGTAGCATAGACGTCCGAGCGTAACCTGCTTTTAGTCTTTAATAAATAAAATTACCTTAAAAATAAAGTTATAGAAATATAAGATTTATTACCAAAAATTTTTTAATCTATAGATCTATGTATATATACAAATCCACAATTCACGATACTTTAATTACAATCAAAAACAATCATCATCTTCAAAATCTGAAAACTCTTAAATTGATAATTAAGGGTTCTATTTCCACAGTTTCTTCGATGTATTCGTCAAGCTTCCACATTTTATTTTCTTCTATAACATGTCGAATGGCATTTTTTCAATTATCCTCTTTGATCCTCTATATTCCGGCGAGTAATAATTGCCTTACATCTTGAAGTTTGAACGTGGTGTTTTCCCTTGCAACGAAACCTTTCATTTTTGCCCAAATTAGCTCTATGGGATTCAATTCGCAATGATATGAAGGTAATCTAAGCACTGTGATATTCAGTTCCTTTGTCATCTCATCGACTGCGTATTTCTTGCACTGTGCTTTTTTTGTTCGGTCATTTTGAGAGGTTCCGCTTTTAATATACCATCTTTGTGTCTGAGATTTTTGTCTTTTATCCATTGAAAATATCCCCTTTCTTCTATGAATTTGTCGGGAGTCTAATAATCGAGATTGCTATGGGGCATTGTCTAATACTATAAGTGATTCTGCTGGTATACATTCAATCATTTGTTGGAAGTACTCCTCAAAAACATCGGCCGTCATCTCTTCATGGTAATCTTTAGTTGACTTTCATACGAATTCCAACAAATCACCATCGAGAAATCCATTTTCACTACCAATATGTGCTATAATTAGCCTGCTCTTAATGTTTTTGTTAATCCAGAATTTTTTCACTGTGTGTCCCTCATTAACCCAAGTCTCATCTAAATAAAAAAATATTTCTTTCTTCTGCTCCAAATTTTCTGATTGCTCGTAGATATTCTCTTCTGCAACAAATTATTCCTGTTTTATGGATAAGAACAGATTTTTTTATTGTGCTTTTCCCAACGAAAATTCAAGTTATGAAGGATTTTCCATTACTTCCATTTTTTAAAATCTGGTAAGTCCTGGTCTTCTCTGATTTCTTGCAAAACTATATAGTGTAGGTATTTTTTTCTTAATAAAAAAACATAAAAGATTCTAGTTTGGACTATAACGAAGACATGATCGCAGAACTTTTTGAGGATTGGTTTCAAAATTCCCTTTTGCCAAATGTTCCCGAACAGAGTGTTATAGTTATAGACAATGCAAGTGACCATAGTCGCCTACTAAATAAGGTTTCTAATGCAGCCAACACCAAATCGGAAATACAGGAATATATGTTCGAAAATGACATTTATCTTGACTTTAGTTATAAAAAAGTGATCTTTTGGAAGTTCTGAAATACTATAAATTGAAAAAGAAATATATTTGTGATAGTATGGCTGAGAAAATGGGACACACTGTTTTGCGGCTTCCTCCGTATTAGTGTGTGTTTAATCCAATTGAACATATTTGGCATCAAGTTAAATTAAAAATAAGGGCACAAAATGTTTCTCCTACTTTAAGCGTGTCAGTGGTTGAATTAGTAAAAAAAGTTATAAATGATATACCTTGTGAAAGCTGGAAGAATTCCATTCGGCACGTTGTTAAAGTTGAAGATACATATATTTATGTAAATAATATAAAACCACTGATAATTACCTCAGCTGATGACAGTGATAGTGAAACCGAATTAGACTTAAGTTAAAATATATTTTTATTTATACAATATGTCCCCTCTTGTAAACCCCATTCATTCAAACTGTATATTTGTACTTCTTATCCATTTGTTTTTACATGCATCTATAAATAAACATCTCTAAAAACACTTATAATTTTATTTATTTGCATTAATGAATTAAATTCTTAAGTCCATCTCTGCAAGCTATCATAAACAAAAGGTCAGAATTTTTATATTGCCCACTTAAAACGGCAAAAATCAGGACAGGCTATACTTAGGCATCTACCTACCGATAAGTACTTTGGCTAATTATATTCCAATAACTGCTAAAATCTCAAATAATTTTATTGTACCTATTATTATTAAGCTTTATAACACTGTAGATTTCTAGTCCTTAAGAATTGTAATTGTACTCGTTTAGGCATTTATCATACAAATAAGATTTTTAGTTTCATCATTTACTCATTAAAATAAACTTTGAAATGCATTGATTTATATAGCTTACAAACGGATTTTTGTTTGTTAAACATTACATCCCACATAACACTCGAACAAATTTTAACATAACCTTAAATTTCAGTGTCAAATTTTCACTCATTTTGGAGATATGGCAAAAACTTAAAGTCAGAGTCGCTAATATTGTCTTATCTGATTCCGCCGCATAGAATATTTTGTGACAGTGACTTATATAATTTTGGAATCAATGAACTTTTCTTACAATTCGTGCTACCATATTTCAACAAGAAGTAAAAAATGAAAAATTAATGTTTTGCGGTTATATTAAGATTGCTATTAATTGGTTATGGTAAAAATAAGTAGGATGTTATATTTAGAAAGTTAATTAATTTAAAAACTTGACAACATTGTCAATATCATTTTTAAATACAATGCGTTTTACCATTTCATGAGTGTTTGACACACTTTTGTATTCCTCATCTCCTATTTTGTTGAAATTATCTGTGTGAGTTTGGCTAAACCTAAGACCCTTAGAAATATAATTCCTTCGAAAATAAATATTATTTTTAAAGTACTTTTAAAATAAACTTAACAGTTTTTTCAAAATTTTCAATTATTCAAAAATTTCGAAAATATATGTTTTAACGTCTGTAAGTTGATACCACTACAGTAATTAATTTTTGTTTGTAAACATTGTGGTAAGTATTTTACTGCTGTCTCCATCTGCAACAGAGTGCCACGCCTGTGGTCGTCAGCATACCTCCTCAAACCCTCGCTCCCTTCTATTACCTTTCACCTTCCTGCCGTACCCTGCCTCCTCATATTGTTTTTTTTTATAGGTCTAGCACACGTGTTACAGGGAAGTCCCTAAAGCGCTACAGGAGCGACATGTGTGCGAAAAAAGCGATTCACGTTGTTCTTGAATCGCTGTAAATTGTACTCGGTGGGAAACACAGTCCTGGGCAAATTATTCCAAAGGGATGATGTTCTCCATATAAGTGACTGCTTGAAAAGCGTTCTACGAGGAGTAACAAGCTGAACCTCATATGGATGTGAAGTATTAGCATGACGTGTACTTCTAACATGCACCGCTCTAGGAGGAATTAAGCGGGTCACATCCTTAGAACACTTTCCATGAAAATACCTGTAGATTAGGCTCAAGTCGCCAACCGTTCTTCGATGTTCCATCGAATCAAGGCCGCCTGTCAGTTCCGGGTCTCCAATCAGACGAACAGCTCTTCTCTGAATAGAATCCAACAGATGCAGTGAGCCCCAAACATGGGAGCAGTATTTCATAGTTGGTCGAATTTGAGCTTTGTAAAGAGTTAACAGTTGCTGTGGAGTGTAAAGCTTTCTGGTTCAAAATAATATTCCTATCTTTTGAGATGCATCCGCAAGAGGATTTCCCAAGTCGACTTTCCGTGTACGGGAATTCGCCCCCGCTCTAGCCTGCCGAACCCTTAGGTTATCATAATGTCGGTATTTGTTGCCCATATTAATTCTTTCGTTTTCCCTATTACTGCCCAGATCCTTAGTGTGCAAGAGAGCCACGGCCAATCTTTGAATAATTTGCTCTTTTAACAGATTCCATGATTAAAAACCGTTGACACAAAAACCATATCGCCATATTTGTTAATTTCTTTATTGGTTAAAATTAGAACTTGACAAGCAAGTAAAAACTTTTTCTTCAGATTTAAGAAAAATAGTTAACAGATTACGATGATACAGTTAGATTTTGATTGGCATCTTGAAATAAAAAGATTCTCATGACTTTTACAACATAAATCATTCAAAATGTTTCTAATATAAAAAAATATTAAAATAATTTCTTCCATGGCTTTTTCTGTTGATCTGGTCAATTATAATTCTTTCAACTATTTTGCGGAACTCGATTTATTTACGTGAACAATATTATTACATCGACAAGATTTAGATTAAGTAGCTTACAGGGATCAATACTTTTTTATTGGTTGATGTACGTGAGAAAATTTTATTTTACGCCTATACCGTATCGCTTGCATCTTACCTAGCTTTGGCCGTGACGTTGCTTGTTGTTTTCTGACAACTTATTTTTCTAAGATACATCTATGGTGATTAGGTGTGGCACCAGAGTACCGGGTCATATTTATATATATTTATGAGCGTGGTGATGTATTTATCAAGCGTATCCAATTTTTAATATTTATACGTGTATTTACAGCTAATAACGATATTCAAGAAATTACGTCAATCGCAGGCTTTATTATTATTGCCCTACTGGAAGTACCACAAAGTCACAAAACCCAAACGATAGAAGATGATGAGGTTAATAATGTTATTGGCTGGATATTACAATATTACTTGTCAAAGTCACGTTACTTCGTGAATAATTTTCTCTAGTGAGAAATCGTGATTCTTGGGATTAGACCGTGTCACGTTGGAGTAACTGTCCGATGTTTTACCTACGGTGGCACATCTTCATTAATCTTTACTGTTTGAGATTAGAACACTGTTTCAGTAAATATTCCTGAACAATGCCATATAGTTTAATCTCAAGAACTATGATGTCCCATCTAAAAGTCGCGGAAGTTTCCGTCCAAAATTTCCAATTTATTGTGCTCGTATTATCTATCCTATTCTTTACAATATTTTTGCTACTGTTGTAAATCTGTTTAAGAAGTAATATTCTTCAATTTTTATTGTCTCTGTATATTCTGGCATTAATTTTTTCCATTCTAGCTTTTATTGTTATTCTTAATATATTTGTATATTTGCGTTATTCTCTCCAATCTTGCAGCCATGAGAAAGTAAGCTTAGCAACTTCCATAAACTATTCTCAGTAAATTAAATATCAATTTTTTCCTTCTTCCTTGAATATTTGAAATCTGACCATCCTTAAATTTTATACTCGTACACTACATTTTGCAAGCCAAACTGATAGTTAACAAGTCTTTTTTTGGCACACTTTCGATTCTCCTGTAAATATTTAGGGCCTAAATTCTTGAAACCTGCAAAAAATTGCCAAATAATACAATAATTTTAAGTCAATTTTGCTTGTTACCTTTTTTTGTTATTCTTACCTCCCTTTTGTGGTACTTATAAACGGCCCACTGACCAGTGCAATTTTACTTATTTGGCCTCCTACAAGCTGTTTCAGTCGCGTTGACAAAGAGAAAAGCTAAAAATTCTCACCCTTTTTATTTCTCAGCATTCTCTATTTAGATCCTTCAATTTTTTTTAAACTTCCTCCTCTCTTTAAATGGCCTAAATCTATTCTCTGAGCTGTTTTCTTTTGTAGAACTTTTTTAGCCGATTAACCTCACTTTTATATTCGACTCATATATTTAGTTCTTTAGTTCTTGGTCGGTATACTCACAGTTCACGGATCCAATCTTTACTTTTTACTCTTTTGACACTTCCATTCCATACTTACTTCTATCATCTTTACTGCAATTTTTCAGTTTTCTGTCATTCTTTTCTTTCTTTCTTCCAGTTATTTCGTTTTCATTTTTATTAAGTTTCGATTTTATTTCGTTTCATTCTGTGTTCACATGCTCATTATATTATTTACAGACTCTATTATCCTATGTTTGTTTATAAGTAGTAGATATTGTTAAAGATTATCTGAAAGCTTTTGTCGATCTATAAGGTTTTTACTTCTTATTTGTTACATCGGTAAACGCCTTTGACTCTATTGTCTTTGTTGCGATCTCTTGGTCAATAGGTTAAATTTATCCATATATCATTAATCACTGTGGCCGTGTCGCTGACGAGACAAAAACCTTTTATTCTGCCACCTAGTTTTTTAGCAGCGCCAAAAAAAGTGTATTACAAGAAGTTATGAGAATTTAAACGTAGTCATTTTAAATAAATGTTTAATTGTAAATTAAAATCCGTTTATTACACAGCAAAAATAAATTTTCAATAAAAATATAAGAAAATCTGAGCGTATTTTTTTTCTGGTGATAAGTAATTATATGCTCTAAAAAGTAGATAATGAAATATATTGTAGATTTTACTTGATCTAATTTCGACATTTTCCTTCTCCTTACTTAATTAAAAAAATGTAGTTTTCTACTATATAAGAATTATAAGGTAAAAGTAACAGTTTGTTTAAAAAAAAACGCAAAAAATTGAAAAGTATATGTATGGCTGAATTTATATTAGCGACTAGCCGTGCCCACGGCTCTGCTCGCGTGGACTTGATTCACTGTTATCATCATTGCCTATTCCTTATGTTACCTAACATAATGTAATATATCCTGTAATCTGGCCAGAGAATATATGTATGAATTAAAAAAAAAAACAGGAAAGTCAGATAAGTGGTTTTCGAGTGACAAGAGTAAACGGACAGATAGACACACAGAGACGTTGAGTTATATATATATATATATATATATATATATATATATATATATAAATGTATATATATATATATATATATATATATATATATATATATATATATATATATATATATATATATATATATATATATATTATTAATATATAAGCTGGCCAGAGAACATATGCATAAATTAAAAAAAAAACACGTAAATCGGGTAAGTGGTTCTCCAGTGATAAGCACACTAACGGGCAGACAGACAGATAGAGAGACGTTGCATTTTATATAGATTACTTTCTGACTCTAAAGCTAGACAATAAATTTTTTTATGAATTCCGAATGTTTTTATTTAATTGATTGAACTTACGAATGTAATAAAATAGTTTGGTAAGAGAAGGAAAAAATCATGTAACTAAATTTTAGTTCAAGGTATGATATTTGTAGTTACTAGGATCTATCTTGGTACTTCTCGAGTCTAAATTAAAAGTAGGCATGAATAGATGGTGATCATCCACCTATTGATAATTATTATTCGAAAATCGATGAGCAGGGCGAGAGAGACTTTCAAAAAAACCTCTTCTAAAAAAATGGATCACTTTCTAAAATCGTTCACCGGGGGAGCTATCAGTACTGTCTATCGATATATCGATAACTATCGGTATATTATTAATTCTCGAGATATCAATTGATATTTCGATAACTATAGATAATTATAGATATATTTGATTATAATTATGTTTACTGTCTCCTACCCTGTTTCTCATTTACATTAACGATCTGCTGGAAATGACCGAGAATCTAATCTACAGCTTTGCAGATGACAGTACGTCATTCACTTTGAACGCTTGAACAGCGGCTACTCATGCAAATATCTGCAGACAGTAGGAAATCGTTCAACTTAACAAAGACCTGGAAGAAATTTTATCTTGGGGTGATAGTAACCAAGTGGAATTTAACGCAACAAAAATCCAGGCACTAGTTTTTTTCTAAAAAGTTAACGTTGCTGAACTCGACATAGTTATGTTGGAACACTTCATTCCTCTAGGAACGTCATTCAATTTATTGGGCGTTAATTTGGAAGCAAATGTGTCTTGGCATGAACATGTTGCCTCCCTACAAAACTCCAATTCGACGAATTATGGAATACTGTTCTCATGGTTGGGGCTCTGCTTCCAAACATATACTAGATTTATTGGATTGTATTCAGAAGAGAATTGTTCGCCTGACTGGAAACCCAGAATTTAGCAGAAACCTTGATTCCTCGGATCATCGAAGAACTGTTGGCGACTTGAACCTATTCTACAAGTACTTTCATGGCAAGTATTCGATGGATATAGCCCGCTCCCAGAGTGGTTCATGCTAGGAATATGCGTCGCGCTAATACTTCATATCCGTATGAGGTTCAGCTTGTCACTCCTCGTACAAATCTTTTCAAGCAGTCTTTTATATGGAGAAGCTCATCCCTTTGAAATGATTTGCCCAAGACTGTTACCGACCAAGCACAATTTATAGTTATTAAAGTTCAACGTAAATCGCTTTTTCCGCATACACGTCGCCCCTGAAGCGTAGGGCAGGGCTTGCTGCACGTGTGCTATGCCCAGAAAAAAAATAAAAAAATATTGATACTCGTCGTATATCGTTTTGGATTCACCTGTTTCGGATGTAGGAGTAGAAAGATAAGGTTTTTATTAAAAAAATCGGTAAAGCTGTTTACCCAGTACTTCTTTTGCAACAGATAGTTCTGACATGGACGCATAATATGATATATATGAAGCACCACGTGTTTTTCAGAATTTTTTACTCCAAGAACCCTAACAAACACGATATATATGAGGCTACGGTTCTGACACTTTCTCCTACCTTATTAACCCCATATAAGGTTTATCATAAATAATTCGGAATAATAAAAACAAATAACAGAATTTTTTTAATTCTAGACTACAAGACCCCTCAAAAAGACGTGTAACCCGACATATTCGAAATAATCCTTCTAACACAGTCCCCAATCCCTTCAACCTCCTATATGTTTGGCTGTAAATAATTTTGTTTAAAATTTGTTCACTATATTAACAAAAACCAAAAAAAAAAAAAAAATCTGATACTAAAACAAACAATTTTTCAACCCCTACTCCTTTTACCCTCTTCCTCTTTAACAACATTGTCCACAAACTATAACTTTCAGCCCTATGTCAAGTATTATATTGTACCAAATTCAAAATCGATATCTCGTTTGTTGAGTAGTTATTGTGACATGTATTTTAGTGATCTAAGGGCCCCGAAACATGAAGAAATGCAACAATCTGGAGAGTAATTTTTTGCAAATACAAAACTTTCCTTTAGCAAGAAGAATAAATAAAATTTTGAAAATCGGGTACTATTTTTTTAACATACGATTTAAACTGCACATCAAAATTTAATATATCTTACTTTTGTCTAGCAGTATATTTAGTTAGTCATGATGCGTACAATTGAAATAGTGATTTCAAAATATTAGAAAATATATGAAATGTAAGTTATTTGCTAAAAATAAAAATTTAATTGGCTGCCTTGCTAACGTTTTATCATTTGTTTTTATTATTATAACTCTTTATTATAGGCAGTCATAATTTCATTTAACACAAATTTTAATAAAAATTGGCAGTAATTATGATATTTAAAAATAATTATGTACAAATCACAATAAAATCTTGTGAAAGCTACATACCATTTAACCAACAAGAAAAACTTATTCTATTATAATTAATATATAATTAAAATTTATAATAGTGGCAAAAGAGTAATTTAATTTCAGTATCTTTGGATTTTTAATTAGTTATATATATATATATATATATATATATATATATATATATATATATATATATATATATATATATATATATATATATATATATATATATATATATATATATATATATATATATATATATATATATATATATATATATATATATATATATATATATATATATATATATATATATATATATATATATATATATATATATATATATATATATATATATATATATATATATATATATATATATATATACGAGGCTGGTTTGAAAAGTCCCTGCAAAGTCCGAGAGATGGCACCACCGGCGCGTATCGAGGTCATGTTTAGTTAGTAGCATCTCTTGAATGAACGCACACCAAGTTTCAGCCATATTGGTCTGTTTCTTTGTGTTTGGCATTCGTGTGAATCAAGGAAGTCGATTGATTTTCAAGAAATGGACGAAAAAGAATTTCGTGTGGTGATTAAACATTACTTTATGAAAGGCAAAACGCCTCAGGAGACTAAAGAGAAGCTTGATAAACATTATGGTGACTCTGCACCTTCGATTAGAACAGTTTATAAGTGGTTTCAAAATTTTCGGACTGGCCATATGGGCACAAGTGACGCTGAACGTTCTGGACGGCCTGTGGAGGTTACGACTCCAGAAATCATTGATCTAATCCATGATATGGTGATGGATGACAGAAGAGTTAAGGTGCGTGAGATTGCTAGTGCTGTGGGCATCTCGACTGAACGGGTACATAATATTTTGCATAAACATTTGGACATGAGAAAGCTATCCGCAAGATGGGTGCCGCGATTGCTCACGCTTGACCAAAAACGGAATCGTATGAAATGTTGCAAGGATGGTTTGCAGCTGTTCCAGAAGAATCCGGAGGACTTTAAGCGTCGGTTCGTCACTGTGGATGAAACATGGATACATTACTATACTCCTGAGACCAAACAACAATCTAAACAATGGGTTATCAAGGGGGAATCTGCACCAAAAAAGGCGAAGACCGTTCCTTCGGCCGGAAAGTTTATGGCGACTGTCTTTTGGGATTCGCAAGGGATAATCCTCATCGACTATCTGGAAAAGGGTAAAACTATTACAGTTGAATATTATTGATCGTTATTGGACCGTTTGAAAACCGAGCTGCAAGAAAAACGCCCGCGATTGGCCCACAAGAAAGTCCTTTTCCATCACGACAACGCACCAGCACACACCTCAGCAGTTGTGGTCGCAAAATTAATGGAAATAGGATTCCAACTCGTTTCACATCCCCCCTATTCTCCAGACTTGGCTCCCTCGGACTACTATTTGTTCCCCAATTTGAAGAAATGGCTGGCGAGACAGAGATTTTATTCAAACGAGGAGGTGATTGCAGACACTAATGGATATTTTGCAGACTTGGACAAATCCTATTATTCGGAAGGGATCAACAAACTAGAACATCGTTGGACGAAGTGTATAAGCCTAAAAGGAGACTTTGTCGAGAAATAAAAAAGGTTTACCCCAAACCAGCCTCGTATATTTATATATACAGTTGACACTGTTTATAGTGAAACTCTATATAGTGAAAAACTCTTTATAGTGCAATTTTTTCAAGACCTAGAATATCTTACGTACATAGCAATATATACGGATTTTTTCTTTATATAGTGAAAAACTCTCTATAGTGAAATTTCGGTCAACATTTTGGTCTTTCACTATATAGAGAGTCGACTATATATATATATATATATATATATATATATATATATATATATATATATATATATATATATATATATATATATAATATATTCTCATAAATATATTTAACAGCTTAGAAAGTTTTCCCTTAAAATATACGCTGGTCATAAAAAGCGATAGGTGTCGAGAAGGTGCTTTGTAGTCAGCTTTATTGTATTTTTTTATCGCCTCTGAACTGCTCTTCGCGACTATTTCCGCTATTTGACAACCGACCTCCGGATATGACGTTATCTAGACGTGGACTTTGTAGCTTATTTCGACCTTAAACCTTGTCAGCTTTTCATAAAACTAAACTCCGTGTGTCGTTTGACACTTAAATGTATGTACTGTAGCTCTTTCTTGAGTTTAAAAATAAGTAAGTTTTTTTTTACATCATTTTGTTATCACAGGCGAACTTACCTTGGAAGTGGCATAAAGAAATATATTTTTGGAATCCCTCTCATATCTAATTTTTACTTTTGTAATATTGTAAATATGTACAGGGTGAGTCAACGATAGAGTAAAGTTCATTATCTCATTTGTTTTGGGAATTACGAAAAAATGTTAAATACAATAGTTTTAGGGAATGTTAAGGTACACAGTTTAAAATTATTTCTGGGTATACAGGGTACTTCAAAACAGTGTGGCCAATATAACTTATGTTTTTTTAAATGGAACATCCCATTTTCTAATTTATTTTTAAATTCTGCGTAAAATTTTATAACTTTTTTATTAATAAAGTTATTTACCTAAACCTAGTAGTTTTTCTATTATTCCATTTTTTTTTTTTTAAATATTAGTTTTCAGTTTTGTAAAAAATTTCCAGTAACGCCAATGTTTCTGAAGGTGGAATACTCATAATTGGTACGGGCATTCTATAGAGATGAAAAAAAAGATATGTGTAAAGAAATTTGAGTTAGATGCTACAGGGTGTTCAAAATAAATTTATGTATTTCGACTATTTTAAAATAAAAAATCTCACCCTGTATATTATTATTTTTTCTGATAGATTTTACAAAACCCTTTTTTAACTTTTATTAAGTATGTCATATACCTATTTCTAATAGTTTTCGATTTATTTTGAATTGTTCAATTTTTACCCTTGTTTTTAATACACTTACGCTATAACATCATAGAGACAAAACAAAATTGTCAAATATTGACATGTCTATTAAGCAAGTAAAAATAGTTTAATTTGTTGTAGTAAGTGATGTATAAAGGTAATAGTTACGGATTTTCCTGAAAGTGAATTAATTGATATGGTTTATATACTGGGCGAGGCGGGAAAAAATTGTCTTTTAGCAGTAAGGCTTTGCGGAGCGAAGTATCCTAATAGACGTATACCATCTAGAAAATCTTTTCAGTGCATAATGGAACGGTTTGATGGTAGTGGTAGCGTTGAGTATACGAAACGGAAAGTAGTAAACCAGAATGCTACCAATGAGGAAAAAGAAATGGAGATTTTACTTCAAGTTGAAGATAATCCCCAGGTCAGCGGCCATCCACTAGCTCACTTAACTGACACATCATTATCTACGGCTAATCGCACCACGAGAAAAGTATCATTCCTTTCATATGGAACTACACCAAGAACTTCAAGACTGTGATTTTGAACGACGAGTAAACTTTTGTACCACCATGAATCGAGCCAAATTTTTTATCCAAAATAATGTTTTGTGATGAAGCTACTTTTCGCAGTAATGGAGCAGTTAACAGCCATAACATGCATTATTATTCAACAGTTAATCCATTTTGGGTACGGGAAGTTCAATTTCAAAACCATTGGTCGCCTAATGTATGGTGTGGAATATTAAATTTTCGAATTATTGGTCCATATTTTTTCCCCGAACCTATTAACGGGCCTAAATATCTAAATTTTTTGCAAAACGAATTACCCCAGTTTCTTGAAGAAGTTGATAACTTTGAAAGGGAACAAATGTGGATTCAACAAGATGGAGCTTCTGCTCATTACCACCGGGAAGTTTGGGAATTTTTAAACGATCGTTATCCACAATAGATCGATAGGGATGGATTCATTCAGTGGCCCCCTCGATCATGTGACTTAACGCCTTTAGACTTCTTTTTGTTGGGCTACGTTAAAGACCGTGTTTATGTGAATCCCCCTACAACACCAGTAGATATGGAAAATAGGATACGAATACGTGTAGGACAATAACGTCATTTATGCTTAGGAAAGTGGAGGAAAATATAGTAAAACGACTAAACATGTGTATTCAAGTAGACGGGCATATTTTTGAACATTTGTTACGTCATAATAATTAATCACTAGATAAGTCAAATTTTATTAAAATTATTATTTGTTCATGTTTTCACAAAGTGTATTAAAAACAAGGGTAAAAATTGAAAAATTCAAAATAAATCGAAAACTATTAGAAATAGGTATATGACATACTTAATAAAAGTTGGAGGGTTTTATAAAATCGATCAGAAAAAATAATAATATACAGGGTGTGCCACTTAAAAAATTTGAGATTTTTCAATTTAAAATAGTCGAAATATATAAATTTATTTAGAACACCCTGTAGCATCTAACTCAAATTTCTTTACATATATATTTTTTTCAACGCTTGTACCATTTATGAGTATTTCACCTTCAGAAACAATGGCGCCACAGGCAATTTTTTACAAAACTGAAAACTAGTATTAAAAAAAAAAAAAATGAAATAATAGAAAAACTACTAGGTTTAGGTATATAACTTTATTAATTTAATAATAAATAATTTTTTACAAATCTGAAAACTAGTATTTTTTTTTAAAAAAATTGAAATATTAAAAAAACTACTAGGTTTAGGTATATAACATAACATAACATAATAATAAAAAAGTTATAAAATTTTACGCAGAATTTGAAAATAAATTAGAATAGATCAACAGGAGATCTTCTGACTTATGTAACACATGTTTGGAACAACGCAATTGAACACTTTGGAGAATCTCGGTTGCTCTTGACATATCCAAGGCATTCGACCGTGTTTGGCACAATGGACTGTTGGCTAAGTTACTTTCTTATAGTATGTCTGAAAAGTTCTGTTTGTGGCTCTCATGTTTCCTCATAGAGCGTTCTTTACGAGTGGTGGTTGACAGATTTCTTTCTCTAACACATTCGCTATCAACGCCGGTGTACCCCAAGGCTCCATACTGTCTCCTACTGTCTTTCTCATTTACATTAACGATCTGCTGGAAAAGACCGAGAATCCAATCTACAGCTTTGCAGATGACAATATGCTTATCTCTTCATTCACTTTGCACGCTTGGACATCGGCTACTCAGGCGAATATGCGCAGCCAGCAGGAGGTCGTTCAACTTAACAAAGACCTGGAAGAAATTTTATCTTGGGGTGACAGTAACCAAGTGGAATTTAACGCTACAAAAACCCAGGCGGCAGTTTGTTCTAAAAAAGTTAACGTTGTAGCTGTCCTGGCATGAACATGTTGCAGGCATAGAAAGGAGAGCTTCTCAAAAGTTGGGAATATTATTTCGATCCAGAAAGCTTTGCACTCCACAATAACTGTTAATTCTTTACAAAGCTCAAATTTGACCAACTATGGAATACTGCTTCCATGTTTTGGGCTCCTCCCCCAAACACACACTGCATTTGTTGGATTCTGTTCAGAGAAGAACTCTTCGTCTGATTGGAGACCCGGAACTGACCGGCTGCCTTAATTCGCTAGAACATCGAAAAACGGTTGGCGACTTGAGTCTGTTCTACAAGTATTTTCATGGAAAGTGTTCGAAGGATGTAGCCCGCTTAATTCCTCCCAGAGCGGTGCATATTAGAAATACACGGCGCGCTAATACTTCACATCCGTAAGAGGTTTAGCTTGCTAGTCCGCGTACAACGCTTTTTAAGCAGTCTTTTATATGGAGAACAACATCCCTTTGGAATAATTTGCCCAGGGCTGTGTTTCCTACCGAGTACAATTTACAGCGATTCATGAACAACGTGAATCGCTTTTTCCGCTCACGTGCCGTTCCTGGAGCGCTTTAAGGACTTCCCTATATCACGTGTGCTAGACCCATTAAAAAAAGTAATATATGAGCAGATTGAGTGAGGCAGAAAGTAGAATAAAATCTTCAACATAAATATACAGAAATGGTAGTTCAAGAAAATCCGGTTGTCACTATTTCTAAGTTAAAATTATCTGAATATGCGTCGAGTTCTACAATTTATTATTTTTTAGTTGCTACCATCAAACTATAATGAGAAAATATAGTGATATTAGTTGGTTGAAAGCTTTCCGAAGTAACTCAAGAGTCTGAATCCATACTGTAACACATGTTAGAAACTATGTCGATTGTTTACTTGCAGCAGATATATTGTTATTTACCGACAAAATTAAATTTGTCCCGAAAATAGGATAGGATGTGCCTTTTCCTTACTAAGGGTAGTACTCACGAAAAAATAATATTCCGAGATTTTTGCATTATTTCGCGTCTCAGAGTATGTAGATCACAAAAAATACAATCTCTTAAAATAAGAATAACATTTTTTAAGCCAAAAGCTTCAAAGGAAGAGAGTGAAAGGGACTCGGCTTCATAAATCTATAATATATATAAAATGCAACGTCTCTCTGTCTGTCTGTCCATTAGTGCGATTATCACTCGAGAACCACTTATCCGATTTACATGCTTTTTTTTTAAACATACATATGTTCTCTGGCCAGGTTATAGGCTATATTTTATTACGTTAGGTAACATAATGAATAAGCAGCGACGGTAATAGTGAATCAAGTTTGAAAAAAGTTTGCCGCTAGCGCGTTCTCTTGCAATACACTGCCTAAACCATTAAATATGGAACAATATCATGTATCAAAGAATATAATATATATAAAATGCAACGTCTCTCTCTCTGTTTTTTTTTAGATTTATACATATGTTCTCTGGCCAGGTTATAGGATATATTTTATTACATTAGGTAATATAAAAAATAAGCAGTGACGATAATAGTGAATCAAGTTGGAAAAGTTTGCAGCTAGCACACTCTCTTGCAATACGCTGCCTAAAAAGTTAAATATGGAACAATATCATGTAACAAAGAATACAATATACATACATATATACATATATACATATAATGCAACGTATCTCTGTCTGCCCGTCTGTTCATTAGTGCGCATATCACTTGAGAACCACTTATCGGATTTACGTATTTTTTTTTTAATTCATGCTGGCTAGGTTATATAATAATGGCTAGGTTATATAATAATAATAATGATCTATATATATATATATAAAACACAACGTCTGTCAGTCTTTTCGTTGATGTGCTTATCATTTGAGAACCACTTATCCGATTTACGTGTTTTTTTTTTTAATCTTTAACATCTCTCCATCTATCTGTCTGTTAGTGCGCTTAGCACTCAAGAACTACTTATCCGATTTATGTGTTTTTTTATAAATTTATACATATGTTTTATATAAGTCAATATAAGCCTAGATAATGGGAGATAAGGTGAGATAATGGGAAATAAGGAGAAATAATGGAAGATAAGGATAAATAATGGGAGATAAGTCGAGATAAGCCTAGATAATTGAAGATAAGGTGAGATAATAGGAGATAAGAAGAAATAATCGGAGATAAGTTGAGATAAGCCTAAATAATGAGAGATAAGGTGAGATCATGGGAGATAAGTATAAATAATGGGAGGCAAGGAGAAATGATGGGAGGTAAGCACAGATAAGCTTATATAATGGGAATAATGGTGAGATAATGGGAGATAAGGAGAAATAATGGGAAATAAGGAGAAATAATTGGAGATGAGCAGAGATAAGCCTAGATAATCGGAATTATGTTGAGATAACGGGAGATAAGGAGAAATAATGGGAGATATTTGATTACCTTAGGTAACATAAGCACTAAGCAGTGACGATAGTAGTGAATAAAGCCCACGCGAGCGGAGCCGCGGGCACGGCTAGTCTTATATAGTTTCAAAAATATTGTTAGAATTTTGTTTGGTTTCTCGTTGGGTTCGTGAACAAACTCTAAGCAAAATTATTTATAATTAAACATTGTAGGGAGTGGAGGAGATAAAGAAGGTACTTCGAATAAATTGTGTAATATGTCCTTTTCAGGGTTTTTAGAAATAAGGACTTACGCATAGGGAATTCAACAACCAAATTATATTGGGGAAGAGATCAACCGAGAATACCTGGACTTGTGATACTTGTGCAAGCCATATTGGCTCCGTCACCCCTTCTTGTCATTTTCGTGATCGTCTTTCTGTAAGTCCGAGCCCAGAATGATTAACGCAATCCGCTTTCTAGGAATTCTGGAACTCAGATCTCAAAATATTATGGACAAACTAACGGACATGGAATCCCAGTACAAATTTCTACTTGCCAAATGTGAAGACCAAATAAAGACTAACGCTCAGTTTAAAGCAAAAACTGCAGACATAAAACAACAACTGTCAAACAATACAGAAAATAATATATCTAAAACGACCACCCATGAACTTTTTAATGAAACTTATAAACCCTAACGAAAGACAGCGGAAGACCGGACATCAGTTGGATACTGCTACTGACATAATACTAAAAGCTTGCATTGATATCAAAGTAGCTAAAATAAAGATTATTCGAGTTGGTCGTGAGAATCTAGCGAAAACTAGATCTATAAAGGTGATAATGGAATGCGCGGATGATGTTAAAGCCATTGTCCGTAAAGTCTGGTTTACACGGGGAGAGTAATGAGTAGAGTAGAGCGGCAAGTAGAGTTCACTCTACTTGCCGCTCTACCATTTTTTGATTTTTTGCGATCACACGAAGCAAGTACTAAGTAGAGTATATAGCAGTCAAGAGTAAGTTGTTTAGGTGTTTGAATGGTATATCCTCGTAAATATGAATTTTAAAAAGAAATTAAAAAAATGTTTGGCACCAATTTTAAAAGAACTGGTTAGGGAAGTTGCTGAAGTAATTCATGAGGAGGCAAATAGAAAAAAAAAGAGTGGATGAAAGAATGGCTGAAAAGAAGAAATTCACTTGGAGGAACATCGCTTCTACTAAAAGAGTTGGCTATTGAGGATCACTTGAAATACACGCGATGTCTTAGACTTACCCCAGAAAATTTTGACCATCTGTTGGGCATGTTGAAAAACAAAATTCAACGTGAAGATACGATGATGAGGGATGCTATAACAGCTGAAGTGAAACTACAAGTTACATTGAACTTTTTAGCTACAGGAAACTCCTACAGAAGCCTTTCACATTTTTTTAGGGTGTCAAGACCGGCTATTTCTAAATTTATTCCCGAAGTGTGTGATGCTATCTCTGAAGTTTTGGATACTGTCAAGGTAGGCAAAAATCAATCAATTGTGAATAAAGAAAAATTTTTAATATTATTATTGCTTAAATAATACTATGTAGCTTATTGAAACTTAGCACAAAAGTGTTAAAACATTATTATTGTTCCAAATCTCCCGCTATTTTGAAGGCTTGTACAATTATATTTTCTGAATTTGCAATAGCAACATCAGTTAAACAAACTTGTGAATCAGTAACATCATATGGTTGTACTTGATTACTATCAATATACGCAGAGCAAGCGGTACTTGAGCAACTCGAGGAATAATTTGTGTAGGCAGATTGAAGGGAATTATTATCATGTGAATCACGTCGACTGCACTGTGGTGTTTGAGTTACTGAATTCTGGTTTTCATAAATAGAAATTTTGGGAGGCCCAACATCTCTCAGCCTGTACTTTAAGAGAATTCCCTGAATTTCATTCTGGGCCATAAGTGCACTAGATTTTTGTAAATTATTCAGAGTTGCAGCAACAAAATTTCCAAACACATCATGCTCGTTGCAATTACTGTCTTGAATACTTGTAATGACTTCCCGTAGCTGTTTAGCTGCATTTGTTAGATTGTCAACTTTACTTCTTTTGGATGCTGGAGCCTTATCTGATACAGGGGTTTTTGATGCAACTTTTGGAAAAAATGGTTCATGGGTAGTTCCCTCTTCTTCTCCGTCTTTAAGTGAATTTATATTTTGAGAAATGGCAGTTTCCTAAAATAAAAAAAAATGTTTCAGATGCCTGAAGCAGACGAGTGGAACATTCTGGAAGGATTTAATAAACGGTGGAACTTTCCGAATTGCTATGGAGCGATTGATGGAAAGCATGTTTTAATAAAAGCTCCTCCAAATGCAGGGAGTGAATATTATAATTATAAAGGGCAACATAGTATCGTGCTTATGGCTCTTGTTGATGATAAATACTGCTTCTCGTACATTAATGTTGTTTAAAGGATCAAATGCAGATGGAGGCGTTTTTCAAAACTGTGAACTATATGAACAACTAGAAAATAATCTACTCCCTGCTGGGTTTGTTATTGTAGGAGATGACGCATTTCCCCTTAAAAAATATTTAATGAAGCCATACCACAAACCCAGACATACTTCTCTAAGTATACCTGAATAAGTATTTAACTATCGCCTGAGTAGGGCAAGAAGAATATCGGAAAATGCATTTGGCATATTAGTGAGTCGTTTTAGGGTTTTTGAAAGATGTTTGGCTGTAAAGTTATCAACAGTAAACAAAATCGTACATGCAGCCTGTTCACTGCACAATTGGTTGACAAAAACAAGTCAACGCTCATATTTGCCCTATGGTAGTGTTGATAACGAAGATATAGAAACTGGGGAGATAATCCCGGGTCAGTGGCGCCATAAAATCTCCGATCTACGGAATATTGAACGTTATGGGGGCAGAAGGTCAACCGACCGAAAAAATGAGGGAAAAGTTTAAAGATTATTTCAACAATGAAGGAGCTGTTCCATGGCAGTACAAAAATGTTTTTTAATTATCCTATGTTATAGGTATATATAAATATAAACACTTACCACAGAATCTTCAGTTTTTTTTTTCCTGATTTTGCAATCTTCATGATTCGGTCAAAGGCATCAAATCATTTTATATTTGGAACATATATATCTTCTGTCCCTGCACCTGATTTAATTGATTTTTTAATTTTAACACATTCTTGCCTGTAGGTACACTGTAAGTTTTTAATTTTTTGTTTAAGTTCACCCAACCCAAATCCACTTCTTCCAAGTTTCAGAATAATATTTTTTTCCGCGGCCATCCTCATGTTTTTATTTCTGTAATTTGGACTACTCAAATTCCACAGAACCTCTTCATCTACATATAAACCAACCAGCATTTCCGTTTCTTCTTCAGTGAATTTAGACATTTTTAAAAATTAAACAAAACAAACTGATTGCAAAATTCACTGCAACTGGACACTACTGGCTACTTGCTTGAAAAACGAGTAGAGTGGGGTGTTTATACAGGTAGAGTAGGTAGTATAGTAGAGTGGGGCAGTAGTGGGGGTAAGTAGAGTAGAGTCCACTATACTGCGCGCAGTATAGTACTCTACTCTACCAGCTACTCGCTACTCTACTCTACTCGGACAGAGAGAGGGGGTTTCTACGGGTAGAGTTACTCTACTTGCCGCTCTACTCTACTCATTACTCTACCCGTGTAAACCAGGCATAACGCAGGGGAAATAAAAAACTAGAGGGCTCTATTAATTTCGATAGGACACCGAAACAAATCGAAGAGTATAAACAACTGAAAGCAGCCCTGTACTCTTGGGTACAAACTGCTGAATTTAATCTTAAGATAAAATATTTTAATGGGCTGCCTAAAATTGTCAAGGGGACAAAAGATTTCAACTAAATAATTTGTCTAACAGAATTTTATAATATTCTATTACGGATGTATCCTCTCTGTATCAAAATGTAAGAGGGGTTAAACACAAAAGTGATTGATTTCTTCAAATCGGTGTGCAGTTCTAATAACGACTTCATCGCAGTTACGGAAAGTTGGATTCAAAATAATGTATTCTCAAATGCACTATTTGACAACAGGTATTCAGTGATACTAGCTGTGAATAATAAATATAATGTATCACAAATGGATTTTTTTTATGGGTTTAGCACACGTGCTGCAGGGAAGTCCCTAAAGCCCTACAGGAGCGACACGTGTGCGGAAAAAAAGCGATTCACGTTGTTCTTAAATCGCTGTAAATTGTACTCGGTGGGAAACACAGTCCTGGGTAAGCCATTCCAAAGGGATGATGTTCTCCATATAAAAGACTGCTTGAAAAGCGTTGTACGAGGAGTAACAAGCTGAACCTCATACGGATGTGAAGTATCAGCGCTACGTGTACTTCTAACATGTACCGCTCTGGGAGGAATAAGCGGACTACATCCTTCGAACATTCTCCATAAAAATACTTGTAGAATAGACTCAAGTGGCCAACCGTTCTTCGATGTTCCAGCGAATCAAGGCCGCCTGTCAGTTCTGGGTCTCCAATCAGACGAACAGCTCTTCTCTGAACAGATTCCAACAAATGCAGTGTATGTTTGGGAGCGGAGCCGCAAACATGGGAGCAGTATTCCATGGTTGGTCGGATTTGAGCTTTGTAAAGAATTAACAGTTGTTGTGGAATGTAAAGCTTTCTGGTTCGAAATAATATTCCCAACTTTTGAGAAGCTCTCCTTGCTATGCCTGCAGCATGTTCACGCCCAACAAATTGAGTGACGATGCTAGGGGAATGAAGTGCTCCAACATAACTATGTCGGGTTCAGCAACGTTAACTTTTTTAGAAAAAACTGCTGCTGCCTGGGTTTTTGTAGCATTAAATTCCACTTGGTTACTGTCACCCCAAGATAGAATTTCTTCCATGTGTTTGTTATGAATGACTTCCTGCTGTCTGCGGATATTCGCCTGAGCAGTCGATGTCCGAGCGTGCAAAGTGGATGAAGAGATAAGCGTACTATCATCTGCAAAGCTGTAGATTGGATTCTCGGTCTTATCCAGCAGATCGTTGATGTAAATGAGAAAGAGCGCCTTAGCGACTGACCAAAAGGACCTGGAATTGGTGGGACAAGCGAGAAGTTTGTTTCTAATTCGCTGTGTGTCTCCTTGGTTTCGTCGATAATTTCTATGCATCTGTTCCGGACACGAATAAAGGTGTGACGATTTATGGTGTTCACGCCATTGTCGGTAGGCAAGATGTTTAGAAGCAACAACTTCTTTGCATTTTCGGTTAAACCAAGGCTTGCCGTTAGAAGGACATTTCTTTGAAAATGGAATGTAAGCTTCCATACCAGCTAAGATAACATCGGAAACCTCCGTGGCGCAGTGAGATGGGTCGTCGGATCGAAAACAAACGTCTAACCAAGGGTATGTTCGAAAATATTCCGTGAGATCTTCCCATTTAGCAGACTTGTAATGCCAAATCCTGCGCGGTTTAGGTGCCTTTCTGTCACTGACTGGTAGGACACTCGATGTCGAAAGCAGTTTAGGGTCGGAAAAACCCAACGGCAGATTTACGGTGACCTTGTAAATCTCCGGATTGGTGGTTAAAAACAGATCAAGAAGACTGGAGAACTCCCCGTCTCGATCAGGGATCCGTGTTAGTTCGCCAATAAGCTGAGTTAAGCCACAACTGATTGAGAATGATTCACGATCTTGTTCGTCGGTAGTATTTGAATATTTAAGCCAGTTGTGGACATTATAATCGCGCAGGATGGCAATTTCGGCATTTGGATAGTCAATTTGTAAATGACCGATGGTGTCTGCAAGAGAAGCGAAAAGTGTTCTAAAGCTAGTATTTCTTGGCGGTCGATAGAGGATGCAGATGAACCTTATGGTTTGTTGAGTCTTCAAGGCGTTCGCAACAATGTCATTAAGATAGATATAGTGGGTTGTAAGGTAAGCATTCCTTATGTTACATTACTCGTATGGGTTATCTATATATCTCCAAATATTTCTCAACAATAACTAAATACATTGTTTGAATGCATTAAAGTACTTTACTTTGTGTACAAAAATAATATATTAATTTTGTGTGACTTTAATATTCCTAACCTATATGAAAATGTAGTTGAATATTAAATAATTTTATTCATTTGTTTGATTTGGAGCAATTTGACAAAATTCCCAGCACGTATAATAAGTTTCTCGATTTAGTTCTTTCAAATTTTAATTGTGTTGTTTCTAGAGAATCTCTTCTACTAGTAGAGGAGGATAACTACCATCCTTCTTTAAACATTTCCTTATCTTTTCACTACAGAAAAAAAACTGTGTTGCCGGAAATACATTAGAAGAACCGATTCCCCCCCCCCCCCCCCTTTACTGCTTTATATTTACACAATAATGTCAGTGAAGAATGTGCACGGTTTTACGAGATACTATATGAAGTATTTGATGTGTGCTTCCCCAAATCTATTACAGTAACAACATCTGAAATATTCATACACATTAAACGAAAGTATTGAAATTTTAAAAAATTTAGCTCACCAATATTGGTACAGTAATACAAAGAACTTCCAGCAGATATAAAAGGAATCAAATTACATACTTAGAGCTGAAAGTTCTGTTTCAAATGATCCAAAAATCTTTTGGTCTTCTATTAATTCTAAAAAAGGAACAAATTCACTACCTGAAATATTTATAGACTACTTCGATCCTGAAAATATTGTAAATGCATTTGCCACTTTCTTTGGTACTGTGTACGTAGCTCCTACGAATCTGACCTATTCGCATCAATATGCTAATGACAGTTCTTCTCTCATGCTTGAATGCGTAACAGAGGAACTGATTATGAGGGCGTTAAGAAGAGAATGAAGAATCGAATTATAGCCCTGTGTCTATATTATCTCTATTTGCGAAGAATTTTGAATTGTTCATACATGATTGTTGATTTAATCAAATTAAACACTTAATCTCCTCTAAACAACACGATTTTTTTAGTAATCGCAGTATAGTGAGTAACGTAACCTATCTTACCCAATAAGTTTGACAGGCTTTGGATAATTGTAAATAAGTAGATGTTGTATACCCAGATTTTTCAAAGGCCTTAGACAAAATAAATCATTCTGTTTTGTTGAAAAAATTGTCTCAGGTGGAATTCACTGAGAATCTGATATTGTTTTTTGAATCGCATCTGAGAGATCGCTTTCAGTGTTATAACGTCTCTTTTTCCGGCTTTTTTTTTATAGCCTTACGTTTGCGCTATTTTGTATAGATTCAATTTTTTTTATTTTTAATGAATATTTTAGTTATTAAATAGAAGCCGTTATTTGCCCCTTATTTATATCTTAATTTTTGAGAATGGATTGAGTGGATATTAATACTGAGAGATCAAAAAATATATATATATATATATATATATATATATATATATATATATATATATATATATATATATATATATATATATATATATATGCTAGCTCGTTTTGATTGGAGAGATATGGAGATCGAGGTAGTTTTTGTACGCCTTTTGAGAATAGTCTCTATAGTTGTTTAAAGCTATGGTTGTGCTGTTTATTTTTTTTGGGCACCATTCATTTTAGAATAAAAGGAATCTAATTTCAGCTTAAAAAATGAAAAAATACTGAAAACTTATTTAGTTGTTAAAATAAAATTAAATTTGTTACAACCTTTGCGTCCTGAAAGAAAGAGCGGGTAGTTCAGTAAAAGGCTGCATTAACACAGAGAAAAGTATATTAACAAAATAAAAATCCTTGCAGTTATTACACTCTTAAAATTACATTAACTAAATAAAACTCCTTAGGCAATGAGAGTGTACACATTTAAACTAGAGTTCTATGAATTACTGATCCTAAGTAAAAAAACAAAAGGCTTCAAAAAACACGATCTAAAAGTTTGTAAAATTGACTTCGCGGATTTCACGTGTTGGCTTACTGCTTGGCCTCTGCTCGTGTGTTTTCCATAAACAGCTTGGCCTCTCCTGGTGAGATTCTCATCCAGATATTCTCTCACCTGCCACTCTCCTAATCTCATTTAGGTAGCTAATCACTTTTTGACCCGAAATGTCTTAGGATAAGCAGAATATTTTTAGAATGGAAAAAGGCCACTGCACTATGGCAAGATGGAAGACTAAGCCTACTACGGCTTTACGAAGATAAAACACAACTCTCTCACTGAGAAAAAAAAGGCTGTTACTGCACTACGGCATGACGGAAGGATAAAGCCACTACGGCGTGCTGGAGGAAAAATCCGTTACTGCATCTCGGAGGAAAAACCCGTTACTGCATCACGGAGGGAGAAGCCCTTAAAAATTCCAAATGGCCGTTTATATATCTTTTTCCTGCTTCAAAGTGAAGTCTTTAAAATGGCTCACTTCCGGGACGCAAAATCAGACGTATTCAATGCAAACAAAATACGTTAAGTCAGCAACACGTTATACACGGTTGAGTTACACTGTTCAAAAATTTAAATCACTGTTTTAAGTTACACTGCTCAAAAATTGAAATAACTGCCTAATCAAACATAAAAATATAATAAAATATAAATTATAGAAATAAAAAAGTGACGGTAACATGATCTTAAAACCTAGGAAAAAATGAATGTTACAATATATTGAAATCCGTGACCATAAATCTGTTAAGTTTAAAGCTACAAGCGGTGTTCGTCAGGGTAGTTGCTTCTCTATTATTTTTAATTTTTATCAGTGATATGAGTATTTCCAGTAATCTTTTGCTATTTGCTAACGATCTAAAAATATTCAAAGAATTCAGGAGACAAATGATTGTTAACTTTAATTATCACATAAGGGGTATATCAATTAGGAGTTGTGACAATTTTAAAGACCTTAGATTCATTTTTGACCCCAAACATTCTTTTTCATTACATAAGTATCTGCGGTAACGCAACGAGAATGCTCGTGTTTAGACTAAGAAATTCGGGTGATTTTACAAATATCCAAACAATCAAAACACTCTATTTTAGCTTTGTGATTTAAGTTGGAATTTAATGTGGGTTTATGGAATCTCATTTTTCATAAATATATTACTCAATTGGAAAATATCAAACACTATATTTTAGCTTTGTGAGATCTAAGTTGGAATTTAATGTGGGTTTACGGAATACCATCTTTCATAAATATATTACTCAATTGGAAAATATCTAACGAAAATTTGTTAAATTACTTGCATTTAAGAGGGATGAGGTATATCCTCCAAAATATCTGAAACTGCATATATTTTAAATAGCGTCTTTACTGAATCGTACAAATTACATGTTAATTCAATTTTTATTTAAGGTGTGTAGTTTGTTCTGAGATATTATCACAAATAAACTTTCATGTTCCTTCACGAACTATCAGATTTGCTGCTAAGTTCTACTGGCCTACACCCACTACAAATTTCTTAATTAAAACACCACTACATCAGTCTATAGATAAAATAAATAAAACCTACAATGACATTGATCTATGCGGCCTGTCCTCATTTCACTTTACCAACGCTATAAGAGGTAGATTATTGCAAAATATATAAATAAGTTTGCTCTTACTTTACTAAATAATTGTATATTTAATTTTATTTTGTTATGTCTTTATTTTCTTTACTAAGTCATATTGTCTTATAAATGGATATATTCTGTTAGAAAATAAAAATTATTATTAATATTATTATGTTCAATTATTTGTAGTTAAACATGTAAAGTGTTAAAATGGTGGGAAAAAGAGTTAGTCGGGTTGCTTAACATACATTGTGTTATATTATAATTATTTTTGAATTACTTAAAATCAAAAATATTAAGGGTTAAAAAAGAAGTAGAGCAGGCTTAGAGAGAGTAATTCTAAGTGTATGTAGTATTATACATCCATTGTCGTGGTATGCAACCTTTTCAGAGTTTGTGAAGTCGAGGAATTTGAAAACTGTAATTTTAAAATTGTGTTATATTTTAATTATTTTATTTTTCTAACAATCAAACATATAAAGGATTGGTAGGTAAGGAAGTGAAAGTTATTTCGTATATATCGTGTCTTGCGTCTTCTTCAGGATTCTTGGAGTCAAGAACCTGAAAATTGTGGCCTTATTTCATTATTTTCAGTTAATTTTATAAACGTATAAAGGGTAAAAGGAGTCGCGGAATTGCCCCGTCTACTGTATTATACGTGCTTTTTGGGGCTCTTAGAATCAAAGAAGCTGAAAACTATATTTTTTTCATTATTTTTAGTCGAACATATTGGATTTTTGGAGTCGAGAAATCAAAAAATTGTGTTATTTCTTCATTAGTTTTGAAAACTGAGATATGATTATGAATAATCTAAAAAAATTATTAATTTTTGAATTAATTATTATTCCCCTTGTTACTTGTTCTGGTTAGAAGAAACAGCAAATTTTAAATGTAACCATTCGATCGTATACAAAGGATTTATATGCGAGGGTGGTATGATAAGTACGTGGTCTTGGCCAGAGATGGCGCTACTACTATTTAAAAAATTTTATTTTTTAAATAGTAGTAGCGTAGTATTTTTTAAATATTATAGTTTTCGTAAACATAACCTTCCGTAAGAATCCTGTAACATTTTCAAATCGTTGCATGATTTAGTTTGTGAGTGCCAGCCATTTAAATAGAACAACTTTCGTAATTTGACAGCGATGAAAAAAATTGAATATCATGCAGTGATAAAGTATTTGATTTTGGGAAAGAAAACGAATGATGAGATAAAAGAGGAACTCAGCGAAGTTTATGCTGACTTTACACGTTGGTTATCGACCATAAAATATTGGACAGCTGAATTCAAACGCGGCCGTACAAGCATTCTGGATGAAAAAAGTCGAGGTTGTCCAAACACATCAGAAATGATTGAACAAATCCAGGATATAGTGATAATTGATCGGAGAGTGAAAGTGTGTGAGATTGCTGACACTGTGGGCATCTCACATGAACGAGTGCAGAAGATATGAGAGATATGAGAAAGAAAAAATGCCTACAATTTTATAGAAACGAATGGGAAGAATAATTTTCAGGCTGGCTGAAAGAAAGTCGTAAAAGCGTAAACTACGCCTATTCTAAAAGTTGTAATTGGGATATTAATATTACATCAGCGAAAGACGCTCTTAGGAAACCCAATTCTTCACAAGCACACTCGGTATCATCAAAGAATATAAAATCACAACCAAAGATATCATCATTTACTGTAAGAAAAACTCAATAACCTGATATACAAGTTAAACAAGGTAAAAATATTTCATTATTTTTTACCAGTACATTGTTATATTATTTTGTATACTACCAGGGTATAGTAGATACGTCTTTTTTAATTCCTTTTTATATTTTCAGGTGAAGTAAGATTAGCCTCGTTAGTTTCTGAACATAATCCACCATTCACCATTATGGAGCACCTATCGAAACTGATACAATCCGTTTGTCCCGATTCAAGAATTGAAGAAAAACTAAAATGTTCGTCGACGAAAACTCACGCCATAATTGATATATTATAGGTAAAGAAAGTTTTGATAATTTATGTGAAGATCTGCGGCAAACTAAGTTTTAATTTATTATTGACGAGTCCACTGATCTTAGCACAACCAAACACTTGTGCGTAGTCGTGCGATGCGCGAAAGAGCATCGCATCTGTGATTGTTTTTTAGCTCTTATTCCATTAGAAGCCGCTACTGCAGTATCCTTATTTAAACATATTGTAAACTGTTTTACAAGCACTGATATTTCATATAAAAATAATCTAATAACTTTTGCATCTGATGGGGCAAACGTAATGATGGGGCGTAATAATTCTGTTGTGACAGTGCTGCAAAATGAAATTCCCAATATTTTTATACTTAAGTGCACACATTTACAATTACTTTTTTTCTAGTCCAAAAATAGTTGTAGAGTTTAAAGACTTCCAAATTTTTTGTGACTTGACAGTATATAAAATACTTCACCCCTCGCTGGTTATCAGTACATGCAGCAGTAAAAAAAATTTTGGGCTCTAAAATTATTTTTCATAGAGAGCGTATCTAATAATGATCATCTTTTAGCTGCGGAAAATATCTTACAGAAGCTTCAAGATCCCATTACACTGCTATTTTTGGAATGTCTAGATTTTGTGTTACTATTATTTAACGATTTAAACAAAGAAATGCAGGCAGAACACCTGCAAATTCATATTTTATATGAAAAATAAGTCAAACATGAGAACTTTTTTGACTGCTTTTTAAAAAGAGAATATTTAACAAGTACTCCAATCGAAAATGTTGATTTTAAAAATTTTAGATATTTTATGGATACCGATACCGTATATTATGGTGCTGCGGCATCTAATACACTATTTAGTAATTCAGTTTTAAGCCCAGATCAAGTAAATTTGTTTAAACGCAGATCCCTAGATTTTTATATCAAGGCTTGCAAGCAAATAAATGTGCTACTTCCATTGAAACATAATCCAATAAAAGGTTTAGACATAGTTGAACAACGAATGTTAAAAGTTAGTAGACTCTTTCCCAATATTGTTCAGAACAATGATTTCCAACAGAGTGGTGTATTTTAAGAAATTGTGAGCAAATCAGAACATTTGCTGATGACATAGAACTATTTTGGGATAATGTCAGTTTACTAAAGTATGGCGATGACACTCAAATGTTTCCCTTGTTCTCTACTTTCATGTTTACTATTTTATCACTCATCCCCTAATGTTGAGCTCATATTCTCGCATATTAAACTTATGAAAACAAAACAGCGAAATAAGCTGTCTACTGAGTCAATCACTGGTCTATTACATACAAAACGACTATTTAATGACGCTAATTGTTATGACTTCGAAATTAGTTTAAAGATGAGCACGGCTATTGGTATGATCCTAAAAATCATAAAAATTAATTAGATTTAAGTTTGTGTACCTATTTAATGTTAGATATCGTTAGTAATAAATGAATTATAAATTACTTAGTTTGTTATGTTTTTGTTATTTCGATTTCATTATGTTTTACTAGTATTCACTAGTGTTTATTCATTCATATATAAAATATTGTAAAAAAAATAATTACTCTTATTAGTTTTAATTGTATACTTAGTATATTCTGTAAGTTCGTATTATTTTACAAAGATAAAGAAGTTTAAAATAAATAAATTTGATTGAATATTGTATTTTTTTTTTCATATATCGATTTTGGGTACAAATATACCGATATTAGTGGGCAACTCTACTAATTTCGCATTTTGACGTTCGAGACCACTGACTCAGTGATTGCCAGTGCAGCGTTACTGTTTAGTGGATGCGGCCAAATATGTCATTTTTCAAAAATGCCACTGGTAAATATATCAGTTTCCGCAAATCCAGTAATTACCTTAAATTAGGGTTTTAAAATATCAAATATCTCGATGTTTTAAAGGTCGTTGCGACTAATTAATTTAGAGGCTTTTGCTATTTCCTCAATTGTGTGTTCTTTGAAGTCTTTGCCGTAAAGACCTTTTTACTAAGTGGAGTTTTACGCAAGAATTATAATAGGTAAATATGCTCCAATGAGTTAGGAAACCTGGAGATGGCTTTACTAATGAACATAACACTGATGTTACAGATCAGGTTAATATTCAAGAGGTAATATAAAAAATAATGAACAATAATAATAATTTTCATTTAAACATATTTATCCAAGAATTTATAAGAGTATGCTATTTAATTTTCGTTCATGTGTACATCTATGTACTTTTAATTTTCGGTAAAACTATTGAGTATATTTCTATGCTGTTTAGACTGTCTTTTAAGGAGTTTTCCAGGAAAGGTTTTAGAGTATAAAGTTTCAATAAAAAATCAAAATGGTAGGCACAGGCAGACTAATTTCCAGTTTGAAATAAATAACATTAGTTTTGGAAATCATGTATATCATTTACTGGGATTGTTAATGAGAATATAGGTTATTGATGAATAATTTATTTGTACAAATAAAACATGGTGCATCGGATACAGTCGGAAATGTTGAATGTTTTCTAGTTTTTTTGAATAACGATTGCTAGATCCTTTAGTTCTGGAAACCATATACACTGGTGAGCAAAAAAATCGACTCAGACTATTTGGCTTCATTTAAAACGGATCTTAGAATTTAGTGTTCATATTTTTACGGATTTTCGTATCATGTGAAAGCCCATTTTATTCTCTTTCTAATGATTCCAAATTCCTTAACATACCTTATGCTTTTTACTTATTAAAATGATTGAAAGGGGAAACAAGGAGAACAAGGATTGAAAATAGGGGCAAGTGAATGGAAAAATTAAACAAATTTTAAGTTTAACAATTAAATTTCTTGATAAAAACCAAAATAAATATTTTGTATTATCCACCTAGCCCTTATTACTGCTTCCAGCCGGTTTTTCATGGTGCGGGTTAGCTTTTTCACCACTGTCTGTAGCATTCTTCCGCACTTTTCCGCCATCGCATCCTTTAAGTCCCTCAGCGATTGGATTTCTGGCTCGACCCCTTCGTTTGAGCTCATCCCACATGTTTGGATTGGACTGACTCTGCGCAGGTCAGTCTAATGTGGGCATTCCCACTTCTGCCAAGTATTGCAGTACCCATGCAGCAGCATGTGACCTCGCATTGTCGTGCATTAGCACGAAGCTATCGTCAACAAACCCAGCGTAAGGAACGACGTGTTCCTGCAGGATCTCCTCGATATACCGGTGAGCAGTTAATTTACCGCTACTAGTCTCATCAGTCACGAAAACCAAATCGGCTTTTGCATCCAATGAGATGTCTTCCCACACCATGATATAACCTCCTCCGTGGGCGACCGTTTCAGTAATGAAGCACTGCGTATAGCACTCTCCAGGCCTCCTGTAGATTTGTTTTCTTCCATCATTGTCATGTAGGCACATCCGGGGCTCGTCGGAGAATAAAACGGAGCGCCATTGCTCTAAGGTCCAGTCAACATGTTCTTGGGCAAATCTTAGTCGCGCTTGTCGATGGGCTGCTGTCAATTTGGGTCCGTTAGCTGGTCTCTTCGGAGTTAGGTTAGCTTCTTTAAGTCTTCTTCTCTAATGACTGACACCTCGACCACGAACTTGTCGGAGGTCCTACTGGACCTCAACGCCGGTCAAGGGACAATTTCTTAGAGTTATGTTGAAAATGAGGCGGTAGTCTCACTCCGAGGTACACCTTCTTCTTCCTGATCCTGGTCTCTGTGTAAAAGCGCCAGTCTTTTGGTAACGTCTGTCGATTCTTAAGACAGCTAACAGGCTCAGGTACAGTCGCGCAGCGACTACACGTTAAGTATGCCCTTCTTGCAATAGAGCAATGATTTGTGCCGTTTCTTCTGGGGTGGTATCCATTTTTCTGATGACGTAATTAGTGAGCAGGTATAGCAGAGATGTTGTTGGTTCAAGTTTCGATAAAGGAATGATGGGAAAATGCAGTTGCATCTGTTTTTATAGGGGTAAATAGCGCACAACGGGCACGTTGCTGAATGGACAAAACGGTTCGATCGAGTAAAACCTTTTGAATCAGTAAAACTTTTTGGAAATCCAAATGTTTTTGGTTTTATTAAAAAAAGTAGAAAATTAGTATTCTAATGATACCAAAAATAATACCACTATTTGAAGATTAAATTCAAGGATCGGTGTTAAATGAAGCAAAATCGTTTGAGTCAATTTTTTTGCTCACCAGTGTAGATTTAAAAGAAATCACACCAGTGTTTTTTCAGAATTTTACCCTTGAACGGGTTAAAAGAAAAGACATTTAAGTTTTGTAATTAAACTTTATCTAACAAGTTTTAAAATTAAAGTAGTTAAAGTATTTGTTTTTGATTAAAAAAACGTTATAATTTTAAAGCATAATCATACATATAAGGTGTCCAAATATGGTTTCGATTATATGTTTGTTTCTTCTGCTGGTGCCAAGCAAATAATGCGGAAACACGTAATTCATTAAAATAATATTGTTTGGTTCGGTATCATTTATATTTGATTTAGATGATCAAAAGAATCCGATGATTCCACTGTAATTAAGAAATGCTTATGTACCGACGAAATTTTTTCTGAAAAAATGTAGAGAAAAGCACACTTATAGTCTCTGTAAGGTATTTTTGGGCCATATCTCAACATGAGAGCATTGGCTATATACATTGAACAACCTTTGGGCATTGAGAATAACATTTTCTTACTTATATCGAAAGTTAGAAATATTTGTTATTTTTTGGAGTCAAACTTAAAAAACAGAAAAAGATTAGTGACTTTTTCAAATCTACTTCGGTGCATTCATTTTCATAACTGTTATGTTATATTAATGCCTCTTCCAAAGCCGTTGATAAGTTATAATTAATTTAATTTACTGCATGGTATTTTCCACTTAAAAGTTTTTAAACTGAAATATATAGTCCATATATAAACACAAAGTATGATGTTTGCCTACTAGTATAGTATAACAGGACACAAAATATTTACAATTGTACATTATTTACCACTAAAGGTATGCTAGTAATAAATACCCATATGTGAACTACAGGTTGAACGAATTCGAAATTTTTTATATCCAGCTGAAATAGCTGAAACGTTTGAATACTTACTTTATACCAAGGATTTCGTTATAACAAGGCTCGTTAGATCCAGGATATTTTACATTACAACGAGTTGGTATGAAACGTCGTCGTGCCTGAAAGGTGTAATATCTTTCTCGTTCAGTGTATATCATTACAAACTAGACGCTGTAACAGAGAAGGGGAGCAAGACTGAGATAGTCGTCTGCTCTGCATAGTTCATGGGTGAAAGAAATGCAGAAGATCAACCTCAAAGAGCAGGGCAAGACCTTACTGAACACTGCCCAAAAATCAGACACATTTGGTAATTGAATGGGATGCAAACTCATACCTCTTAGCGTGGGACAGCACAGATGTGGAACAGAAAGGTGAGACATTTTTCAACTACTTAATAGGGGAGCGGCAAAGAGTAGACAACATTTGCGCTGGGCCAACGTTCATTACTAGAAATAGGAAAGAGGTCCTGGGTAATATAACGAACTGGAACGTGTCATCAGAGCCCTCATGCTCAAATCATAGGCATATGAGATTCGTTATTGTAGTCAGTCCTAAATATGAATTACGACATGGAAACACAAGGAGTACGAACTAGAAGGCTTTGAAACATTCTTTCAAGACAACTTGCACAATGTTCTCACTTCAACTGAAAATCTTGAAAAAATAAATTTGAAAGAAACGGAATTACAACAGCCGTAATATCAGTATATCACGGAAACTGTCCACAAAAGGTGAAGAGAGACAATAGGAAATACTTAGGTGGAAGTAAACAAATTAAGAAAAGAAGTCTGAAAACAGGGTAATGAGGCTAGTATAAAGCAGAAATCAAGAAAGCCAAAATAGAGTCTTGAAGGAAATTCTGCGACAGCATATCAGATCTACCCATTAGCGCAAAGATATACTAGGGATTCTATTTAAGAACCAGATACTCTTAGAAGACCCCTGTGGCATTTTTTCAGGTTTAAGAAAAGAACCGCTTTTAACACAAAACCCTTTTCAACTGAGCTGCCTCTAGATAATGACACAGATGGCCAGCTGGTGAATCATTTTAAAAGACTCCACCAGGCTGACTGGAGGGTACCTAACAAAATAATTACATGTCATGTTACACAAGGGGCAGTCAAATCCTTTCAGTCCTACAAGTCGCCAGGAATTTTGGATCATTCAGACCGATAAGCATCACATACGTTCTATTAAAATATATGGAGAGGGTATAAGATAAGCACATGATGAGTGGTGGTCTGGCACGTAACACCCTTAACCAGGCATAAATCAACAGAGCTAGCTCTACACATGTCCTAAATATATGAATGTTTGTACTTTTCTACTCTTTTACTCTTTTACCTTCTATTAACAGTTCCTGGCTGTTATCTTCAGTTTCGTTGTTGAAATATTTGGTTATGGTGAAGTTTATTTTTAGACTTACTTCTCGAGAGTTCTTCATTAATTCTATCAGCATTTCTTATAATTCTTCTTTTGGGTTGGCCATCAGAATGACATCGACTGCGAACCTTAAGTGATTTAATCGTTCACCGTCTATTAGAATTAGAATAATATCGATCTGCTAAAAGCGGAAGTGTCTCCGGACGGCCCCAGAGTCAATCAACGTACAAACACATATATTCTTCAAATTATGCCACTTACCTGTGTATTGGGCTGCTGGACGAACGGTAGTTAAATCACAGAACAAGGAAAATTTTCTCTGACAGTAAGGCGCTTGATTCCAGTTACTGCACATTCAAAGCTGTATAAAGCTGTCAAAAAGTTCTAAACACCTTAGAATGTGCTTGAGGGAAATGAATTCGTAGACAAAGAAAAGTGCAGAGGCGGATTTCATGGGACCAGAGCCTGATTTAGATATTTCCCATGCCACAGTGAAAACGGAAATATCAGTGGGCAGAGGAAAGTGCTTATCAACACTGGCGCAGACTACTAGTTGTGACATATGTAAGAGTATGCATATGTTGTTCGGTGAAACAGACAATGAGAGACCAACTACTGAAAATGGCTAAACAGAAGCTCAAGGCTGGTCTGTACGTTAAACCATATATGTTGTTAATACATATCAAGTACCAATAAATGTCTTCCTAAGGAACTTAAAAGTTTTCTTGTCCGTAAAGTATACTATTATGGGAATAATTAAAATTCAAGTTTAGAAAAAATACGCTTTAATTAAGTTATATATTATGTGCTCCTTTTTGTGTAGTGGGTAATTTTAAAATAGAGAAATGATTAAAAAAGATATCTTACTTTAAATAATATGAAGGTAGCAGTAAATGGTGAAACTTTTACTAAATCAACTATACCACTACTTACAAGATCGATAATACGTGCAACGTTTGTTAAAAAAAACAACTTGTTAGCTCTATTATTTGCCCTATAATCTACTGTCAGACTTCACCTACTATTCTCAATGTACAGAGTGGTCCAAATTGGAGACTTTTAAAGGTAAACCCCTTTATCTAAAGGAGATAGACGAAAACTGATGTCAGTGTCTGAGGCTCAATTTTTATGATAAACGCAATGGTGAAAACCGCATATCGATATCTAGTACCGTTTCAGATATACAGGGTGTTTTTCAAAAATCTGCATTTTGGAAAAATGTTCCTATTGAAAATTTTAATATCTGTAAAAACATTCTCAAAGCACTTTTTTACGTGGATTTCGACAGCGGAAGTTACATTTTTTTACAACTAGTATTTTAATAGTTATTAACGCAAAAATATATTTTTTAAATGGGATACCCTGTATATTTTTCCTTATCCGAATAGAGCTTTAAATTACCATTCTCAAAATATAGCACACTTTATATTTTGCTTAAGTCTACTTCAAAATATAAAGGTTTTCAGTTTTTACGCGAGTTTTAAATGCACATTTTGTGAAGTAGGCGTTGGACGGAGCGGCAATATCAATTGTTTACCGATAGCAGTCAAATTGTAAAAACAATTTCCAGAAGTAATAAGAGCCATAACTACAATGAAATTGACTAAATGGTATAGTACTTCAAAATATGTAGAAAATAAAACAAAACAACAATAAAACAATTTATTCCGAGTAGAGCAAACTAAAACAAAACAATTTTCTATAAGAGATGTTCGAAATGTCGACCAGTTTCATTTATATATAGGCTGCACCTTTTCTAAACACTTCTTACCGAGTGGATTAGTTCAAGAGGACTGAGAGCTGCAAAACTTTGTATCACTGCGACTTCTAACTCTTATCTGGTGTTTGTCGGCAATTTAAAAATTAGGTCTTTCAATCTTCCCCAGAGATAGAAGTCCATGGGTGTTAAATTCGGTGACCTTGCCGGCCAGTGGTTCGGACCTCCAATTCAATTGTTTACTTGTAGTTGTCAAACTGTCAAATTTTACTTTAGGATCAGTTATTGAATTGTCAAATAAATCGCAATGACGTCTGAAAATTACGAAAAATGGGATATGATAGTGTGTTTCATACAAACCGGAGAAAATTCGGAAGCTGCAAGTAATTTGTAGCACGAACGGTATCCAGAGAGGCGTCAACCCTACAGGGATATATTCGCTCGATTGCGACATAATCTAGTTAGTAATGGCCAGTTTGAAAAGAAACGACCCATAAATTATGCATTAAACAGGGATAAGGAGTTAGAAGAAATAGTAGTTTTAGGAACTATCGGGAAAATTCCCAACACTTCAACCCGACAGTTAAAAGAATCCACACACACAACGTAAGTCGTACTTTGAAGAAGCACAAATTCAGGCCATATAGGACAAGAAAAGTCCATTACCTTAGAGACGGAGATTTTCAACGGCGTATGGATTTTTGCCAATGATTTCTGGAGAATTGTAACCATGTTCCGAATTTTTCACGACGGGGCACATTCTCATAACGCTGCAGTTATCAGTAATTTTTTATCGGTCAATTTCGACAATAACTGGATAGTCAACCAAGGTCCAAACCGTTGGCCGGCCAGGTCACCGGATTTAACACCCATGGACTTCTATCTCTGGGGAAGATTGAAAGACCAAATTTTTAAATTGCCAACAAACATCAGGTAAGAGTTAGAAGTTGCAGTGATACAAAGTTTTGCAGCTCTCACTCTTCTTGAACCAATCAACTCGGTAAGAAGTATCCAGAAAAGGTGCCGCCTATGTGTAAATGAAACTTGTCGACATTTCGAACATCTCTTATAGAAAATTGTTTTGTTTTAGTTTGCTCTACTCGGAATAAATTGTTTTATTGTTGTTTTGTTTTATTTTCTACATAGTTTAAAGTACTATAGCATTTAATAAATTTCATTGTAGTTATGACTCATAGAGTTACTTCTGGGAATTTTTTTTTTTACGATTTGACTGCTATCGGTAAACAATTGATATTGCCGCTCCGTCCTAAGCCTACTTCACAAAATGTACATTTAAAACTCGCGTAAAAACTGAAAACCTTTATATTTTGAAATAAATTTAAGCAAAATATAAACTGTGCTATATTTTTAGCATGGTAATTTAAAGCTCTATCCGGATAAGGAAAAATATATAGGGTATCCCATTTAAAAAATATATTTTTGCATTAATAACTATTAAAATATTAGTTGTAAAAAAATGTAACTTACACTGTTGAAATCCACGTGAAAAAGTGCTTTGAAAATGTTTTTACAGAAATCAAAAATTTTCAATAGGAAAAGAATTACAAACATTTTTCCAAAATTGAGATTTTTGAAAAACACCCTATATATTTGAAACGGTAGTAGATATCGATATGCGGTTTTCACCATTGAGTTTATCATAAAAATTAAGCCTCAGGCACTGACATCAGTTTTCCTCTATCTCCTTTAAATAAAGGAGTTTACCTTTAAAAATGTCCAGTTTGGACCACCCTGTACATTTAAGAATGCTCGATATTGTTTTCAAATGACACGTCAAAAAATACATCTTAATAAATCTAGACATTTTTTATGGTCATAGCACATGTGCTGCGTAGGGAAATCTCTAAAGAGCTTCAGGAGGGACGTGTGTGCGAAACAAACGGTTTACATTGGCGTTGAATAGCTGTAAATTCTACTTGGTAGGAAACACAATCATTGTAAAGTACGAGAAGTGAAAGGCTGAATATCAGACGGATATGATGTACTGGCGCGACTTATATTCGTAGCATGCACCGATCTGGGATGAATTAACTAGGCTATATCGATCGAACACTTTCCATGAAAGTACTTGTAGCATAAACTTCCGTCGCTAACTGTTCTTCGATATTCCAAGGAATCAAGGTTGCTTGTGAGTTCTGGATCTCTGGTGAGGCGAACAGCTCTCTTCTGAATAGAATCCAACAAATGAAGTGTATGTTTGGGAGCAGAGCTCCAAACATGAGAGCGGTATTTCATTATTGATCGAATTTGAGTTTTGTACAGAATTAAAAGTTATTGTTAAGTGTAAACTTCTTCTTCTTTCTTATATGGTGTATTATATAAGTAGGTATACTGTCTGTTTTATCGCCATTAGGCCTCTTCCGATGTGGACGTCCAGCATTCTTCCGGAGGTCTGCCCCTAGTTCTTCTACCGCAGGGTTTATTGAGTTTGGCCTTTGTTGCCAGTCTGTTGTCCATCCGATCTACGTGTTTATTCCATTGTTTTCTTCTAGTTCCGGTTCATTTGGACATTTCTTGGATCTTACTTAGTTCTTGTAAATCTTTGGTGCAGATTCTGTCGTGGTTAGTTTTTCCATGTATATTCCTAATCACCTTCATTTCTGTTGTCCTCATTATTTGAGCTGTTTTACATGTGTCAGCTCTTGTACAGCATATGTGAGGACCGGTCTCACTGTTGTCTTGTATATTCTTATTTTACTTTCTAATGTGATGTATTTATTTTCCCATACTATATCTGCTGTTTTACTTCCCTGTTTAAGTCTCCGTAGCTTGTTATCATTATTCCCAGGTATTTAAAATTATTAACTTATTCAATAATACTTCCTTGGATCTCCAACTTGCATCTTAATAATTATTTTGAAGCCACCATACATTTGGTCTTGGTTGTGTTGACAATCATGTTTAGTTTTCTCGCTTCCAAATTGAAGACATGAAAGATCTTCTGAAGGTTGTCCTCAGAATCGGAGATGAGGACTGCATCATCAGCGTAGAAGATTGTGTGTAAGTGTGTGTTGCTCATTTTGTATCCTCTAGTTTTTGGAAGATTCTCCATTATTCTATCCATGACGAGGTAGAAGATAAAGGGACTAAGTGAATTGCCTTGTCTTATTCCGGCGTTTATTTTGACTTCCTTGCTCAGTAGATGTCCCACTTTTAAATTTGTTCTAGATTCTGTGTTAATGTCATGTATGATTTTTATTAGCTTCAGGTCTGTCTGCTTTTCCTGTAATAATTTTATAATATCTGTTAATTGCATTCCATCGAAGGCTTGAGTCATGTCGACGAAACACATATACGCAGGTTTGTTAAATTCTTTACCTTTTTCCATTATCTGCCTCACTATAAATATGGCATCTATGGTCGATCGATTTTTGCGGAGTCCTTGTTGTTCCTCTCTTATTTGAATATCCTTGCTCATTTCTTCAAATATCATTTTTGGTAATAATTTTAAGGTAGTATTTAGGAGCGTTATTCCGCGGTGACGTCTTTTGTCCTTTTTTGAATATTAGGATTGTTATGCTAGTTTTCTAATCTGTAGGTATTTGTCCATGTTTTACTATGTTTGTAAAGAGCTGTGCTAGTTGTTGATATAGGTTTTCTCCTCCATATTTTAACATCTCATTTGTAATGTCGTCTGGTCTTAAGTCTTTTCTATTTTTAAGATTTCTTATAATTCTTTCTGTCTGTTCTGATGCTACTTCTATATTTACTTCTTCCACTTCTTCAAGTATGGTTTCATTATTTTCCTCTTCTTTATATAATTTCTCAAAGTATGTTTGCCATTCTTAAATTTTAATTTTATTAGTTTGTTCCGTATCTTTTATATTAAGTTTGTTCCGTCTTAACATTTTCCAGACTTTCCTTTGAGCGCTATACAGATCACTTTCCATCCCTTTAGTAAATGTCTCCCAATATTATTCTTTAATTTGTTTTCTTCTTCTATTTAGTAAGTTTCTTTCTGCGATATATGCGTTCCAGTTGTCTTCAGTTTTGTTGTGTATGTAATGAATATATGCCTCCTTTTTCTTCTTTGAAAGCTCCTTTATTTCTGGCGTGAATCAAGGTGTTTTATTTGTTTTGTTGATGTTTACTCGTCTATGGCCTAAGGTTTCCTTTGCCGCGCAAATAATGTTTTGCCTTAAGGATGTCCACTGTTGGTCTATGCCTCCTGATTTGCTGATTGAGTGTAGAGTTATTTTTTGTCTAAAGCGGTTCTCATATAATTGTTTTGTGCTTTCGGTGTCGAAGGATTCGATGTTATATTTGTTAACGTATATAGATTTTAGTTTTGGTGGGGTTTTTATTTTAAGTCTACGTTTACATAGGAGCAATTTGTGATCACTACCTACATTAGCCGAATTCAGCGTTCGCACATCTACTATTGTTTCTGGCATAAATTTTTTATTGGTTATAATATAATTGTTGGCTTCTAGAGTTTTGCCAAGTATATTTGTATTTCATATCATGTTTGAAAAAAATATTATTTATTTTTAATTTCAACATATCGCCATTATCATTTTTCTCGTCTTCGTTAAATCTCTATGTTATGTTTGTCAGTTCTTCGTTGCCTAGTCTAGCATTGAGATCGCCCATTATCATTAGTTCATCCTATTGGTTTATTGTATCAATGTGTGCCAAGTATAAAACTTTCTATTTCGAAATAATATTCCCGGTTTGTGAGAAGTTCTTGTTACTATACGTGCAACATGTTCATACCAAGACATATTTGCTCCCAAGTTAACGCCCAGTAAATTAAAGGACGATGCTAGAGGAATGGAGGGTCTCAACATAACTATGCTGGGTTCCGCAACGTTAATCTTTTTAAAAAAAAATTGCTCCTTGGTTTTTGTAGCGTTAACTTCTATTTGCTTCCTGTCAACTCAAGACTCGTACTGTCTGTGGATATTTTCATGAGTAACTGATGATCGAGCGTTCCAAGTAAATGAAGAAAAAAGCGTACTGTTATCTGTAAAGCTGTAGATTGCAGACCTGGTCCTGTCCAGCGGATCGTTAATATGACTGAGGTAGAGAGCGGGATATAGTATGGAGCTTTTGGGGTACACTATAATGAAAGTATGGAGCTTTTGGGGTACACTATAATGAAAGTTTTAAAAATAAACACGTCAGCTACCCCTTGTAAAGAACGCTCTCTGCGGAAATACGAGAACCATAAACAAAACCGGTCAGACATACCATGAGAGCGCCAACAATCTGTCATGCTAAACCCGGTCAAATGCATTGGATATATTAAGTGGAATCGCTCGAAATTCTTCATAATGTTCAATTGCGTTGTTCCAAATATGTGCTACATACATTAGAAGATCTCCTGCTAATCTTTACTTACGAAAGCCATACTGATGGTCGCTCATAATACTGAATCCTTTTACATATTTCAGAAGATGCTAATTAATAGCCTTTCCGTAACTTTTGATATTATTGAAAGCAGCGTGATTGGTCGGTAGTTATTTAGCAAGGTCGTCTTGCCTTCTTTGGGTATCGGTTGAGACGTAGCGCGTTTCCAGCAGCAAGGAAATATATAAAAAGATTCTGGAGTTGCAAGAATACCTGGCATCGTAATAAAAAAATATGTAAGGGAACTAACCCCACTTTTAAGCTTATCCTACAAAAAATTGATATTTTCTTCTTGCTGGAAATGTGCCCAAGTTCAGCCGATACCTAAAGAAGGTCAAAAAACCATACCGAGCAAATATTCACCAGTCGCATTGCTTTCAGTCATATCGAAGGTTATGGAAAAGGCTAACAACCAGTATCTCTTACAATATCTATGTCAGTTACCACCAACATACTTTTCATAACTAAAGATCAACATCACTTTTTCACTCATGTTATTTTTGAAACGAGGCAACTAAACATTATGAAGAGATTCGAATGGTTGCCCTTCATTTATCTGACGCATTTACCTGTGTTACGCTGTTTTAGTACATTTGAAAGGTATTGTTTATGACTCCCGAGAGTTTTATAGTTCTTCTTTCCTAGTAGCAGTGGATAAATTTGCTGACTGTCGCCTATTCTCTTTCTACTGTACATTACGGATCTGCTGAAAATGACCAAAAATCCAATATAGTCCAATCGATGATACTTTGCATGCACGGCATAAATGTCTGAATATAGTGTAAACATCCGTTTATATTATTTTTCTTGTATGTTAAGTATATTTAAAAACTTAAAAAAGTAGGTCTTCTGTATTCTGAAGTTATTTACGACATTCGCTCTATTACCTGTCTCGGTTATTTGTACATATGCAAGAAAGACAGTGAACAACTTGGAATTTGGGTATAGCTTCATGTTTTAGAAGCCAGTACCGCCGAGTTTATAGGCAATATAAATAATCGATAATTCTTTGACGGAATGAGGTTACGTTATCTTTATGTTTAATTTTTGGAAGTGTCTAATGTACAGTTCATTGGACGTCGACATAATAAAAATTGCTGTACCGTCCACGTTTTGTGTGGGAAATTTGTGGTGTCCAGGGAGGGTGTTTGTAACAATTTTTTTTAAATAAATAAAGCCGCGTTACGGAAGTCTTATCATAAAATCAAACATAACCAGAATTTCCCACAGAAAACGTGAACAGTGCAGCAATTTTTATTCCACGTATATTGCAGTAGGCACCTTCTTAATTTTTATGGCAAACGGTCACTATCGTTTCTACCCCATTTTAAATTTTGGAATATACTTGCCAACTAATAAATAGTTTTGTTCAGAGCTCTAATATTTGTGGAATATTGACCAATTATTCTTCACATGAAGCCACCAAAATGCCTAGAAAACGTTTGAATAGTCAAACAAGAGATTTAGTGGCGAAATTAATAATATATTTTACATCGGAAAGGGATAACAAGGGTCCTCTTATATCTGTTAATGCTATACAAGAGGTAAATAAATCACATAGGTATATCTTTTTAATGTGTTTACAATTTTCTGGTTCCAGAGAGTCGCTGCTGTTTTATAGATTAGGGTGAGAACTGTCGCGAGCATCAAAATTCGTAGTGATAAAAATGAATTGCTTTCAACACCTGGAAAATCACGACCAGAGAAACAAGTTAAGACCCATGATCTGAGTGAAGGTTCTAAACGGGACGTTCGTAATACATTATATGATATGTATGTACAAAGTAAGTAGCTATTAATATCTATCCGTTTAAGTGAAATCGAAAGCAAATCATATTGTACTTTTAGAAAAACATGTTACTATTAAGAACTTACGTAAAGAACTGCGACAAAAAGAGATAATTAATGTCAGTTATGGAACTCTTCGAACATTACTTCTGGATTTGGGTTTCAAATTTAAGAAAGATGACATCAGACGAGCATTAATTGAGACACCAAGAATTTGTTCAATGAATGTTCTTAGAAAGTATATGGAAAATAAAAATGCACACATTGCCCATCAGCTTGTTTTCATAGACGAAACATGGACTTTTTCAAAAGGCAGTCAAAGGAAATCATGGCAACATGACAACATTAAAAGTGTTCGTAAGCCTGGGGAATTTGATGGTAAAAGGTTTATTGTTTTACATGCTGGATACAGTGGGGGTTTTGTGGAAAATGCCAATTTACTATTTGCTAGCAAGTCAAAGTCACTTGATTATCATGGAGAAATGAATAGTGAAATGTTTATGAAATGGGTCAGAAACCAGTTGATTCCTAATTTAAAAGAACCTTCTTTAATTATAATGGATAATGCTTCATACCATTCAGTTGAAGTAGAAAAACAGCCATCTTCAGCATGGAAAAAAGAAAAAATTCCCGAGTGGTCACAGAAGAATAGTTTACCTCATAACAAACAGATGTTTAAGACAGAATTGTTAAATATTGCAAAAGCTCATAAAAAATCAAAGGAATATCAAATTAATAAAATTTTTCAAGAGCATGGGCATGAAGTGTTGAGATTACCTCCTTATCACTATCAATTTAATGCAATCGAGCTGATTTGGACAAATGCAAAAACATTTTATAACAAGCACATTGGTGAATAGGGGATATGGAGATAAACAAGTACTTAGAAAAGTGTACACCAGAGGTATGGCATGTCAGCGTACAACATACAGAAAACCTGATTCAACAGTGATATGACTGTGAGGTAATAATCGAAGAGATTCCATAAATCATTATTCGTGTCCGCCTGCAGTGTTGATGGATGGATTGAGTAGTTCATCGACACTGTTGCCCGTCCCAATCCCGGATAAAGGTGGGTTGTGGCGTTTGGAGTTAGGATCCTAACACATGTAAAAGCAAAACTGGGAAATGCTAGTTGTTTTTGAAAAGTAGGATGAAAAATCACAAGATAAGCAAAAATCCCCGGGTGGCAATCCACACCTTCGAAGAAGGGAACCCCATCGGATACGGAGGGGGGCAATCTACTTCAAAGCGAATAGTTAACCCAAGCTTAAAACTCAGCCAAACGAAGAAATCCCGAAACAGAATAGCCGCTCTCGGCACCTGGAATATACAGGGATGGAGGACAAAGAACATCGAAGTCATAAAGTGTTTAAGAAGATGAACATACACATTTTAGTAATAAGCGAGACGAAGAAAAAGGGAAGTGGAATAGAAGAAATAGATGAAGTGATGCATTGTTGGAGTGGAGTAAAGAAGGAAGAAAGAGCAAAGGCCGGAGTTGGAATATTAGTAAAAAAGAAGTGGAAAAGAAAAATAACATCTTGGTAACCCATCAATGAAAGAATCATAAAATTAAATATAACAATGCTAGGAAGAGATATTGTAATATTAGGAGTAACGGCCCAACAGAAGACAGCACTATAAGAGAAAAAGATAATTTCGTGGAAACACTAGAAATAGAAACACAACAAGTAAAGAAAAACCAAGAATTAATAATAATGGGAGATCTGAATGGAAGAACAGGAAGGAAAACAATGGACAATACCGTAGGACCATTCGGAGAAGACATTACCAACGACAACGGAGAGAGACTAATAAAGCTGTGTGAACTAAACCGCCTTAAAATAACAAACGGATTCTACAAACACAAAGACATCCACAAATATACTTCGATGCAAAAAACACGAAACTTAAAATCAATAATAGACTACATTATAATTAAAAACGACACCACTATCAAAATAAAAGATGTAAGAGTAGAGGGGCAGAATGTAGCAAATATAAAAGTACCGTGGTACAAGACAATAAAACAAACAGGAACAATAGATAAAGAAAACAGAAATATTAATGAGATAACAGAAAAAGCAGACAAAGATATAAAATACAAAATATACTTACTGCAAGACGAAACGGTAAGAGACCTATATAGACGACGATTAGATCAAAAATTAAATGAATTTAACTACGACAACCTCCAACAGATGTATGACCACGTAAAAGAATGCATCAAACAGGCGGCCCTAGAAGCATTAGGTAAAGAAGATAACGAAAATAAGAAACATAAAATTAGAATCTGTAAAAAAATCAAAGAATCTATAAAGGAGAAAAAAAGACTATACGAAAAATGGCTGAATTCAAAATCGGAAGAAAATATACAGAAATATAAAGAGAAAAATGCAGAAACGAGAAGGATGATAAACAAAGAAAAGAACAAGAGATGGGAAAAAGCGTGCGAACATGCAGAACAGTATATAGGAGGAACTAGAAGCACAGAGTCATGGACAATAATTAAAGCATTAAGGACCAACAATAGAGAGAAGACGTATATAGAGTATATCCCAGAAAGCGAGTGGGAAGAATATTATAAAAAACTGCTAACAGAAGACAGACAAGAATTCCAAGAAGAGAACCCTGAAGAAGAACAGAATAAGGAAAAAAAAAGAACTAAGCTATGAAGAAGTAAAGAAGACAATAAAAATACTCAAAATAATAAATCTGCAGGGCCTGGAGGTGTGGTAAATGAAATGATTAAGAACGGGTCTAATAAATTACATCGAATGCTGAGAAGCATGTTCCACAGAGCGATAAAAGGAGAAAAAATACCAGAGGAATGGTCAAAAGCCTATATAGTATCTATATTTAAAAAGGGAGACCGCAGAAAATGCACAAACTATAGAGGCCTAAGCATAACATCGAGTATGGGGCGTTTGTATGGAAAAATTATTAAAAATATCATAGAGGAAAATATAAAAGGAAAAATTGGAGAAAACCAAGCAGGCTTTACAGCTGGAAAATCATGTAAAGACCACATATGCACTATAAAACAAAACAATGGAAAAAAAACTGGCAAAGAATAGAGAAGTTCATCTAGCCTTCATAGGCATAAGAAAGGCCTATGACTCGATACCAAGACAAAGATTATGGAACGCAATGAAAGAAATAGGCAATGAAAAAGAACTAATATACGCAGTAAAAGCTCTCTACGAAAAACAACACAGTGAACATAAAAATAGACCATAAAATAGGGAAGAGACTCCAAACATCAAAAGGCCTATTACAAGAATGCCCTACATCCCCAACACTATTCAAAATATACCTCGAACAAACATTAAAAAAATGGAAGCAAAAATATAGTGGAATGGGAGTCCCAATACGAGAAGATTACTTATATACTCTAAGTTTCGCAGACGACCAAGTAATCATAGCGTAAGAAGAGGAAGACCTCAGTTATATGGTAAGAAAATTGAAAGAAGAATACACTAAAGCAGGATTAGAAATAAACTTTGATAAAAGGGAATATCTAACAACAAAGGAGGGAAATGTGGAGAATCTAGAAGTCGATAACGAAACAACAATCAAAAGAACCGATAGATTTAAATATTTAGGAATCATCATTTCAAAAACGCAACATCAGAAGAAGAGATCAAAGCTAGATTAGGACAAACGCAGACATGCATAAGACAATTAAATTCAATCCTGTGGGACAAACACATTACAAAGAGAAACAAAACATGCATGTACAAATCAATAATACAAAGCTTAATGACATACGGGTCAGAAACATGGACGATCAACAAAAGAAATAAATCTAAAATTAACGCGGTAGAGATGGAGTATTGGAGAAGATGCTGTAGAGTGACACGTATGGAGAGAATACCAAATGAAGGAATAAAAAGCAGAATGAACATCAAAGAGAATGCAATAAACACCATTGAAGAAAAACGATTAAAATGGTATGGACACATAAGACGGAGCAAAGATAATAGATGTTTAAAGAAAGTAACGGAGTGGAGCCCTATAGGGGGAAGAAAAAGAGGAAGACCCAGACGATCGTGGAGAGACGATGTGGACGAGGCTATGGAGGACAGGGGTCTAACAGATGGAGACTGGAAAGATAGAAACGGATGGAATCAAAGGTTGAGAGAAGGAAGACAGTGTCAGCTGTAGAAAATCCTTGATATATATATATATATATATATATATATATATATATATATATATATATATATATATATGTATAGGATTTTCTATAGCTGACGCTGTCTTCCTTCTCTCATATATATATATATATATATATATATATATATATATATATATATATATATATATATGTATATATATATGTATATATATATATATATATATATATATATATATATATATATATATATATATATATATTATTCGTGTTGGGAATGATGAAAGCGAGAGTGAAGAATCTACTTCTAGCGATTAGTGTCATTATTCAATTAATAATTTAAATTTTTCTTATTGACACGTTCCAAGCCCCTTGGGCAACATTCATTGTAAATTTTGCAGGACAAATATAGACTTATCTATTTATCTATTAGTTTGATTTGATAAATCATATTAAAATTGAATTATTTAATTTATATCTCCTATTCATACTTTATACCCTCGTCATGAAATATCTTTCTGTTTTTAAAGTATTATATTTCAGTTCTTTATTTTAAAATTTTATTTAATGAGTTCTATGGTGCAACTTTTTACAGTTTTTATAATGCCTTATATGTAAATTTGATAAAGCTGTAATTACCCCTATGATGTTTGAGTGCTCCCAACATACTGTACAATTGTTAGATTCCATCCAAAAGAGTAATTCGCGTGATTGTAAATCCGGAACTTGTCAGCAACTTTAATTGTTACAAACATTGTAAAAAAGTTGGTGGCTTTAATCTATTCAATATATACTTTTGTAGGAAGTGTTTGATGAATGTAATTCGCTTGACTCCTCCTTGAGCTGTGCCTACTAGGAATACACATCGCTCTACCACATAACAGCTGCATGAGGTGTTACTGGATACTCCTCGTACTACACCCGTCAAAAACTCTTTTATTTGGAGAATTACATCTCCTTGCAATAAACTATCCAGGACTGTAACATGAATGGCTACTTTCGCACATGTGCTGCTCTCGTAGCGATATTCTTTCCCCGTAGTGCGCCGTGTACCAAATTAATCGGCAAGGCTTTTTCTTTTTTAAGTACGACTTATGTCAGTTAGTCAGAGGATTTTGGCAACAGCATGATAGCACGTTCTTGAAACCATCCTGTATACGACTTTAAAAAATGGGAAAGTATATAGTGATCCAAAATCATATAAGTAAAGGATTTTCTTAACTCAGCTCAATAATAATAATAATAGATTGTTTTTGTGACACATCTTGCATATGAGTTTTATAAGTAGGAGATATAGTGCTTGTACTATTCATATAAGTCGTAGTTTTCTTTGGATGAAAGATTTTCTCAAATGTTTGTACATGAGAGTCCGTTATTATGATACATCTTATATGAAATATATGATTAACGGTTTTAGTACCTATATTGTTATATATCACTCATATAATTAGCAGGTGTCTGCTGGCGAAGGAATATTTTAAATCTATTTAATAGAAATAAATTTATATTTTTTTGGAAACACACTCTGTGTATAATTTTTGGAAGAAAATTTACTATAGGTTATCTGTATGCAAAATTCCATCAATCATGTTTAACTTTTTCGTGTAATGCCGGAAAAGGCAAACAAATCGACAAAACAGAAAAAGCATTATAAAGATACAGCCTCTTATATGATTTTATTATATGTATAGATATATAGATAGAACTTTCATATTTGGATAAAAGGAGACAAAATATTTACAGTAAATTATGTTGGCGAAATCTATTTGAAAATGAGTTGTTTGTTAGAATGAATTATGGTTATACTTGTTAATTAAATTTTATTGCCTCTTTTGTTTTTTTTTTTCTCTATATGGAAAACGAAGTGTGTTAAAGTTATCTTTTATAGCATTATATTTAAACATCCGATATTTTCTTTGTTGGATATTTTTTAAAATTAAAATGACTTTCGCACATTCACATGGTTGACATCTTTCTAATTTCGCTGATACATTTTTAATGTTTTATCTTATTTTTTACAATTTATTTCTTGTCAAAACGAGCATGGCATTAAAAATTTAATCAAATATAGGTCGGATTTGCATTCTTTATTATCTTAAATCATGCCGTCCCTGCACAAGCTTCTATCTTAAGATGAGAACTAACCGGAAAAAGAGACAAACAATTATTAGTCCATTTTAAAGACCAAAAATGGTCGAAAAAGTCATTATCTCCTAAAGTAAATCCTGATCACATTCTGAAATTAAAATAACTGTTTTCTTTTTTCTTTGAATTGTATTGTTTTAACATGTTACATTTTCATTAAAAAAATGTACTAAAAACGTCTCCTTTTAATAGTATGGACATATACTGATGAACACGTTTCACGTCTGTTGCCTGAGAGAACCAAGGATAACCGCTCTCTGTATCTTCACTGTAAGTAAACCAACCGAGACATAGTAAGCTGATATTTTCTTCAAGCTATCTAGAAATGTATTCTTTACGCTCTATATGTTCAGCAGGTACGAAAAACTCAATCACAAACATCTTGTTATTTTGTCGAGAAGTACCACATCAAGTTTTTTGGCTTTCCAACGATCTGTAGTCGAAAAGTCAAAATTCCTGTAAATACATCAGCCTGGAGATTTTATCATTACCATACGAATGTCTAACTATTATTAAATTAATATGGAGTACGCAGGACCATGGATGGATGGAGGTGCGATGATACAGCCTGAACTGAGCAAGCTGAAAGTAAACCCGGTGACTTATTTTTTACTGTGTGCTCTAAACTCAACGACTGCCATAGAATACACTAAGGTATTAATTATTCAATTCTGTCGAGCAAGGAGAAATCCCTTAGCCTCTGGCTTGTTAGGGATATTCTGTATACTGTCTGTAAAATTGTTGTTGTCCTGCTAATTAAATAACTGTCTTAACTTTTTAAGGTGCTAAATCTAAAATGTTAACCTCGCTATTTTACTGTTTGATGACGCCGTCAAAGCTTGTCGTCCGTTCTGAGAATAAGATTTTTTTCATGGTTTCCTGCAGCTACTGTCAAAGACGGTTTCGATAGTTGTTGTATCCTCCATAATTGTACGTTTCCTAAACGATGTAAAATGTTACAATCTGATAACTGCGTATTCTTTAAATGTTCACTATACTGTCCTCTGTTGAGCATATAAAGGCACATTTATCCATTTCCATACCAATAACCGGCTTGTGAATTTAGTTTTCCAGAGTAGCATTAGGCATTATAGGGAAAGTTGTGTGAGGAAAATTTTATTATCAATAAGATTTAATATGGATAATTTATTATTATAATTATTACACGTTTGATCTTATATTTTTAGTCATCTCTAAGCATTGTTTTGAGACATATATATATATATATATATATATATATATATATATATATATATATATATATATATATATATATATATATATATATATATATATGTATTAGTCTGGTAACACGCTCGATGATGTCTCAGACTCTTGTTCTTCTTCTTATCTTATCGCTCCGGATTCTATCTCTCAGGCTTACTCCGACCACAGTCTGCTCCATTGCCCTCTGGGTTATTGACGTAATTTGCGATGAATACCACCGTCTCAAGTCTGTATGTCGCCATTCAAGTGAGGCAAATTCGCCGCGTGATCTCCGCCGTCTGATTCTCTTTCCCAAGCTTGATATTATGTTCCATGTATTCGTTGATTACTTCCAAAGCGTGATTCAAGGTTCATTTTGAGGCCAACAGCTTTGGAGGCGTCCTTGAGTTTTTGGAGCATTATCGTCAGTTCTTCTGCGTCTCTATTGAAGAGTACAATATCATCCACGAAGCGAAAGTAATTGAGATGCTTTTGGTCTATATTGTCGCTCTTCTGTCTCCATTGTAGACATTTGAACACATCCTTCAAAGCTAAGGTGAATAACTTCGGTGAGATCGTGTCTCCCTGCCTGATGCTTCTCCTCACAGGAACCGTCCCGGTGATCCAGCCTTCCTCAATCCGCACATGCAAGGTGGCGCTCTCGTAAATCTAGCGGAACAGGTTGGTGTACCTGGCTTTGATCATCTCCGTCAGTATGGCCTAGGTCTCGATCGAGTCGAAAGCTTTCTGGTAATCCAAGAGAGTTATGTGTAGTGGAACGTTGTATTCCGTACATTTCTATGTCAGTGTGCGCACCGCCTGAATATGATTAGTTGGGGTAAACCCTTTCCTGAAACCCGCTTGTTCGATTGGCTGGTAAAAGTTGAATTTTCGGCTCGGGCGCTTAGTTATGACTTTTTGTTAGCAGGTTGTAGAAAATAGACAGCAAGCATGTAATTTTCTATATCCGTGTTATCACCTTTTTTAAAGAGGAAGATGACTTCGGCGTTTTTCCAGGATTCTAGAATATTTTCTATTGTATCTATATTTGTATTTATATATATATATATATATATATATATATATATATATATATATATATACCTATATGTATGAAGTATTTTAAATTGCTGATAAATAATATGGGGGATCTCTGATTGCACATTGAAAGTCAGTTAATGATCTGGACATTAAAGCCGATCAAGATTAATTAATATTTCTTACCCCTCTCTATTACCGCAATTTTGCATCTTCACAAAACTATAATCATAGATACTGGAATTCCTTAGATAAAAAATAACCGGTCAAGTTCAAGTTGACTTGCGCAATAAGTGTTCCGTACGTTGATTGCTATTAAAATAAAAAAATTTGTTACAAAGGTATAAAATGATCAAAACACACCCCAAATGAGTTTTCAACAAAGTTTGTTTCCAATCTTTACTGAAAACTGATGACCTTGAATTTATTTTTTTATCTCCCAGATAAATTATTAAAGGTAATGCATTCGTGGTAATTTTCGTTCAATCTACACCCCGTGGAGAATATTCCAGAATTTTTTCAAAATTTTTTGATCAGTACTTTTCGAGATAGGGGGGGGGGAGGAGACAGCGATGTTTTTTATACACCAGATAAATTATTAAGGGTAATGCACTCGTGATAATTTTCGTTTAATCTACACCCCGTGGAGAACAATCCAGAATTTTTTCAAAATTTTTTGACGAGTACTTTTCAAGGGGGGACAGCGATTTTTCACGATTTTTTTAAAGATAATACAAAGAAAAGTGTGCGCAAGTATTACACTATATATATATATATATATATATATATATATATATATATATATATATATATATATACATATATATATATAAATATTTACTCGTGTTTTCATAAGCTTTCATTTGATACCAAACTTAATGACCTAGTAAATTTTTTTTTTCACTTCCGATTTCACCCCTTTAAGTCAAAATTTAACTTTGAAAACTACACGGCTCTAATGAGGCCATCAATTCCTATATTGTTACCAAATTTCAACTTTCTATGTCAAATAGTTTCGGAGAAAATCGGGTGTGGCATTATTTTATAAACAATTTTTAGTGTTCCATACGGAACACTTATAAGATCACTTCGATGTCTGTCTGTCCGTGTGTCACACTCGATTTTCTCCGAAACTATTTAACACAGAAAGTTTAAATTTGGTACTAATATAGGAATTGATGGCCTTATCAGAGCCGTGTAGTTTTTAAAGTTAAATTTTGATTTAAGGGGTTAGTTTTGGGGGGTGAAATCGGAAATGAAAAAAAAAATTTTTACTAGGTTATCGAGTTTGGTGTCAAATGAAAGCTTATGAAAACACGAGTAAAATATGTGTATATATATATATATATATATATATATATATATATATATATATATATATATATATATATATTTGTATTAACTTTAAAAAATCGCGGTCCCCCTCCTTATCTCGAAAAGTACTGATCAAAAATTTTGAAAAAATTTAAGAATATTCTCCACGGGGTGTAAATTGAACAAAAATTATCACAAGTGCATTACCTTTAATAATTTATCTGATACATAAAAAAAATCCTTGTCCCCCCTTTATCTCGAAAAGTACTGATTAAAGAATTTTGAAAAAATTCTGGAATATTCTCCACGGGGTGTAGATTGAACGAAAGTATCACGAGTGCATTACCTTTAATAATTTATCTGGTATATAAAAAAAACAAAATTTCAAGGTCATCAGATTTCAGTAAAGATTCGAAACAAACTTTGTTGGATACTCATTTGGGGTGTGTTTTGATCATTTTATAGCTTTGCAACAATTTTTTTATTTTAAAAGCAATCAACGTACGGAACACTAATTGTGCAAGTTCAACTTGCGCTTAACCGGTTTCTCTTTTTAGAATGAGGAATATAAAAATCGACGTTTTTAGTAAATTCTTAGATCGTTTTTAAAAGCAGTTGTTAATTATAATTAAATTTTCATTAATAAGAATTAATTAATCTAAAATTCCCCCAAATAAAAACGAATGTGAAATTGCGGATTTGATTTTTCCGTTTAATTTCGTTTTGTGTAGAAAAATATAGAATTATAATTTTTTATAGTTTAATTATAATAGACAAATTTTGGATTACTGAATATGACAATACACTCTCAGTATGTCCTACTACACCATTTGAGATTTTTTAGGAAACGGCACAATATTGTGGAAAATGCATACATATTTGGTAGCAGTTGCTAAATTAATTTTACAGAAAATCGGTGAAATGATTTATCCAATACTTTCTTTGCAGGTAGTTCTAAAATAAGTCGCAAATTTGACTTTCTTACATTCAGAAGAATTTAATCTAAATCATAAGTATTTTATGGTAAGTTAATGATCATAAAAAAAGTTGAGCAGAGGAAGGGCTTCAAAGATATTTAAAGGTGACATTTTCCTTTGTATAGATTTTCTGTTAAAATCGCTAATAATGCAAAAATAAAACAAGTTTTAGATTCTCTGACTTCAAGAATGATGAAATGGACGAATAATTAACCGCCGCCCATTTATCCTCTTAAATGTTTTACTATAAATAATTATACTTAAAAATGCGTTTATTATTGCGATTAAAACCACTAATAAATCTCATAGGCATATTTGAATAAAGCGGTATCGTTCGGAATCCTTCTACAATAGTTCCTTTAGCAAGTGAAGTAAAAACGTATTTTCGTACGTAATAATTTACGCCTATAATATTTTTTTTATTAACATACAGTATTAAAATCTGATTTAGTACAGAAACGTTGTTTCAATCTATTTATTTTTTAGTTTCACCATAAAAAATATCATCTTTACTCATATTAACGCAATACTTTACTGGACATTAGTGAAGATGGTTAGTATTTTGAAATTGTCATAATAATTATCAAAAACCTCAATAAAAATGTAGAGCCAAACTTACCAAATGATATTATTTTATTTGGTTTAATCTGATCTGTTTGCCGTGATATATATTTTTTGTAGTACCAATATCGACCTACTACAATTAAAACTCTCAAGCTGGTGATACGGCCAGGTGTGCTCTGTTCACCCAAGGGATAGAGATGGGTCGCTGGGAATGCCAGCGGGGGCTCGAATGATTGACAGTCGGCTGCTTTGACGGATTCTCGGTAGATGAAGATAAGAAGAAAAGGGTACGCGGCTAATAAGGATCGCAAATCAGGTAAAATAATAATAGTTCAAAGTAAACATGAACATGGTTTAATACATTGTTAATTACTAAGAAAAATACATACTTCTGTTAGATGAAAATATGTATGGCTAGAGGTTGACTACCGAGGTAGAAATAAATTTTTTACTTATTCCTACACTAGCCGTGCCCGCGGCTCCGTTCGCGTGGACTTGATTCACTATTATCGCCACTGCTTATGCCTTATGTTACCTAATGTAACATAGAACATATGTATTTTATAAAAAAACACGTAAATCGAATAAGTGGTTCTCGAGTGACAAGCGCACTAACGGACAAATAGACAGACAGACAGAGAGACGTTGCATTATATACATATATATATATATATATATATATATATATATATATATATATTATGTTCTTTGCTATATGATATTATCCCATATTTAATGGTTTAGGCAGTGTATTGCAAGAGAACGCGCTAGCGGCAAACTTTTTTCCGACTTGATTCACTAGTATCGACACTGCTTATTCCTTATGTTACCTAACCTAATAAAATATATCCTATAACCTGGCCAGAGAACATATGTATGTTTAAAAAAAAAGCACGTAAATCGAATAAGTGGTTCTCGAATGAACAGCGCACTAACGGACAGATAGACAGACAGAGAGACGTTTTATTTTATATATAATATAAATATTTTTTGCTACGTAATATTGTTCCATATTTAATGGTTTAGGCAGTGTATTGCAAGAGAACGTGCTAGCGGCAAACTTTTTTCCGACTTGATTCACTATTATCGTCACTGCTTATTCCTTATATTACCTAACGTAATAAAATATAGCCGATAACCTGGCCAGAGAACGTATGAATGTTTTTAAAAAAAAGCACGTAAATCGGATAAGTGATTCTCCAGTGATAAGCGCACTAATGGACAGACAGACACACAGACAGACAGTCAGACAGAGAAACGTTGCATTTTTTATATATATTATAGATTAGAGGCCTTGTAAGTAAGTAAGTAAGAAAAAACCAAATTTTTACAAATAATTTTTGCAGAATGGAATCGCTACCTGAGTAAAAATCTCCTGATATGTTACATTTTGATGTTGAAGTCGATTTGAATTCGTGGAATAAACATTTATTTTTACTTTCTTCATAATTTGTATTACAAAAATTACAAAAGTTGGTCTATATACCATAAAGCATCTATTGACGTACTATTTCTATACAAAAACAGTTGTTAATATTGTAAAAACATCTTATCAATTTGCCTTTCAACATTTTTAGAGTTCTGTACGGAACATTTATAAGATCACTAAGGTGTCTGTCTGTCTGTCCGTCTGTCACACCCGATTTTCTCCGAAACTATTTGATATAGAAAGTTGAAATTTGACACTAATACAGAAATTGATGGTCTCATTAAAGCCATGTACTTTTGAAAGTTAAATTTTGACTTAAGCGGTTAGTTTTGGAGGGTGAAATCGGAAGTAATTTTTTTTTACCAGGTTGAGTGGGGTGTTAAATGAAAGCTTGGAAAAACACGAGTTCAAAAATATATATAATGTAATACTTGCGTACATTTTTTTTGTATCATTTTTAAAAATTGCGAAAAATCGCTGTCCCCCCCTTATCGCAAAAAGTACTGATCAAAAAATTTTGAAAAAGTTCTGGAATATTCTCCGCAGGGTGTAGATTGAACGAAAATTATCACCTTTAGTAATTTATCTAGTATATAAAAAAAGCAAGAATTTCAAGGTTATCAGTTTTTTAGTAAAAATCGGAAAAAACTTTGTTGAAAACTCATTTGGGGTGTGTTTTGTGAAGTCATTGATCATTTTATACCATATGTATATATATGTATATATATGTATATATATATATATATATATATATATATATATATATATATATATATATATATATATATATATATATATATATACTCGTATATATACATATATATATATATATATATATATATATATATATATATATATATATATATATATATATATATATATATATATATATATATATATATATATATATATATATATATATATATATATATATATATTAATCGGTTTTATAACGTCTTCCGTCTTCCGATGCTTAATTTCCACTCCTCCCGGTTTCTCCATCCCTCCTCCTCCAGATTTCTCTCTAGTACTTCCTTGTTGATTTCTGCTCTCCAGCTTTGGCGTGGTCTTCCTCGCTTTCCTTTTCCATGAGGGTTCCAATTTAAAATCTTTTTAGGTAGTCGGTCTTGTGACATTCTGTGTACATGTCCGTATCATGCCAACTGTTGGGTTCTGATTTCGTCCACTATATCGTGCTTTATTTCTAAAGCTCGTCTTATCGTGTCATTTGGTATGCGGTCTTTTCTGGATTTTCTGGCTTCTAGTATTTTTTCTGTTCTTTCCTTCAATGGCCACACCTGGGAGCTGTAAGTTATTATACTTTTCACTATTGAGTTGTAAATTCTCTTCTTATTTTCAATGGTTATGTTTTTGTCCCATAGTATACTATTAAGCATTGCAATCGCTTTTCTTCCTTGGAGATTCCTCTCGAATATTGCTTCTTCCAGTGTTCCGTCCCTAGATTTCTCGTTCCCAAATACTTATAACTGGCACAGTGTTTGATGGTGTGTCCTGTGGCCAGTTTCAAGTCCTGCTGTTGTCCTCCGACGCACATGTACTCGGTCTTTTTAATATTGACTTTTAGGCCCCATTTTTCATATTCCTCCATAAGTTTTCGTGTCATGTATTCCATATCATCGATGTCCTGAGCGACTACTACCTGGTCGTCTGCGAATGACAGCGTGGACAATGTAGTATCGTCATCCAGTGGTAATCCCATACTGCTGCATTTCCTTTTCCAGTTCTTCAGTGCACTCTAAAGTCTGCCTGTTCTTCAGCTTTTACGTCCGCGTATTCCGTTTGTATTCTATTTTTAAGTATTTTTCCGTATATTCTGCTAATAGATCCTGTAACCGTTATTCCCCTATAGTTATCGCAATTATTTTTGTCTCCTTTCTTATGAATTGTTGATATGTATGATATTTTCCATTCCTGAGGTACTTCTGATGTGTTAATGCATCTTTGGAATAAGTTCCTCAAAGCGCTAAATAGCTTTTCAGTTCCGTATTTTACTATCTCTCCTGGGATGTTTCCTGGTCCTGGAGCTCTACCATTTTTTAGCGTTTTACATACTTCTTTAACTCCTGATGTTGTTATCCTTATTGGGGATCCTCGTATAACTATATTTGGGTTTCCATGTTGGGTACTTTTGAACTCTGGTCTATCTTCTGTTAGCATATTTGTAAAATATTGGTTCCGTTTTTCTGGTGTTATTGGCGAGAAGATTTCTCTTTTTCGTTCTGCCCCCCCCCCCCCCCCCCCCCCCCTCCCCCCCCCCCCCCCCCCCCCCCCCCCCCCCCCCCCCCCCCCCCCATTCTCATATTTTTAAGAAGTCTCCAGCTTTCTGTGCTTTTTCTTCCTCCTATGTAAGTGTTGAGTCTTGAGCATGTCTTTTCCCATTGGTTGTTCTTTTTGTCACTAATCATTTTGCGTACTCTAGCTTGTGATTCTTTGTATTTTACTTTGTCGTTTTGACCTTTGAACTTAAGTATTTGTGATAGCTTTTCCGTTTTTCTTCAATTTCGTATTTAATTTCTTCATCCCCAACATGGTTTTTGCTGTTTTTCCCTTTTCTCTTGGTACCCTAATGCTTCCAGTGCGGCTGCGTGTAGGCATTCCTTTATATACTTATATTCTTCTTCTATATTAACAAATCCCGTCCGTTGTATCTTTTGGTCCAGGCTACTCTTGTATAGATTTCTGATACTTTCATTTTGTAAGCTGTCTGTATTATATCTTATTGTTGTTTCACTTGTTGTGTGCTGTGTACTTGTATCTTCCAGTTTGCTTTCTCGTGTTGTTCGTGAGGTTATCTTTCCTTTCACAAGGTAGTGGTCGCTGCCACATGAAGCCCCTCTTTGGACTCTTACATCTAGGAAGTTTAATCTAGATCTCTGTCGTATTATCATATAGTCGATAATACTTTTTAAATCTCTTGTTGTTTGTCTCCACGTATATTTATGAATGTCCCTATGCTGGTAGTGTCCGTTTAATATTGTAAGGTTGTTTTGTTCACATATCTCTATAATTATTCTTCCGTTGTCATTAGTAACTTCTTCGCCATATTTTCCTACCACTTTATCGTGTTCTTTCCTTCCTATTCTTCCATTTAGATCACCCAAAAGTAATAGCTCTCTTGATGTTCCAATTTTGCGTATTTCCTCATTTAGTTGTTCAAAAAATGAATCCTTGTTATTAGCCAGATCGTCGTCGTTGACAGCGTATACCCCCAGTAAGATTGTGTTATTACCTAGTATTTTGAGATTCATCTTTATGATTCTTTCACTAATCGGTTCCCAGGTGGTTATGAATTTCCTCAGTTTTCTGTGTATTAGTATGGATACGCCTTATTTTGCTCTATCTTCTTTCTTGGGCACTCCACTATAAAAGTGATCATAATGCCCCCAACTTTCGGAGCTTTTTCTTTTCTTCTTTGTTTCCGTCAGTACTGCAATTTTGACTCGAAGATTTTCTAATTCATTTACAACTTCATTTACTTTCCTGGAGAGACCTTGTATGTTCCATACCTCCGTAACAAAAATTTTTATCCTAAAAGCAATCAACCTACGGAACACTAATTGCGCAAGTCCGACTTGCATTTGATCGGTTATTTTCTTATTTTACGGGTAACTAAAATTGTACTTTACCTTAACTTAATACAAAGAATTGGGTTCAACTTGACAAAACTCAGTTTTCAGATTTTAATGTCAATCTTTATCAATTTAACAGGTCATAACTAACTATGTATATATGTATGGTATTTTTTTTGAATTGTATACCTGATAAAATCGCTTAAGGCCTGCCTCATCACTGTCATTAAAATTTGATTGTTTGGAAAAGTGTAAACGTGTATTTGTAGTTTATTTTTAATGAGTGATGTAGTAGTAGTAGTAGTAAAAAGAGTGGGTGGTACCGTGAGCCCCTAATGTCACCTAGATCTAAAAGTTCTTCTGTGACTCGCCACTGTCGAATCAGAGTCGCAATCCTAGTTCGGCATTTTCTGCCAACAGACATAGGCTACTCACCCTGACCTCTTGTAGATCTTTGGGTTCACAGAATAGTTGACTCGAGTATCAGTATCTTTTAACCATTAGTGCAGGACATTCGCAAAAATGTGAATACTGTCCTCGCGTAAATTCGATTTGAAACGACTAGTTATTTCATTTTTTTTTTCCGTCACCAGACTGTGTTACTTAAGTTGAAATATTTCTTATTTACTAGATTTTAGCTAAATGCTTGTGAACTTGAATTATATGATAAATAATATAAGTTAATGACTTTATGACACTATTGTAATTTATTTATAATTACAGATCCTCCTCATCTGAAATACAATCGACATCGCAGTGGAAAGCTTCATCATAACATTCTATTCTGTTGCTTTATTCTTTCGGCTGTAGTGTTTTGGACGATAAAGGAAATTCCAGATTTGTTTGAGAGGTATTCTGTCGGTTTTAAATTCTGGATGCAAACATGAGAGTAGAGGATCTGAGATGAGTGCTAATCTATTTATTACATCCATGTAGTACAAAGTTTAGCGGGTCGTACAACTTTATCTCAAGTCATATATCTGTTAGTTGATAGGATTTCTGTTATCAATAACATTCTGCAGCCGTGGGTAACTAAGGTAGGGGTTTTTGCTTGTATTTTAAATTATATGGTGTTTTATCTGAGATAAGTTGGCACAAACACTATATTTGCTTCCTGAAATTTTACCGGTAAACATTTGATTCATTTAAGTAGCAATGTAGCAAATATTATTTCCGAGTCAAATACATGTTCCCATAATTGTTGTGTTTCTCACCAATTATTCTAGTTACTATTTTCCCCAAAATCATTTGTAGATTATTAACTTTTATGATGAAACGATCTTGTTTGCTGTTGGTCGGTAACTTTTCGATTCTACTTAAAATACCTAAATATGCACTGGGGATAATTACAAATTTGTATCAAAATATTCTCCGTATATTCTAATATTATATAAATTAAACCGTCAGTATATTGCTTAACATAATTAAACAGTATTTTTCTATTCGTTTCCTTTGGACTCTAGTCAATTTCAATAAAGAAAGACAAACAGTTCATTAAACATCTAAAAGATGAATAATTAAAATAATAGTCAGTAAAACAAAATGGCTTGTACATGGGGGGAGATATTTTTTTCTGGTACGGATAGCCAGTTAACCTGACTATAGTTGGGTGCAAAAATTTTTCCTTTCCTCCTTACTAAAGCGGTATGTTTTGAAAAAAAAAAATAAGAAATAACCTAATGACATGGTAATTTCTTCTTCTTCTTCTTCCGACTTATAGGTAGACACTATTGCCTGTTTTCTTTGTTCTCTGCTCTATAAATCGTCCCTCCTTGTTTTTCTTGGACGTCCCATTGATTTTCTTCCATTCGGTGACTTGTCTCTTGCTATCCGCACTATCCTGTTGTTTGCCATTCTTTCTATGTGTTGATCCCATTCCACTTTTCTTTCTCTTATCCACTGATTGATATTTTCTATTTTACATGCGCGTCTTATGTCTACACTCCTTTCTCTATCCCTCAGTGTCTTATTTGTACATCTCCTAAGTATTATCATTTCAACTGATTCGAGCATCCTCTGTGTTATACTTGTATCGGGTCTTATTTCAGATGTGTAAGTCATTACTGGTCGTATTACTCTTTTACGCTAAATATGGTATCATTGAGGCCTCCCGCTATCCTATTAGCCTTGTGGACTTGATGTTTTACTTCTTCCTCGATTTTTCCGATACTAGATATTTTGATGCCCAGGTAATCGACCTCCATCACCTGTTCTATTGGTTTATCTTCCACTACAAGCTTGCTCCTAATCGGCTCTTTTGCTATTACTATTGTCTTGGTTTTTTCACTTGAGATTGACATATTATATTGTTTTGCTGCTATGTAGAATTCGTATAGCAGCCTTTGCAGATCGTTCTCGGTCTCAGCTATTATTATCGCGTCAGCTGTATAACATATAATTTTAAGTTCTCTGTTACACATTCTATATCCCTTCTTTCTTTTGACATTTTTTATAATTTCGTCCATGGCAATATTAAATAGAAGATTACTTAAGGAGTCTCCCTGCCTGATTCCAGATTCATAGTTAATTGGTTCTGTCATTCCTTCTGCTAATCTCGCGACTACTTCATTGTCTTTATATATATTCTCGATAGTTTTAATTAGGTCTAATGGGATGTTCCTGTTATATAATAGATGAATAACGTCTTCTATTTGCACATTGTCGAAAGCTTTTTTAAAGTCTCTGATGCAGAAATATGCTGGAATGTTGTATTCTATGGATTTTTTTTTTACCTGTATCACAATGAATACGGCATCGGTGCATGAGCGCCCACTTTTGAATCCTTGTTGATCTTCTTCCAGTTGTATTCTTGCGTTTATTTTTGTTGTAATAATTTTTGTTGTTAATATCAGTGTACAGTTTAGTAGATTTATGCTTCTATAGTTATTTGGATATTCTCTTTCTCCCTTCTTCTGCGTATAACAGTCGTTGTTTTCCATTCATTTGGGATTCTATTCGATCTTATAATCCTCTGTATAAGTGTCTGGAGTTGCTTAACCAGAGAGTGTTTTGTTTGTATTTTAGTAGTTCATTAGTTATTTAGTCTTCGCTGGGAGCTTTACGGTTTTTTAATTTTTCCAGTGCTTCTATTGCCTCTTCTTTCGTTATGTATGTTTTTTCGTTTATCGTTATCTCTGGTGTTTGTGGCATTGTAATACTCTATTCCCTTTTATATAATTGTGTAAGATATGTTACCCACGTTCATTTCATTACGTGTGTATATTCTATTAGTTCTTTCATCTCAGTTCTCTGCTATCTTATGTATCTCCAAATTTGTTTTTGTTGAGTATAGAAGATTCTGTTTTTTTTGTGTATCTCTCCCAGTATTTTGTGTTTGTTCTTCTTACTAATTCGCGGGTTTCTGTCCGTATTCTTTTATATCTCTGGTAGGTTTCATCTGTCCTGATTGACCTGATTAGATATCTTTCTTTTTTTTCCATTTTTCATTTTTATCGACAGATTTAGTCCCTAATGCCTCATATGCAGCTTCCAATACATTTGTTTTTATTTTTAACCAAACGTCATTTATGTTATCATTGACATTTATTTGATTTATTCTGATTTTCTGTTTATTCTTCTCTGGTATAGGCCTCTCGTTGATTCTTCTTGTAGATTTTCTATTCTTATCATTGATTGCAGTTCCTTATTTTGGTGCTGCTTTGGGTTTCTTATGTTCCACCTTGGTTTACACATAACTAAATTGTGATCACTTCCTACGTTTGCTGATGTCAAGGTTCTTACGTCTAATATATGGCGTGGGTGTATTTCTGTTTGTTAGGACATAATCTATCATTGATCTGTCTGTAGCGCAGAAATTTATCATAAGCTCACCGTTTTCATTTTTTATGTTTTCATTAAATCTCTGTTTTTTTTTTAAATTTTTTTATGTTTTCATTAAATCTCTGTTATTACGTCATTTCCAACTCTTGCATTATTGTCACTCATTATTATTATTGTTTCGTTGATTGGTCTATCTTTTTCTGGAGTTCATAAATTCCCACTACATTAGTCTTTTTGTTGTTTATTCTTAGTTTAGCCATTAGTATTCTCTCCGATATGTACTGACACTTCATTATGTATTTTATGTATTTCTTCTTAATCATCAGGGCTATTTCTTCCTTTGCCTGCTGGTCTTTCGCCACACCCCTGTACAGCAGGATATATTCTCCTAATGTCCTTTCCCCTTCTTTTTTGTTTCTTGTAAGGCGCATATGTCTATTTGGCAATGTCAAATTAATAAAAGTGAAAGAAAAAATTGATTCGAACGTAAAATACAACGTTCATTATGAACTATATACTTTCTACGAGGGTTGTATAATAAGTATGTGGCCTCGGCGAGAGATGGCGCTACTACTATTTAAAAAATTATATTTTTCGTAAACATAACGTTTTACAAGAATACTGTCAAATTTTCAAGTCGCTACGTGATTTAGTTTGTGAGTGGCAACCATTTAAATAGAATATCTTTTGTGATTTTGAAATAATGGAAAAAATTGAATATCGAGCAGTGATAAAATATTTTTTTTTTTTGAAAAAGAAAACGAATGATGAGATAAAAGCGGAACTTTATGGGGACTCTGCACCTTCGTTATTAACCATAAAATGTTCAACAGCTGAATTCAAACGTGGCCGAATAAGCATTTTTGATGAAGAATGTCCAGGTCGTCCAAATGAGGTCACCACATTAGAAATGAGGTATAGCGATAAATGATCGGAGAGTGATAGTGTGTGAGATTGCTGAGGCTATGAGCATCTTAACTGAACGAGTGCAGAAATTTTAACGACTCATTTGGATATGAGAAAGCTTTCCGCAAGATGGGTGCTGCGATTGCTCACAATCGACAATGAACACGCACATGTGTCAATTTCAAAAGAATGTTTGGTGATGATAAAGCGCAATCGGAATAATTCTTGGCGTCGATTCATAACTGTTGAAGAAACATGGATTCATCGCAGCACACTAGAGACCAAAAAACAATCCAAACAGTGGGTTTTCCGTGGCGCACCAGCGTTAAAGAAGGCCAAGGCAACTTTATCGGCCAACAAAGTCAGGGCCACAATGTTTTGGAATGCATGAAGCATAATCCACGTCAATTACCTTGAAAAGGGCTAAACGATTAATATAGAGTATTATGTCAAGGATCGTTTCAATCATGCTGAGAAAGAAAAACGTCCGATTTGGCGAAGAAAAAATTCTCTTTCATCAAGATAGTGCACGCGCGCTCACCTGTGTCATTGCCATGGCAAAATTCCATGAGTTAGGATACGAATTGCTTCCGCATCCACCATATTCGCCAGATTTAGCCCCCAGTGATTATTTTCTATTTTCAATTAAGAAAAAATGACTCGATGGAAAAAAAAAATTGGCTTAAACGATGAGGTGATTACTGAAGCAAAAGCCTATTTTGAAGGTTTGGAGAAATTGCATTTTTTAGATGGGATACAAAAGACAAAAAAACGTTGGACTAAGTGTATCGAGCCAAAAGGAGACTGTGAAATGTTTTTTTCTTGTCAAGGCCAGGTACTTATCATACAGCCCTCGTACTTCTAAATCTAAAGGACTTTGAATACTTTTACAACACACACTTTTATCGTAAATAATTTTTTGCGAAGACGTTTCGAAGACTGCAGTTAATAGTAATACGTTAATAACGAATTTTTGCCGAATTTTTAATAGTAATACGTTAATAACGACTTTGGCCTAGTTTTGAAGGTTTAATATCCTTTGGTGCTGTATTGAGGCAACTTTTACAATTGTTTTTGTATTCATTTTTCTTCAAAAAATACGCTCGAAGTGACTATAATTTCTAGTCAGCCATTCTTCTTAAAGTTGATCAAGAATATTATTTTCCCTTTTAATATCTACCTTGGTCTTTTATAAAAAAATTAATGGGCAATAGTGCAATGTAAAAGTACTAACATAATGTGAAAGTCTAAATGTTACAAATGGGTGCACAGAATTAAAAACATACTAGACCAATCCTCTTAACTAAATATTTTTTATTAATTACACACACTTTTAGAACAAAAACGTATTTTATTTAAATTGGTTATCGCATAGAAGTGGCAACTCTGGTGTTTGCTTTTGCTCCGTGCCTGACAGCCCCGGAAATGACGTGTGTCGTCTCGTTCCGGGCGCGCTGTTCTGGAAGCCACTTCCGGTGTCCGCGAATCCGATAAACGCGCTCACGTACCGGAAGCTTAAACTGTCCACCGAGGTGAGAGGCTTTGCGAGATTCGCATATTGTAGATTTTTGCTCCATGCACCTGGAAGATTTCATATTACCGAAATATTTTCAACTTTATTATTTATAGTGAAAGTCAAGATTTTATTTTGTACTGTTATATATATATATATATATATATATATATATATATATATATATATATATATATATATATATATATATATATAGATATATATATATATATATATATATATATATATATATATATATATATATATATATATATATATATATATATATATATAGGGTGTTATGAAATTCACTACATATATTGAAACGGGTTACTCGTGGGGTCATGTAGAAGCACATTCAATACTTTTTATTCAAATTCGAAAATTTTTGCAAAGTTAAAAAAGGGACAAAACTGCATTTTACCAAATCATTTACAAAATCAACCCGCACCTGAAAGGCCATTGTACGACCTAGCTCAGGCGCAGGCCTGTGTTGCCAAATATACGATTTTCTTCAACAATTACAGATTTTCAAATTACAGGTAAAATTAATCTAATAACGAGTGAAAATAATAATAGAAAATACCTAGTAAAAATAATATTTAATCATAATTAAGAAGAAAATTTTTTATCTATTATTTGAAAAGAAATAATTAATTGTTAAGTCGCGAGAACTACTGGATCATTGCCCCTTAACAGCTGATTTTGACTTTCATGTTAACAGATGTTTGAGTTTAGGACAAATAAAAACAGAATTTCTCTTAACTTCTCCAAGATTAATACCGAAATAATAAACGATTTTCTTGTAAGAAATGTAAGATTTTTTAGAGTTAAATGAAAAAACTTATTTGTTTATTATTTTTATGTACAGGGTGATCATTTTTAGATGCTCGGTCCCAATTTATGGAAAACTGTTGGATATTTATTTATTTTTTAAATGTAGAATGGTATAGTGCATGTCAAGGAGTATACTGACGTATTTGACATTTGCCCAAAAACGACGCTAGGCATCGCGACACCAAACAACTTTTCTTTTCAATCGACATACCTGTTGTAAAACGGCATTAGAAAGCCCTAATTTTTTTCAACATTTTTTTTTAAACTGTTTATTTCTAATTTATTTTGCAAAAAGGTTATCCCGCAAACACCCTCTAAAATATTATATTTTGGTCATCGCGGTTTCCACGTTTGGCGGTTTCAAATAATTTATCTAGTAGACAACTCTCATACTTTAATCTGATAGTAATTGGAATAATATTGGCCACTATGCTGTTAAGGTTCTTGCTTTAATAAAATATCTTTGAACAAGACAACAACAAGAACACATTATCTTTATTAAAACCACAAAAAAAATATGTAACTTTTAACATTATATAACTTATTACATATTTATAAAATTAAATGTTTAAAACTTAAAAAGTTAAAAAAAACATCAAAATAAATTTTTTATATGTCTTCTTCAATCATGCATTTTTAAAATTTTTTAATTAACGCTTCATGAGTGGCTTTGTAAAGAATTTCTCGAGATATACTATTGTACGCATCTGATCTTTTTACCTTCAAGTGCTCAATATCATTTGTCGCAGTTTTGTACACAATATCTTTAAGAGTCCTCCCCAAGAAAAAATCTAACGGCGTGAGGTCTGGTAACTTAGGTGTCCCCAAAAAAATTGGGGCTGCGAAGCCCTATGCAAATATTCTCTAACCACAGCAGTTGTATGAGGTGGTGCTCCGTCGTGTTGATACCACATATGCCTTCTTAAAATAAAGGAAATATTTTCTAATAAAACTGGTAGAGTGTTAACCAAGAAATTAAGGTATCTATTTCCAGTTAGTGCTCTCTCAAAAAAGTATGGTCCAACCAAATGTCTCCCAATTATTCCACACGATATATTAACGCGATAATAGCCTTGATTCTAAATTTGATTTACGTTTTATGGATTCTCGTCAGCCTAGTAATAATAATTTCTGTTACTCGTAGGTTTGCCGTTGCTGACAAAATGATTTTTATTTGTTCATAATATATGATTTAGAAAATAACATTCTTCGTCATATTTAATCATCATTTCTGCTAGAAAACTGAGTTTTCGTTCCGAATCAAATTGTGTTAATAACTGAAGATTATGCCCTTTGTAGTCATGGTATATATTAGCTTTAAGAGAGTTCTGAGCCCCATAAGATACATTCAATTGCCTGCTTGTTTATCTGATTGAATTATACAGATGGTTTTGAAAATATTGCATAAATTCGGCTACTTTCTCATCTGTTGTTTTTCGTTTAGAAATACCTTTCTACCCAGAAAATGCATCCATTTTGCTCCCCAAATTTCATTATAATTGACAAAACATAGTGTGATCCGGGATATACCTGTCGGGGTAACATTCTCGATACCATCTAACGGCTTCCCGAGAATTTCTTCTTGCTTCTCCATAAATAAGAATCATATCTACTTTTTCAGCGTGGCAAACCACTTCAACCAGAAGCTATTAATACACTGTTTACTTAGTTTAACTTTATTAAATTGAATAGTAGTGCAAAGAAGAGTTGTCAAATTAAAGTAAAACAGTTTAAAGAAAAAATGTTGAAAAAAATTAGGGCAATGCCGTTTTACAAAAGGTATGTTGATGGAAAAAAAAGTTGTGCGTCGTGCCGTCCAGCGTCGTTTTCACTACTAAACGTCAAATAGGTCCATGGCATGTACTATACCATTATACATTAAAAAAAAATAAATATCCAATAATTTTCCATGAATGGGGGCCGGGCGTCTAAAAATGATCACCCTGTACCTTAAATGTGCAATCGATCTCCATGTGCAGGACATATTTATAACTATACCAACTGTATCAAAAGACACACAGTCTGTCACACTTGCTGCTATATTCTACACTTTCTACAAATTTTTTAAATTACTAACACTACATTAGTCTATCTTTAAAAAAACCTGCCTTTACCTACGACATATTGCAAAATTTCTAAACGTTCGCTGTGAATAAACAAACCAAACGTGAATGTGACGTTTTGGTAAAGGGCGTTGTCACTTACCCACCGCCGGCGGCAAGAGATTCTTTGTCGGCTTTATAAAAAAGTAAAGCCTGCATTTTTACAATGAAGTCAATAGAATTTCTGTGAATTACGTGTGTTAACATTTTTACTTATTATAATAAAATGTTGAAATATAAAACTTGTGAAATTCATTTGTTGATGTTGATGTAATTATTTCAAAAGGAAACAATTTTTATATTTCTCTTAATTAAATTCGTTTAGGAAAAGCCAATTCAAATGTAAACGATACTTACGTGTCGGTTAATGCTCGGCGATATTGTGGAGTTGTATGGTTCACCAGTGGCGGCGTGAAAAAAGTATTCATGTCAGCATTTTTTTAGGGTAGATTTTGTCTGCTACTATTGAGATCCGCGTGACTTTTCTGCAATCGGTTTTGCTACAAGAAGGCCTCAGTTCTAATATATGTAGTGAATTCCGTAAGTTCCTGTATATATATATATATATATATATATATATATATATATATATATATATATATATATATATATATATATATACATACATAATGATTCCACAATATTTATTAATCAGTGTATCAAAAAAATGTTAAAAGTTATAGGGTGTTATATGGCGCATATGCTGACGTTAACAATAAAATGTTTCGAACAGTCAACTCCAAGAAATTTTTTTAAATGGAAAGCCCTGTATGTTATTTTATTTTTGAGTCCTACTAAAAATTTTAGATATTATTTTTCTAACATACCAAATGTCTAAATTGAACTCTTTTGGAATTACTGATATTTGAAATTAAGGAGATCAAACTAAAAAAAAAAATTAAGCTGGCTGTGTCAAAGATTTGATCTCCTTAATTTCCAATGTCAGTAATTCCAAAAACAGTTCAATTTAGACATATGGTAAGTTGGACAAATAATATCTAGAATTTTTAGTAGGACTCAAAAATAAAATAATATACAGGGCTTTCCTTTAAAAAAAATCAAGATGGCATAATTTCTTCGAACTGGCAGTTCAAAACATTTTAATGTTAACGTCAGCATGTGCGCAGTATAACACACTATAACTTTTATTTAAATATTTTTTTGATACACTGATTAATAAATGCTGTGGAATCATTAGTCCATTCAGATGGGGCACCCTGTATATAGTCAAACCTACCGACAATGCCGCGAAAATACTAACGTTATAAATTGTAACATCTTTGTCCGGAACAAACGCAAATAAATTATCAACCAAACCAAGGATGCACACAGTCAACGAATTAGACACAGACTTCTTACTTGCCCCAACAATGGCCGCTAGTCAAAATTTCACCAAATCCACTATACCATCACTCACATGGCCACATAATTTTATTGCAACAACAATTGCTGAGAAAGCGAACTTGTTGGCTGAACTCTGCTTCACATTCTACTGTCAACTTCCAAGGGAAAACGCCATCATTCCCGTAGTGCAGTGAAGGATGCCCGATATTGCCAAAATGAGATGTTCTAACTTAAGTATTACATGTTTGGAACAACGCAATTGAACACTTTGAAGAATCTCGAGCTGTTGCTCTTTATATATCCAAGGCATTCGAGCGTGCTTGACACGATAGATTATTAGCGAAGATACACCCCTTTGGTATGTCTGAAAAGTTCTGTTTATGGCTCTCATGTTTCCTTAAGGAACGTTCTTTACGAGTGGCAGTCGACAGATCTCTTTCTAACACCTTCACTATCAACGCCGGTGTGTCTCAGGGCTTCATACTGTCTCCTACTGTCTTTCTCATTTACATTAACAATCCGCTGGAAAAGACTAGGAATTCAATCAAGCTATGCAGAAGATCTTAAAACTTGTCTCTTCATTCATTTTAAACACATGTTACAGAAGCATTAAAATCAGCAGCCAACAAAGCTTTGGACACGCATAATATCACTCGATATAACAAAAATAAAAATCTTACTTGGAATGAAGAATTATAACAGCAGAGATCCAAAAAACAACAGGCATACATGAAATGGTTCAATTTAGGATGTCTTGGTGATAAAATTATCTATAAAAGAGAAGAGGCAAGATTTAAGAATATGTTAAAAGAAAATAAAAACGATACATGGGAAAGAAGATGTAGGGAGGTCGATAGCTACCTAGGGGGGACATGATCGTCTGAAGCATGGAAACTTTAAATATGGATACTATGAACATAGTGAGCTTCCAGCCTATACAGATGAGCAAATGGCACCAACACTACTCTCAACAGCTTAAAGAAGATAGAGCAACATATCTGGGAATCCCTCCAAAAGCATACCCAATACAGGGTCCTAGAGTGGAGGTTAAGAGGGAAAGAATATGGAAAATGGTCAAATCAATGCAAAAAAACAAAGTTGGTAGGCCAGAAGGAATATCTGCTCACCTCATTAAGAATGAGACGCATCATTAATCACATACAAGAACTAATTACCAGATATGGAAATGTCGAAAGAATACCCTCAATATGTAAAGAAGCCTTAATTACTCCAATTCACAAAAAGGGAAGTAAAGATAACTGCTCCAACTACAAATGTAACATATATCCGTAACCAGCACCATGAGCTGAGGGAAAGTCCGTCAAAGCCTCATAGAGGAAGAATACGGTCATCAAGAAATTGAAGAACAGGAGGCTTTAGGGAGGGGCGGTCGTGCATTGACCACATTTTCAGTCTGACCCAACTAAACGACAAGAGGGTCGTAAGAAACAGAGAGGTGTACATTCTATTTATGGATCTTAATAAAGCATATGACACCGTTTCTGTACAAGAAATATGGCAAGTAATAGAGAGATCCCGAATACTAATAACAGCTGTAAACCAACTTTACGAACAATCGACATTAAAGGTCAAACTAAGAAGTGATCTGTTAGAGAGCTTTCCAGTCACAAAGTTTTTGGGACAAGGGTGCTGTTTATCTCCACATTATTTAAAATATGCCTTAACGAAGTCCTACGAAAATGGAAAAAAGCATGCAGCGGAATGGGAATACACATAAATGAAAATACAATCTTACACACCCTATATTTCGCTGATGACTAGATTGTTATCGCGCAGACAAAGATGATCTGGAATTTATAATAACAAAATTATTTAAGGAATACGAAGAATGAAGACTCATAGTGAATCAAACAAAAACAAAATAACTATGCATTGGAAGTGACAGAGACGATTTAAACGCACAAGAAAATGAAACAATAGGAGCATGCAGCCAGTACACATATCTGGAAATAAAAATCGAAAGCGGAATTATAGAAGGAAAGCCTAAACTCGATCCTATTGTCAAAAAGTGCTTCTCGAGAAATGAAACATCTCCTATATGAGTCAATATTTAAAAGTATAGTACTTTATGGATGCGAAATTTGGTAACTAACAGCAAACCTCGAATGGCGGCTGCTTTCTTTAGAAATGGTCTTCTGGCGTAGAGTTGCAGGTAGATCAACGATGGAAAGAATAATGAATAAGGAATACTATGAATACGAAAACAAATATAATAAAGTAAATCTGGCGATCACAACTGGTGTGACATGGACATATAGAGAAAATGGATGACATGCCAATCCTAAAACAAATACTCACATAGACACCGCCAAAGAAAAGAAGAAAAGAAAGATTAAAGACTACGTGGATGAGTGGAATACACAGAGCCATGTCGGAACGAAATCTACAACCAGACCACTGGGGAGATAGAAGACGGTGGAAGCAGGAGACCGTAAGGTGCTAGATGCTATAAAACCGGAGATATATATATATATATATATATATATATATATATATATATATATATATATATACATATATATATATATACATATATATATATATATATATATATATATATATATATATATATACATATATATATATATATATATATATATATATATATATATATATATATATATATATATATATATATATATATATATATATATATACAGTCGACACTCTATATAGTGAAAGACCAAAATGTTGACCGAAATTTCACTATAGAAAGTTTTTCACTATAGAAAGAAAAAATTTCGTATATATTGCTATGTATGTATTTTATATTGGTAATCATTTACTTGTATTTTATAAGGTACAAGCAACAAAAAAAAAAATTGCAAAATTGAATTATTAGAAAAGATTTTATTAAACATTTGAAAGTTCAAATAGTACATAGCATGTACAGGGCTAAATACATACATAAAGTCCGTACGTTATATCTTTACCCGTGCGTCATAGTTTTCAGGCCATATTTTGTCGTATTCTTCTTCCCATTCGTCAATTTTTTCAGTAAAACCTGCTTTAGAAAAGCAGTTTTTCATAATTTTCTGAGAAACATTTTCACTCCATACTTTAGCGACTTCGGTTATACACTCTTTAAGGGTAATCAATTTTTGGACTGGAAGGTTGTTATCAATCGCATTAACAATTTTGTGAATAATTCTGTTTCGGTAATGATGTTTTATGTTTTTTATAATACCCTGGTCCATAGGTTGCAATTTGGAGGTCATGTTTGGTGGAAGAAAGATCAATTCAATATTCCTTAATTTTTTACTTACAGTAACTGGATGTGCAGGACAATTCTCTAAAAACATCACAATCTTTTGGCTTTTCATTTTCGTGTCCAGTTCTTTGATCCATCTTTCGAAAATCTCAGAAGTCATCCATGCCTTTTTATTATTGGCGTAATATAACTCCAGAGATTTAACTACTTTTAAACAACGGGGATTTTTGCTTTTACCTATGAGCAGTAATTTCAGTTTTTCTGAGCCATCCATGTTTGCTCCAACCATAAGTGTCATCCTTTCTTTACTTGTTTTAACACCAAAACATTTATCACTTTTAAAAGCAAAAGTTTTATTTGGTAAACATTTAAAAAACAAACCGGTTTCATCACAATTGAAAACGTTTTTTTGGCTCGTACTTTTTCAATGCACTTTTTAAAACAGTTTCAGTCCAAATGTCACAGTCCTCCTGACTAACGCTTGCACTCTCGCCAGACACCGTCTTGAAAACAATTGAATTGCGAGTCTTCCAGGCACTCAACCACCCTTCACTAGCTTGAAAATTAACGCAGTTAAATTCTTTAGCAAATTGTAGAGCCTTTTGCTTTATTAAATTTCCCGATATTGGTACGTTTTGATGCGTACGGGCCACTTGAAACCATCGTAAAACTGCTTCATTTACATCCTCGTAAGTACTCACCCGTACTCGTTTTCGACTGCTTGGAACACTAGGTTTCTTGATGATACTGTCGCGACTTTTTATTATCAGAGAGACGCAACTTGGAGAAACACCAAATTTTGCAGCAACATCAATTTTTTTGCAGCCTTTATCAACTTCCTCCAAAACTTTAATTTTCTCAGCTAAACTTAAACACACTCGCTTGGACATCTTACTTGATTCTTAAACAAAAAGAAACTGAATCTGAATTTGCGAATTACTAGGCCTCGACTATAAAATGGGTTTTTCCCCGGGTTTCTTTAAAATGGGTTATTCCCCGGGTTTCTCACAGAAATCTACCTGATTTATTGCCAACCATTAGGTGTTATAAACGCGTTAAGAACCTTTTCAAAAGAATGCGTCATAAAAATGGAATTCGTGCTAATGTTAGATAAAAATGGGAAACCCGAAATGGCCAAGATCTCAATAAATGCATAAAAATTTATACATAAAATTCCGGTAAAAATTTTATTATATAGAGTGTTACTATTTTACAGATTCACTATATGCAGGGCTTTTTACATGAAATTTCATTAAAATATTCTAGGTCTTGAAAAAATTGCACTATAAAGAATTTTTCACTATATAGAGTTTCACTATAAACAGTGTCGACTGTATATATATATATATATATATATATATATATATATATATATATATATATATATATATATATTTATATATATAATATATATATATATATATATATATATATATATATATATATATATATATATATATATATATATATATATATATATATTTATATATATAATAAATATATATATATATATATATATATATATATATATATATATATATATATATATATATATATATATATATATATATATATATATACATATATACTGATGAGCAAAAAATAATAGGCTCAAACAATTTTGCTTAATTTAACCCCAGTCCTTGAATTTAATTTTCAAACAGTGGTATTATTTTTGATATCATTAGAATGTTGATTTTCCCCTCTTTCCAATAATACGAAAACCATTTGGATTTCCAAAAAGTTTTACTGATTAAAACGGTTTTTCTCTATAAAACCGTTTTTGCTCGCTCAGTAACGAACTCGTTGCACGCTATTGATCCCTGTAAAAACACATGCAACTGCATTTTCCTATCATTCCTTTATCGGAATTTGAATCGTCAACATCTCTGCTATACCTGCTCACTAATTACGTAACCGGAAAATGGATACCACCCCGGAAGAAACTGCACAAGTCATTGGCCTAATGCAAGAAGGGCATTGCCAATGTGTAGTCTTTGCTGTCTTCAGACTCTACAGACGTTACCAAGAGAATGGCGCCTTTATACGGAGACCAGGATCAGGAAGAAGAAGATGGTTTCGAGATCCGGCAGGAGCTCCAACAAGTTCATGGTCGGGCTGTTAGTCATTGGACAGTCAGAAGAAGACTTAAAGGAGTTAATCTAACTTCTAAGAGACCACTAATGGACCCAAATTAACAGCAGCCCATCGACAAGCGCGACTCGGATTTGCCCGAGAACATGTCGACTGGACCTTTGAGCAATGGTGCTCCGTTTCATTCTCCGAGTCCCGAATGAGCCTACATGGCAATGATGAAAGAACGCGAGTCTCTAGGAGGCCTGGTGAGCGCTATGCGCAGGGCTGCATTACTGAAACGGTCGCCTACGGAGGAGGTTCTGTCATGGTGTGGGGAGGCATCTCACTTTTAATCATTTTAATCAATAAAAAACATGAGGTGGAATTTGGTATCATTAGAAAGATAATAGAATGGGCTTTGAAATGATACTAAAACCCGTAAAAAATATATGAGCACTAAATTCTGGGGTCCGTGTTAAATGAAGCCAAATAGGTTAAGTCGATTTTTTTTCTCGCCAGTGTATATATCCGTTGGCGGATATCATGGCATCTGTTCTTATATCCAAGATATAGAAAAGAAAGTGACCCAATAAGAAAATATCGATTAAAATACAGCAGTTATTTAAAAACAGATATATGTAAAAAAATCCCAAACATTTATTTTACAGTGACAAATAAAATTTACACTAATCAATACGAGCGAATTTCCACAGTGAATTTCCTAAAAATTCTATAATCAGAGCTATCGTAGACGTAAAGGTCTTCGATTATTAATCGACGCAACTTTTTTGGACAGGCTTCTCATCTCTGCACCCCAATGATTGAATGATAAACAAGATGTTTAGCTGGTGTGTAATAATTATACGTTTGCTTTAACTTAGCGATGTATCTTCTGTTTTAGGTATTGCATATGAGGAAGAAGTGATTTTTATTAATTTCTGAAGACCATAAACCGCGAACCATCGAAAATAGATAAGAACTTAAAATTGATTTTTAGGGATTTTGTGTATGTGAAATTATATTATTATTTGACAATTTTAAATATGGCACCGCAATTCAGAATATGTAGTAAAAGAGTTTTTTTAATTTTAGTTTTTCATATTTATATGGAGGTTTAAATTGTATAGTAAAATCAGAAAAGTTAGAAAATATTTGTCTTACAAATTTACAAAATATTAGTAATTCCTTCGAGGAGATAATTATTGGGTATGAATATTTTATTCTATTTACTTATTATTGACTTGTATAATACTTTTAATTAAGGATTTTTGTGCATGCTTTTTAATTACAAGAATACGTAACTAAACGTTTTTTTCTGTCCAGGGTCGCTTAGGATTATTTTGAGAGAAATTTTCCTGCAGAAAACGAATCCGTTTTTGAAATTGTTCTAGCACGTGTGGTACTAAAAATTCTCGTAATTTAAATTGCAGAAAATACTAATAAGTAAGTAATAAGAAAAAGGTACAGAGAATAAATCTTGAATATGATACCCTCTGTTACAATATTGACACTAATAAGAATTTGTAATATTGTTTTTACTGTGTAAAAGTATTCGCACCGCCCTCATTTCTTAAAAACTAGATGTCTTTTATTTCTCACCGCACTTATGTTTATTTCTCTGAATTGGCACATCAAATAAAGTAATCAAAACAATAAATTCCATTGTAAAACCAAAAAAACAAATCCTTGGAAATGAACAATGACTGATCTGCTTTATTCTTCTAATTATTTATTTTACTTCGAGATCTCGTACTGTGCACATCGTTAATAGTCCGTTAATTTTAGTGGTTTACACCAAAGGTTAAGTAAATTTTTATATAAAAATGCCGAAAAAGTGCGAATTAGATTTAGAAGAACTTATGAAAATACAGTATCTTTTTGAAAGTGGAAAAAATACCAGACATTGCAAAAATACTGAAACGTTCACATATTATTAGGCAACAATGCACAAAAACTTAAATAAGACTAGTTGAAAACACATTACAAATGCGAGAAAAGATCGGAAATTGGCACATGCTTTTTTAAAAAGTCTGAAAAAAAACGTCCTTTGAGCTATATGCTGATTTTTTTGAAGACATTGGAAAAATAATTTCTGCTCAAATAGCTTCCAAACGCTGGGCTTAAAGGCTGTAAAGCTGGAAGAAACCCTGCCTATAGGAGAAGAATAATAAGATGCGTTTGGCATGGGTCCAGAAAGGTAAAGCTTTCAACGAAGAAGATTTGTCTAATATCGCGTTGTTGAGTCTAATTTCGAATATTGTTTAAACTAGTTATTTTAGCAAATGAACAAGCCGAATTTTTTTTTTAAATTTTTCTCTGTTGTATATTTTTTCCCTTGTTTTAGGTTTTTGGTACTCCTGGAGCTACCTAGATAAAGCAGATAGGAGAAGAGTATAACTCCTATTGAGTACTACCCATTGTAAAACACGAGGGCGGCAGTATTATGGTGTGGGGGTGCTTGTTAGCAAGTGGCGTGGGCGAAATAGTAGTGTGCGTTTTCAGCAAGAAGCGGCAGCACCAACGAAATGATTCTGGGATGGCCTACACCGTCACCAGATCTCAATTTCATAGAACGTGTGTGGTCGATTCTCAAAAGAAGAATTAAGAAATACTCAGTCGCATCAAAAGATACTCTCAAACGCGTCTTGTTCGAAAAGTGAACGATATTTTCCAAAAAGTTAATTTCTTCATTGCCAAAAATAATTGCAGTCAAATGAAATTGTACTAAATATTGATTTATATAATATTTTTAATTTTTTGATAGGTGGCAAATATTTTCAGTCAAGGTTATATATATATATATATATATATATATATATATATATATATATATATATATATATATATATATATATATGTATATATATATATATATATATATATATATATATATATATATATATATATATATATATATATATATATATATATATATATGACACAACATTCTTAGCTGAGACAGAGAACAGCCTGCAGGAAAACTCCACAGATCCTACTAGGCTGATCCTGTTAATTGTAAGCTGGTGGTCGGAAACAACCCTATTGAAGTGGTTGTGGAGTTTAATTATCTTGACGTAAACCGGTCAAGCAGTCACAATGCAACAAACGAAATGAGATCTTAAGTTAATAAAGCATATCTGGCGAACGACGCGACGACACCTGGAAAAACAAATTTATGACTACTGAAAGTAAAATAAAGATACACAAAACATGCCTAAGACCTGTACTAATAAACAATATAGATACTAGAGCAGATAACAAACCAAAAAGATTCTGAGAGTTGGCAGAAATGAAAACACTAAAAGCAATATCAGGAAAGATACTACGAGACCGGATACAAAACCAAGATATACGACAGGCATGTGGCGTTTATAACGTGGTGAGATGGGGAAGACAGAGGCGACGATTCTGGCGTGACCATGTCAAGAGAATGACTCCAAACAGAATAGTAAGGCTAACTCTGGAAGCAAAACCACCGGGAAGACCTCCCAAAAGCTCCATATATATATATATATATATATATATATATATATATATATATATATATATATATATATATATACATAGAATTAATGAAAAAAAATTCAAGGGCGTCAATTTCTTTATTGAGACGTAAGCTTTCAATTCCAACTTGGCCCTTTTGAAAAAAACAAGATGCCGGCTCAATATGGCTGATAGAAACAAAAAAATCATGATTTCTAAGCGGAATTAAGTTAACTGAACTTCAAAACTGAGACAAAATGCAATATTGATGTAATAATTATAGTAACCAACATAATTTTATGTAATACCAATTATTCCGGTCAGAAAAAGTGCTATCTCACTGCGAAATCTCCATAATTGCTCATTTTTCGTCTAATTTTCAGTTTTTAGGCGCCATATTGGATATGCCATGTTGGTATTATATAAAATTATGTTGGTTACTCTAACTATTATATCAATATTGCATTTTGTCTCAGTTTTGAAGTTCAGTTAACTCCGCTTAGAAATCATGATTTTTTTGTTTCTAGCCGCCATCTTGTTTTTTTCAAAAGGGCCAAGTTGCATTTGAAAGCTTACGTTTCAACGAAAAATTGACATCATTGAATTTTTTTTTGTCAATTCTATTTTTGGGTATTGGGGTGACTTCGTTGACGCAAAACGTCCCATATATATATATATATATACGAGGCTGGTTTGAAAAGTCCGTGCAAAGTCCGAGGGATGGCACCACCGGCGCGTATCGAGGTCATGTTTAGTTAGTAGCATCTCTTGAATGAACGCACACCAAGTTTCAGCCAGCCAGGTCTATTTCTTTGTGTTTGGCATTCGTGTGAATCAAGGAAGTCGAGTGATTTTCAAGAAATGGACGAAAAAGAATTTCGTGTGGTGATTAAACATCACTTTATGAAAGGCAAAACGCCTCAGGAGACTAAAGAGAAGCTTGATAATCATTATGGTGACTCCGCACCTTCGATTAGAACAGTTTATAAGTGGTTTCAAAATTTTCGGACTGGCCATATGGGCACAAGTGACGCTGAACGTTCTGGACGGCCTGTGGAGGTTACGACTCCAGAAATCATTGAACAAATCCATGATATGGTGATGGATGACAGAAGAGTTAAGGTGCGTGAGATTGCTAATGCTGTGGGCATCTCGACTGAATGGGTACATAATATTTTGCATAAACATTTGGACATGAGAAAGCTATCCGCAAGATGGGTGCCGCGATTGCTCACGCTTGACCAAAAATGGAATCGTGTGAAGTGTTGCAAGGATGGTTTGCAGCTGTTCCAGAAGAATCCGGAGGACTTTAAGCGTCGTTTCGTCACTGTGGATGAAACATGGATACATTACTATACTCCTGAGACCAAACAACAATCTAAACAATGGGTTACCAAGGGGGAATCTGCACCAAAAAAGGCGAAGACCGTTCCTTCGGCCGGAAAGGTTATGGCGTCTGTCTTTTGGGATTCGCAAGGGATAATCCCTCATCGACTATCTGGAAAAGGGTAAAACTATTACAGGTGAAAGGTTATTATTCATCGTTATTGGACCGTTTACTAAAACCGTTATTGGCGTTTAAAAACCGAGCTGCAAGAAAAACGCCCGCGATTGGCCCACAAGAAAGTCTTTTTCCATCAATACAACGCACTAGCACACACCTTAGCAGTTGTGGTCGCAAAATTAATGGAAATAGGATTCCAACTCGTTTCACATCCCCCCTATGCTCCAGACTCGGCTCCCTCGGACTACTATTTGTTCCCCAATTTGAAGAAATGGCTGGCGGGACAAAGATTTTATTCAAACGAGGAGGTGATTGCAGACACTAATGGATATTTTGCAGACTTGGACAAATCCTATTATTCGGAAGGGATCAACAAACTAGAACATCGTTGGACGAAGTGTATAAGCCTAAAAGGAGACTATGTCGAAAAATAAAAAAGGTTTACCCCAAACACATAAGTAGTTTTTATTTTTGCACGGACTTTTCAAACCAGCCTCGTATATATATATATATATATATATATATATATATGTATATACGAGTATATATATATATATATATATATATATATATATATATATATATATATATATACATAAATTATCAATTAATCAAGTACACATTTTTATGAAAAAAATTATGTCAGAACATTAATTTCTTTTTCTGTTTAATTATTGAAAACTACAATTAAAAATATGTACAGCACCAGGAATAACTTTTGCAACATATTAGAAACAATTGTATTATTAAATTTTGGAAAACTTTTTTGACGCTAATAACTCTGATATAATGCTAAACTTATTTTCTTAATGTTACATTTCAAATGAATTATACATGGCAACTTAAAAAACTATAAATTGGAAAAATTCAAAAATTGTAAATTTTGAAATATTTAATGCAAAACAGAATATCCTCAAACTAAGTTTTTTTTTAAAAAAAGGACATTCAATCAAGAACAAAAAATAGCTTTTGAATCCAGGATTTCGCAACAATACAAATATTACCAAAATAGGTTTATAATGAACAGGAACTTTATGAGATACCGATACTAAACATATTTTCCATATATTACAAATTAAAAACGAGAGAATGTATATAAGCAAACGACTATACGCAGTATCAGTCAATAAAAGGTCATTATTAGAAAAAATAGTAGTATAGTGAACAATAAACAAATAGGGAAAAAATTGCTTCAATTAAACAACTTTAGCTTACCAGAGTTTCGTTAACTTTATATGTCCTTGTTTGTATTTGTTAACAAAAGTACTTTTTAAAAATATTTGAAAAGTGAAATCTTAAATTTTTATTTGTAGAATGATTTGCGATGCTAACGAATAAAACTATTACAGTTTTTCTAAACTTGAAATAGAGTAATCAGTGTCAGAATAATATTTGACAAATAATTTTTCATAGATTTACTGGTTGTGCGGATATTTTGACCACATGTTAGTATATTCCATAAAAATTGTAGAAGTTCGTTATAAAACTACACAATTTCATAGAATAAATAGTTACAGTCTCTTGATGCACCAATTACACTATGTCCCAAAGTCTAGCTCATCGAATTTCCTTATATACTTTAGAATTATTTCCAGTACCAAATACTAACGTTGAGTTATAAACCCTTAAATTTCACAAGTGGTAATTTAAAATGGATTTAGAGCCTCCTTCTGTCTAATTTTTTCTAAAAATCTACTTATTAATTACTAAGTCTAATATATATAAAATTTTATATTTAACGTTGATCCGGCCCTGTTTATCAAGTTCATGGATAGTCGACCCGTTTCGATGATGGATGTAGAGGATTAGAGGATGAGGGAGATGGTCCAAGACTAGTTCTGACTGTCAGCGGATGATGTATGATTGCGGTTTACATTGCAAATTTCGGCTGTTGTTGGAGCGGCAGCAATGCAGCAAAGGCTCTAATCGAGCGCTGCCAACGTGTCAGCCATGAACCGACTGACATTAATTACTGAATTTATAGGGACTATCTCGTAATAAAAATTTTGTTAATTATCAAAATTATAAATATGTAAAAGATGGGTAACCAAATTAAATACAAAATTATAGAAATACGGTTAGCTGTTGTATTAAATTTAGTCCAGCCGTTTGTGTGACAGAAAAATTGACTCGGCCCTAAAGACAGGTCACGGCAGAAAATTGATGAAAAAGCCTATAATGTTACCTTTTTGAGACAGAAGTAATAAATTATTGTAGTTTTTTATATTTAATATTTTAGTTTCGTCAAATTATCTACACTAAAAAAAAACTAATGCTTTTGAAGCTTTAGAAGAAAATTGAGAAGATAATTTTTTTTCAAGAATTTATTTTTCTTATTTTAATACATGTTTAGAAAATATATATATATATATATATATATATATATATATATATATATATATATATATATATATATATATATATATATATATATATATATATATATATATATATATATATATATATATATATATATATATATATATATATATATATATATATATATATATATATATATATATATATATATATATATATATATATATATATATATATATATATATATATATATAAACTCCTGGACAAAATTAACGCAACAATCTGAAAATTAATTTATCTTTTTCTTATGTCAGTTTTAAAGTTTATCGAGTATTTGAATAGTAGGCTATGCATATTTTGTTTCGTTGTTCATGACAGAAATTAAAACAATTCGTTTAGATTTACAGTTTTAGAGAATTTTTTAGAAGATAAACAGTTTTCTGTAATAATGCGATAGATTTTCTTTAAAAGTAAGCTTATAAATTGTTCCTTTTTTCAAAGTAATACGTTTTTGTGGTAGACTGTTTTATTTTTGACCCCGAAGAATTAGAAAAATGAATCGAACAAGGAATTTAACTGAACACGAGGTAGTGCGAGCCTCAGTTTTATTGGACGAGGGATATTGTCAGAGTTATGTTGCCAATTTGTTAGGCAAACATCGTTCCACAATAAGTCGTATGGTAAGACGCTTGTATGAAGTAGGAACTTATTCTAGAAGGCTAGGGCAAGGGCGAAAACGATGCACTAGCGACCTAGATGAACGTTTTATAAGACAATATGCTTTAAAAACAGAACTGTCACTAGTTCTATAATAAGAAACGAACTCGAAGCTGTTCGCAATGTCACAATTTCTTCTAAAACAGTTAGAAGACGGTTAAATGAAGCTGGATTAAACAGTAGGAGACAGCCACTACGCCCTTGCTTACTGCTTAGAGAGAACAGAGTTGCCAGGTTACGTTTTGCTCAAAATCACGAAAACTGGTCTGTGGATGATTAGAAACAAGTGTTCTTCACAGATGAAACTAGGGTTAGTCTAAAACATCCAGATGGTCGTGAGCGAGTATGGCAAAGACCAGGAGAGAGGTTTGCTCCTTGCAATATCTCTGCAAGGATTCCATTCGGCAGTGGCTCTGTTATGTTCTGGGGTGGCATCTGCTTTGATGCTCGCACAGAGTTAGTTCCTGACCGTACGAGATCCATGAATGCTGACTACTATCTTGAGAATATTGTAATAAAACATGTGATGCCTTTCGGTAATTTTGTGGGGCCCAATTTCCTTTTTATGCAAGACAACGCTCAGCCTCACGTTTCTAGGGAGGTACTCGATTATCTTAATCAAGTTGATATACCGATTATGCAATGGCCACCAAAAAGCCTGGATCTGAATCCGATAGAACATGTATGGGATCAGCTTAAGAAAAATGTGAAACGTCATATACCTGCACCTAGAAACCTGAGGGAACCTCAAAAATGCAGTTATCACAGAATGGAAGCAAATTCCTCAAGATTTTATCCAAAATTTAATTAGAAGCATGCCTAGGCGCATAAACGCTGTCATCCGAAGTAGAGGAGGCAACACACGCTATTAGTGTCCCATTTACACCATTAATATTGCTACTAGTGTCCCAGTTTATTTTTTTCATTATTACATAATTTCAACGATTTTGTTATTAGGTCTTAAGAATAATTTTAATTCGAATCTTATAGAGAAATTTGGTAGCTAATTCACTTTTAAAGTATCCGAATCAGTTTTTTCTAACTTTTAGTGTAACCAGTTAAAATTAATTCATTATAGAGATTTGTATGACTAAATATATTGTTGCGTTAATTTTGTCCAGGAGTATATATATATATATATATATATATATATATATATATATATATATATATATATATATATATATATATATATATAGGCTGAAAAGGTTGGGCTAGCAACTTGAAACACATTTTTTTTTTTGGAAAATTCGACTCTATTCATCAATGTAGCCTTCTTCGAGAGCGATACCATCAATCCAACGCTTTTTTAACATTTCTATACCTTTCTTGTAGAAGGATTTGTCATTGCCTTCAAAATAGGCCTCAGTTCCCGCGAGCATTTTTTTGAGGTCTGCCAATAGATAAATATCCCTGGGGCCAAATTTGGAGATTATGATGGATGAGGAAATAATTCGAGCTTCAATTCATGCAATTTTCCCATCGTAACCATTGATTTGTGAGATGGTGCATTGTCTTGATGAAAGAGCACTTTTTTCTTGTTCACTTGGGGCCGTTTCTTTACGATTTCTGCTTTCAAACGCACCAGTAACTTTATATAATATTCGCTATTCATGGTTTTTCCTTTCTCAGCATAGTCTATAATAATTATTTCATGCGCATCCCAAAATACAGAGGCCATAACGTTCCCAGCCGACTGTTGTGTCTTTGGTTGCTTCGGGCGGCTTTCACCGGTTGCTACCCCCACTCAGCCGACTGCCGATTTGATGCCAGTGTGTTGTGGTAAATCCATGTTTCATCCATTGTCACATATCGCATGAAAAAATCCTTTTTATTGCGCTTAAACAGGTCAAAACAGCAAAATCAGAATCATCAACACGTTGTTGTTTTTGATCCACTGTGAGCAAACACGGTATCCATTTCAAACAGAGCTTTCTCATGCCCAAATGTTCATGGAAAATATGACGAACGCGTTCTTTTGATATCTTTAGGGTGTCAGCTATCTCACGCAATTTCACTTTACAGTCATCTAAAACAATTTTGTGGATTTTTTTGATGTTTTCCGGTGTAACCACCTCATTTGAGGGTCCAGAGCGTTCAGCATCATTTGTATCTATACTACCGCGTTTAAACTCAGCATACCAGTAAATGATAAGTGATTTTTTTAGGGGCAGAGTCCCTGTAACACTTATCAAGCCATTAATTTGCTTGAGTGGTATTTTTTCCAATCCAAAAACAGTCTTTAATCAACACAGGAAATTCGATTTTTTCCATTGTTTTGAAAATATCAAAAGTAGTGTCACTAAAACCACTGTAACTTATAAACTAATAGTCGAAATTTCATATGGATTTTTTGAAAAGGGCGACATCTATTTATCAGACCATATATATATATATATATATATATATATATATATATATATATATATATATATATATATATATATATATATATATATATATATATATATATATATATATCTATATATATATATATATATATATATATATATATATATACATATATATATATATATATATATATATATATATATATATATATATATATATATATATACATACATATATATATATATATATATATATATATATATATATATATATATATATATATAATATATATATAGTTGAGGTGGCATCAAGTTAATAAAAAAATAGTAAAGTGGTTTAAATGGGAAACAAGTAGTTTTAGTTTTAAAATAAATACGGAATTTGATTTTCTCACGTCAAGCAGTAACTTACTTCAAGCTCTACAATTTAACATTTTAAATGACGGGTATAATTTAAGCAGAAGAAGAGTGTCTTTTAAAGTTGGAAATAATGAAAAATTAATATAATTTTATTTAATTTTCAGATTCCTCGGCTCCAAGAACTTCGAAAAGGACATATAACACGATATATTTGAAGCATCAACTCTTACTTCCAAATCGTTTTATTTATTTCGTGGTTTATAAATAATTTTGCTAACATTATCGTAGCCAAAAATTAGCAAAAATTTCTTTAATTGAAATTAAACAAAATAACACAAGTATCGACCCTCTCTTTCCTTTCTCCTCCTCCCCTTGAAGCGGTATCTCCCAAAAACTATAAACTCTTTTTCTACTTCAACTGTTACATGTGAACAAAATTCGAATCCATATCTTAGATATACAGACAAAAGCACAGACGTATGGAAATTGGTCAGTACGTTTTTCGTGATCTAGAGAGCCTGAAAGGTGACGGTATGCAAATATTTTAGAATGTGATTTTTTTCATACTTACCTTCGTTAGCAACGGAAATGATAACAAAAACGAAAGAGCTTCAGAGATATTTAAAACCTAAACTTGACATTTGCATCTACATGGCATTTCGGTTAAAATCTGAAATAATAATAATTTTTTTTTTGATTTTTTCCTCTAATTTTTTTCAGTTTTGGGCTTATTGTAGTGTTCTGATTTCGAATCCGATATAAGTTTTTCTCTGACAGCTCATGTTTTTTTAATATTATCGGTTTACCCTAACTTAGACGACACACGCAGTTTTTTAAGATCTACCAGACACAGAATAATTATTTTTTTAATTTCAGATATGGTTTCAACACTTAGACGTTGTTTACACAATCCAGACTGTTTTTGCTATAGTTGTAGCGAATACATCTTTGAAAAATATGGAAAACCTATCTCGAACTTCGCTAAAACTACGTATTTTAACCACTTTCAAATAACATTATGCAATCAAGACAAGCAATAGGTAACTCATATTGTGTGCCAGAACTCTATTGTGTTTACGGCAATGGTCAAAAGCAAAAAGAAATGCTATCAAATTTAAAACCCCGATGATTTGTTAGGAACCTCAAAATCACCATGACGGCCGCTATTTTTGCGTCGTAAATATTAACGGCATTAATTCTGGAAATCGAAATAAAGAGTCATATTCTAACTTATCTTCCGTTGAGCGAAGGGTAAGATAGGACCTTTTTATACTGTAGTGAGACACAAGGAGCATCATCTAAATACTCTGAAGAACCAGATCTTATGGAAATTGAAGACAACATAATGGGTAATAATGATTCGGATTTCACATGTAGTCAGTAATCATCCCTTTAATAAAAGCAATTGAATGACTTCGTAAGGGATCTAAATTTGTCACAAGAATCTTCTGAAATTTTGGCATCTCCTTTAAAAAAAAAGAATATACTTGCCCCAAGAACCAGAATTACTTTATATTGGACTTGAGAAAAGAATTTGTTACCATATTTTTCTAGAGAAAATGATTTAGTTTTTTGTAATGACGTCAAAGGTATTTTGAAGAAGATGAGTTCACAACGATACCAACCAAACGTCTTTTTATAGACAGTAGTAAGAGAAGTGTGTGCTACTTCATAACGGCAACAAGTATGGTTCTATACCTGTTGCACACGCGACTACTACGAAAGAGGAGTATACAACTATTTCTTCACTAATGGAAAAAATTAAGTATCGAGACCACAACTGGCTCATTTGTGTAAATTTAAAGATGGTTAACTTTCTTCTCGGACAACAGGGTGGATACACGAAATACCCCTGTTTTATGTGTCTGTGGGATAGCCGCGACAAACAACGTCATTGGTCTCAAAAAAAGTGGCTAGTACGCCCACGCGGGAACTGATGGTTGGGATCAAAAATGTTATTAATTTGGCCTTAGTAAATCGAGATCGCATGAAACAGTTTGAAAAAGCTCTTGACAAAACGACGAATGTTTTGCTTTTCTTTCCCGCAAGTTTCCAGGATTAGGCACAGAAAAATTGAAAACGGGTATTTTTGATGGGCTGCAAATCAGACAACTTGTGAAAGATCCAAACTTTGTAAATTTAATGAATGAAGGCGAGTCTAAAGCTTGGAAATCGTTTGTTGTGATTAAAAATTTTCTCGGAAACAATAAGTCCGACAACTATTCTGAGTTAGTTGAGTGCATGTTATCCAATTTGAAAGATCTGGGCTGCAACATGAGCATCAAGATTCATTATTTACATTCTCATTTAGATCGATTTCCAGAAAATCTTTGCGATTTTAGTGAAGAGCAGGGTGAAAGATTTCACCAAGATATACGCACAGTGGAAGAGCGTTATCAAGGAAGGTGGGACATTCATATGATGGCCAATTGCTGTTGGAGTTCGCAAAAATTTGGATAGTATTGCTGAAACTATATAAAATTTAACCCCTTTTACCTCATTTCTCTGAATCAATATTGCTTAATAACTATGGTTTCCTTTCCTACTTTATTAAGTACTATATATGTATCCATATTCATATCGATATCTCATTTCGTTCGAGAGTTATAGTGTCATCAGACCGACGGGGAGATAGATCGATGGAAATAGGAAACTGTGTTTTTAATAATGTAGCCACCTACAAGTGAAGAAATGCAATAAACTTGGAGCGTAATTGATTTAGGAATAAAATGAGTTTTATTAACAAGGGGAGTAAAAAACTTACTCTTCCTCAGCTTCGTAATGTTACTTTTCTCTCCCATAAGATACCAATCACTATTAATAGGGTGCTATATTATTTAGTTAAATGACCTAGTTTGTGTTCGTTTTACTTAATTAATGGTAGTATGGTTATTACGATTTGTTAAACTTAAGTTAACATTTTAAACTACAAAAAAGTGATTTCAGTTCTTCCGATAATAAAAATCAACTTCAAATCTTGGGAAGATTAACCTTTTTTGTGTGTTCTCATAAAGAAAACGTCAATGAAACATAAAACACAAAAATTGCAATGAATGGCAGCATAAAATGTATAAGGCGTGGTGGCGAAAGGTGAAATATTACTCTGCGTAGGAATATCTTATTCCAATAACACAATGGACTAAAAATAGGTTAGGTTCAGCCATTCATTGCGCCGTGTGTAAAAACTAGAAGTTTTACCCCCTGTGGCTCCTTTGTATAGGCCCTTCTCATATACAAAAGTCCTATGCAGTTACCCTTGTCACATCAAGTTTGGGTTTATTTTCAAAACTGTTCTGATTAAATATGACTAAAAATTAATTGTGATTTCATATTTTTAAGATTCTTTTAAATCTTTGTATATCCTATATTTAAATTTTTCGAGCCTGTACGATTGTCGAAAATTACTTTTTAATTTAAAAGTGGACAAAATAATAAATAATATCAATGAGGTCAATAGCGGATATAAAATGGGAGGAAAAACTCTAAAAATGTTATGCTTCGCTAATGATGAATGAATGAACAGCAGAAAATGAAGGTGGCCAAAGCCATGTTTCCACCAAACGGACAGTTTAAAAAAAACTGTTCTGTTTTCAATAAACAAAACACTGTGTTTTAAACAGTTCCTGTAGACTGTTTCAAAAGTTTTTTTGCTAGTGTTTGTTCTCTTTTGTTTAGTCCCGTAAGAATGTCCTCCGACGACGATTTTATGATTAGCTATGGGTCGTTTATAGTTAAGGTCAAAACAGAAAAAAAAAACAAGGAATTGGGTCGGTTTTCTATTAAAAAGGAGAGTTAATTACGGCACATAAGAATTATTGGCTGATTTAAGCACTGACAATGTTGGGTTAAACGGAGAACTGAGATCTTCCTGCCACAATTTTACCAGAATGTAAAGTACCGATTTTGAATTTTTAATTAATTTGTTAGAACCTAAAATCGCCAAGAAAAATACAAATTACTGAGACGCTATTTCCGTTAATGATCGCCTGGCAGTAACTCTGGGGTACTTAGCCACTGGGGACAGTTTTCAATCATTAAAATATTTAATCAAAATTTCAAATTTTTCTGTATCACGAATCATACCAGATGTATGTGAGGCCCTGTATGACGCTCTTCAACATTATGTCAAGGTAAGCCTTCCTTTCCTCGGTTTATTCTTGTCACACAAAAAACTCATGGCATCATATCCAAACCATTTTGAAACAAACGGGTGTGTTTTCGCTCGATTTCATCACCGCTAGTTTCAAAAGTATTACCAATTTCCTTGAGTGAATCTTATTTTTTATTTTTATTCTTATAATCCATACTTTTTGAGTCCTACAAGTTAATATGTTGACAATACATTTCAATTAAAATGCTGCACTGATTTTTAGTTCACTGCTTTTTGGAATTCACGGCCTAAAAATGAATTAATACTACGGTTTTGATAAATTGTTTTACAAAATAAATATGTTATAAAAACTGGTACTTACTCTAAGTATTGATAAACTCTTCATAAATCGCATACAGTTGATAAAAACTTGATAACTAGTTAAAAGAGTAGAGTACAAATGTCGCAGAGAACAAAACTACAACATTCAGGTGTTCCAACCAAACCGATTAAAAAACACGAACAAATTTGTTTTCTTTTGATGTACCGACTCAAGATGGGAAAGTGTTTTATTTACTAAAAACACTGTTCTCCAACAAACATGTTTTCGGAACTGTTCATTTTTTATAAAACATGGCTCTTTTTGTTGAGAAAAACAGTTTTTGTTTGTGTTTCGTGCTATGTCCGTTTGGTGGAAATCCGGCTTTACAGCGACTAATATATCGGTTTCAAACAAGAGCAGAAACTTACAACATGAGAATACCAGTATCAGTGGAAAAAACAGAATCAATGGTTATAGCTAAAAATCACAACAAAACAATAGCACAGATCATGCATTGCACATACCTGGGAGTACAGCAATTGAGCTCAAAAAATCTAAATCAAGAGGTACTCAATTAGGCAAATAAAGCATCGAGAATATTTGGGTGTTTGAGGGACTTAATATGGAAAAATACTTACATGTCTACAGAAAGCGAAGTGCTACATACGTTAGAACTGTGATCGGTTTTAACGTATGCAGCAGAAACTAGAACAGAAACATCTAAAACAAAAAGCCTCATGAGAGCTACAGAAATGAAAATACTACGCACTATCAAAGGAATAATCCTGAGAGACCTGGTATGAAGCACAACTGTACGAGAAGAACTCAAAATTCAAGACATAGTCCATTTTGCCAGATCAAAACATTGATATTGGGGGGATCGGGTAAGTAGGATGCCAGCTAATAGCAGGTCAAAATGGGCAAATGATGAAAAACCCGAAACAAGACGACCTCCCGATCGACAACCAAAAAGATGGCACGAAAGGCTTAAAAACAGACGAACCAAGAAGAATTATACACTCCATATATCCTGAAACACAATGATTAAAAATCAAACATGCATCTCCTTCTTGTTTTTTTTTTATTATTTTTTGCATATGCTGTAACGCAAATTTATTTTTCCTTGATAGTTGATAGAGATTCTTTGGTTCTAAGATTTCGAATTATTTTATTATGCATGTCCTACCAATCAATGCATTTTAAGCCAAACTTTTATTTTATAATTCGTAGGATGTCTAAATAAAGTTTGATGCAAATAAAAATAATTGAGTTGGAACTTGCAAAAGTATAAAACTGATATAAGATATGCGTTATTTCTTAAATCTTCTAAAAATGTTCAAGTTTAATATTCCTTAAAAATTATTACTATTACTTTTAGGATATTCGTTGCTATTTTTCCTATTTAATACACTTTTTTGGTACACACAGTATTTTTTTTTTCTAGATAAGTCTTCTTATGCATAAAGACTTCACTCTGCTTTACCGAGAATTTAATACTAGGTAAAAATGGGAATGGGATTAAAGTTAAAACCTTCTTCACTCAACCTTTTTTTCTACGAATATACATTTTGTGCCATTTTTTTGCGTCCAAAATAATTCTTATCTGTTCCACATATTTAGAATCGTAGGTTACCCCCACACGGTAAGTAGAATAACGTAACTATGGAAAGTCCAGTATCTATCCCCATTTTTATAGAATATATATGTATATATATATAAATGTATATATATATATATATATATATATATATATATATATATATATATATATATATATATATATATACAGTGAAATCACCCTTGGGCGGACACCGACGGGACGGAAAGTGTCCGTTCAAGAGGGGTATCCGCTTAAAAGAAATACAAAAAAAAAATCGTTTTTTTAATGAAAACTGTCATTAAAGAATTTGGGACATTTAAAACGTATAGGTATTACTTACATATTTTTAAAATAAACAAAAAACTTAAAACTTAAGGAAAAAAACAAAAATTTGTTACCTTTAGATAGATATAAAACATAACAGGATAGAGTCGTACATATGAACTGAAAAGGTCACTTTAATGATGCAAAAATTCATATATTATTGTTTGTCTCCTCTTTTTCTTGAAAATGGCGTCCACAAATTGAATTTCTAATTTGGAAAGAAGCTCTGAAGATCCTGCATCTCCGTGATCTTTGGCAAATCTTTTAAGCTGCTTGGTTAGGGTAATAGCTTCACCATAATTTGGGATAGCATCTGTTGGTACTGGAACCACATCGACCTCAGAATCTTCGGAAAGTCCTTGTATTTCAACTGGATTTTCAGTTTCTTGTTCTGAATCTGGATTTTCAACATACAAATTTTCATCTATGTTCAAAAAATTAAGGTTTTCATTATCAGTCAACTCCAATAAATTCTTATTTTTGAGGATATCTGCAAGTACGTTAAGTGGTAAGTCATCTTCTGGACCAGATGTAACAACCTCAGGTAACTGGTCTTCACTTTGCATATTTTCATGCTTAAATCCCGCTTCACGGAAGCAATGTTTCCTTAGTTACTTGTTCCCAAGCGGTTTTTGCAAAGTAAACTGCATCCAATGGCGTAATTTTTTTTAATTAACTCAAAAGCTGAACCAGCAGTTTCAATGTTTACTATCAGGTGTTTTAGTATTAGACTTCGGTAATAAATTTTAAAATTTTTTATAATTCCCTGGTCAAGTGGTTGACAAGCTGATGTACAATTAGGGGGCAGAAACTCGATTTTTATATTTTTTTAAGCGGACGTCTTTTGGATGAGATCCTGCATTGTCTAAAAAATAAAAAAAATGATTCTTTTTTCTTTTGTCATTTTCCAATCAAGATCTTGCAACCACTCTGTCATAATTTCTCCTGGCATCCAAGATTTCTTATTCTATTTCCAAGTTACAGGCAGGTTGTTTATGTTAATATTTTTAAATGCTCTGGGTTTAGCTGCCTTACCAATGACTAAGAGTTTTTCTTTTTCTCCCGCCATATTTGTACAATGCAAAATTGTAAACCTCTCTTTGATCTATTTACCACCAACACATTTTTCTTTTTTTAATGGTAACGTTTTGTTAGGTAGAGCTCTAAAATACAGGCCTGTCTCATCGGCATTATAGATGTCTCTCGGTGAATATCCTTTAATTAAACAAGGGCATTTTTCCCAGAATGATGAAACATCTTCAGCAATAACCGAAGCTCCTTCTCCTGAAATCGCTTTAAAACTTATGTTGTGGCGGATTCCAGGAGAAGCACATGTCCCAGAGACTCGGCTATTTCTTTTGCTTCGCATCGTATTAGCGGACCTGAAAAAATTTTTAATAATAAGTTTTTTGGATTTTTGTCACGACAAGCCTACTGATACTCCCACCCCTTTTATCCATTCTTTGAATTGATATGAAAAGAAAATCAACGCACTAATTCCAGAAAGCTTTATCTAAAAAAATTATTCATGTGCATACCTGTCAAAGGAATCCCCTTATGACTAGTTGCTATAAACCAGTTATAACACAACTTGTCAATTTTGGTACCATCACCAGTCAAAAAGCTTCTTTTTTCGTTCAAATTGCTGTTCGACATCCACTTGTTTAGAAGGATTTCTTTATGTTTAATTATATCAGCAGCTTGTGTTTTTCCGGTATTAAAACGCTTGGATCCCTTACATTTAAATTTTCCTTACTGTGAACTTCAACAATCTCAATTGTTTGTTTAAGCTTGAGAATTTTTCTATTTGGAGCCATTTCTACAATGAATGTGTCTCCCACTGTGTCTCTTTTTCGCATAGGCGTCAGACTATATTAAATCCCCGCGTGTACCGAAAACTTGAGATCGGTAAATCTCCGCTTTACTCGGGAAAGTCCCTCAATGAAGGCAGGCAGCGACGTTGGCGCGTGGCGCAATTGGGTAACGCAACAGCGATATTCGCCACAGAAAAATTAGACAAGGTGTTTATTTTTTATTGTTTTTTGTCCCGTTATATGAAAGTCGGTCGGGACCATGAGAAACTGTCCGTTCAAGGGAGGTGTCCGTATAAGAGGGGTGTCCGCGAAGGGGAATTTCACTGTATATATATATATATATATATATATATATATATATATATATATATATATATATATATATATATATATATATGTTCGAGTTTAAACCTCGTATGTTGCAAAAATCTGTTTGAAAGTTGTCATCTCTGCATGTTGACGCCCGTGAATCAGCAACCACCCAGAGATGCGAACGGGGGCTATTTTACCTTCGGAATTCTTTGTATCCAGGTGCCTTATCATGCCAGCCACGAAACGTTAAGCAACTTCGCGCAGCCTAAACCGATGCGATGGTATCACACCGGGCGATGCCTTGTGGGCTCTGGGCATCTACCATCTAAGTTGTTCTTTAAGTCGCTTTCTACGACAGGCAGAACGTACCGGGGGAGATATTTTATCCCGCTTCCCCACATATATAAATGTATATATGTATGTATATATATATATATATATATATATATATATATATATATATATATATATATATATATATATATATATATATACATACAGCCTTGGCCAAAAGTATTAGGCACCCTACAATTTAATTCATTTCTTGTGTTTCAGGGTAAAAAATTAAATGTTTTGTAAAATCGTATATTGAGGTAAAATTATGAAATAAATTAATATTTGGTGTGTCCGCCCTTAGCTTTAATTACAGCAGCAATTCTTTGGGGCATGCTGCGTACAAGCCTAGTACATTCAGTTGTACTTACGGCATCCCACTCATCCATCAAAGCGTTTTTTAGCGCTGCTTTTGATGTTATGCTATGCTCCCGTAACTTGCGCTTCAGAATACCCCAAAGATGCTCGATAGGGTTTAGATCTGGAGACTACGCCGGCCAATCCAACAAGACAATGTTATTTTCTCTAAACCAGCGCATCGTAGTCGCTGATTTATGACAAGGTGCATTATCTTGATGGAATTTGATATACATATATAAGGATAGTCCTACTCCAGGCACTTAAATCAATCCTTGCCGCAAATTCCAGGTCCTTACGGGTGAAGCCCACAACGGCTGCACGGCAGAGAAGAGCTCTTCCGAATGGCAAAGTTGGAGGAGATGGCGACCTTGATTTTGAGGTTAGTACAAAAGCAAACCTGAGGGGCTAGAAATATTCTTGGTGGAGGGCAGCAACAACCACCAGTACGAAGATAGGCTGCATAGGAAATGATCTTGAACTATCTTATTATTGGAAAGTCGCAAGCTGAGCTGCAGCAGCAGAAAGGTTGTGATACTGCAATGCAAAAGGGCAGGGGAAACCACAGCATTACAAATCCCAAGAAAGTGATGCGCTCCTACGATTCCGGGCCGAAGAGTGAGAAATTAGCTACGGTCCACACGGTAATTTCTGACCGGGTAGAAACACACTGGCTAGGCGAGGAGCACTTCGGAACATTTAACGGAAGCTAACTCTATTTTTCGGGGAGTGAGCATCAAAACTTCACAGTCGTAGCTATCCTGGTATCACCAAGAATTCAAACATATGTTATAGAATTCACGGCGGTGAGTGAATAATTTTCCTCAAACTGGATGCAAACCACACAAATTAAACATTGTTCAAGTATATACACCGACGTCAACTGTAGGTGATATTGAAATTGAAGATTTTCTACAATAAACTAGACGCCCATACCCACAGCATCCCATATAAGGAGTTAACCCTCATATGTAGGGACTTTAATGCAAAAACCACACAGAACGACGAAGTATGGCATAGACGAGAGAAATGACAGAGGAAATCGCCAAATCGAGTTCGCCAGTAAAAATGAGTATTCTATTATGAACACCAAATTCAAATATCACATACGCATATTCTATATTTGGAAGAGTCCCGGAGATAGATCAAGGAACCAAATGAATTATAACTTACCAATCAATCGCTGGAGAACCTCTGTTCGAACCGTTGGAACATATCTAGGCGCAGTGTGTGGATCAGACCATAATCTCTCAAGAGACATGGGAAATTAATAAGAACTGCATAGCAATATCAATGGAATACATTGGATACCGGAAGAGGCATTTCAGATCATAGAGAATAGAAGGGCTATGTATCAAAACGGCATTCACACGAAGGAGGGAGGAGAAAGATTGAGGATTGTTAATAAAGAGATAAAACGGAGATGTAAGTCATCCAAACAACAGTTCTTCTCAGATATAATTAGAAAAATAAAATATATAACAAGGGACTATAAAGTAAAAAACTGGGTTCGTGAAGATCACAGAGGAAGTTTAAAAACCGACACAGAAGAAATAGCAGAAGCATGGAAATCCTATTGTCAGGAATCATATAGAAATGACCAAATCCATAAGCATGTAGACTACAATTACGAAAGCCTAAAAGAAAAACCCGATCTATTTAAGAGCGAACTCAGATCAGCGCTCAATAAACTTAACTCGAATAAACCACCAGGCCCAGACCTTAAAACAGCAGAAATAATAAAGGATTTAAAGGAATCTGGAATAAAAATGCTTCACCTCCTTTGTAACAAAATACGGCAAACTGACAATGGCCCACTAACTGGATAAATTATCATCCTATCCACAAGAAAGGTAGCTTACATAAATGCAACAACTATTGAACCATTTCTCTCATCTCCCACACCAGCAAAATAATATAGCATATATATATATATATATATATATATATATATATATATATATATATATATATATATATATATATATATATGACTGAATAAGAAGCTGATACTCCTGTAGGCGCTTGAAATATTTACCTGAAAAAAGCTTTGTTAATTACAGTCTCTAAATTCTTGGTAAAAATGTATGAATACAATCCATGTGAACAAGGTCACCGGAAGCCACCCCTTAGGTAAGATTTTTAGATCTCCTAATTGTGAATATCTGACAGGGGCCTTTTACTTAGGTATTATTAGTTGTGCCCTAATTTAGCATAAAAAAATCGAAGTAATGTTTAAGAAAGTTTTGTTAGACCAACTTTAGTTTAAATAAAAATTTAAAACTACATGCAGCTTTTCCAAAATTTGTAAAATTATATATATATATATATATATATATATATATATATATATATATATATATATATATATATATATATATAATTAAAGTTTTGTTTGAAATATTGGATCGCATCTTATGTAGTTAGAAATTCAAATAAAAAAAAACCAAGCCAAGTGCCAGTCTCACTTGGCTTAGTTGGCAATTAGTGTTCCGTACGATGATTGCTTTTAAAATAAATACAAAAAGTTCCTGACATATATATATATATATATATATATATATATATATATATATATATATATATATATATATATATATATATATATATATCTTAAGATCCAGTATATATATTCACGTATTTTTTTTTCTTCATCAATAATGTTACAGCATCTTAGTTATCTAACAGCCAATACATCAATTTAGCCCAATCCACAATATAGTAATAAAAGTGAAAAACAGATATTTACTACCTAAATATTTATTTAATTACGAACTAATAGAATAAAATTATTTTGTCGCTATAGGAATATATGTATTTATCTCCGCCATACTGCCGGGAAACCTCCTCGATATTGTCAAGGCACACAGTTTTTTTCATACCAGATAAATTGTCAAACGTAATGCACTCGTGATAATTTTCGCTCAATCTGCACTTTATGAAAAATATTCTGTATTCGTGTTTTCACCAGCTTTCATTTGACACCCAGGAACTGGTAAAACATTTTTTTTTTCACTTCCGATTTCACCCTCCATATACCAGATATATTATCAAACACAGTTTATGAAGAATAGTCTAAATTTTTTTCAAAATTTTTTGATTAGTTCTTTTCGAGATAGTGTGGGGACAGAGATTTTTTAAAAAAATAATACAAGGAAAAGTGTGCCCAAATATTACATTAGATATATTTTTGAGCTCGTATTTTCACAAGCTTTCGTTTGACACCCCGACTCGATTACCTCAGTATTTTTTTTTCACTTACCTCTACCAGCTGAACCTTTAAGACAAAATTTAAATTTAAAAACTACACTACTCTGTCTCTGTGTTCGTACGGAACACTTATAAGATCACTTCGGTGTCTGTCTGTCCGTCTGTCTGTCTGTCTGTCCGTCTGTCACACCCGATTTTCTCCAAAACTATTGGTCATAGAAAGTTGTAATTTGGTAATAATATAGGAATTGATGGCCTCACCAGAGCCATGTAGTTTTAAAAGTTAAATTTTGACTTAAGGGGTTAGTTTTGGGGGGTGAAAACGGAAGTGAAAAAAACATTTTTTTACTAGGTAATGGAGTGTGGTGTCAAATGAAAGCTTGTGAAAACACGAGTAATATATATATATATATATATATATATATATATATATATATATATATATATATATAATGTAACACTTGCGCGCACTTTTCTTTGTATTATTTTTATAAAATCGCGAAAAATTGCTGTCCATCCGCCTTATCTCGAAAAGTACTTATCAAAAAATTTTGAAAAAATTCTGGAATATTCTCCACGGGGTGTAGATTGAACGAAAATTATCACGAGTGCATTACCTGTAATAATTTATCTGGTATATAAAAAAACAGAAATTTCAAGGTCATCAGTTTTCAGTAAAGATTGGAAATAAACTTTGTTGAAAACTCATTTGGGGCGTGTTTTGTGAAGTCACTGATCATTTTATACTTCCGTTACAACATTTTTTATTTTAAAAGCAATCAACGTACGGAACATTAATTGCGCAAGCTCAACTTGCACTTGACCGGTTACTTTTAAATAATACGTGACTACCGTTGAACGAGAAATACAAACTAAGGATATATTTAGTAGATGAAGAAAAAAGGAATTTTAAGTCCGTTGTCCTTTAACTACATTGTTTCCTAAATTATGAATTTGTCAAAGATACAAGAACTATAGCGACATGAAGAATGTGAAGATTTCCTGTATTACTGATGATTTTTATTATGGGCCTTTGATGCTTTAGGTTATGGCTTACGTAGGCGACTGGTCTTGTTTTCGAGTTTGTCGGGTGTTGTTGAAGTTCGTTAGAGCTGCGAAATCAAAAATACTATATTTTAGTTTGATATTTTTAATTTTGTCACTTTTACGGCTTGTGGTAGCTGTCCGCGTAGGACAAAATCAGAAATGGACACTGTAAAGCTGTATTGGCTTCTAAGTTATCAAGCAATATCGGTTTATAAAGAACATTTACTGTCAGGTAACGACTTAACGCGTCAAAAAATGATTTATTGACGAAAACGTTCATTGCTGCATTTTGTTAAACGGTAATTTGAGCGTAATATCCTAATGGTACATTTAACAGAAACTGAGAGAATCACTTTGTTAATGATGGTTGATTACGGAGACCGTAGGAAAACACAACAGGAAGTGTGTGATCTTTTTAACGCAGAATATCCGAATCGAGTAACTATTACCAAGTCCGTAATTAGCAAAACATGAAAACGATTTAGACAATCAGGTCATGTTAAGGATCGTTCTAAATCTGGGCCTCTAAAAGTGAAAACAAGCGATGATAAAAAGTATTATTGGAAATTACAGAAAATCCCCATATAGCCACTCGTCAGCTTTGCCTAGACCACAACAAAAGTAAAGGTTCCTTAAGTCGTATACTGAATGAAGAAAAATTGCATCCATGCAAACCCATTCTATTGCAAGAATTATCTGAAGATGACTACGATAGACGCGTTGAATTTTGCGAGGTCATGATGGAACGAATCAACAATGATCCTAACCTAATTCATAATATTGTTTTTTCTGACGAGGCCACATTTTGTCTTAACGAAAGAGTTAACAGGCTGCCGGTACTGGAAAATCGACAGTCATTTTCAAAGACCACAAACGGTAAACGTGTGGGCAGGGATTTGTGGACATCATATCATCGGTCCCTTTTTTATCGATGAAAATCTTACAGGACAGCGGTATTTACAGTTATTCCAAGAGCAAGTTATTTCAACTTGTGCCGGTTTCTTTCCCGATCAAAATAATTTGGATACTCCTAACAGGAATCTGTGGTATCAACAGGACGGAGCACCTCCTCACTATGAAATCGATGTTCATGGATATTTGGATGCGATTTTTCCTTATCGATGGATGGGCAGAAGAGGTGCTGTAGTATGGCCTGCAAGGAATCCCGACCTTACGCCACTCGATTTTTTTATGGAAACCAAAGTTTACCGAAGTCAACCTGAAACTGTAGAAGATTTACAACAAAGAATTCAATATGAAGTAGCACAGATCACTTCAGATTCTCTGCAAAACTGTGTTCAGGCTGTTTATGACAGATTGGATCATTGCCTCGTTATTAACGGTAGGCATTTTGAGCAATTCTTACCTTAAAAATAAATCTAGAGTATTTATTAATAGTTTTTTTTGTTTTTTTTTATTTTAAATTTCAAATGACAATAATATATATATACAGTATGTGTATAAATAATATCTAGAATTTTTATAGGACTCAAAAATAAAATAATATACAGGGCTTTCCATTTAAAAAAAGTCAAGATGGCTTAATTTCTTCGAACTGACAGTGCAAATCATTTTAAGGTTAACGTCAGAGTAGAGTTTTCATTAATAGGTTTTTGTCTTTGACAATAATTCCAAAATAGTTCAATTTAGACATATGGTATGTTAAACAAATAATATCTAGAATTTCTAGTAGGACTCAAAAATAAAATAATATGCAGGGATTTCCATTTTAAAAAAATCAGTATGGCTTAATTTCTTCGAACTTTTAACGTCAGCATGCGCGCCGTGTAACACCCTATAACTTTTATTTAAACTTTATTTTGATATACTGGTTAATAAATGCTGAGGAGTTATTATTCCATACATATAAGGCACCCTGTATATACATATATATATATATATATATATATATATATATATATATATATATATATATATATATATATATATATAATATAATTTACAAATAGGTTTGGTTAAATATATCTGCTTAAAGTTTGTTATTACTTGCTTAGATTATTAACACAACCTGTAATTTTAGAAACTATTGCATAAATTTAAATAAATACTTACAATAAATAAAAAGTAATTAGTTGAGATTGTAAAGTACATGTCAATTGCAGGTCATAAATATTTACTGTACCATACCAGTGATATATAACTTCAAATTAGTCCCTAAAATTACAGTAGTTAAGAATTTATGTGCTCAAAATTTAATAACCCTAAATTTTAAACGTTTTGTTAGGTAGCTGGGCATTAGTTCTTGGTAATAGTATATAAGGTATATAAGCTTTACCGGGAAAAGCAATTTTATGAGATTTCTCCCACGCTCCGTTTATTTTGTTTTTACACCTTGTTCAGGTACAAAGTTTTTGGGAACATGTAGAGGGAAACCGAAAGCGCCTTTAGGGCTTAACATATACTTGTTCAGAAAAGGGGATCGAAAACGTCATGTTTCTTACCTGAGTAAATACGATATGGTAAATTTCTATTTGAAACGATAATCAGTAGTTAGTATAAACAACTCTAATATTTCTTTTTAAAACAACCCCTCTAGAAATATTATGTTCTTTGAGAGTTTTCAGTAGAGGGCTAATAAATTCCGTTGCAAACTATCTTGGATAATCTTTTAATTATTAACTTGTTTTACTTTTTGCCAACGTTTCGGCAGAATGGTTTCTTTGACTCTGCCAATAAGTAGTAGACTCCCGAAGAAGCTAAAAATTATACTATTGAAAGGCGGGTAAAAGCCAAAACAAGTTAGTTAAAAATAGAATAAAAAAACCTGGAGAACTCTCGTTTCACTATAGTCAGTTGGTTTTGAGTTGATAGCACACAACATGGGTTATAAGCATTAAAATGCCATAAACCATAAGCGTCCGAAATTTCTCTACCAATTATTTGCATTTCTAGTTTTAATCACCTTTATTTTCTATCTCTATATTACAGTGCGACCTTTTTCTAAAAAATATTTTATTAGATACGTTCTAAACTTTACAATAAGGCATATAAATCAACGCATTTGAAAGTTTATTTTAATGAGTAAATGATGAAACTAAAAATCATATTTGTATGATAAAGGCCTAAACCAGTACAATTAACAATTCTTAAGAATTAGAAATCTACAGTGTTATAAAGCTTAATGATAATAGGTACAATAAAATTATTTGGGATTTTAGAAGTTATTGGAATATAATTAACCAAAGTACTTATCGGTAGGTAGGTGTCTAAATACCTAAGTATGCAATAAAAATATGTGTAAATATAAAAATAAAGCAAAGCCTATAATATGTTCTCCCACCTCACGCCAGCCGCCAGTTCCCGAGAACGTCGGACCCGCTGCTCTCGGACGAAGACGATGACCCCCCTCGCCCGCCGTGACAAGAAGATTGTCATTCTAGGTTAAGCTTAAGTTAGTCCTAATTTAAGTCATTGTTACGTCCTAGTTTAAGTTAGCGTAAGTCTTAGTCTAAGGTAGTTTTAGTCTTAGTTCTAAGTCCTAGCATTAAGAAACTCATGTATATACTAAACACATTTCCTAGGTTAAGTTAGTATAGGATTCCTATTATAAGAGCTTAGGTTAATATAGAATAAGTATACATTCATTATCTGAAATCTTTATACTTTCAAAATTGTGAGAAAGAGGCTCGGCCTATCTTGATTTCCAATAAAGACAGTGATATATAATATGTTTAGTTCAAATCAGAACAGCTATGGCTTCATCTTTCAGTTTTGCGCCGGTCAGACTTCGCGGAGTCTTTCCCTGAGAGAAAAAAATAATGATACTTAACGTCCACGATGCCCTAGTGCATCAATAGCTAACAAGCCAAGTCCGTGAAATTGTGGAAACCTGTGCCAACATGACGGGAGTTGAATCAGCAACTATTTATAGATTTCTAAAAGAAAGAAAACGCGGGCCTTGCAACGAACCTCAGAATCACAAACGAAAGGAGCCTTTAAAGACCGATGAAGACTTTAAAAATGCAATAAGAAGAAACGTACACCATTTCTTTATTCAGAAAGAAATACCTACACTAAATAAAGTTTTGCAAGCAATCAGAGAAGACCAGGACTTACCAGATTTTTTAAAAACGAGAATTATGGAAAATCCTTCATAACCTGTATTTTCGTCGGACAATAGAAGTAATTTGTTGAAGAAGAGAATATCTACGCGCAATCAGAAAATTTCGAGCCGAAGAAAGAAATATTTTTTATTCAGATGAGACTTTGGTTAATGAGGGACATACAGTGGACACACAGTCAACTGGATTACAACGCCCTTCAGGAAAAGGTCGCAGGCTAATTATAGCACATATTGGTAGTGAAAACGGATTTCTCGACGGTGGGGTTGAAATTCGAATCAAAGTCAACTAAAGATTATCATGAGGAGATGACGGCCGATGTTTTTGAGGAGTACTTCCAACAAATGATTGAATGTATCAGAATCAGTTATACTATTAGACAATGCTTCCTCGATTATTACAATGACTCCCTACAAATTCATAGAAGAAAGCTGATATTCTTCAGGGGATAAGAGACGAAAATCTCAAACATAAAGATGGTATGTTAAAAGCTGAATTTCGCATTTACATTTTATGACTCTATTTCTGTCTAAAATAGGGTGAACCCTTAAAGATAAGTTAAAACAGGTAGCAAAATCCACTAAAATGCAAAAGAAAATCTCTTTTTTGGGTCTTTTCATCTACAATGAGAGGATTCTGCTATCAACTCCAAAAAATTACACCATAATTTTTTAAAACTAGAAATGATTTCCCTACTAGACGCTTTTATTATAATAATTATGAAAAAATAATAATAAGCATTTCCTTATTAGATTGTTTTATATAATAATTACCAAAACAAAAATTATAATTTATTTTTCTGGCAACAATAAGTCGAGCTTTTGCCCCTTTATCTCGCCAATCAAGTGTCTGATGACAAATGTACTTATTTACATTACATTACAAAAAGTAAGATTTCTACGAAAAGACCTATGTTCTTTTTTCGTTAATCGAAAATTAACTGTAATGCTCATTCTATGTCATTTGTTCCCAATTTCATAGAAAATTGGGATTAAATAACATTAAACACAAATATGTTGATGATAAGCCCCGAAAATTTTTAGTAAGGATGATGCTAAATGAAAATAGGCTTTTTCTATCTGAGAAATAGATGAAATCAAGACTAATGAATATGTGATTCTTGAAACTAATAATAAACATAATGAGAATGAAAAAAAAAATGCATTTTTATAAAAATATAGCTTTATTTTAACATTCTACATGAAGAAATTGTTTTTTAAGTGATTTTTTAGAGTGTAATTGTCTTGGGCAATCTCGCATAAGTCCGCAGCAATAGTCTGCCATCATATGTACGTCCCATCTGCCTTGATACCTGTTCTCCATTGTTTTTATATCTTGATCTTCAGTCAAATCTCCTAGGTTATGTTGAAAATGATCTATATAACTATTAAGGTAGTGTATTTTTATGCTCATAGGACTGCCTAAATTTTTGAAGTGATGAAGCATTTCATCAACTAACTGTACATAGTTTTCAGCCTTGTAATTTCAGAGGAAATGTTATACAACCGCTACAAAAGATTTCCACTCAAGTCGTTCAACTTCAGTCATAGATGTCTCAAAATTAGTGGAGTCTTTAATTAATCGACGTTTTCTGGGGCCCATCAGAAATGCCTGCTTTTAGTTTTTCAGTACTTAATAATAAATAATAATAAAATAGAAACTTGACCAATATTGTCCAGAGCTTTGACATACTGCATTTTATGTGCAAGGGTGGAAGAATGATTTTTTCTCGCAGAACCAAAGGCTCTTTATCACATTTCTTTCACCAATGACCAAAGCATCTCTCACAGGCCAATTTGTTTGAATCCAGTGTCTTGATTTGGCTCGACTCTCCCACAAACGAATAAAACATGGATATTTAGTATAGCCACTTTGTTGTCCTAACAAAAAATTAATCATCTTCAAGTCGACACATATCACCCATCTATGTCCAACATATTTTATTTTCTGTAAAAGTACTGAAATCACGATATTCTTCTTTCATACAAGTAGAGTGGCCAATCGGAGTAGAAGCATGTTTATTGCCATAATGTAAAAGTACAACTTTTAGACTTCATTTACTGCTGTCAATAAAGAGACGCCAATCACTTGCCTCCAAGCACATGAAAAGTGAGTAAGCCGCTCACATCACTACAATATACTAAATTTTCATCAGAAGAAAAAAATTGCAATAAGTTTTGTTCTCTCTGCGATAGGAAGGAATTTTTACATCAGAGAATAGGCAATTTTTCCCTTAATCTTGATGCTAGTAATTCGGCACGCTCTTTTGAAAGATCCAAGTCTCTGATGAGATCATTAAGCTCGTTTTGTGAAAATAAATTAGGATTCGATGTTTCTGCACAATATTCACTTCCTCGAGAAACACTGGATTTTTCAATTTCTATTGTGGTAGCTGATAAAAAACTGGTACTGGAAGGTTTTCTGAATGGGGTATTGGTCTTCTTGCTGAAGAAATATTGGGATATTTCTATTTATGACGATTGGTTTTATTGATGCCCACTATATTTGTCATACAGAAGTAACAGTCGTTTTGATGATTTTTTTGTTCCTTCCAAATCATGGGTACTCCAAATTTCAGTGATTTACATGTACCTTTCTCCCATTGTCGCAGATGTTCCATGCACATATTACATACACTATGAGGCACCCACCCTTTATCTTGATTGCGAATTTCCATACTGAAGTATGTGAAGTGAAATATATTCACCACAAATGTAACAAAACTTATCAGAATCGTTAATGCAACGCCTTAACTTACTAGCCGTTATGAAATAATAAGATTAATATTATCAGTATTATTATAAAACTTGCTGTTTTCAAATAAGACGGATAAAAATAAAAAATGAAGTTAGGTAGTAAACTAGAGCTGATAGGGTAAAATAAATTTTGTCGATGTATAGTATATTACCTTCCTTATCAACTATATATAAAAACAGAGCTGCACCAAAACAACATATTTTTTTTTTGTAGACTTGTGTAATAAATCCCATACATTTTTTTCGAATGTTAAATATTATTTGTTCATATCGCGATTATACCAATCTGACAAAGGTTGTTGCTATTATTTTTTGTGACATAGTGAATATAACATATCTTAAGGTGGTCACTTCAGATATGTTTTTGTATATTTTGCTATTTCGAATATAACAAAGCAACTGCAAAATAATATCCACCTATTCATAATAAAATAAAATTGTATCCAAAGCCAATCATTTTAAATAAAAATAATTTGTAGGTTCCTCAGCTAGGATGTTCTTCAATGGTCTGCCTTGAATTCTATAATAAAATATGCTAGTTTTACGATTTAGAAAATTTTATTTTAATCTCCTCCTGAAGATATTAATGAGAATAATATTTATGTATTCTTTGTACGACGTTATAGCATGTAGGCCTAAAAGTTTTTGGTTTGACACATAGATGTCGCCCTTTTCAAAAAAATCCATATGATTTTTAGGAAGTACCAACCTTCAAATGATAGGTGTCAAAATTTCATGACATTTTGACGATTAGTTTACAAGTTACAGTGGTTTTAGTGGTTCTACTTTTGATATTTTCAAAACAATAGAAAAAACGAATTTCCTGTGTTAATTAAACACTGTTTTTTGATGGGAAAAAATACCGTTCAAGCAAAGTAATGGCTTGATAAGTGTTACAAGGACTCTCCGCCTGGAAAATCACACATCATTTACTGGTATGCTGAATTTAAACTCGGTCGTACAGATATAAATGATACTAGACGCTCTGGACGCCCAAATGAGGTGGTTACACCGGAAAACATAAAAAAATCCACAAAATTGTTTTGGATGACCGCAAAATGAAATTCCTTAAGATAGCTGACACCCTACAGGGGTACCTCAAAACAACGTGTTGTCATATTTTGCATGAATATTTAGGCATGAGAAAGCTCTGTTCGAAATGGGTACCGTGTTTGCTTACAGTGGACAAAAACAACAACGCGTTGACGATTCTGAGCATTGTCTGGACCTGTTTAGGCGCAATAAAAAGGATTTTTTTTATACGATATGTGACAATGGATGAAACATGGGTCCATCACTATACACTGGAATCAAATCGGCAGTCAGCTGAGTGGACAGCTGGCGGTAAACGCCGCCCGAAACGACCAAAGACACAATAGTAGGTTGGGAAGGTTTTGGCCTCTGTATTTTGGGATGCGCATAGAATAATTTTCATTGACTATGCTGAGAAGGGAAAAAACCATCAATAGCGAACATTATATGAAGCTATTGGTGCGTTTGAAGGCAGAAATCGCAAAGAAACAGCCCCAAATGAACAAGAAAAAAGTGCTCTTTCATCAAGACAATGCGCCGTGTCACAAGTCAATGGTTACGATGGCAAGATTGCATGAATTGTAGTTCGAATTGCTTCCTCATCCACCGTATTCTCCAGATTTGGCCCCCAGCGCCTATTATCTATTCGCAGACCTCAAAAAAATGCTCACGGGAAAGAGATTTGGCTCCAATGAAGAAGTTATCACCGAAATTGAGGCCTATTTTGAAGGCAGACAAATCTTACAAGAAAGGTATAGAAATGTTAGAAAGGCGTTGGACTAATTGTATCGCTCTTAAAGGAAACTATATTGTTAAACAAAGTCGAATTTTGCAAATAAAATGTGTTTTAAGCTAGATCAAAGACTTTTCGGCGTACATGTTAAAATATAGTTTGGTAAAATTGTATTGCAGGTTCACTAATACAGTATTTTAGAAAGATACAGAGCTTATTTAAGTTGTCATTTTTGATTTTGTTTGATGGAGAGAGAGATTTAGAAAACACTACTACTGCTTTAGAGGGGTACCTCAAAAAAGGATTAAGAAACCTGATTTCATTCAAAATGCCGGTCTCTATGAACTAAGTTATTTAAAATCTATATAACTTTGACTTGCTTAGACTATTTTTTGCTCACAATTTTGTTTCTTTTTGGAAAAAATGTTCTTCATTGGCGACCCGGTTCTCAATACAACCAACAAATGTTGACAATTTGACCTCAATAAAAGACAAATGTCTACAGCAGCCTATAAATTATATTATAGCATATGATAAATATTGATTTGATGCTGTTATTTTTTTCCATCAGGTAGATAAGTTATCGAACATACGATTATAGATATTTGATTAGTTTTCAAAACTAATTTCTTTTTAAAATTGTGATTTTTTTCCAAATCATCATAAACCATCAGCATTTAACTGCTGTCTATTGCCATTTAATCTGTGTTTCAAACTTTAGTATTCAATTTTCGACCAAAAAATTTATGTTTAATTATTTATAAAAAACTGTCTATTAGAAAAATTAAACAAATCTCTCGACATTTTGTAGAAAAAATAATTATTAAGATTTTAAAAAAAATTAAAAAATATTAAAAATTGACTGACTAATATTGCAGACAGTGTATTCAGACAGGTAGCGGTCCCACTCCGACGCCAGGTTACATTTAATGCTATAACTTTTTAATGAAGTTTTCTTAAAATTTTTTTTTTGAATAATTCTTAGAAGTATAGAGAATGAACATTCGTAAAAAAATTAAATTTTTGAAAATTCCAGGTGTATGTAATCCCTTAAATTAATTTCTTGTTAAAATTATGATCTTTCCGAAATCATCGTAAACCATCACCATTTAAGTGCTGTCTGTTGCCATTCAATCTGTGTTTCAAACTTTAGTATTCAATTTTCGACCAAAAAATGTATGTTTAATTATTTATAAAAAACTGTCTATTAGAAAAATTAAACAAACCTCTCGACATTTTGTAGAAAAAATAATTATTAAGATTTAAAAAAAAAGTTAAAAAATATTAAAAATTGACTGACTAATATTGCAGACAGTGTATTCAGACAGGTAGCGGTCCTACTCCGACGCCAGGTTACATTTAATGCTATAACTTTTTAATGAAGTTTTCTTAAAATTTTTTTTTGAATAATTCTTAGAAGTATAGAGAATAAACATTCGTAAAAAAAATTAAATTTTTGAAAATTCCAGGTGTATGTAATCCCTTAAATTAATTTCTTGTTAAAATTATGATCTTTCCGAAATCATCGTAAACCATCACCATTTAAGTGCTGTCTATTGCCATTCAATCTGTGTTTCAAACTTTAGTATTCAATTTTCGACCAAAAAATTTATGTTTAATTATTTATAAAAAACTGTCTATTAGAAAAATTAAACAAACCTCTCGACATTTTGTAGAAAAAATAATTATTAAGATTAAAAAAAAAGTTAAAAAATATTAAAAATTGACTGACTAATATTGCAGACAGTGTATTCAGACAGGTAGCGGTCCCACTCCGACGCCAGGTTACATTTAATGCTATAACTTTGTAATGAAATTTTCTTAAAATTTTTTTTTTTGAATAATTCTTAGAAGTATAGAGAATATAAATTCGTAAAAAAATCAAATTTTTGAAAATTCCAGGTGTATGTAATCCCTTAAATTAATTTCTTGTTAAAATTATGATCTTTCCAAAATCATCGTAAACCATCACCATTTACTTGCTGTCTGTTGTCATTCAATCTATGTTTCAAACTTTAGTATTCATTTTCGACCAAAAAATTTATGTTTAATTATTTATAAAAAACTGTATATTAGAAAAATTAAAAAAACCTCTCGATATTTTGTAGAAAAAGTAATTATTAAGATTTAAAAAGTTAAAAAATATTAAAAATTGACTGACTAATATTGCAGACAGTGCATTGAGACATGTAGCGGTCCCAATCCGACGCCATGTTACATTTAATGTTATAACTTTGTAATGTAATCCCTTAAATTAATTTCTTGTTAAAATTATGATCTTTCCAAAATCATCGTAAACCATCACCATTTAAGTCTATTGTCATTCAATCTAAAAATCACTGACTACATGAACGAAACCAATAAAAGCCTTTTATAAAACTAATCGACTGAATATCGTAAATAGCATAAAATTTGTTACTACTTATACCTGTAACCAAATAATGCTTTTGAACGTTTCTTAGTGAATAAAGGAACGGCGCTGTAAAATCATTGTATACATTCTTTATAGTAATAATAATGGAACCCCAACATTTCATTATATCATGGATAATGTTGGCTTTATTATCCATGGATTATGCACTTGATCTAAAGACATGAATAAAGTTAAACAGGTAGGCCCATTATCACATTGTGCCAATATAAAAGCAAGGTGTTACTTACATTAACTTCTTTTTCAATTCTATATGGATTTATTCGTGTTAGTGTGCATTTCATTCTATTGTTGATAAAACACTTCTATTGTGGAATGTTGGCATTGTTATTAATATTTAGCCTATTAGCATGATCTTTAACTACTACTATTTGATGATCTTTAACTATTTAATTATACCTAATAATTTTATAAATACCGTAATCTAAATCACTGATATGTCCAAATTTATAGTATGTACCAAAATAAGGTATTTTTACTTCATGCAAATCATTTTTCTAGTTAAATAACCTTGAATATATAAGGTGCTAATTTGTACGTAATATTCGCATAACAATTTCTATGTAATTAATTTGATAAAAGAGATGATTGGTCCAATCAATACATGCGAACAGATGGCACGGTTAAAATATACAAGACTTGCATCAGACCCATACTTACCTACGGTATAGCATCACGAGAGGAGACCAATAAAACAAAAAATATGGTACATACCGCCGAAATGAAAACCCGAAGAGCGAAAGTTGGTAAAACAAGGAGGGATAAGATACGAAATACTGACATCAGGTAACAATGTGGCGTACAAGATGTAGTAAAATGGGGAAGACAAAGAAGAAGACAGTGGCATAATCATATAAAAATAATAAAGGAGCCAGACTACCAAGGATCGCTCTGGAAGGAAAACCAGCAGGCAAACGTCCACCGGGAAGACCACCGAAAAATGAAAAGAGAGTTGACAATCTACTTCTCAAGAAATCTCACAACCCCAGAATAAACAGATCATCAGATTTGTAAAAAGTATAAGAAGAAGAAGAATTTGATAAAAGAAGCGGTAAGAGAACTGAATTTTGAAGTCAGTAAAATAGTACAAAACTATATCTGTTTATTACTAGATCGATAATTGCTTGGACCATTAATTTGCTGCCGATAATTGCTTAGGTGATCGTCCCCTTAAGATGTTCAGACATACGACTTTTATATTTATAAGAACCTATCCGATCGTTTGTCCGTTGCTTACAAGTATTGTTAAGATCACTAAATCTAGTGTTGATTGGTTGAATTTTTTACAATCGTTTAAAGTTGTTTCTGGATGCTCCGAATGACCTTTGCATTTTGCTTGTACGTTTTAAATCATAACATGATTTCAAGAATCAATTGCTTGTGGCCATATGGCGTTTTTTTTTACAAAAAAATATTTTTTTATAAACTTTAAACATGTTTTCATAAAATTATATATCGTAAGCACCATATCAGAGTACTTATAAATTTATTGGGCGTTTATACGGCATAAGAATAAACAAGTAATTATTCTGATGCAATTTATATATATATATATATATATATATATACATATATATATATATATATATATATATATATATATATATATATATATATATATATATATATATATATATATATATATAATTTTGGCAGGGTTATTCAATTTCCAACATTCTTATGGTCTAATAGGATCAGGTATCATAAAAAAATATTTAAAAATAAATAGAGCCTTGTTTGCATAAACCTTTATATATCAAAATGACGTGGTGTCATCATTTATAGATTTTCCAAAAAACAGTTTCCCGAAGTTCAGTTGAAAACGACGTAAGAGTTCTATAAAATTCCCTGTATTAACTAATTAGCTCCATAAAACGGTCTGGGACAGTTTTATTGTATGTCTTATTGCCCTCTAGCGATGGGTATAAATAAAAGAATCCAATATTGTAGAACCAGAGTAATATACGGTTGAAAATTGAAGAAATTTAATATTTTAGTTAGGTTGATTTCTGGGCCGCTTACCTTGTTACGCCACTGTCTTATAAGTTACAAATTCTCATTATTTTCCTCAAATAATATTTTATCATTTTTCATTATCCACAAATAATAACCAAAAATACAGTATATATTGCTTATAAGTGAATAATTAATTACAAATAACTTATATCGCTATGGACTAATGGAGAAAAAAAAAAACAGTTTAAATTGGAGATACTAACGAATTATCTACCTATTATACTAAGTTGGGAATGTGGAATCTTTGTCACAATGCCACTACTCAGTATATATCACCACTACACCAAACACTTTATTTTTGCACTTGACGCGTGTTTCGCTAACCATGTCTGAGTCAATCATCCCTCCTGATGAAGCTAACATGGTTAGCGAAACGCGCGTCGAGCGCAAAAATAAAGTGTTTGGTGTAGTGGTGATATATACTGAGTAATAATCTACCTATTATAGTTTATCAAGGGGTTACAGCATCTTGACATTTTTAAAAAATCGATTTTTTTTGGTTAAATTTATTATTTATACTTTTAAGAATATTTCAAGCTTTACAAAATGGAATCACAGGTTGAAGGTAATATAAAAAAAATTATAGACTTTTGAGACGTGGATGCGGTACTTTTTTCTTTTGCGTTTTTCTCGAAATTACTTTGGTGTGGACAAAATATCTCGAGATCTATTAAACCGATTTTGATAAAATTATACCACATATTCTTTACAACATTATCTTGAAGTCGTACGGTTTTTTTCGATTGGATCCACGGTTCATTTTTTATTAATTTTTAAACTCAAAATTTTTGTGAAAAATTCAAGTTTATTTTCGAACGGCTGTCAATTCTACATTTTTTTTTTTAAATTTTGTTCATATGTGGCCACTTTCTTAACAATAAAAAATGATTTGTTTAGTTTTTGGACGACTCTTGACTGAGAAAAAAATTCCACCGGTGGCAAGTATTTTCAAAACAGGGTCTTACAAGTTGGTACATATCTACCCCATTTTAAATTTTTTTAAATATTTTTCTTTTAAATTTTTTGTTAAAACTATAGTTTATTGGTAAAAAATAAAAATTGCGTTGCGTCAAAAATTTTTATGCCTATTTTTCCGAGCGCCAAAGTGGCGTAACCTCTTAAATCGTTGTACTTCGCATTGCAGATAACGTAGCTGCTTTGGCGGAAAGTGAGTTAACGTTTGAAGACACTCTAACTTATATGCAGTTAAAGAATTTCGCTACTTACACGACATCGTAATAAAAGATAATGATTAAGGGCACAATTGGCTAAATGTAAGCATCTATTTATAGAAGCTAGGAAGTTTGAATCACAGCAAAAGAGAAAAAAACAGTACTCGAAAAGTGATGTTGCCGGAAAATAATTAAAATAAGTAGAATACGTCGTTAAAAATGAAGAAGAGTTGAAAAAAGGATAAATAAGATTGTTGAATACTTTTGAGTCATGATGGTTATAATTGATTGCAAATTGTAAGAAAAGCAGAGGGTACATGAAGCTTAGGTAAACATAGGCTAAGCTATTTAAATTGAATAAATAGGTTTTTTTTATGGACATGGCCCGCGTACTGCAGGGAAATCCCTGAAGCACTACAGAAGCGGCACATGTGCGAAAAAAAGTTCCACATTGGTCTTGAATCGCTGTAAATTGTACTCGGGGGGGGGGGACAAAGTCCTGGGTAAATCATTACAAAGGGATGAGGTTCTCCATATAAAAACTGCTTGAAAAGGGTGGACGAGGAGTATCAAGCTGAACTTCATACGGATGTGAAGTGTTAGCGCGACGTGTATTTGGAGCATGTACCACTTTGGGAGGAATTAATCGAACACTTCCCATGATAATACTTGTAGAATAGACTCAAGTCGTCCATCGTTCTTTGATGTTCCAAGGGATCAAGGTTACTGGTCAGTTTTCGGTCTCCAATCAGGAAAACAGCTCTCTTCTGAATAGAATGCAAATGCAGTGTATATTTGGAAGTAGAGTCCCAAACATGAGAGCAGTATTCCATCGTTGGTCGAATTTGAGCTTTGTATAGAATTAACAGTTGTCGTGGGGTGTAGTTCAAAATAATATTCCTAGCTTTTGAGAAGCTTTCTTTGCTCTGCTTGTAACATGTTCGTTCCAAGGCATATTTACTCCCAAATTAAGGCCCAGCAGATTGCGCGACGGTGCTAGAGGAATGGAGTGCCCCGACATAAGTGTATCAAATTCAGCAACTGCCGCCTGGGTTTGTCTAGCATTAAATTCTACTTGGTTTCTATCACCCCAAGATAGAATTTCTTTCAGGTCTTTGTTAAACTGCTCGGCTTCCTGGTGCCTACGGATATTGGCATGAGTAGCTGATGTTCGAGGGTTCAAATTGAATGAAAAAGTAAGCGTGGTGTCATCTGCAAAGATGTAGGTTGGATTCCTAGTCCTTTCCAGCAGACCGTTGATGTAGATGACAAAGAGAGTAGGAGATAGTATCGAGTCTTGGGGCACACCGGGCGAAAAAGTGGTAAGGAATATAGGTAAAGTCAGAATAGAATTTAGCACAAAATCACCAAAAATGGAAAGTTGAGTCCAACTAATTTCAAGATTGAACTTTCTAAGAAGAAACTATAAACGCTCTTGGAGAATTAATCAACTACTGCAAAGCATTTGGTGTCGCCTCCTCGTCTGGGTAGATAACGAAGATTAATGGCTATGCAAAATTTAAATATGAATATGTTCCTGGCGAATAATCGTTAATAATCATGTTTGGCCGGTGTGGTAAGCCTCCCATCACCTAAAAATATGGCTGGCAGCACGAGAGCGATAACAGTTGAAATTAAAACGGATGTGCCATAATCGGGCAGTGAGCTTGAGTTTTGATTCTGCTTAACATTTAATCATAATATAACCTTTTATTGATATAGTTTTGGTTTTTTATTGGTGGATAAATCGTTAAAAAATATCTTTGGCGTCTATGTTTAATTTGACGTTTAGATAAAGTTTGTTTTATCAGTATTACGCTTAGTGAATTTTAAAAGAAAAACGTATGAAGATAATATAATACTTACTGGACGTAGCTATTCCTTTTCCAGTTATTATAACCAATATGTTTTGAAAATTTTAGAACACATCAAAAACATTAGTATAATCTTCCTATATTTCATATTTTTCTTTTTTCTTGGGTTAGGTATTTGATACTTTTGCTAAAAGGTGCGAAAACCTACCATTAGCCAGCGCAGTAATCCAGATCGGGTCTTGCGATATTAAAATTGATGTGTTATAAAAGTATCAATTCATGGACAGACATTACCTTTCCTCCTTACCTTGCAAAATTTCAACAATTATAGATCTGTCCCTTGTATCTTATTTTAATTTGCAAAAAATCCTTATAGCCATGGTTGTCATCAAAATACTTATATAAAATATTATGATGACATGTCAAACTACATCTAAAAATAGAGAATTTTGCCGCCAGGGCCCATAAAAGACGTAGTAAGCCGCCCCCAATGACAATGTTTATTATGTATTATTGGAAATATTTTTTTGTATTTAGTTATGATTTCCGATATACAAAATCTAAAATACTTTGACACGTCTACTATTCTTAGAAGATATATCCTTCGTAATGTCGATAAACTGGATTAAAACGTTTAAGCTGTAATAATGACTTAAAATCGAAAGTTAAATAATATCATCTTATTGACAATAATTCAATAAAGTTAAAAGATATGTTTGAAAACCATTATTTAAATACTGCATCATAATAATGGCAGTTTGTTGGGTTTTACAGTTTGTCAAGTAAGAACACGTCCGCGATAATTAATTTTTGGTAGATGTGATTCTAGCGATTCAACAAAAAATTGGTATCAGTCGATTCCGAACTATCGTCACAATCACGTAAAATCCAAAATAAGTCACTTATTTGCGCGTCGATTCGAAGCAGTGTTTCTTTGTTCCCATCCAGGGTACGCATTGGCTTATTTTTATGTTATAATGATGCTATTATAGCAATATTTAAAACACATTTATTGAGAGAATATAAGTATGTTTATTTCATTGTGTATAAATTATCTATAATATATATAAAATACAACGTCTCTCCGTCTGTCTGTCCGTCACTGGGCTTATCACTCGAGAACCTCTTATCCGATTTACGTGTTTCTTTTAATTCATACATATGTTCTCTGGCCAGATTATATAATAATAATAATAATAATAATAAACATGACTTAGCGGCAAAAGTAGTTCACCAAGCACTAGCCACAATATACAAACTCATAGAAATCACAAATCCCTATTACAAATGCACGCCAACATCTATACTTGAAAATAAAGATTACAAGCTCTACTGGGACATCAGTATCCACACAGATAAAACAGTCTCCGCCAATAGACCCAATATTACTTTTCAGTGCAAAAAAGGAAAAGTCACCTATCTAACTGACACAGCTGTCCCCAACGACACAAACATCCTAACGAAATACAAAGAAACAATCTCCAAATACACACACTTGGCAAAAGAAATAAAAAGGCTATGAAAACAAGAAAAAGTCATCATTGTCCCCCCGTCATATCAGCCACAGGCCTCACACCAACAATATTCCCACCACACTTCGTACAATCATCACAAACATAAATATTCAGAAGTCAGTGATTTTGAAAACATGTAATATTGTCAGGTCATTCCTATTACACAATGGTAATAGCATGTGTGCTGACTTGATTTAAGCTCGTCAGCTAAATATGGAACCACATTAACCAAATTTAAGAAAGAAGAACATACCAGTCATAATAATAAGCGCTTAGGGGCATTGACGATCCCAAGGTAGCTGAGTCATGTTGTGCTGCCTTGTGTTGTCCAGATTATTTGTAACAAAATCGCAATCTTAAGGTGTTTACCGTGCCAAGAAAACGAATGACTCAGCGTTTATGAGTCGTGAACGGTTCCCCTGGATACCGGGCGCCCTTCGGGAGTAAGTAGCCTTGCTGTGGCATCCAGACTCTGCCACAGTCGACCCTCCTTTCCTAGGATACTCGTGGGAACACTATGTTGAATAATAATAATAATGGCAGGGTGTTGCGGAGGCGGACTCCTGTCGCACAAACAGTCACAGCTCCGCTACAACAACAACAACTACAGGTGAACCAAACAACTGCCACAGCCAAAACTATCCCTGATAGTTTTACCAGATCCGACATTGTAGGTGATTGAAATTGCCTTTTCCGGGCAGTTAGCTTACACTTATATGGCCACCAAAACGATCATGAGAAACTCCGAGAGTTTGCTCTAAGATATACACAACAAAACTGGTCGGAACTTCACATGTTTTCATGAATTGAAGAAGACATTATGAAAGACTTCAATAATAATTATAATTATATGAGGAAAAACGGCACCTATGGAACGAGCCTAGAGATACTGGCTCTCTCGGAAACTCAAAGCAGCAACTTTCATATCTTCTCAAAACAACGAAGATCAAGAGATACAAAAATAACTTTTAGAGACAGACCAACAATCACAAGCACAGGAAAACACATCAAAACTATTTACGTTTTACTAACAGGCAACCCATTGCGGGACACTTTGAGCTTCTGACACCACAGAATACTGAAAACACCCCAAACAATAGTAAACCAATAAAAGAAGCATCCGGCGAGCGACGTAACGGTCGCAGACGTCGCGGGAAATGGCAGCTCGACCAAAACGATCAAGACCGGGCAAAAGAAAATGGACCTGTCAAAAGTGTTGTGCCGGCGAGTAAGTCGACACCCACCAAGGCGGGAAAATCAAAGCAACGCATGAGTTGCACCACGGAAATCAATAAACACGTCATGCGCTGCTATAATAAAGTCAGAGAACCTGACAAAGAAATCACTAAGAAAATAATTACTTGCCGCCTAGACCCACCAAAATCAATCCCAAACACAACCGACACAGACGCGGGAGATACACAACCACCAAAGCCAAATCAAGCTACGTATGTTTTGCAAGGATAATATGCAACTACCAAGGCTGGCAAACCAAGACAGCGGTTAAAGTGACACACACAGACACGGGAGAAACACAACCACCAAAGCCAAACCAAGCTACGTATGTTTTGCAAGGACAACATGCAACTACCAAGGCTGGCAAACCAAGACAGCGATTAAAGTGGGCAGATGAAATGAACAGAAAAGTGATACGCTGTTACTACACCACCACCAATTGTACCCCTCGTCATATCAGCCACAGGCCTTACATCAACAACATTCACACCATACTTAGTACAATTAGGACTCAACACAAACATACACAAAAATGTTCAAAAATTATTTATTTTGAAAACATCTACCCTTGTCAGGACATTCCCTAATACACAATGGTAATAGCGTTTGTGCTGGCTTGGCTTAGGCTCATCAGCCAAATATGGAACCACATTGACTAAATACGAGAAAGAAAAACAATAATAATCTATATAATATATATAAAACGTAACGTCTCTCCGTTAGTGTACTTAACATTTGAGAGCCACTTATCCGATTTACTTGTTTTTTTTTTTCAATCTTAACTTAATAGTTATCAAAAAAAAGATCTGTAATATATATAAAACGCAACGTTCTGTCTGTCTGTCTGTCCGTTAGTGCGCTTAGCACTCAAGAAACACTCCGATTTACGTGTTTTTTTTTATAAATTTATACATATGTGCTCTGGCCAGGTTATGGGATATATTTTATTACGTTACGTACATAAGGAATAAGCAGTGATGATAATAGTGAATCAATTCCACGCGAGCGGAGCCGCGGGCACGATTAGTGTTTAATAAAGAATATATAAGCTCCTTACAAATATCAAACCGAGAAATTAGGTTTCTGGTCTTTTTACTAAATAGCTGAAGAAGGGTTAGCAAACAATTTAAAAACGTGAATTTTTTATCGTACATAAATGAAAGCAAGTCATCCAACAAGGAGGCCGATGCATTATTAAGAAGTGTTTAATAGGCATTTACGCCCTTTTGTGCGATGCGTCTCTATCAAACGTGCTTTGCTGACTCATCTTCCTTACCTCACTGTGACAACCAGGAATGCGGCCCAATCAATGTCCGGTAAAGGAATGTTAAAAAAAACAAGTTGTTGATCACCCGTCAGGGATGAAAAATTGTTATTATTAATCGTGGAAGGCAGCCAAGGCGTTAAGTAGTCCGTTGCAATTAGTAACTTAATTATGCCTCATATAATTTTAGTACCTAAATTACTAACACCTGTTTAAGTTTTTTCGTGCGTATCTTTTTCCTATTAAATATTTAAATTTAACAAGATGCTAAAAACGGTTGCTAATTAGGAGCTAGCATTTTTATAATGAAAAATACTTCATATATGATAGAGACAAATTGCGAATGTTCAACCCATCTAAACTTTTAAAAGTACTAATGGGATAGTTACAGAGAGTCTTGATACCCGCAGAAAAAATATCATAATAAACAGGTATATGGTTCGATATTATTTTATGTGACTTTTTTGTTATACTACAATATTTTTATTAATTTGTTTCTAAATACCAGTTGTTTAAAAGTTTATTGGTATGGGTTACCTGATAATTTGTTTGCTTATCCTCCACTACCGTCTTTAATCGAAAATGTAAAGATGTTGCTTCTAAACATCATGCCAACCGACAATGGCGTGAAAATCTTAATATCATCGTTTATACCCTAACATCTTTGTTCGTACCCGGAATAGATGTAAAGAAATATTCGACGAACCCAAGGAGATACAGAGTCAAAAAATTCCAGGTCCTTTTGGTCGGTCGCTAAGGCCGTTAATCCGAATTTCACTAAATCCACTATACCACCACTTGTACGGCCAGCAAATAGTATTGCAACAACACCTGTTGAGATAGCTACCTTGTTAGCTTAACTCTTTCATTCAAACTCTACCGGGAAAAACACCACCCACTATTTCCAATGTGCAGTTAAAAATACCTGATCTTGTCTTGAGACAGCGCGTCATAAAACATATTTTAATAACTAAAACATCTTCTAAAATATCTTGAACGATTCAATATGATTAGCGATCACCAATATGGTTCTCGTAAACATAGATCAACAGGAGATCTTCTGACTTATGTAACACATGTTTGGAACAACGCACTTGAACACTTTGGAGAATCTCGAACGGTTGCTCTTGACATATCCAAGGCATTCGACCGTGTTTAGCGCGATGGACTGTTGGCTAAGTTACGCTCTTATGGTATGTCTGAAAGGTTCTGTTTGTGGCTCTCATGTTTCCTCAGAGAGCGTTCTTTATGAGTGGCGGTCGACGAATTTCTTTCTAACACCCTCACTATCAACGCCGGTGTGCCCCAGGGCTCCATACTGTCTCCTACTCTCTTTCTCATTTACATTAACGATCTGCTGGAAAAGACCGGGAATCCAATCTATAGCTTTGCAGATGACAGTACGCTTGTCTCTTCATTCACCTTGAACGCTCGGACATCGGCTGCTCAGGCGAGTATCCGCAGACAGCGGGAGGTCGTTCAACTTAACAAAGACCTGGAAGAAATTCTATCTTGGGGTGACAGTAACCAAGTGGAATTTAACGCTACAAAAACCCAAGCGGCAGTTTTTTCTAAAAAAGTTAACGTTGCTGAACCCGACATGGTTATGTCGGAGCACTCCATTCCCCTAGCATTGTCGCTCAATTTGTTGGGCGTTAGTTTGGGAGCAAATATGTCTTGGCATGAACATGTTGCAGGCATAGCAAGGAGAGCTTCTCAAAAGTTGGGAATATTATTTAGAACCAGAAAGCTTTACACCCCACAGCAACTGTTAATTCTTTACAAAGCCCAAATTCGACCAACTATGGAATACTGCTCCCACGTTTGGGGCTCCGCTCCCAAACATACACTGCATTTGTTGGATTCTGTTCAGAGATGAGCGGTCCGTCTGATTGGGGACCCGGAATTGACCGGCGGCCTTGATTCGCTGGAACATCGAAGAACGGTTGGCGACTTGAGTCTGTTCTACAAGTATTTTCATGGAAAGTGTTCGAAGGATGTAGCCCGCTTAATTCCTCTCAAAGCGGTGCATGTTAGAAATACACGTCGCGCTGGTGCTTCGCATCCATATGAGGTTCAGCTTGTTACTCCGCGTACAACGCTTTTCAAGCAATCTTTTATATGGAGAACGTCATCCCTTTGGAATAATTTGCCCAGCGCTGTGTTTCCCACCGAGTACAATTTACAGCGATTCAAGAACAACGTGAATCGCTTTTTCCGCACTCGTGCCGCTCCTGGAGCGCTTTAGGGACTTCCCTGCAGCACGTGAGCTAGACCCATAAAAAAAAAATAAAGCTAGACACCAAAAAAAGTTTCTGGTGCTGATCGAGTATCTACCACGGTACTCCAAAAAATGCGCGAGCAATCTAACATCAGTTCTCTGTAGAGTTTTTAACATATCCTACAGAAAGTGAATATTTCGTTTCCGCTCGAAATGCGCTACTGTTCAGCCGATATCTCAAAAAGGCAAGAAGACTTTACCAAACAACTACCGTTCAGTCGCGCTGCTTTCAATAATATCAAAACTTATCTTTTAAAATGCTTTTATCTAGAAGGAATCAATATTATTAACCACTATCAACACGGATTTCGTAAGTAAAGATCAACAGAAGATGTTTTGACTTATGTCACACAAGTTTGGAATACTGCAATTGAGCATTGTGGTTTGGTATGACGGATTGTTAGCTGAACTAAGCTCTTATGATACATCTGAAATTTGTTATTTATGGCTTTCGTGTTTCCTCGGAGCGTTCTTTACGAGTGACAGTAGACGAGTTACTTTCTAATACTTTCACTATCAACGTCAGTGTGCTTCATACTTTCTCCTACTTTCTTTCTCCTTTACATTACCGATCATCTAGAAAGGACCATGAATCCAATCTATAGCTTTAACATTAGCTACTCAGGCAAACATCTGCAAACAGCAGGAACTCGTTCAAGTTAACATTAATGTTAACAACAGTTACCTGAAAGTAATTAAGTAGAATTTAACGCTACAAAAACCCAGGCGGCAGTTGTTTCTAAATAAATTTACGTTACGGAATTCGTATTGTATGTCGGAACACTCTATTCTTCTAGCATCGTCAATCAACTTGTTGGACTTTAACTGGGTAGCAAATGTGTTTTGGCATGAACATGCTGCTTGTATAGCAAAGAGAAGTCCTCAATAGCTGGGAATATTATTTCGTACTAGAAAGCTACACACTCCACAAAAAGGATGAATACTGATCTCATATTTGGGGCTTTGCTCCTAAACATACACTGTATTTGTTGGATTCTATTCAAAAGAGACCTGTTCGCCTGATTGGAGACCCCAAACTCACCAGCAAGTTTGATTCCTTGGAAAATCAAAGAATATTCGGCGACTTGAGCCTATTCTACAAATACTTTTATGGAAAGTGTTCGATGGATGTAGTCTGCTTGATTTCTCCCAGAATGGTGCATGTCAGGAATACAGGTTGCGCTAATATATCATGAAACTGAAATGATCTATCCAGGATTGTGTATCCCACAGAGTACAATGAGTAGCTTTTTCCGCACACGCATCGCTCCTGTAGAACTTTAAGGATTCTTCTGCAGTACGTGTGCTATATCCATAAAAAAATCAGTATGGGCAGACTACTGATGAAATTTTCTCTTAAATTACCACACAATTTCAGAAGAGTTTATAAGTAAATAATACGTATTTACATGTTGTAAGGGAGTTCAGTTTTATTATTCCATTAATGACTCTCATCAAGCAGTAGTCAGGCTTATGTTACTGGTTTTCTGACTCGTGTATACTTAAATTCATCATTATCATCAACTTATACTGTCCACTGCTGAACGAAAGCCTCCTTCAAGTCTTGCCACCTTTTTCTCTTCTGGGCCGCTTGTACCCAACTTCCAGTCACTCTTTTGAAATCATCAGTCCACCGACTTGGTGGTCTACGTCTACTTCGATAGGCTTCGGGATCTCGGTTGCCACTTTATAATTCTCTTTGTCCCTCGTTCATCCTTAAACCTAGTAACATGCTCAGCCCAGTTCCATTTCAGGCGTAGAATGAATTTGACTGCGTCTTGTACCCCTGTTCTCCTCCTGGTAATGTGATTTGGGATGTGATCTCTAAGAGTAATGCCTAACATTGATTTCTCCATTTTTCGTTGTACGACACATATTTTATTGATGTTTTTCTTCGTCATTGTGAAAGTATCGGCTCCGTACGTAAGAACGAGGAGTATGCATCTGTTAAATACTTTTTTTAAAGCACATAGGAAGGTTAGATTTGAATATATAAGCCAGTTTGCCATATGTAGCCCAGGTCAGACCTATTCTCCACTAAATTTCATGTATTTGGTTATCTCGTCCTCTGCTAATTTTATGTCCCAGGTACTTATATTGGTGCACTTGCTCGATATCTATGTTATTTAGTTTTATAGTGTCGCTTAATACAAGATTTGTCATAAACTGGGTCTTGGATAGATTGATGTTTAGACCAACCATTCCTGAAGCATGTGTAGCATAGTTTGTGCTTCTTGTATTTTGTCTGTCATTAAGACAATGTCGTCGGCGAAACAGAGATGATTTAACTTTTCACTGTCAATGTTAAGTCCCATTCTTTCCCAGTTTATTGATTTTAAAGTACTTTCTAGGAGTGTTACGAAAAGCTTGGGAGAGAGCGTATCATCCTGCCGTACTCCTCTTTCAATTTGAAATTTGCGGGTGGATTGGTTAGTTTGTGTTTTAACATGAGCGGTAGCATTTTCATATATGTATTTAATTACATTAGAATATCGATGATTAATACGACACTCAGCAAGTGCTTCCAAAAGTCTCTGTTGATTTACAGAATCAAAACCCTTTTCGAAGTCCAAAAATATGAGCACAATTGGCTTGTTATATTCTATACATTTTTCAATGAGGATTTTAACTGTAAGCAGATAGTCATTTATTCCACACCCGGAGCGGAAACCTGCCTGTTCTTTTGAATGGAAAAACTCCAATTTATTTGCTAGACGTTTTCGTGAATAACTTGTATATATAGCTTAGGAGGCTAATGGGTCGATAGTTTGTAAGGTCTGAAGTATCTCCTTTTTTATGCATGATGACGATCATTTGCTATGGAGTTATTCCTTCTGGGAGGCATTTATTGAATAACATTTTAAGAGATTTGATAATTTGTTGTCCTCCTTGTTTAATTGCCTCTAGTAGATAGCACATTATATTTAATTTCGAAAGACGATTAAATTATGCTTCAAAAGATCAAAAAAATTCTTACTAAGAGCTACTTTTGGGTTGCACATCTAATTAAATAAGATTAGAGTGATAATTGAGTTGAGATTAAAGTGAAATCCAAGAACTAATCAGCTGAAACTATACCAATTGACTTTTTAAAGATTGCGTTCTCTGTATGTCGTTGGAATTTAAAGGAAATCTTCAACGAAAATCCATAAAGTGGGACAACGTTAGCTTGGTCAAATATTTAGCCTAGTAATATAGTCTGTTAACTAGTTAATTCATACCTTTAGTTACACAAATTTAGTTACTCTAAAGTTTTTTAATATGTTTAATTACAGTAACAACAGGCATTTTGAAGCAGGCGAAATTGGATGGACAGTTAGATTAATTCAGAAATTATAATTTTATTAACAGTTCATTTATAAGATCACTTCGGTTTCTGTTCATCTGTCCGTCTATTTGTCTGTCTGTCCGTCTGTCACACCCGATTTTCTCCGAAACTATTAGACATAGAAAGTTGAAATTAATATAAGAATTGATGGCCTCATCAGAGCCGTGTAGTTTTTGAAAGTTAAATTTTGACTTATGGGTTTAGTTTTGAGGGGTAAAATCGAAAGCGACAAAAAAAATGTTTTTACCAGGTCATCTAGTGGGGTATCAAATGGAAGCTTGTAAAAACACGAGTTCAAAAATATATATGATGTAATACTTGCACACCTTTTTGTTTGTATTATTTTTAAAAAATTGCGAAAATCGCTCTCCCCCCCTTATCTCGAAAAGTACTGATCAAAAAATTTTGAAAAAATTCTAGAATATTTTCCACCGGGTGTACATTGAACGGAGATTATCACGAGTGCATTAGCTTTAATAATTTATCTGGTATATAAAAAACAAAAACTTCAAGGTCATCAGTTTTCAGTAAAGATCAGAAAAAAACTTTGTTGAAAACTCATTTGGGGTGTGTTTTGTGAAGTCACTGATCATTTTATACCTCCGTAACGAAAATTTTTATTTTCTTTATTTCTTCATTCTTTTTTTTTTATGGGGCTAGCACACGTGCTACAGGGAGGTCCCTAAAACGCTACAGGAGCGACACTCCTTGAATCGCTGTAAATTGTACTCGGCGGGAAACACAGTCCTGGGCAAATTATTCCAAAGGGATGATGTTCTCCATATAAAAGACTGCTTGAAAAGCGTTGTACGAGGAGTAACAAGCTGAACCTTATACGGATGTGAAGTATCAGCGCGACGTGTATTTCTAATATGCACCGCTCTGGGAGGAATTAAACGGGCCACATGCTCCGAACACTTTCCATGAAAATACTTGTAGAATAGGCCATCGGTCAGTTCCGGGTCTCCAATCAGCTCTGCTCTGAATAGAATCCAACAAATGCAATGTATGTTTGGGAGCGGAGCCCCAAACATGAGAGCAGTATTCCATAGTTGTCGAATTTGAGCTTTGTAAAGAATTAACAGTTGTTGTGGAGTGTAAAGCTTTCTGGTTCGAAATAATATTCCCAACTTTTGAGAAGCTCTCTTTGCTATGCCTGCAACATGCTCATGCCAGGATATATTTGCTCCCAAATTAACGCCCAACAAATTGAGTGACGATGTTAGAAGAATGGAGTGCCCCGCCATAACTATGTCGGATTCAGCAACGCTATTTTTTTAGAAAAAACTGCCGCCTGGGTTTTTGTAGCGTTAAATTCCACTTGGTTACTGTCACCCCAAGATAGAATTTCTTCTAGGCCTTTGTTAATTTGAACAACTTCCCGCTGTGTGTGGACACTAGCCTGAGCAGCATATGTCCGAGCGTTCAAAGTGAATGAAGAGATAAGCGTATTGTCATCTGCAAAGCTGTAAATTGGATTTCCGGTCTTTTCCAGCAGATCGTTAATGTAAATGAGAAAGATAATAGGAGACAGTATGGAGCCTTGGGGCACACCGGCGTTGATAGTGAAGGTGTTAGAAAGAAATCCGTCGACCGCCCCTCGTAAAGAACGCTCACTGAGGAAACATGAGAGCCAGAAACAGAACTTTTCAGACATACCACAAGAACGTAGCTTAGCCAACAGCCCATCGTGCCAAATACGGTCGAATGCCTTGGATATGTCAAGAGCAACCGCTCGATATTCTCCAAAGTGTTCAATTGCGTTGTTCAAAATATGTGTTACATAGGTCAGAAGATCTCCTGTTGATCTATGTTTACGAAAGCCATATTGGTGATCGCAAATAATGTTGAATTCTTCAAGATATTTTAGAAGATGTTGATTGATAGCCTTTTCCATGACTTTCTTCTTTCTTCCATGACATATGTTTTAAATGTTAATATTATTTATATTCACGGTGTTTGAAACTTTAGTATGCAATTTTCTACCAAAAAATTAATATTTAATTATTTGTAAAAAGTTTTCTGTTAGAAAAATTAGAAAAACCTTTCGACATTTTGTAGAAAAAGTAATTATTAAGATTTAAAAAAAAGTTAAAAAATATTAAAAATTGAATAAGTAATATTGCAGACAGTGCATTGAGACAGGTATAGCGCTCCCAATCCACCGACAAGTCACATTTCATGCTAACTTTCTAATGGAATATAATTTTCTTAAATTTTTTTTTTAATAATTCTTAGAAGTAATCCGTAAAAAAAATCGAATTTTTGAAAAATTCCAGGTGTATGTAACCCCTTACCATAAAAGCAATCAACGTACGGAACCCTAATCGCGCAAGTCCGACTTGCAATTGGTGGGTTATTTATTTTCTTAAGAGACTGTATTACGTTTTGTTTCAAGAATATACCCCATTTAAAATAATACGCATATCTACAAAACGTTTTAATGCGATAACATTATTAAGAATAGTCCTGATATTACATATGTACATTAAAAAATGGTAGATTTATTTAACTAGACGTATCCGACCAAATACAAGTTTTAAAATCAATATATATTGTTCAAGGGATAGATTCTTGAGTTCTATAATCACCTCTTTTTACACTCATTTTGTATTCAGATTGGAAATAATGAAAAATAATATCATCCAACAATACAGAAAAGGATGTACAACAGGATATATTTGAAGCCATTCCTCTATTCTGCTCACCCTTTCATTTAACTGACCTCTTGTATGTTTGAGTATAAGTAATATATGTAAAGTTTGAACATTATCTTAATTAAAAATCAGAGAAAAAATCATATACCTCTATTAAAACTACACAAAAATTATGGATCCAATCTCCTTCCCTAGAGTGATATCGTCCAAAACTTGTAGGCTCTATTCCTACTTAATTTACTATATGTGGACCAAATTTGAAATCGATATCTTACTTCGTTCGAGAGTTATAGTGCCAACAGACTGATAAATAGACTGACAGTCATGGAAAACTATATTTTTCGTGATCTAAGCGCTTTAAAACGCGGAGAAATATAAAAATCTTGGATGCTAATTTTTTCACGAATTCTGTTAAAAAATCGAAAAAGTTTCTTTACCTAATGTTTATTTGAAAAGAGTTGCTTCACTAGGATTATTGATAAGAGCGCTGTCGCTACTTGTGTAGGTTTCCATTCCAAGGCTAGTGTTTTTCAATCCACTACGATAAGTGAGTATATCTTCCAATTATTTTTTAACAAGGAAAAAAAGATTTTAAACAAAATTCTCAGTTCATGAAACGAAAATCAACCCAAAATCCAAATATTTGCTAAGAAATCCGAAACAAATAAAAATTATACTTATAACTCCAGAAAAAGTAACCCTCGGCAGCGTCAAGCACATGTTACACCCACACTTTACCTCAACTTTTTGGGTCATTTCGCACCCTATACGCGCGCGTTTGGTTTTGAGTTACTTTGTCAACACGACATTTGTTTTAGGCGCCTATTAGTCTCGACAGGTTTCCCTCTTTGCCAAGTCACTTGACACCTATAACGATATGGTGCATTATGGTGTCAAAACATGATATTTAATATTTTGTGATTTAAATGCTATTTCGAAAGAAATCATGATATCTGTTTTCTGTATACAATATGTTCAAGGCTTAAATGAATATAGTATTTTTTTGTTCAACCTAATTATATAAAAAAATATATAAAAGAAAATCCATCTCGAGAAATTTCATTGTTAAATATATTAGTAATTTATATTTGAATGTAATCCAAATAAAATGGCAGTATCAGGAGCTTTTTTACCTAATTTTTAAAGAATATTATTTCAACTTGGAGAGACATCATAGTACAAAAACATTGTTCTAGAAGTAATCTATCGGCTAATTCACGTGTAACGTGCTGTTATATCCGAATTTCTGCAGCCAGTATAGCATAAAGAATCTTTCAGTATATACGATGTTTAACATCCTATAATAAGAATTTTACCGATATATTTACGAGGAGGAAATTTAGTTAAGTGGCCTGACTGTTGGTAAGCGTGAACAGTTACGTTTGTAGTTTGAAACATACGTAACGCGCAGTTGTTCGTTGGCAGCTGTCGTAAGTTATTGGTGTTACACGTTTCGTCGAAATGGAGAAAATCGAGTATTGTGCAGTGATAAAACATTTTTATTTAAAAAAGCGGACTGCGGCCCAGATAGAAACGGAACCGAAAGAAGCTCATGGGGACCAGCGATCTAGACCATTTATTACTGGATATTTGAAATTACAGAAATGGTCGATAAAATTCATGATGTGATAGAGGATCGTCGCATTAAGCTTCAATTGCTGAGATGGTAGGCATCTCATATGAACATCAAGAAGCATTTTCTTCATTCCATCCAATATCAGCAGGAGTTCCGCAAGGGAGTATCCTTGGACCTCTCTTTTATCTACTCTACACAGCTGATATCCCTGCAATAGAAAATTGGGCACGTTTGCCGATGACACTGTAATAATGACCACCGATGCTAATCAAGAAAAAGCAACTGAGGGACTTCAGATTGCAATAAACAACATCAGCCAATGGACGAAGGATTGGAAGATTAAACTCAATGGAGCAAAATCTACCCATGTTCTATACACGTTACGTTATAAACGTAACGACCAATATTTGTTATTAAATAGTATTATGATACCGCAATCAGAGTCAGCAAAATACCTTGGTCTGGATCTTGATGGAAGACTAAACTGGAAGCACCATCTTCGATAAAAAGAGATGCAGATACGACACAAAGCCTGTGACATGTATTGGTTGACTGATAGAAAATCCAAGCTCAACCTAAATTCTAAAAGACTAAGGTACCAGTCCATAATTAAACCTATCTGGACTAACGGTGTTCAGCTTTGGGAATGTACCAAAGAAACAAGTAAATTTATAATTCAACGATGTAAGAACAAATTTCTTAGAATGATTACCGATACCTATCGATATATAACCAACGAAGAACTACACAACAACCTAACCATCAATGGGTCAGTTGTTGGAAAACAGTCAAGACGTGAGAAGGCTGAAACGAACCAAACCCTACGAACTCGTAAAATGAACTCTAGTTAAAACTCTTTAGATCTAGTTATAACACTAGTTGTCTACTTTTGGGACCTGTGCATTAGTGCAATAACCTACACTCGTTTTACTTATTATGTTGTATCTGATGATATTTGCGTAAGCTCAGTATTATCATTAGTAGTTAATTAACTTTGTTAAGATTGTACTATTCATATCCCAGTAAAGGATGTTTAAAAAAAAACTCATATGAACGGGTGCAAAATATGCTACATGAACTTCTAAAAATTAAAAAACTGAGTGCGCGATAGCTTCTGCGTTTGTTAATTGCAGACCAAAAATGCACGAAGAAGGACAATTTAAAATTGTGTTTGAAAAAGTTGCAAAGTAATCCGGAGGACTTTTGGCGTCGCTTTGTGACTGTAAACGAAACGTGGATCTACCATTACAGCTCGGGATAAAACGGCAGTCAAAACAGTAGGTTAGCGAAGGCGAAACTGCACCGAAAAAAGCGGTTTTATCTGCGGGAAAAATAATGGCAAATGTTTTTCTGACTCACAGGATATCACCATGATTTACTATTTGGAAAAGGGTAAAACAAGGACTGGCTCTTGTTACCCAACGTTTTTGGACCGTTTGCATAGTGAGTTGAAACAGAAGTTACCAAGATTAGCGCACGATAATGTACTCCTCCACCAGGGCAATGCGCATGCCCTCACATCGGCCGTTGCAATAACAAAAGTGCAAGACCTTGGCTTCGAAATAGTTCTCCAACCACTTCTATTCGTCAGATTTGGCCCCAAGTGTCTTTTTCTTATTTCCTGAAGTCAAAAATTGGCTTGGAGGAGGAAATTTCCTTTCCTTTCCTTGCAAAAGGAAAGATCGTATTCGTGAAAAGAATCTCCCCGAGATTTTTGCTTCTTTTTACGTTTTAGGGTTTCCATATCACGGAAAACATGGTCACTTTTTTCTTTTGGTCTGGCTGTTGTTTTGTTGGCACGATAACTTTCCAACGAAATGATTTCGTATACATATAATACCTAATGTGGGGTTGAAGTTTGTAGTTTTAGAACGACATTACTTAAGCTGAAGGGGGTGAAAAGAGTGTGTGAGGGTTTAGAAAAAGTTGTTTTTTTATTACTTTCAATTTTAATAGGGGAGGAGTTGAAAGAGAGGAAAGAATTTTGTATAGTTTCAATAGTATTATGAAATTTTTTCGAGAGAATGAGCAAATTTTAAGCATAATAACACTATAACATATGAGGGACCAGAGGAGTGGAGAAGGGCGGTAGAGTGACGTTTATTTTTTAGCATTTTCATTATTAACATGGGAAGAATGTCAAAGGAGTGTGGGTACTGTATCGTGTCATTGGGAAGCGATGAGGTAGGAGCAATAGCTTTTATAAATTGTTACAAAAACTAATTGTGACTAATTTTCAATAACATCAGATCATTTTTGACATGACCTATTTGCAATTTTCACATTTATTTTTGCAAAATATGTTTAGACGTAAACATGTAAGACGTCTTTCACATTCCACCGGTGGGTGTCATGGACATCGGTCGTCTCTCTTCAACTCACTTTTAAAACTTCTTCTCTTTCTATATACATCTTAGCTGTGCCAGTGGCGCGCATTATTTTTGAAATTATAAAAAGTGATTTATGAAATTTTGAAAAATAAGTATTAGGTCCAATTGACTGAAGAAGTCACTCATTTCAAATTATTAGACGGTTTTTATAATACCATATATATATATATATATATATATATATATATATATATATATATATATATATTTCCATTTGCGTTATTAGTTCAGGTTAGGTCTGTTGCCACGTATCATATAGTAAGTTGAATGTAAAACACTCTCTTGAAGTATATTTTGGTTGCCTCTAGGAACTTGTGGTTTTTGGTTCGTAGATAGCTTCATATACCCTATTTATTTTCTTCAGATTGTGTTTTTCAATGGGAAAGCCTAGAAAACATGGCTTTCTAAAACTTAAATATTCAACAATAGAAAGCCGACCATACTTTTTCTCGGGTTAACCTGAACTAATTCTGATTATTACTTTTCCACCTGCGTGTTGAAGACATTTATTTTCATTGATCAGCTGTTTGATGTTCAACAGTTAAATCGGTACCTCCGGAGTTGAGTTATTTAAATATAGGGTTTATTTGGATTAATACCTAAGCAATTTTAGCTAATTGTAAGAATAGGTTCAATAGTTATATGATGTAGGCAAAAATTTTGTCAGCTATTTTATTTGTAGGGTCTTTTTTGACTCTATAGATCTTCTAGCAGTGGCGCTTCTAGTTGGTAAATTCGCAGGCTTATTAAAATGTTTAGTACTGTAAGCAGAGAATAATCTCATCTTAAGATAGAATAAAACTCACTTAGTATAGACTTGGAACTTTTCATGACTAAAACTCTACTTAAAAGATTTTAGTTTAGAACACACGATTTTTATTTAGAGTAATACTTTCAGTAGGAATTATTTTGGTACGCCCACTTAGACGTATCCAATTCTCCTTGATTTGACAATATGGCTGCTCGTCGCCTGCGTTTGCCTTGAGGTCCTCGATGATTTATTTTTTATACTTATTTATCTCGTGTAACAGACTATGACTTTTATTATTTTTTTTTGTTTTATGTTTTGTTCCTTTAATAAGTAATTTACTTATTGGAATTTTTAAATTTAGAGCCATTAATACAGATAGTATATTAAGTTGGCGAACCAAATATGTTTTTTTTTTTTAAATTCAGAATAGTTCTATTGCGGATCATAGTAATTGAAATATTCGATACCAGTTTAGCTTATTTTATTCTATTACACCAGGAAGGGTTCAACATTTGTTTTAGTATTGAATGACAGAGGTTACTGCAAGTACTGGAAACGCTAAACGTGGACCAGTCAATTCTGTTATACGTGATTGAAGTAATTCGTTGGCTTGATGTTAGTAATTCATCTGGGGTTTTTATCTTTGTTTTTTTGGTACTGGTCGATAGTACGACTAATAAATGCAGCCAGATCAGTCTATTCGTTAGGAGTACATTATTTTAAAATATTGGAGCAATAATTGTTGCGAAGAACAGTGGTTCTAGTCTCAAAAAACTCAGTAGATTCGAGCGACATCCGACTATTATTTGGGGGTGTCGTAGACGTATTGGCGCCATCTGATATTTTTATTTACTTTTTAAATCTCTTAAATAACTTCTTAAACGGTTTAAGGAAATAAGTTTCAACTTATTTGTTTCTAGATATTCATTTAAAAGTGTAAAATTGTATATCTACATTCTATCAAATTTATTGATTATTGTATTTACGACTTTTATTTCAAAAGATATCATAAATAAAAACAAAGTATCTTGATCCGTCTGGCATTCATTGCATGTTGTTTTGTCGATTTTTGTGCTTAACATTGTGTCTCGTTTTTAGCCAGTTACTCAACCGATCACTGTGTTTTTTAAAAGTCTTATGCCTTCTAGAAGAAATATTTAATTTGCAATATACCAGGTGTACAAGTATAAAATGCGGATTTTTTTTCTAAAAAAACATGTTAAATTCGGAAGAATGATAAAAAGTGCTTTATTCAAAGTATGCTCCACGCCAGTAAAAATCTTCTCCTTTTGCTGCGAACCATTCATCGAGCCATTTTTTCACATCTTCGTACGAACCAAAGCAAACAAGTGATAATCGGAAGAAGCCAAGTCTGGTGAGTAAGCCGCATGGGGTAGAACTTCCCAGCTGAGTGCTTCCAACGTGTCACGAAATGGTTTTGCCGTATGTGATGGAGCATTGTCATGAAGAAAAATGACTTTGTGTTGCCTCTTTCGGTATTCTAGTCTTTTTTCAAGCAGCGAACGGACCACGCCCCTCTGATCCCACCAAACACAGAGCATCGTTTTTCTGCCAAAGTGATTCGGTCTTGTGCTTGATGTGGATGGTGTGCCTGGGTCTACCCATGATTTTTTGCGCTTGGGATTCTCAAAATAAATCCACTTTTCATCCCCTGTAACTATACGATGCAAAAACGACTTCCTTTTGTACCGAGCGAGCAAAATGTCACACGTGTTTTTGCGCTTTTCCATTTGCCTGTCGTTCAACTCATGTGATACCCATCTACCGGCTTCTGAATCTTTCCAATCTCTCGTAGCCGATTGGAAACAGCATGTCAACTAACGCCCAATTGCTCGGCGAGTTGTTTTCGTGTTTGCGAATCATCTTCGTCCAACAATATTTGCAATTCCACATCTTCGTATTTTTTAGGCGGTTTTCCACGTTCCTTGTCTGCAACATCGAAGTCACCATTTTTGAAACGCCGAAACCATCGTTCACACGTATCTTGCGATGGAGCATGTTCACCATAAGCTTCTCGAGGTAATCGGTATGATTCAACAGCAGTTTTCTTCAAATGAAAACAAAAAATTAATGCTGTCGGCGAATGCTCTTTGTTCGGTATAAATTGCGACATATTGAACACAACACAACACTATGCACACACTTTTCCAATTTATCGCTCGTGCGCGTCTGACACTTGTTGATGACACAACAAAATGGCGCAGTGTCAAATCTTTATAGCACAAACTGCATTGGTGTACCATCTGTTGTCTGAAATCCGCATTTCATACTTGTACGCCTGGTACTAACGTCTTCCACTCAAGGCATTTTATAAAGTTTTCGTAATACTAGTATCACCAACTTTACAGCAAACAAGTGTTAATATTTGGTACCTTCTATGCCTAATGGTTAACGTACGCAAAAGTACACATATAAAAGGCCATATTGATGAGATAAGAAAAAAATTAAAAACCACATGATTGTTTCAGTATAAAAAAGCACCGGATAAAAGTACTTAGAAAATTTAATTTTATTTCGTTTCAGAATTGTTTCCGTATATTTTGTAATTTTATGCCTAGGGTAGTAGGCTAAACAACTTTTGTTCCACCTGCAATAAATTTCGGTGGACCAAACTGCTAACAAAAATCTATTTAACAATGAATAATTATTTAATTATTTTTTAATCGAAATCGAATTTTTATTGATAAGGAAAAACTCTAATTAGTTTTTAATATTACTCCAAACGAATAAATCAAATCAAACAAATTTCGTTGAAGTAGATATCGATGATATTGGAATTCTTGGTTAGAACTGGTAATTAAACATCCCCCTGGAAGGCCTACTACTGTGCGCGCCCCCTGGGGGGCCGCCTGTGTGTGAGTGTTAGCCGACATCCGTCGTACACTATAAATTATAATTCGTTCAATATATCGACACGAAGTTGATGTTTTGTATACACTGTTCAACAGAGGAAATATTTTAAAATGCTATATTTACTTACATTTTTTAAAAATATTCAATTTTTTTCTTTTCTTCTTCAGTAAAGAATGTAAAAAGAAGAAACAGAACAGTGCTGATAGTTTGTTTACATAACTATTTTACATTTTTTTAAAACAATTTAAGAAATAAAACTCATAGAGTCTAGAGAAATAGTACTAAGTTTTCTTCTTGGCCGGACTATACTTTACTCACTACAAAAACAATAGTTACCTTTTCAGAAAGGAGCTACTGCCTTTAATAACAGTATATAGAACTAACTACCTTGATGGATAATGAGCTTCACTGAGGCTGTTAATATAAAAATGCTTTTTCATTTATAACTATAATTCTCCACAAATTAGGCTTTAGAAAAAATGACTGGTTTAAATAAATCTAAAAAATTGTTTTGGTTTGGAAAGTTGCTGGCTGATATACCGAATTTAAGATTTTAACAGATCTGAAGTTCTGGGGATTTAAGAGAAGTGTCCTCCTTCTCCTATGTGCCCTCTCTGTTGTGGTTGGCGACCACTATCGCAAATTCGCTTCTATTCTGTGCTGTATGTATCAGGATGTTTGCGTCGATGTTTGTCCAGTCTCTTATGTTTCTTCTCCATGTTTTCTTCTTTCTAGCAATACCTCGCCTTCCGTCTATTTTCCGCTCCAGTATGAGTTGGAGTTGTTCATATTTTGCGTTACGCATCATGGGTCTGAGGTAGGCTGGTTTTCTGATCTTAATTGTCTGGTCTAGCAATTGTGGAGCATTCATTTTGCTTAGCACCTATGCATTGGTCATGCTAGTCCAGTTGATTCTTAACAGATTCTCAACCTTTCGAATGAATGTAGCTTTTTATATCCTCCTGTTTAATGGGTGACGTTTCGCACCCGGAGAATAGTAGTGGCCAGATGTAGCACTTTAATGTTCATAATCTTGCATGGATGGACACAAGAACTTCCTTATGTTGATGAAGCCGGCTCTGGCTATCTTAATGCGTATCCTAATATCTTTTAAATGATCTAACTGGGTGTTGACTTCTCTATCTAGGTAATTGTAACTATGGACGTTGGGAATGATATCATCGGCGATGACGATTTGAGCATTGTTCTGCACATTTTCGCTCAACCGACAACAAGTTTTGGTTTTCGTTTATTTCTAATTTTAATCGGGTACTTGATTCTGACAGAACATTTATTAATGTTTGTAAATCTTCCTCAGACTTTGCCAGAACCACGATGTCGTATCTTAAATTGTTGGCTACAGTTCCATTGATTTTGGCGCCTTTTAAACATTTTTCTAACCATGACTTGATTCTATATTCCGCATAGACGTTAGAAAAGAATGGGGATAAAAGGCATCCTTAGCGGACTCACCTTTTTATGTTGGTATAATTTATGTTGCCATTTTCGGTGCGAACGCACCCTGTATAGTACATATATTGCGTATAATTATTATATCTCATTCGTCCAACACTACTTCTTGCAAAATATGAATTAGATTATCATGTTTAATGCGGTCAAATACCTTTCTGTAGTCTACGAAACACGCCTACAGCTTTTTTACACTTTTACGTATCTTCCAATTATCAGTGCCAACCTCAGAATTGCTTCCCTGGTGCCAGTTCCCCTCGGGATCTGCTGTGATCGGGGATCAGCTGATATATGCCTCATATTTATTGCGGATTCGGTTATAGATTATTCGCATGAAGATTTTTGTGTCATGACTCATCAGGCATATCGTATGGTGATCTTCGCATTTTCTCGCTTTATATTTCTTGGGAAGGGCTAAATATGTGGATGTCAGCCAGTCCCGTGGAATGTTCCTGATTCGTAAATTCTGTTGAATATTTTGGTGATTTTGTAAACTGCTGCTTCGCTAAGGTGTTTAAAGTGTTCGGCCAGTGTAGAGTCCTCTCCTGGAGCTTTACTTCATTTTGTTTCCTTTATGGCCTTTTGTTGTTAGAGTAGTAAGAATATAGAGGAGTGTAAAACTCTAGAAAGGTTAAGGTAATCACTGAAATTATCATCAGAAAAACAAACTCGTGTCGTCGTAAAACGAAACCGGCTGGCTACCAACAGATTTTTAAAATGTGCCTCTTCAAGCCTTTCAGAGATATTTTTCCGTATTATTACAATATATGTGGTAGTCTGGCCGCTTTGTTTTGGGGCGACGTTTTGTTTCAGATGTTTGTCTTTCTGTAACGATAGATATATTCTCTGTAGTACTAATTTCAGTCTAGTTAGTTTTTTAGCAGTAAGTAGGTATTGTTATTTTTGTGTTGTGCATGGGAAAGTCTAATAAGTTCATAAGTAGAAATTTCGATTCCTTTAAAATATTTAGTAATATTTTTGTTAATATATTCTATAATCGTTCCTAAACTAATCTAGAGGCAATTTGTATAATATTGAGGGCTCTATTTTGAATGATCTGAGTTCTCGCAAAGTCGGTTTTGCTTGTGCTTTTAACGTACGATCCCTCAAAATAGCAAGAAATTGATTCCAACCACAAGAATATCAACAGATCCGTTTCTAAACGTTACTAAATTAAAAAAAAAAACGTTGAAGCAAATCAAACACTATTTAGATAAGGAAATCATATTACAAGTGTAAGGGATAAAAGTAAGTAAAGGTCATTTGGTAATGTAATAATATTTTTACAATTTTTTTTACAAAAACATATCAACATAATTTATTATTTCTCTTGAGTAGATGCCTGACAACTTATAACCAAAACGGGTCGCAGCAAGGGCGGATTTAGAGCGAAGAGGAAGGGGCATTATCCCCTGGTCAGGATTAAGATTTTTATATTTCGTTATATTTTATTTTTTTATTCGTGTTTGACAATTTAATTTTTTGTTTCAGTTAAAATAAACTTTCAAATATTTTAAGTTTAATTTAAACTTTTTATTCGTTGCTGTGATGCTTCTTTCTTGTATATTAATACTTTTTATTTATTGTATAAAAGAAAACCATTTTTACTCTTTTTTTAAGTTATCATATTATTCATGTATTTATTACGTTATACAATACATTTTGAACACATTTTAGAAAACTTTTTAATTTTTACAATAAAAACAAATGTGGAACTACAGGCACACAGCACTGGTTGCTCGAACTTAGAGGGTACAAATTTTTAAATACAGTTTTTGCAAAATGAAAAAAAACCATTTCCAAAATATATCGCTCTCCCCTGAGCAAAATCTTCGATCTGCACCTAGGTAATAATATAGATCTGAAGGACATAAAATGCCTTAAAATAACATTTTTTACAATCAGCAGGTAGCAACAATGGATTTTAATGACTAGTTAATACCATTGACAGAATTATTAAAAAATACGAAACGAATATTATATAATATGGAAAAATATTTTAAAATTCACATTTTCGTTGGGCAGTATTTAAATCTAATATTACCTGGTCGGCACAGAGTGTCGGCGATGGTGCTGGCGGGTGCTGTTACCTCATTATTATATTGCTTGGCAATAGAAAACACTTCAACCATTAAGAAAATTATATGTGTCAGTGTCTATTAATGGTGTGGGGAAATGAAATTTCTGTAATGTCGTTTAAGTCATTAATTTTATTTAATATATAATCCTAAAATAAACATATTATAATAGCAGAAGAAGGCTTTTTCATAACTGGAAAATATTTACTTTTATTAGGGTATGAATTCAAAGTGGGTAGTAAAATTACTAATATAAAAGTTATATGAGAAAAAAGTTTTAAAAAAATTAATTTTTTCGGTTTTATATATGAAAACAAGAAATCAGGCCTAGTTTTAACGCACTTACACGAGTCATAATATTGCGATATTTCTGTTAATTAAACTCGCGTTACGGGGACATGTACAGAAAATGAAGGATGAAGTGAAACAAGTGTATGAAGCCCGAATACAGGGAAAACAGAAGCGATGAAGACCTAGGCAGACCTGGAGTAGGAGTATTGGGAGTATCCTGGAAGGAAGCGGTGAAAATGGCAAGGAATAGAGACAGATGGAAGAAGTTTATACGTGAACATTGGGAGGGAAAAAGGAAAATGTATGACTACCCTACACCATACGGTAGAAGGGATATACGATATATATATATATATATATATATATATATATATATATATATATATATATATATATATATATATATATATATAAGCTCGCGTTACGAAGAAATTTTTCGGCCATGTTGCAGTGAATACGTATCTGACAAATAATGTTTAATTTATTGATTGAAAATTTAACTGTTTAATAAAAACTTCTGAAAAAATAATTAATAAATAATGATAAATTGGTAATTCCGCTACAGTAACTTTGTTATCGTAACGGAGTTACCGATTATCTGACGAAGGTACTGTGTCCCGAAACAATTGTCATGAGACAGCAAATATAGTGAAAATTTAGAACTAATATAAGTATTTATTCCAATTATTCTGAATTTCCATCAAGTACCGGCTACTTCAATAGAACAATGCTTAACAATGCAGAGTAATATGGACCAATATTCAATATGCAAATAAATACCCCATGATGCTTCATTAATTACTCCATTAACTCGGACGGTAGTTGTCATTCAAGTGATTGATTTATAAATTACTGATCCTTCAAGCAAGCATACAGCAGATATCCAGAAGAAAATATATGTTTTGGAAATAATGCTAACGTCTTGCAGTAAATGGTTACATGAGAATAAATAATTTAAAATGACATAAAATGATGATGACATAATGATTAAATGTTACTATAAATTGGTAAAGTCATTTACACAGTACGTCCCTTACACATAAAAAGTCCAAAGTATTTAGGTCCCTCTATATTCACGTCCTTGTATGTACATACTATTTTTGTCAAATTGATTTAAAATAATTTCAAAATAACAGAAACTTTTGATTTTACCGCTTCAAGAACTCTGGTCTTATAACATTATATATTCGAAGTAACCCGCCAAACCCCCATCTTCACCTTTTTAACTTCTTACGTTTTAATCTTAATATCACTGCCTAGAGTTTGTTCATCTTTTAAACTAAAAACCAGAACAAATTATCTTAATACTATTGAATACAAATTTATCTACCACCACCTTCTTCACATTCTTCTTCTTTGAAGCGACATGTCTTAAAAAATATAATATTTCTACTTTAAGTAATATATGTACCAAATTTGATATTAATTGCCGGTCTCGGTAGTGTAATGGGTTGAGAGCCAGCAGAGCAAGCCGATATTCCCTGGTTGGATTCCGGCGATCGGCTGAGTGTTCTGTGTATATTTTTAGGTAGTAGTCTATAATATATATAAAATGCAACGTCTCTCTGACTGTCTGTCTGTTAGTGAGCTTATCACTGGAAAACCACTTATCCGATTTACGTGCTTTTTTTTAAACATACATATGTTCTCTGGTCAGGTTAGAGGCTATATTTTATTACGTTAGATAACATAAGGAATAAGCAGTGACGATAATAGTGAATCAAGTCGGAAAACAGTTTGCCGCTAGCGCGTCCTCTTGCAATACACTGCCTAAACCATTAAATATGGAACAATATCATGTAGCAAAGAATATCTGTAATATATATAAAATGCAACGTCTCTCGGTCTGTCTGTGCTAAATGTGCTAATTATAGACCAAAAGCCTTACTGGATGCCGTGTACAAGATTGTAGTGGTGACTATCAAAAACAGACTAGAAGAGAAAGCCGTATCTATTCTGGGAAAGTACCAGTGTGGATTTAGGAAAAATAGATCGGTTACAGGCCAGATATTTTCGATTAAGCAAATCCAAGATAATAGCTTAGAACAAAATTTGGCACTACACTTGGTCTATGTGGATTTCAGAGAAGAATATGACTCTGTAAATAGAGAAGGACTCTACAAGATAATGGAAGAACTAAAAATTCCAAGTAAATTGATTCGCATGGTGAGAATGACCCTAAGTGACACAGAAAATAGAGTGTTGGTTGAGGGCAAAGTATCAGACAAGTTTAAGGTGAAGAGAGGATTAAGATAGGGGGATCCAGTGTCGATATATCTATTTAATTTGGTACAAGAGAAGATAATCCGGGAGTCAGAAATAAAACAAATGGAACGATATACCAACAAACCTGACAATGCTTGGCTTAGGCGGATGATGTAACAGTGATTGCAAGAGCAAAAGAGAACCATAAAAAAGCCATAATTAGGATAGAAGAAAGGGGAAGGATGAGAGGACTAATGATAAATGAGGAAAAAACAAAATACATGGAAATAACAAAGAAGAAGAAGAATAAAAACAACAAAAGTTTAGATATAATAAACAACTTAGGGAAAAGATATATGTTTGAAAAAGTAGACAAATTTAAATATCTGCGAGTAACAATAACAGAGAGTGGATAAGAAAGAACGGAGATACAAGAAAGAATAGCGAAAGGACAGAGATGTTTCGGGGCAATGAATCCAATAATGAAATCAAAGAATGTATCAAGAAAAGCAAAAGAAAGAATATATACGACAGTTGTCAGACCCACGGTGATATATGGATGCGAAACGTGGAAACTGAATGCAAGAGAAAAGGAGACGTTGGAGGTGTGGGAAAGGAAAGCTTTGAGAAGAATCTACGGAGGAAGGAAAGAAGAGGGACTGTGGAGAAGAAGAACAAACTACGAATTAAAATACCTATATATGAAACCTCTTATATGCCAAATCATAAAAAGTCAGTGATTAAGATGGTCGGGACACGTGGCAAGGATGAAGGAAGAAAGACAGGCAAAGCAAGCCCTAATAAGAGGAGTGGTTATAAGAAGAGGTAAGGATAGACCTCGATCTACATGGATTTAGGCAGTAAAGCAAGATCCGGAGTTGATGAGAATTCTGCACTGGAAAAAGGAGACAAAAAGAAATGGAGACAAGTATGCAACCAAGCCACGGGCCTCTAAGGCCCCTCAAGCTATATAATAATATAAACATAACGAATAAACAGTGACGATAAAGGTGAATCAAGTTCACGCGAGCGGAGCCGCGGGCACGGCTAGTTAATACATAAAAATATAAGAACACCCGTCGTAGCACTACCGCGTTGTATTAAAAGTGCCGAAAAATATAAACGTATGTTTCGGTACCTGGGGAACGTGGAGTATTATGACATCCCGTCAACATATCTCATTGAGATATAGTAAGGAAAAGAGTAAAGATTCCTATAGAGGCGGGGAGGTAGACGACTGTGATTTTCTTTTTAAAAATACAATACTTTCCTTAGCTAGAGAAGGAATAATACAATTTTCGGATTCCTCGACTCCAAGAACACCGAAAAGAACGTAAAATATGATGGGTAAACGAACCCGTTATATGCTTAACCACAAAAAAGAGACATAATACAAAAGACACTGCTCCTCCACTGCAAAACCTGGAACGCTTTATGCATTCGATCCTTAACTACAAATAATTATATGAGTACCTTAAACTTAATTATTCTCCCAGACAAAACCTAGGATAAACTGTCATAACAATGTTGCCAATTTCGAAAAGAAGCAGTATTAATTACCTGATAGTGTGCCATATATGAGATTTTTCTTTAATATTAAATTCAGAAGAAAAATGAATGTATAGGTGGATTCTGTACCACTTCAAATTCAAACAATGATTTTGTTGTGCCGACTGTCATTTGTCGTTTGGGAAGACATTTGAATTTTCTAAGGCCTAAAGTTTAAAGTCACTCTAGTTATTAAAATATCCAGAACATTTATTAGAAAATGTGTTTGGAATTTTATTTTATGGTAATATGCAAAATTTTGGATATATTGGAGAAAAAATGGACTTGGTTAGTTTTTAACCAATTAAAACAAAAAATGTTTTTTGAATTTGGAATATATTTATCAGACTGGTATAGGAATTTTGTTTTATTTATTTTTGATTTCAAGTTATGTTTAACTTCGTTTACAGTCATAATTAAAAAAATTCCAATTTTCGTAAAACCACAAAAGTCGCATTTTTTTTTATGGATCTAGTACACGTGCTGCAGGGAGGTCCCTAAAGCGCTACAGGAGCGGCACGTGTGCGCAAAAAGCGATTCACGTTGTTCTTGAATCGCTGTAAATTGTACTCGGTGGGAAACACAGTCCTGGGCAAATAATTCCAAGGGGATGATGTTCTCCATATAAAAGACTGCTTGAAAAGCGTCATACGAGGAGTAACAAGCTGAACCTCATACGGATGTGAAGTATCAGCGCGAGGTGTATTTCTAACATGCACCGCTCTGGGAGGAATTAAATGGGCCACATCCTCCGAACACTTTCCATGGAAATACTTGTAGAATAGACTCAAGTCGCCAACCGCTCTTCGATGTTCCAGCGAATCAATGCCGCCGGTCAGTTCCGGGTCTCCAATCAGACGAACAGCTCTTCTCTGAATAGAATCCAACAAATGCAGCAAATGGAAGCGGAGCCCCAAACATGGGAGCCGTATTCCATAGGTGGCCGAATTTGAACTGTGTTTGTAAAGCTTTTTGGTTCGAAATAATATTCCCAACTTTTGAGACGCTCTCCTTGCTATGCCTGCAACATGCTCATGCCAGGAAATATTTGCTCCCAAATTAACGCCCAACAAATTGAGTGCCCCGTCATAACTATGTCGTGTTCAGCAACGTTAACCTTTTTAGAAAAAAAACTGCCGCCTGGGTTTTTGTAGAGTTAAATTCCACTTGGTTACTGTCACCCCAAGATAGAATTTCTTCCAGGTCTTTATTAAGTTGAACAACTTCCCGCTGTCTGCGGACACTCGCCTGAGCAGCTGATGTCCGAGCGTTCAAAGTAAATGAAGAGATAAGCGTACTGTCATCTGCAAAGCTGTAGATTGTATTTCCGGTCTTTTCCAGCAGATCGCTAATGTAAATAAGAAAGAGAGTAGGAGACAGTATGGAGCCTTGGGGCACACCGGCGTTAGAAAGAAATCCGTCGACCGCCACTCGTAAAGAACGCTCACTGAGAAAACATGAGAGCCACGAACAGAACTTTTCAGACATACCATAAGAGCGTAGTTTAGCCAACAGTCCATCGTGCCAAACACGGTCGAATGTCTTGGATATGTCAAGAGCAACCGCTCGAGATTCTCCAAAGTGTTCAATTGTGTTGTTCCAAACATGTGTTACATGAGTCCGAAGATATCCTGTTGATCTATGTTTACGAAAGCCATATATCGCTAATAATGTTGAATTCTTCAAGATATTTTAGAAGATGTTGATTAATAGCTTTTTCCATGACTTTTGATATTATTGAAAGCAGTGCGACTGGTCGGTAGTTATTTGGCAAGGTCTTTTTGCCTTTTTTAGGTATCGGCTGAACTGTGGCACACTTCCAGCAGGGAGGAAATATTTCCTTTCTGTAGGATATGTTGAAAAGTCTACAGATAACTGGTGTCAATTCCCTCGCACAGTTTTTGAGAACTATGGCAGGTATTCCGTCAGCGCCAGAAGCTTTTTTGGTGTCTAGGTTCATTAAAATACGCTTTATATTACGCTGTCTGAAGACAACATAGGGCATCCTTGACTGCACTATGGGAATAGTAGGTGGTGTTTTTCCCTGGAAATCGACAGTAGAATGTGAAGCAAAGAGTTCAGCCAACAAGTTTGTTTTCTCAACAGGTGTCGTTGCAATATAATTATCTGGCCGTGTGAGTGGCGGTATGGTAGATTTAGTGAAATTTTGGCTAACTGCCTTAGTGACTGACCAAAAGGACCTGGAATTGTTGGGACAAGCGAGAAGTTTGTTACTAATTCGCCGATTGTGTGCCTCCGTGGTTTCGTCGATAATTTCTTTGCATCTGTTCCGGGCACGAACAAAGGTGTTACGATTTATGGTGTTAGAATTGTCACGCCGTTGTCGGTAGGCAAGATGTTTAGAAGCAACAGCTTCTTTGCATTTTCGGTCAAACCGAGGCTTGCCGTTGGAAGGGCATTTTTTCGAAAAAGGAATGTAAGCTTCCATAACAGCCAAAATAACATCGGAAACCTCCCAGGCGAAGTCAGATGGGTCGTCAGAACGAAAACAAACGTCTAACCAAGGAAAAGTTCGAAAATATTCCATGAGATCTTCCCATTTAGCAGATCTGTAGTGCCAAATCTTGCGCGGTTTAGGCGCCTCTCTGTCACTGATTGGTAGGATACTCGATGTCGAAAGCAGTTTATGGTCGGAAGACCCTAACGGCGGATTTACGGTGACCGTGTAAATCTCCGGATTGGTGGTTAAAAACAGATCAAGAAGACTGGCGAACTCCCTGTCTCGATCAGGGATCAGTGTTGGTTCATCAATAAGCTGAGTTAAGCCACAGCTGACTGGGAATGATTCAGTTTCACGACCTTGTTCGTCGGTAGTATTTGAATATTTAAGCCAGTTGATGTTGTGGACTTTAAAGTCACCCAGGATAGCAATTTCGGCATTTGGATAGTTAATTTGTAAATGATCAGTGGTGTCCGCAAGAGAAGCGAAAAGTGTTCTAAAGTTAGTATCACTTGGTGGTCGTTAGAGGATACAGATGAACCTTGTGGTTTGTTGAGTCGTTATTTTTAACCACACGCATGGACCATTGTCGAATATTTTTATTTTTTTATTTGTAGTTTCAGGTTAGTCTTTTTGAAAGGGCACTTTAACGTCATAATTGAATGCAAAACATAAAGGAAACCAAGTATATCAATATTTAATAATGAACTATAACCTTATTTCAATAGTTTGAATGTTTTCGAGATTTTCTCTATAGCATAAATTTGTTTTTAACTATATTACTCAGTATATATCACCACTACACCAAACACTTTATTTTTGCACTCGACGCGCGTTTCGCTAACCATGTTAGCTTCATCAGGAGCGATGATTGACAGTCAATCATCGCTCCTGATGAAGCTAACATGGTTAGCGAAACGCGCGTCGTGTGTGTTTGGTGTAGTAGTGATATATACTGAGTAGTATCATTGTGCCAAAGATTCCACATTCCCAACTTAGTTTAAGTATATTGATATGTTATGTATACAATTCCATAAAACATACAACCCATTCACAATATTTAAGTTAGTAATCCATGGCCAGCGAGATTTTCGGACTTGACACCACTCGATTTTTTTATGGAACTACCTCAAAAACAAAGCTGATATCCAGGGACCTTTCAGAAATATTGAGTATTTGACAAGGGCAATAAGGCATTGAGTTACTCCGCACATGTTATGGAATGTTTTAAAAGAATTATATTCGTGAACAATTCGAAGCATAGAATGTTGGCACGTCGAAATGCTGAATAGAAACTTTTTTAAAAGTTTATGGTTTTTTTGTTTAATTAATTTGAGAAGTATCTGAAATTTATTTATTTTTTGTGTGTTGTGTGATTAAGTTGCATAATTTTTCTGGAGCAATATACGTGTCGAATTTATCTTCCGTGTTCTACATCCACAAAGGTTCATTCTAGTAACTATGTGATTTTACCGCAAAACCAACCCGCACCTGACATCAGATCAATGGCTGCCATTGAAACAAAGAAGACGAAAATGCTTAACAAGATATGGAAATTCCCTCGTGTCGCCAAATACACGAATAATTATAAGTTTTCACATTTGAAAAACAATTCATCTAATAATCAATTAAAATAATTAATCATAAGCATACCTAGAAAAAAATAATATTCAATCATACTAAAGAAGATTTCTTATCTATTATTCCAAAAGACATCGCTTGATAATGTGCGACGATAGGTGTATTTCCACGTCTGCCAGGTTATTACCTCTTAACAGCTGACGTTGACAAAAGTCAAAGTCAAATGTTTCTTTATTATTCATAAATCAGTTCAATAATAGGCTTACTTACTAACTTAGTGTATGACAAATACAATATACAATTACGTGCATATTCATTTGCTGCTTTTAATCTTTCGGCAGGTTTAATGTTCGGCCATTTGTGATAAATTTGCCTATTTTCTTTCTCTAATCATTTCCAAACGTATCTTTAATGACTTTTATATGTTTGAAAAAAAAATCGTTTTTTGATGATATTTTATTTGTTTTTACTGAGAAAAATTATACAAAAAAAACAGTTTGATTTTGTCAGGTACAAGGTCTAGTCAGTTGATTTGATTTTATTATTAGCTAATCTATAGTATAATCTCTTTCATTTCAATTTTCGCATTCATTCCTTTTTTCTTTCTCTCTCTCTCATTAGTATGTACGACTATAGATATTTTGTATTTACATTATTACGAAATTTATTTTATTTTATTATTTATTTATTATTATTTTATTATTATTGTTCTTCTTTCTCACATTTGATCAATGTGGTTCCATGTTTGGCTGACGGGCCTAAGCCAACTCAACACAAACGCTATTACCATTGTGTATTAACGAATGACCTGAAAATGTTACATGTTTTCAAACTCGCTGACTTCTGAATGTTTTTGTGTATGTTTGTCCTAATTGTACTAAATGTGGTGTGAATATTGTTGGTGAACGGCCTGTGGCTGATATGACGAGGTCTGTGTATTTGGAGATTTTTTATGTGTATTTCGTTTGGATCTTTGTGACGTTGGGGACAGCTATATCATTTAGATAGGTGACTTTTCCTTTTTTGTATTGAAAAGTAATATCGGGTCTATTGGCTGGAACTGTTTTATCTGTATGGATACTGATGTCTCAGTAGAGCTTATAATCTGTATTTTCAAGTATGGATGTTGGTGTGTATTTGTAGTAGAGATCTGTGTTTTCTATGAGTTTGTATGTTGTGGTTAGTGCTTGGTGAACTACTTTGGCAGCTGAATCATGCCTGGCTGTGTACTCTGTTCCGGCAAATATTTTACATCCGCTTGTTATGTGTTCGATCGTTTCTTTATGCTGGTGGCATTTCCTGCATCTGTCTTCTGTAATAGTTGGGTCTTTGATGATATGCTTTTGGTAGTTTCTGGTAAATATGACTTTATCCTGGATGGCAAGTAAAAATCGTTCTGTTTCAGGGAATAGCTGCCCACCCTATAACCAAGTGTATGATTGTTTTTATTTACTTTACGTGTTCTTGTTCTATGTGGTATATATGTTTTCAGTGAAGTGTTTTTTCTGACCACGTTTTCATCTTTTCCTATTGTAATTGGGTGTGAATGTGTATGTCTGCTGGGTGGTCTGCCCAGGATAAGTCGAGAGGTGTGTAGTGTTTGTCTGCTTTCACTGTTGCTGTGTGGAAGCTGGCTTGCTTGGTTTGAAGGAATTTCCTAAGTGCTTGTATTTGTTTTGTGTGTAATGATCCTATGTCTATGATTCCTCTCCTCCTGCCTTCCTCTCGATAGTAAGTCTCCCTTTGCATGCGTTGGGGTGTAATTTCCTGTATTTGGTGAATTGAGAACGAATAAGGATGTGAATGTTTTCTGCGTCTGTGTGTGACCATTTGATGATACCAAATAAATATGTGAGTATAGGTATAGCGAACGTGTTGATGGCTTTAGTGAGATTCTTGGAGTTGAGTTTTGTTTGTAAAAGTTTCGTGAGTGGTTGAGTTTGGTGCTTTGTTGGAAGCCTAGATATTTGTATGTTTCTTTGTCAAGCATGTTATCGAGTGTTTCGTTATTGATGATTTCTGTCTCATGGTGGCCTTTCCATTGGCCTTTTTTGATGCGGAGCACTTTACATTTACTTATACTAAATTCGATGTTGATATCTAAGGTGAATGTCTCTGTGATTTTGAGGAGTTCTTTCAGCTGTGTTTCTGTGGCAGCGTAGAGTTTTATGTCATCCATCTATAGGAGGTGGTTTATTTTATGTTGGTTCATTTTTTGGTGTCTGATGTTGAAGCCATGGTCTGTTCTGTTTAGTGTATTTAAGAGTAGATTGAGACAGAGGCAAAACCACAGAGCGCTGAGCGAGTCTCCCTGAAATATACCCCATCTGATGTACAGCTCTTCTGTTGAGATGTGTTTTTAGGTGGATTTTGGTTTTCCATGTTTTCATAATTTGCGCGAGAAATTGCCTGAGGTTTTGGTTGATTTTGTAGATTTCTAAGGCTCTGATTAACCAGCTGTGGGGTATGAAGGCGAAGGCTTTTTTATAGTCTATGTAACCGGTGTGAAAGTTTCTGTGCTCTTTTCTGGTTTGTCCCATGATCATGCTATCTATGATCAGCTGCTCTTTGCATCCTCGGCTATTTTTCCTGCATCCCTTCTGCTTTTCAGTGAGAATATTGTTGTCTATTAGGTGTTGTTCTATTTTCTTGGAAATTGTGGCTGTGATGATCGTGTATAGGGTTGGAAGACAGGTGATAGGTCGGTAGTTTGACGGGTTTGTGGTGTCTGAGCCTTTGATGTATGTTATTCCTTGTGTAAGGAAAGTGAGAAATGTGTGTGATTGTAGAATGGCTTTGTTTGTTGATGTGGTGTGTGAGCGCTTTGTGTGTAGTGGTAAACTGTTTATACCAGAAGTTTTATATATTGTCTATTCCAGGGCATTTCTAGTTGTGTGTGTGTTTGATTGTTTCTGTAATTTCTTATGTAGTTAATATGGAATTTTCTTGTTCTGTCACATGTTTATGTTTATCTTCTTCAGCTTTGATCCAGGATGATTATTTCATTTAATTATTTTTATTATTATTTTTGTTCTTCTTTTTCACATTTGGTCAATGTGGTTCCATATTTGGCTGACGGGCCTAAGCCAAGTCAGCAGAAACGCTATTACCATTGTGTATTAACGAATGACCTGACAATGCTACATGTTTTCAAAATCACTGATATCTGAATGTTTTTGTGTATATTTGTGCTGAGTCCTAATTGTACTAAGTGTGGTGTGAATATTGTTGGTACAAGGCCTGTGGCTGATATAAAGAGGGGAAAAATTGGTGACGGTGTAGTAACAGCGTATCATTGTTCTGTTCATTTCATCTGCCCACTTTAACGGCTGTCTTGGATTGCTAGCTTTGGTAGTTGCATGTTGTCCTTGCAAAACATACGTGGCTTGGTTTAGCTTTGGTGGTTGTGTTTATTCCGCATCTGTGTCAGTTGTGTTTGGGATTGATTTCGGTGGGGCCAGGCGGCGAGTAATTTTTTTTAGTGATTTCTTTGTCCGGTTTTTGTGATTTTATTATAGCAACGCATGACGTGTTCGTTGATTTCTGTAGTGCGTTGCTTTGTTTTTCCGCCTTGGTGGGTGTCGACTTATTCGCCGGCACAACACTTTTGGCAAGTCCATTTTCTTTTGCCCGGTCTTCATCGTTTTGGTCGAGCTGCCATTTCCCTCGACGTCTTCGATCGTTACGTCGCTCGCCCGATGCTTCTTTTATTGGTTTACTATTGTTTGGGGTGTTTTCAGTGTTCTGTGGTGTCAGAAGCTCAAGGTGTACCGACATTGGTTTGCCCGTTAGTAGAAGGTAAATAGTTTTGGTGTGTTTTCCTGTACTTATTATTGTTGGTCTATCCATTTATTATTATTATTGTTATTTTGGTTTACTTTTTATTTACACTGCACTTCACTATTTATTTAATTTAGAATCTGTTTGTCAATTAACAATTTATTAAACGTAAAATGTTTAAACGTAAAACTAATTTTACCTTGATGAATTGTTCAATTTATATGATTGTTGCTGACCACTTATTAATCTTATTTAGATGTTTATATTCTTATTTACATGTATTGGAGTTTCCTACGTCGTCTGTCTCAGCACATGACAGACGAGCTGTGACATTCCTGTACAAGTTTTTTTTTGGTGGCCATATGTAAATTGTAATATGTAAATCTGTGTTGCAGTTATCGATCCTCGAAATAAATTGGTAATGTGTGATATAATTGTTTATGTTTGGGATTATCTAGTTATCCAGTTTGTGTAATATTACGTGTAAGGGTGGATATTTGTGTTTTGTATTTACAAAATTTGTTAGATATGTCTTCTATGTGTTGTCTTATGGTTTGGATATTAGTCATTTAGTGTAGTTCGTTAATTGTTATGTAACGTCCAGTTGGTGTTACGTATCTTAGTATCCTGTTTTGTGTGCTTTGTAGTCATTTCGTTTGTGTGTCAGATATGCTACATCATACAAATCCGGCATACATTAGTACTAGTCTTATTTGCTTATAGATCATCAATTAATTTCTTGGATCCATGTGTGAGTTCGGCGATATAAGTGCATATATATTTTGCATTCTCACGAATCCTTTTTTTTAATATGTGGCTTACGTGTAAGTGGAATTTTAATCCTACGTCAATAATGACACCCAGATACTTCACCTTATTTCTGAAGAGTATCTGAGTATCATTTATTTTAATAGGAACATTTATTTTGTTATTTGTAAACTTTCGGTTAGTATTATGCCTTCACATTTTGATTCATTTAGATTAATTTTTCAAAGTTTCAGCTATGGGAGTAGTTTAGTTAAATGATTGGAGATGTATACTCTAACTACATTCGCATAATACGAATGTGCGTAAATGAGCGCATCATCTGCAAATAATCCTAGTTTTGTGCATGAGTATTTGGGAAGATCAGTTATATAAGTTAAAAAAATTTAGGGACAGTACAGAGTCTGCGGGACACCTTAGTGCGTTTAGGTATTGATAAGGAATTGCCGACTCTTAATCTGAACTCTCTTCTTATTAAGTAGCTGTGTAGAAGTGTTACTATATATAATGGTAGATTATGTCTATAAAAAGCCATTAATCCATACTTTGTCGAATGTTTTTTGGATGTCCAAGGCAAGTGCTGTGTTCTGCTGATTATTTATTTTATCTAGTACGTCTTGCAGTACTTTTGCAATCAGCAACATGGTGCTGTGCCCGCCTCGGAATCCAAATTGTTTTGATTGGAACTTATTTTCGATTTTGTAAATACTGTTTAATCCTTATACTATTATTTTTTTTAGCAACTTTGGCCAGCACACTGAGGGGAGAAACCGTCTGAAGGAGGTTCACTCTTCCCGGATTTTTGCCCGGTTTTAGAAGGGGGATCACCACAGACCTTGTCCACTCCCCAGGTAAATGCTGGAGCTGTATTACTGAGTTGATTATGTAAGTGTATTGGATTACGACTTTTTTGGGCATGTTTTTTAAAGTAAGGCGGAAATTCCATCAACACCCGGCGCTTTGTTATTTGGAAAGTTTTGAATTAATTTTTTGATTTCTGCAAGACTCGTGTATAGTTTATCCCATACTGTTGGAGGTACTGGATACTTTCTGTAAACTGATCTTCCCACTATATCCGTTATGACATCCTGTTCTGGAACTACATTTGGTTCCAGCACGAAAAGTCTTGTATAAATGTTCTGCTATTAAGTCTGCTTTTTGATGGTCCATTTGTACCCTATTTGTAAGTAGTGTAGGTATTTTATTAAATTTAGATTTTAGTCTCGTAGTCAAACACCAGAGGGAATTGTCTTGTCTTGACAATCCCCTCAAAACGTCATTTCGAGTGTCATTTTTATATTTGTTAATTTTTATGTGTATTGTGTCCTGTAGTGCCTAAACTCTGTACTCTTATCAATTTGATTTCTACTAGCCTACCATCTCCTTCGAATTCTATTTTTGAATTTAATTAAATTTATTATACCAATTAGTATTGGGTCTTCTTTTGGCTTCGAATTTACCTTATTGCTTATTTTGTTTTGTGCACACTGGAGACTGTCAGTCAACTTTTGGATTTCATCCTCTATTTGTTCAATAGAATTTGTTTTGTTGTTAATTTGTACTTTATTATTTAAAATTTTCCTGTATAGTCTCCAGCTGGCTTCCTCGTAAGATCATGTCACCCTGTCCTCTTTCTCGCCACCAAGACTTTCCAGTCTAGAAGTAAGGGGAGTTGATCAGAAGACAGCTCATCCAAGACGACCAGATCCGGTAAGTTTAGTATGGTTTTATTTAAAATTAAATCGATATATGATGGTGTTGTATTCTTGCTTGGATAATGCGATGGAGGTGACAGGGCTAGTATCTGAATGTTATTTAGCATGATATAATCGTGGACTGTGCGTCAGTGGCGGTTATTCGGCCGATTACGCCATGCTATATGTCTGACATTTAAGTCTCTCATGACTATCCCTGTGTTTTCTTGATGAAACAATTCATTATGATCGTTGTTATTGAATCCGAGGCTAGGGCGGGCTCAGCTACCATTAATTATTGTATGATTATTTAATTTAATAGAAATATTTTCAATGCTTAAATTATTTTGATTTAATAATACATGATTAATATTATTTTTAATAATTATAGCTACTCCCCCACCCCTTCAATTTCTATCCTTGTGATAACATATACAATTTCGTACTTTAAATCATATTTAGTTTATTTTCAGTGATGACAACGATGTTTATTCTGTATAAATATAGGAAATATAATAATTCATCCATTTTATTTTTGACGCCATTGCGTTCCAAAGCTCCATTTTGAAATTTTTTCTATATATAAATTTTTTCTATATATTATAGTTTTCTATATTCGTACACATGATCCTACCTTTTCAATTTTATTACATCATTTCATACTGCCTTTACAATTTTTATAGCATCTATTAAGTCGTTAATCATACGAATAAATTGTTTGATATTTACAATTTTTTTTAAATGGTGCATTGAGTTCATTATGTTATTAAAATTGTCTAACTCACGTGGTTCTGGTCTGGGGGTTTGTGCCCTTTTGTCCATTGTTTGTTGGCTCTCGGTCTCGCTGATGGGCTGCGTTTCCATTTGTTGGCCTATCTGTCTTCTCTTCTCCCATAAGTTGTGTGTTGGAGCAGGTGCTTCAACATAACTTTGTTTGAGTTGCATTCGTTGGTTGGTCTTCATTTGACTTATTTTATATAAATATACCAGGCACGTCTTGTTATTTACCATGTGGTCACCATGACAGTTTGAATATTTTAACTGGTTATTGCAGTTTTGCAAAACAGTTTGATGGTTACCTGCACATTTCTCCATCCGATGGCTTTGGCTTGTGGCGTGGTCCCACTTTTGCATTGCAATATATCCTTATTTTGACGTCTTGTTTCTCATACAATTGATATACTGTTTAACATTTTAATTATGTTTATAAGTGTGGAAAGCGTATACTCTGTATTTGTAATTACCGGACACGGGTATCTGGTTTCCATTATGTAAATATTTTTGGATTATATGTTCTGTGATTGTTTTAATTTTCATGGTGAGTGTGTGATTGTTTTAATTCATATTTAATGTCTTGAGTATCTTGCCTATGATCTAGTCCCTTTATGACAAACGCATGTGTTTTGTCTTCCGATGTTGCATAGATATGCCACTCCGTATTTGTTTACTTTTCCAGTGTCATTTTATACTTGTCATATTTACCTATGTCGTAAATACTTAAATTCTTATTATTGTTTTTTTCTTCGTATATTTTATTGGTTAGTACTTTGTTAAGGTATCAGTCAAAGTATTATAGTGAGCCGTATTTGTTACTGAGACTGCTATTATTATTGAGGGTGGCTTTTGTTGTTTCCCTTTTGGCATGGCTTCTGGTAAGTACTGTGCTGAGATGTTGTAACTGTCTATTTTTGCGTCTTGGTTTACATCGTTTTTATTATTTTCTGGTTCGACGTTTCTATCAGGGTCATTTAAATGGGGTTCGAATGTGTTTCTTGTTGTTAGTTGTGGTTTCTCTACCACTCTTTTACATTTCTTTCTAGTAAAGCAGAACGACGTGTCTTCATATTCGCTTTGAAACGTGTGTGTCTCGGTGGATTCATATCGTTAAATGTTATTAAACTCTCCATGCTCTTATTTTGAATCTCATCAGATCTGGCTTCTTTATTTTTTATTACTTCATCACTGTGGATGTTGATTTTGTGGATTTTCCATGTATTGATGTTCAAATAGTAGCAGCCTTGACATTATTTCTGATCTTTTTTCAGTTATTCTTGACCTTGTGTTTCTCATATAGTGATTTGCAGTCTATACACTTTGATATGTTACTTTTTAGAACGTTTAGCACTTTTGTCTATTGTGCTTTTCACTTTCTCTGCTACTAGAGTTCTAGTAGGTGATCTATTTTTTCGACTCCTTAGAACTATTGGACTCTGCCGTATGCACCTCGAGATTTATTCATATATAACACATGGGCTGAAAAGTCCCGGGCCTAACACATAGATGGCGCTAGTTTTATTGCAGTCACCTTTTTTTCAGTTAATACTAACCTTCAAAAGACAGCTGTTAAAATTTCATGATATTCTATTCATTAGTTTGTGAGTTATTGTGCTAAGAGTGACGCTACTTTTGTTATTTTCAAAACAATGGATCAAAAACAATTTCGTGTTTTAATTTTACACTGCTTCTTGATGGGAAAAAATACCGTTCAAGCGAAGCAATGGCTTGAAAAGTGTTATGGGGACTCCGCTCCATCAGAAACAACAATAAAACGTTGGTTTGCTGACTTCAAACGTGGTCGTAGAGACACCGATGATGTAGAACGCAGTGGACGTCCAAATGAGGCGGTAACACCAGAAAACATCAAAAAAATCCATAAAATCGTTTTGAATGATCGAAAAGTGAAGTTGCGTGAGTTAGCTGACATCGTAAAGATATCAAAAGAACGTGTTGGCTTTATATTGCATGAGCATTTGACTATGAGAAAGCTCTGTTCAAAGTGGGTGCCGCGTTTGCTCACTGTTGATCAAAAACAAGAACGTGTTGATGATTCTGAGCAGTGTTTGGCCATGTTTTAAACGTAACAAACCGGAATTTTTGCGTCGATATGTGACAATGGATGAAACATGGATCCATCACTTCACTCCGGAATCAAAACGATCGTCATCTGAGTGGACAGCAACTGGTGAACCTCGTCCATAGCGCCCGAAAGCACAACAATCGGCTGGAAAGGTTATGGCCTCGGTATTTTGGGATGTGCGTGGTGTAATATTCATCGACTATCTTGAAAAAGGAAATACTATCAACAGTGAATATTATATAGCGTTATTGGAGCGTTTGAAGGCCGAAATTGCAAAGAAACGACCGCATATGGCAAAGAAAAAAATTTTGTTTCATCAAGACAACGCACCGTGTCACAAGTCAATCAAAATAATGGCAAAACTACATGAATTGAACTTCGAATTGCTCCCACATCCACCGTATTCGCCAGATTTGGCTCCCAGCGACTACTGGCTGTTCGCAGACCTGAAAAAAATGCTCGCCGGTAAGAAATTTCGCACGAATGAAGAGGTTATCGCTGAAACTGAGGCCTATTTTGAGGCAAAAGATAAATCGTTCTACAAAAGTGGTATTGAAATGTTAGAGCGGCGCTGGAATGATTGCGTTGCTCTTGATGGAGATTACGTTGATGAATAAAGCTAATTTTGAACCAAAAAAACCGTGTTTTCTTTGTTAGGCCCGGGACTTTTC